>OU824200.1:15033965-16233965 GCA_917499995.1 Ichneumon xanthorius | reverse complement strand
AAGGATGGAGCAAAGCGTGAGGAGGACGAGAACGATTCGAGTCTAATAGGAATAGAGCATCTGGATGAACGAGAATCGATTCAAGAATTGGATGAGGAAGGCCTACTGGAAGTGAAGAGGGAAATATGCGAGGTAAGAAAAATAAGGATTTTAGAGAAAACGTTATAACATTTTTTTAGTACGACAATTTTCATTTTCATTTTCATTTTCATTTTCATTTTCATTTTCATTTTCATTTTCATTTTCATTTTCATTTTCATTTTCATTTTCATTTTCATTTTCATTTTCATTTTCATTTTCATTTTCATTTTCATTTTCATTTTCATTTTCATTTTCATTTTCATTTTCATTTTCTGATATTGTACAGCTGGTCTGTCGGGAATCTTCTATTCTTTTTATACATAAACTTTTAATATATTTATTTATCGTAATTCCAGGAAGAGTCTCTTTACAGCTGCAGCAGTTGCGGCATGAGTTTCAACAGCGTGCTGGAGCACATAAAGGAGTATCACGACGGTCAAGAGGTCGTCCTCGAAATGGCCGAGCAGCAAATCGACGAC
This sequence comes from Ichneumon xanthorius, assembly GCA_917499995.1. Classification (NCBI taxonomy): domain Eukaryota; kingdom Metazoa; phylum Arthropoda; class Insecta; order Hymenoptera; family Ichneumonidae; genus Ichneumon; species Ichneumon xanthorius. The sequence goes on along the minus strand of OU824200.1, from coordinate 16,233,405 downwards.
TTGCCCGAGGAGGATAATTGTCCGACGGACAGTTGTTCGCGTCTGGCTGAGGAGAATTGTCCCGCTGATCGTCAGACGGGGAGCTCGGAGAGTCTTCCGCGTCAGCGTCAGACAATGAACACTCTGAGGACCGAGGAGTGCGTCGACAGCGAGGGACGCCTTTACACGAGGAAAGTCGTGCAGATCGAGAGATTCTGGGACCGCGCCGCGGCCGCCTCGCAGTCGCAGCAGCAGCAACAGCCCGCGAAGAGCGGACCGATGATCGAGAAATTTTTCTCGAACGTCGAGGGTGTGAAAATGCGAACGAAGAGTCCGACGAGCGCGACGGCGTCCACCCAGTCGAGCGCGCCTCAGAGAATGTACAGATGCAACAAGTGCCTCGAACAATTCGCGAAACTCGGAGACTTTCGCGTTCACGCTTGCCTCCATGGCAACAATCAGTGCGAACTCTGCGAGCAGGCGTTCGCGAGCGCCAAGGCTTTGCAGGTGCACTCGCGGATTCACCAGGTCGAGGTGGACGGTGGAAACGGAAAGAATTTTATCTGTCCGACGTGCGCGACTGAATTCTCGTCGCACAAGAGCCTAAGATTACACTCGAGGATGCACGCGCCGGTGAGGGCGAGACACGTCGATGCGCCCGAGGGAACGGCCAATGGAAGTTTTACGTGCCTCGAGTGCGGTAAGACAATTATTGTTATCATATGCGGCATTCTTTATCAAACTGGGCCACTTTTTTCGGTCGACCTCTCGGATGTTTTTGAGAAGATTTTGAGGAACCAATATTTTCTGAGATATACCGGTATTAAAAAAAAAAAAACGTAAATCCTGAAGGGTGCACTTTAAAAATCTAAAAAAAAATTAAAGACGCCCCTCTTAAGTAGTACTAGAAACTGGCAAATTAAAAAAAAAACATCCGAGAAGTCGACCGAAAAAAATGGCCCGCTTAATAAAGATTATTAGATCTATTAGAATATTCGGATTTTAAATGTTTGAACGATTCAAACGATTTCGAATGATTCGAAAGATTTTGAAGGATTTTAACGATTTTAACGATTCGAATGGTGCGAACAATACGTTTCCTAAAAATTGTTATCCTCGATCCTACGGGTGTTTAATTGTTTCTCACTTTCAGGGAAAACTCTGTCGGAATCGTACAGAATAGCACACATGTCGTTGCATACGGGGGAATCAGTTACGTGTTCCATTTGCAATCGGAAATTCGATTCGTCGGATAGTCTAGCGATGCACGCTGCGGTACACACGGAAGTTGGACAATCGCAACAGCAGCAGCAGCAGCAAAATCAAATAATGTTGATACAGAAACAAGATGAATTCGGTGGAGAAGTGAGACAACCTGGAGAGGCAGGTGCGGATACTCTCGATCCTCAAAAGCCGTATCAGTGTCAGCACTGCGGAAGAAGATTCACGAGACCTCACGAGAAGGTGAAACACGAGAGGATACACACGGGAGAGAAACCCCACGCTTGCGAGGTAAATCCCCAGATAGCCGAACGTACAGGTACTCGGAACAAAAAACTATTTCAACATTCCCATAGAATCTTGTGTCCACATTCACAGACAAAATTTCGAAGGCGGAAGTACGACGAATAAGAAAATGTCTAAAGATCTTTTTTTTTTTCTAAGGCATCGGCTGTAAGTAAGTCTGCGTTTATCTGGAATTGGTTAGCACCCGAGAACTTCAAAAAAAGTTTTTCAAATGATTCGGAAGATTCGAGTATTTCGAAAATTGACACCGAGACACTACCGAGTCCGTTGAAAACTCGAGTTGTTCGAATAATTTGAGTTGTTCGAGTTATTCGAGTTATTCGAGTTATTCGAGTTATTTGAATAATTTGAAAAATCGAGATATTCAAAAAAATTTTAGTTATTCTAATTATTCACATCATTCGAGTTATTCGAATAATTTTAAGATTTGCAAATAATTCGTATGTTTTCGCGGAGAATTTGAGCACTTCTCCGAAAAATTCAAATTATTCAAGCGTTCTATTTCAACAAAATTATTAATATTCACTTCGTGAACGAGTTCTTTGAAATTGCGCGTGTTCCCTGACAGCGAATGTATTTATTCACAAAACGAAGTGAAATAGGGTGAAAAAAAATGGTAATTAATTGCAGGTATGCGGCAAAACATTTCGGGTCTCCTACTGTCTGACCCTCCATATGAGGACTCACACGGGAGTGCGTCCCTACGCCTGCCAGCACTGCGGCAAGCGTTTCAAAGCCTCGTCGGTTTACAATCATCACTTGCTCACCCACGGCGACGAGCGCGCCTACACGTGTCCCTACTGTCCGAAGACCTTCAAGACCCGCGTCCAACTCGCCGGCCACAAGAACAGCCACACAAAACCGTTTCGTTGCACCGAATGTTCCCGACCGTTCGCCTCCCTCTACGCCGCCCGCGCTCACATCCAGACCCACAAGAAGGACAACAATTTGAAGTTCAGCTGTTACATATGCGGCGCCTCTTACGGGCGCGCCTTCGCCCTCAAGGACCATCTGAAAATTCACGCCGAGCAGGATGTCGCCGCGACCCCGGAAGCAGCTCGCGAGGAGGAGATCACCGAGGCCGAAGATTATCTCATCACCGAAGAGACCGACGAGTTCGAGGACATCGAGGAGATCGAACGGGAAGAGAAGGAACTCGTCGCCGCCGCGGCTGCCGTCGGCGTCACCGTCGACGAGCAATCCGAATGAATTATCGGAAATAGAAAAAAAAAAGGAAATGAAAAATAATCCTAGTCCACGAGTCCGCTCCGCTGCCCGAACTTTCGCAGCGAAGTCGAGTACCTTTCGTTTGCCGCTGGAGCGTGCGGAGGCCCAGGGGTCGATTTAAACTTATCGCGTTCGCAACTTTTAATAGTTCGTTAAAGTTTGTTAAAAAAAAAAAGAGAATGACGAAAAGTCTGTGGAGGATAGGAGCGTTTTTTGGATCGTTGCCCGTTCGACTTTTAGTTTTTTTTTTTTTGTTTTCTTTCCCGTTTCTTTCTACGATAGTGTAAATGCGGCGAGAGGGGAAAGAAAGTTGGCTGTTCGTAATAAAATAGAGTAGCTTTTGCAGGGTTAATTGTTCATACCTTTTTTAAATGAAAAAAAAAAGAAAAAACTAGTTGAAGGAAATGTGAACGAGTCGTTGCGAGTTAGTTCCGGCGACCGCCGCACCGTCGACTTGGCGCTGCGCGCGCGGGCTTCGACTAGAGTGGCTCGGTTCTCGAGAGTTCCTCGATCAGTGCACTTCAAGTGATCGAAGTATCAACGCCTCCTGCTTTCGCCGACTCCGTCGCGGTTTCGTCCGACCAGGCGAAGAGATTGAGAGGGAACAACATTGCTGAAACAACGCAGCGCGATGGCGGATGACGATTTCGACGGAGACGAGTGAGTTAACCTAAAAATTTTATTGAACTTGTTTTTGCTTTATTTTTCCGGAAGTAAGAATGTTTTCGTAAACAGAGTCGCGGACGAGTTCGACGACGCGGACGACGATGACAACATCGAATTGGACGCGCAGGAGGAGGACGTTGAGAACATCGAACTCTTGGCGCCCGGCGAAGTATCCGGCGGAGTACAAAAATCCAAGAGAATAACCACGCGATATATGACGAAGTACGAAAATTCGTATTATAAAGTGGTGAAAGTTCTTGAATGTTGTGAAAATTAACCAGCAGTTGGAACTGTTGTTTAATTTTCGTAATCCGTTATTTATCTACTTTTTGTGGAATTTTTGTGGAATTTCACGAAAATTTGCTGAGTAAGCAGATTTTTTTTTTGTCTTGTAACGCCGAGGTTGACAATAGATTTGTTTGAAGAAGGAAAATTCGTATTCTTATAAAGTCATGAAACTTCTTCAATCTTGCGAAAATTAACCAACAATCGAAACTGTTAGTTATTTATTTAGTTATTTTCATGAAATTTTATGAAAATTGGTTGAGTAGCAAAACTGCGAAGCCTGCAGGTTATCTTAACATGTTGGCTGACAGTCCGGAAGAACTGAGAAATCCTGAATGTGTCACAGAAAAAAAAATTATCATGGAAAACGCGGTAAAAGAAACGTGGCTTCCTCTCTGTGAAGAACATTTTAGAGTATTTGTAAATTTGTAAATTTGTAAAAAAAACAAAGATTCTTCCATGTAAAAATGTTTTTAAATTTTTAAATTTTTAAATTTTTAAATTTTTAAATTTTTAAATTTTTAAATTTTTAAATTTTTAAATTTTTAAATTTTTAAATTTTTAAATTTTTCGCAAGAAATTTCTAACTCAATTTTCGGATGCAGAATAGCTTCTGGTTAACATTCTGGCAGATAGGTAGCCCATTTGCATTACTTTTTTGTAACAAATAAAAAATTGCTATCTGCATCGTGTCGAAAGTGAAATAAAAAATGTTCCACTTTTTTTTTTTTAATCTGAATGTCATAAAATTCAAACATTTAGATGAATTTTCGTCAAATGTATTACCAAACATTGTACAGTGTTATCCCATTCACTTGGCAAATTTGCGCTCGATACCTCCATGCTTATTCGAATTTCGGCGTTTTTTAGTCATTAAAATAAAGATAAAGACATTAATAAAATGTGGCCACTTGGTTAGATTTCGGCCAAACGTCAATAACGTGTCAGTAAATAAAATAATTTAAAAAAATCGCTGTGTCGTACCTGAAAATCTATAAAAATCTGTTTTTTTTAGATACGAGAGAGCGAGAGTTCTCGGCACGCGAGCCCTGCAGATTGCCATGTGCGCGCCAGTGATGGTGGAGCTGGAGGGTGAAACAGATCCTCTTCAGATCGCCATGAAGGAGCTCAAACAGCGCAAGATTCCCATCGTCATACGTCGATACCTACCGGACAACAGTTATGAGGATTGGGGCATCGACGAGCTAATAATCATCGATCATTGAAGCTAATAATTATAATAAAGCACTTAATTATCACAACGTTGAATTGTCATCAAATCAACAGAGAATCGGATAATCCTCGAGTATATTTCGTATTATTAAAAGTATAAATGAGAAGACAACCATTTTATCTGATTGTTTTTGAGAGTGTCGGCGGTCAGTTTGCCCCTGGATTTAGTAGTTACCAGTGGATTCTCGCTCCAGTAAATCTCCCCATTCGCATTTATATATACCTTATATAGATATATATAATATATATAAAAGTGCCGCCGTCGCCGCCGTGAACATCATACGGAGAGGGAGGTCCTTTTTTGTGAAGGCGATCCGGTTCCCCTTTGTCGTAAAGAAAGAAGGTCAGCTTCATGATACCCTGAGCTCCCCGTTCGACTCCCCCCATCCCTGACTGAAATATTCTAAGTCTCCCTGGGCTCCTACCCAGGCTTTTATTATTTTTTTCCCGACTGCGCTAAAATAACCACATTCCTTGCGTGCAATACGGGTGGAAAATAAGCCATTATTGACCGATGATCATTATTAACATGTGCGCATGCGCGGTACAATTTCATTACTCCCTAGGGAGTAATAGGGCTCATTACTCCCGCTGGAAGCTCTATTACTCCCGGGGGAGCAACGGTCATTGGCGAAGATGACGATTTTGCGACGCAAGAAATGTCGTTATTTTAACGAAATCGGAAAAAAATATCGTATGCGACAAGGGAGGAAGTGCATTTTCACCTCGTGTGAATTTCTGCCCTCGCTCCGCTCGGGAATCAAACTTCACACTCGGAGAAAAAACGCACTTTCCTCCCTTGTGGCATAATATACTATTATATCGCTCGGTGGGAAAATGGCGATTTTACGCAAAAACCCCCATTTTCACACCTCTTGAAATAAAATTTGGTACGATACTCGTGCGAAAAACTTTTTCTGAACTCGTGTGATTGCAGCACTCATCTTCAGCGCGTGGTGCAAAGTCACACTCGTTGGAAAGTTTTATCGCACTAGTAGAATATCGAAACGTTTCAATATATGCCGTTATTCTTGAAGGTAATTATCATAAAGTACATCATTATCGCAACGTTGAATTGTAGGTAAATCTACACAGAGTATCGGATAATCCTCCAATTTATTTCGTATCATTAATGTGTAATTGAGAAGGCAATCATTTTATCGGAACGTTTTTGAGAGTATCGGTAATCAGTTTGCCACTGGATTTAGTCAACAGGGGATTCCCGCTCCAGCAGGCCTCCCCATTCGCGTTCACAAGCAAATCGACCGACAATTTTTCCCAGACCTTCTTCTTCGGATTTAGCACCGGATCGGGCGTTCCCGCGTCGTATCCCTCGACCCAGACGCGCTCTCCTGGCACACTGTCGGTCGGGGGCCTCAGAGGTTCCACTTTTTTGTCGGGCTCCTCACTAAACATGCATATTTAATTTAGTCACGAATTTTCATAAAAATCATATTGTTTCTCACAATTTAATAGGGCTGTTACGCAACGCTGACCTCGAATTTGCCTAAACTTTGCGGATTTTTTCCAGACAGTTATCACAAATATTTTGCTTTGAAGACCGTCATTATGTGGATTTCTGGTTTTTTTAAATCAAATATTTATTCTGATTAACGAAACTGAAGTCTCGGTGAGAAAATACAACTCAAGAGGTAAAAAAAATGAAGTAAAAAAATTAGTTTGAAGAACCCGAGAATCAACATTTTACGAAACGTAACGTAAATTAAAAATTAATCAACGTACAGTGTTATCCCGTGTATGTCGATAAATTTAAAAAGTATAAATTTCTTATTCATAAACTAAACAATTGGTAACGTGGGCACTTGTTTTTTTTACGGATCTGCGCGGTCCATTTCGTTCGTTTGAGAGGTGCTTTTTGAATGATTTTTCAAATATCGAATATTATAAAACGATTCGAAAATCGAATATTTCGGAAATGCATCTTGTTTGTGATACGCAAGTAAATCTGGAAATCAACTACATTCAAGTACAAATGAGTTACAAAATCGCGGAATTCTCGCTGTAAAATCCTGGTCGGTAGGAATTTCCTGCGGTGTTCCTTGTTTTTCGTATGCGTAACAACCCTGTTGATAGATTTATTTTTTTTTCAAATACTTACACCGAAGCGCAGAGAACCATTCCATGGGACGAGACTCCTCGCAAATTGGCCGGCTTCAAATTTGCTAAGACGATGACCATGCGATCCTTCATCTCCTCGATCGGTACGAAATTAACGAGACCGCTGACGATCGTACGAGGACCGTTCTCCTCACCGAGATCGATTTTCTCGACGTACAGAGAATCCGCGTCCGGATGTTTCGACACCTCGACAATTTTTCCCACGCGAATGTCCAATCTCGAAGGATCGATCTCCGCATTCGCCGGTGCTTGTTGCTTGTCTGTAAAACAGAATTGTCGTTAACGCTGCATGAAATCGTTTTCCCTATTTTTCTTTGAGAATGTTAATATTTCATTTCGGCTTCATTCAAAAGTTTGAATTCAACGGAACATTTTTAAGATCCATGAAAAAGAAAATAATTCGTTTTTTCTGTTGTTACCGATCGGGGTAATTGCGCATGCTCTTAATGTAGACTTGCGGACGGTCTGAGCCCGAGTGAGTTCAGAGAGAATTGAGAGAGGAATTGTGAACACTTGTCTATGAGATGAAAATCTGTAAAAAATCATTCATATGGAAGGTGCTGAAAAAATTGATTTTGCATAATAATAATACCAAAATGTTATTAACAAATTAATGAAAATAAAAATTCCCCACAAATCACCCAGCAACATAACTTTTTCTGAAAACGTATTCATTTTTTCAGAATTTCGTGTCATTTTTTTTAATTGCGCTTTTAGTTAATACAAAACGTCATTTTCAAAAAAAATACGCAAAATTCTGGAAAAATTCACACGTATTCGAAAAGATTAATAAATTGTTTTTATATGAACAAAAAGTTGAGTTGCCGGGGGATTTGTTGAACAATTTTTTTTATTCATTTGTTAATAACATTTTGGAATTATTATTATGGAAAATCAATCTTTTCAGCACCTTCCATATGTTTGTTTTTTTTTCAGAAATTTATCCCATCGAGAAGTGTTCGCAATTCTCTCTGTGAACTCACATGAGGTCAAACTGTCCGCAAGTACTACCTTAAGGCCATGTGAAGGATGTACCACGTGACGTATGAGTGCGAGAGAGATAGATGCACTTTTGAATCAATGCCGTTTAAAACCGGTTGAGGTTTCGGATTAACCGGAAGCATCATTGGACGCCGTATTAAATTGTACATCCGCTAATGCTTTGCTTTTTACCGAAAGGTCTACGGTCTCTAAATCGCATTCATTATAGATTTTAGCTACCGACTGAGTCGTTTCACATGTCCTTAAAAGAGTTTCAAGGTGACTTTTTATACGCACCTTTCTTCGCTGGAGCCGGATAAGCCTTGCTGCTCAAACTCTTCAGTTTCTGATCGCTCTCGAATTCCTTGCGTATGGGTTCCAATAATTTGTTTATGTACACCTCGGCGGCCGCCTTAAGATCTCCCGGGTGAATCTCCTCTTTGGCGAAGGCAGCTTCGAGATCCTCGTATTTTTCGAAAGACATGTCTCCACCTGCGAAGATATTTCCTTATTTTCCTTGCAACCGAAATTGACAAGTGGGAGCGTTGGGAACTTTTTTTTAATTACCGAAATCGGCGCTTCTAGGCACGAGATATTTTTCACCCTCCTTCATTAATGGAAATATCACGTGTTTTGAGAACGCAAGGATTCCATTATCGACGATATTGCCAGGTTCGCAGAAAGCCTTTTTCAGCTTTTTCTTTATCGCACCCGCGTTATCAAGGAGATCGATCTTCGAGTCTTCCTCGGACGAGGACATTTTCGCACCAGCCAATCCGGGAACTGCACAATTATACTAGTTTAGTTTCCGTGTGAAAATTGGATAGATACTAGGGATGTGCGAGTTTACGAACATTTAAATGATTCTACCCGAACTTAAAATAAATAATTGTGTTAAAAATTCAAATGTTCGAAATTCTGAATTTTTCTAATATTTCGGAGTAGTATTCAATCTTCGAATTATTCGAATTATTCAAATGATCTCAATTGTCTGAATTATTCAAATTGTATTAATAGAGTATTTTCAATTATTTGAATTCTAAATTCAAAATCCACATAGAATGCGCAATTTTACATTTTTCACATATTTCGACGTAGTAATACATTTTTGCATTATTAAAATTGTTCTAATTGTTCGAATCATTCAATATATAAAAAAACAATTATTCGATTCGTATTTCGAATCGAGGAGTAATATTTAATTCAATACTTGATTTATATGCCATTCGCACATCCCTGACGGATACAAGAGAAGGAAATGGGAGACTACTGACTCATGGGATTCATGAGATGTATGCGTTTTTCGTAACCAAGGATTGGAAGATATTTCTCGGCAAAGGTGAATATCTTCCGTTGATCTACACCACCAAATTGAGCGTCGACGTCGAGATACTGCTCGTCGAGTACCTGAAGTCCCGGATACAGCAGTCCCGAGAGAAGGGGGCTTGCCACTTGCTTGACAACCTCGGCACCAGCCTTCTTCGCGTCGTGCTCGGTGACGGTCGAGCTCAGACGATACATGTCGAGTGTGTATTCTCTGAAACATTGTACAGTAGAACCTCAATTATCTGAACAATTAATTTGTTTATTATCCGAAACATGACTTATCCGAGCCCAGACATGGTGCCTAACAACAGATCAAGGAAATCCCATGATATTTCTAGGTTTTCCAGGTGACGATCTGAACAATTCCAGGAAGTTTTTCCATCGATATTATATGAGATAAGCAGCAAATAGTTTAAAAAAAAATTAATGCAACTCCGAACCGATTCGTTTTTTGGCATATTTATTTAAACAATTGAACAATCTTTTTTTCAAATAGTCAAATTTTTTTTTAAGGAAGCGTTTACACGGTACCTTATGTAGCTTTGTACACGCATTACTGAAGAACTACACGGTCAAAAAATCTCAGAAAATTGCAAACAATTCAGTGGATCTTTCCCTGTAAAGTAGCAAAGTTTTATAACAATCGAACAGAAACGCTTTTTGGCCCAAACATCCTTAAAGAAATTATACAGTGCGCTTGTTAACTGAGTAATATCCCATCCTTAAATGCACCGAGAACCGTATGCGGACCACAAGAACCCAACTTGAGTAACTACTTGCCCTGAACGCTGACGTCATTGCCGACATCGGCTTGGCAAAGTTTGATGAGTTGGAAATCAACATTTGGGACATCCATCTAAACTTTAATTACCCTCTTACACGCACCTTTAAAAAACCTAACATTTTTCAATAAAAATAGACAAAAAACACTCCAGGCGGTCGATGAAATTCGATGAAATTTCCAGGATTTTTCAAGGGTCAATGAAATTCCATGAAATTTCCAGATTTCCAGGATCGTTATACACCATATCAGACATACGTATCGAGTATATATTTCCTAAAACATTGTACAGTGGAACCTCCATTCAAATTATTCACAGAAACAATCAGATTTTCTGCGAAAATTATTCGAATTATTCGAGTTATTCGAATTATCCGAGTTATTCGAATTATCCGAGTTATTCGAATTATCCGAGTTATTCGAATTATCCGAGTTATTCGAATTATCCGAGTTATTCGAATTATCCGAGTTATTCGAATTATCCGAGTTATTCGAATTATTCGAGTTATTCGAATTATTCGAGTTATTCGAATTATTCGAGTTATTCGAATTATTCGATTTATTCGAATTATTCGATTTATTCGAATTATTCGAATTATTCGAATTATTCGAATTATTCGAGTTATTCGAATTATTCGAATTATTCGAGTTATTCGAATTATTCGAGTTATTCGAGTTATTCGAGTTATTCGAATTATTCGGAGTATAAGAAAACCGAATATTTAATTCGAATCTCAAAACGAGTAGTAAAATTCGATTTGATTGATGTACCATTCACTCAACCCTAATTTACATATTTGTTGTATGTGAAAGCACAAAAAAAAAATTGTGTTCCGAGCGTCCGGGTGGTCCGATAACCCGGTTGAGGCTGGTTGGCCAGTGCCCAATTGATTCCGACAATCGAGGTTCTACTGTACAACGCGTCTTTAAGCTTTTCTCTTTCATTTGCTACATTTTGTATCACTTACTTCGAAAGCTGATAGTCCGTGCCCTTCACAAACTTAAGTTTTTCAATTGGAACACCAATAGATTTCAGCATTGACTTTATAACAGCCTCGTAATATTGTACTCTCAGTGAGAGCAACTCCCACGGAGCTTTCATGTTGTCGAGATAGGCGTGCAAATCGGCAAACAGAATTGTTACGTGAGCGCCGGCTTTTAGAAAATCACCGATTTTCGATATAGGAGTAAAGTAACCGATGTGAGGCTTTCCCGTCGTTGCAGTGCCCCAGTACAATTTCAAATCGCGTTCATTCAATACAGCCTTTAGTTTCTCGTCACCGAGCCACTCTGCGAGATTCCTCGTAATAAGACGATACTTTTCGTCAGCTGTTAATGCGTCCGCAGTCTGAAAAAAAAAAAAAAAAAAAAAAAAAATGAAACCAGCTTCTCGCTCATGCCACGTGCTGGTTGTCAAGTGTCAAAACCAATGCCGCCTCGCGGTGACTTTGAATATTGTTTTAAGTAAAATCAGCGAAATAGGGAATTAATGATCGTTCGTTATGCAGATAAAAAATCACTCCCTTATACCGGCAATCGTCTACTTTCGAGGTTATGTTATCCGAGTGATGTTTGAATTTTGTTTGGAGAAATTCATTTTATTCTTTCCGTTGTTTTGGTCAGATTCTCCAATCGACAAAATTATTGAAGCAGTTAAAAAAAAAATTATAATGACAATTGATCTTACCATAGTTGGCATGCTGATCCAGCTGTCCGGAGTGAAGAGAGACGGTGGTGCCACAACAATGGCGCCGGTGATTGGGTAGAACACGAGCTGCACGAGCCTAGATGGCTACAGTGGAATCTCTCACATGTTACATTGAGGTAGGTAATGAAGGCGAGTGGTGGGGAGAACCCGAGAGTTCTGATTGGACCAAACGAGTGACGCAGGACGCTTCATGAACTTGATTGGAGTCTCAAATAGGTCGCATGTTCCCTCATTTTGTAACATCTGAGAGATTCGACTGTAGTCGCGAATTGAGAGGAACTCAGATCAATGCCGCGGTCGGTAAAAAAACTGCCTTCCTTATCTTCCCCGAAACTGTTAATATTTCGGACATAAGACCATATGAAACACCCCCCTCTCCGTCCAGCCCGGGCTCAGTCGGTATCAAAAACTGTAATCAACTTTTCTCACTGCATCTCGCATATACGTTCAAAAGAAAAGTCTCATGGGAAGCCGAAATGATATCCGCTTCCCATGAGACTTTTCTTTTGACCGTATATGCCAGAATCCATGAGAAAAGTTGATTACAGTTTTTATTACCGACCGCGGTATTGCACATGCTCATAAGGGCATGTGGTACAGACTCAGTCGGTAACAAATCGCCTTCCCTGTTTTCTCCCAAACGATTGATACGACGAGCAAAAGCAAATTAGGTTTTATATCTATTGGCTACAAAAACCTAATTTCACTTTGGTTGAAGCATCAACCATCATCGAGAAAATAGGGAAAGCGATTTGTTACCATCGAAGCATCGATACGTATGTGTCCATGCTCGTAACGACATCAGAGACACGAGCGGCGCGGCAACCAAGCTCGCTTATCCCCTCCGCGTCGGGAAGTTTTGTTTTCCTCGGGATACGATGAAGTCGCGAAAGTGACTTTGTTAGGTTAACAACTCACAAAATAAACAATGAGTATGGGGAGTAACGGGATTCGAGGAATTTTGTGCATCTTCGTTCTCAGTGAGTAAGCCATTTCCGGATACAAGGGGTACGGGACGAAAAATTTTAAGTAACGATGTTTGTCAGTTTTGGTCGATGTTACGAAGCAGGAAGGGAGCACGGCTGATATCTCGGCGGAGGCGATCGATCACACGGCGAAGGATAATGGAACGATCGAAATTACTCCTATCGAGGAGCCCACGTTGACTTCGGGGAATACCACCATCTCGGAAATGACACTTTCCAATGCCACTCTGAAGATTTACAGCAACTGCCTTACCGACCGGTCATACGGCACTGTCGAAGTATGAAAGATAATGGAAAGAAAACGGAATTTTTTTCGTTCAACACATTTTTTTTTAATTTGAGTTTTTTTAATCGGATAATTAACAAAAAAAAATTTATTGAATTTGCTTACTAAGTTGGTCTTTAGATTGAACATTTTTGAATTTTCTGGGGGCCGAATCGTATTATCGTGAGGTATAAAATAAAAATCCAATGTGCAAAGGGTCCCAGAAATTAATGCATTTTTCTAGGTCGCTACCGACTATTAAAAAAATCGAAAACTTTGGAACATCTAAATTTAAAGTCAAAATGAAAAATTCGAGATTTCCTTGGAGCCCACGCGCACTTTCAAAGTATAGCGTATAAGAAATAACTGCAAAATCGAAATCGAAGTATTTTTAGAGGTCACTGCTGAGGGTTAAAAAAACAAAGTTTTCGACAATTATAGCTAATAGTTACAAAATCTTGTAAAAGGTAAAAATTCACCATGGAAAAATAACCATATATTTCATTTGAAAATATATGTTTGTTGTAACAAAAGTTAAATTTAAAAAAAACCATAAATTTGTCGTTTTTGATAAAGGGAGTCAACAAATTCCTGGAATGGTCAAAAAGTATAAAATATCTTTATCGATAAACAAAGGAAACATTTTATTTATCTAATGAAACGAGAGTACTCTTTTTAGGACCACTAGAAGTTTTTATGCATATAAACTGGTATATTAAATTGCATGCATAATGATGACTAAAAATTACAGTATATTAAAAATTTAGGAAATTCTTTAAATTCAATCATTTACTTTAATGTCACTGTAAAATTCCATTCATTTTTCATCACAAACGTTCGTTAAATTTAATGCACCAGTTTTTGCATAAAAACTTCCATTCCGGTGCATCCGGTGCAAGAAATCTGTCGAGTAAATAAATAAGTAACAAAATTTTCAGGTAGTAAATGCGACGAGGCTGATGGAACTTCTGAAGCTCGCAGCGCCGGCCAATCGCTCGGAGTCGAAAAATGATGGAAAAGCTCCACCCAGGACTTGTCTTCTCGTGCTGTTTTACGCCAGGTGGTGCATCTTCAGTAGTCAAGCCGCTCCGCACTTCAACGCCTTGCCCAGATTCTTCCCGCACATAAAAGCCGTCGCTATAGACGCTTCCAAATACCAAAAGTAAGAAAAAAGAGAAAATAACAATTTGAAGTAAAACTTCTTTACTTTCTCCGTTCTTTACTTCTCTTAACAAGTAAGAGGTAAGGTGACTTACTTCAAGTCAGCGTGAAAACTGGATAACTCGTAATCGGTTATAAGTAAAGCGCAACGCGTTACAGGCTCGCCAATAACGCGTACACAGTAAAAAATAATTTCGTATCTTAATTCCATTAAATCATATCTCTAAATTCACTGGACTAATTTGTTTTTTTGCCTCCTAAAAAAATTCCTGTGAAAAAACGCTTTTTTAGGCCCTATAAAGCAGGAACCCCTGTTAAATAAGTGACAAGCTCGTTCGTTAAGGTTTGCAGATACAAACCTGTCCTTTTATTTCCCGTGTCATTAGCAATTTCAGTTTGTAATTTTGTTTGTAAAACTAGAACCAGACGGTGGGAGCGGAAAATTAATAGATAAAAAGTTGTGGACCTTTGTGGACAATAATTTGTTGTAAAAGGTACATATTTTTTTACTGTGTAGCGCGTTACCGACGTGCCAAAAAACCTAACGTACTTGACTGTGAAAGCTGCCTTATCTCGTTATCAGTTGGCCATCAACGCGTAACGGGTCGCAGACTTCCCAATAAAGAATTTATATAAAGTAAAAGTAATATAAATAAGTCGCTGAAGAAGTTTCACTTAAACAATGTCGTTTCTCTTTGATCTCTCATTTAATTTCTTTTGCTTTGTTATGGTGAAAAATTGAAATTTTCACATCGCTTCCTCATAACAGTTGAAAATTGAATTTTTCATATCGCTTCCTCATAGTGTTCCTTTATTTGCGAAGCTTCCTCTATGAGGAAGCCAAAAATACAGACAATGCTTCCTCATATAAGAAGCTTCGCGAATAAAGGAACATTATGAGAAAGCGATATGAAAATAAAAATTTCCAACTTTTATGAGAAAGCGATATGAAAATTTTTATTTCCAACTTTTATGAGAAAGTGATATGAAAATTTCAATTTCCAACTTTTATGAGAAAGCGATATGAAAATTTCAATTTTCATCTCTTATGAGGAAGCGATATGAAAATTTCAATTTTCAATTTTTTTATTTTCGTTTCAGCTTCAATACGCAATTCGGTATAGTCGGCGTGCCGACTCTGATGTTCATCTACAACGGCAAGCCCCTCGTTAAATTCAACGATACATCGTACACACTGGAAATGTTTGCGCGCTTCGTCACCACTTACACGGCACTGGAGGCGAACGGTTCACTCTACGTGACGTCGGCGGATTTCGGTGGTCCCGTCCAGAGCACTCCCTCCAACGAAACGGACTACTGTCTCGTCGTATCTTGGCTGTTCATCGCAGCCTGCGCAATTTACTTTACGTTTCAGAGCCAATGGTGGCGTCAATTCGTCGAGCTCGTGCAGAATACGTGGCGCGAGAGCAATGCCCAACACGAGCACGTGGATTAAATGTTTTCTGGTCACAGGAAATAAGTAATGCTTGAAATAAATGTGTTTTTTTTTTCATTAGTTGCCGCTTCCCGAAAGTTGATTATTTTACGGCGCGGTAAGGACCGCGTGATCGACGAGAAAATAGCGCATCTATCGAGACCGAACCGGAACGAGAAAAATTTTCGGTCAATTGACGGATGCAAGAAAATAACCGTTATGGCACATCTCCAGTTATGTTGACTGAATGTTCAATTAACCGCGGCTACGAACAATATATTAAGGATGGAATTTTACCTATGAAACGAACGATCAGTTTGTAAATGTGGATATGTATATATTTTTTTTTTCATTTGATGTGTAAGAAATGCAGACTATTTTTTCAACTTATGTTGTCCCGCGAAGTATGTGAGTGTAATTTAACGACTTTTCAAATAAAAATTGAAGTTTGTTTTAGCGGTTGGCTGCATATTTATTTAGTAAAGTAAACGGTAACTTTGCTGGTATAAATTGTATTTAATATTTTTAATAAACGAGCCGACCCTGTAAAATTAGCAGTGCAACTTTAATTTTTTAATTTTGAATTTATATCATTCGACGCATGGTCGTTTGGTGTTGATTGATAGCCTAATTAAAACGTTTGGTGAATCGTATAATTACATCAATAGATGGGTAAAAGTTTGTACAAACGACTGTGAAAAAGTAGCACTCATTTGTCTAGTGTGAAGCGTTGCAACCCCCCTTAGGATAGTCCAAGCGGTTCGACCATTTCTCGATGGGACAAAAATCTGAAAAAATCAAGTGTATGGGAAGTGCTGCAAAGATTGTTTTTGTGAAATAATAATTCCAATTTGTTATCAACAAATTAAAGATAAAAATTATTATTCAACAAATTATCCGGCAACTTACCTATTTTTCTTCATAGAAATGATTCGTTTATTTTTCTGAACACGAAGTTTTTTCAGAATTTTTTGTAATCTTTGAATATTGCGTTTTTTCACAGCTTGAACATAGAAAAACGTGATTTTCAAAGATTACGAACAATTCTGAAAAAATTCATACATATTCAAAAAAATGAACGAATAATTTCTATGAAGAAAAATAGTTAAGTTGCCGGGTAATCTGTTGAATAATGATTTTTATCTTCAATTTGTTGATAACAAATTGAGTTGTCGTTTTTTGGTAACGATTCATAACAGAAAACGACCGTACGCATGCGCAGTTTATATTAGTGGAAAACGCTAAACCAAAAGAATGTCTGGTATACATTTTTTTAAAACCAGAATGGTAATTTTTCCATTGGTAAAGTACGGTATTCATTTGCCGCTCACGTCTCCATTTAGAACGCACTCTAGGTGTTTACACCGTAACAAAGTCATAAAGTTGTTACGGTTAGAATTGGATAAAAGTAACGTCAATGTCTCCCTCGCTTTATAATTCATTTTTCTTTTTTCATTATTTTTCAATACACAATACCCACTGACAAAGTTGCAGTACAGAATGTTTTTTTCTTTATATACACGGATTATCCTTTAGCGTGCTCGAACGTCGATCGTCGATATTCTCGACACGTAATGTATATCCGACCCGCAAACTTTTTTTTTTCAACGGTGCAATATGTTTCGAAGGGAATGATTCATTTTTTATACATATATACACAGTATATATCCTCATCGTTGTATCGTTAACACCCGAAGAAAACAAAAGAACATATATCATATTTATAATATCGTACATTTTTGGGATATATATATCGTAAAGATAAGCTTTGGAATAAACTCGAATATTATCAACGGCGGGTACCAGTACGCGCGCGTGTACCATCGAAACAATTTTTTAGACAATATATCGCACCCCTAAAACAACAGTGTTAAATCCACATGAAACACCTCCCTCCCCGTCCATCCCGAGCTCAGCCGGTATCAAAAACTGTAATCAACTTTTCTCACAGGTTCTCGTATGTAAACTCAAAAAAAAAGTATCATAGGAAACGGACATCATCTCGACTTCCGATGAACCTTTTTTCTTTTGACCGCAGTTCCCAGAATCGGTGAAGAAAACTTGATTACAGTTTTTATTACCGACCGCGGTATCGCACGTGCTCTTAAGGTGATGTGAAATACCGCCGTCGGTAATAAAAACTGTAATGCATGCCGTTTTGAGACCGCAAACCGCCGATGAAAAAGCAAATTGTCTTTCCCTAGGGAATCGACAGACAATTTTCGTTTTCCTTGGCGGTCTGCGATCTCAAAACGGCATGCAGTACAGTTTTGTTACCAACTGAGCGTAGGGTAGGTGGGCGGGGGGTTATCCACATCACCTTAAGGGCATGTGATACAGAGTCGGTCGGTAACAAATCAGTTTAGCTATTTTTTTCGCGACTATTAATATTTTGAACAAAAGCAAATTAGGTTTTCGCAGACTAGGGTAAACCAGCCAATGAATGGACAGGGCCAATGAATGGACACTTTCCATAAGAGCACGTGCATAAAAAAGTCTATTCATTGGCTTTTTCGTTTGCTTAACTGTCCATTCATTGGCCGGTTTCTTATATATAGATACATGAAAACTTAATTTCCTTTTGTTTGAAATATTAACAGGCGCGGAGAAAACGGGGAACCCGTTTTTTTATCGACTCAGTCTGTATCACATGCCCTAACATCTCTTATGGGATTACCATACAAATTATTACACTGTTGTTCTAGGTGTGCGGTATGTATAGTAAATATCTATGATAACGTTTGAAAAATACCTACAACATAATTACCGTCAAAGGAAAATGTATACGAGCTATAAAATAATTTCATTGCAAAGTCACACACGCAAACACACACCCGTACACAGAGACAGAGGGCACGCTCGCGCGCGCACGACTGCGAAACGACCGTCGTAAATAAAAATTAATTTCATACCGTTCGACTCCTCGACGATCTAGTGAGAAAGATTGATTTACAAAAGCCAGATAAATACATCGAAGGAGTGAGAGTTAAGTGGAACGGGACAACGAAAAGATAACGGCAAGATAATCAAATCGCGATTAAATGACGTTCGGCTGATCGGGAATGAGAGAGGCGAAGAAAGAACTGAAAAACGTCCAGGTAAAGGCCCAAGCGCCGGGCCTCTCATTTTCCTCGTTGATGTTGGTTCGCGCCGCATCGCCGTGCCCGTCCGGCGTCGCCGAGGGAATCCTCGGTGCTTGAACCGGTGGTGGCGCCGCTTCATTTTGTCCTTCCTGATTGTTGTTTTCCACTCGGGCATTGTTGTTTTCGGCGAGGAACACCGGTTGACCCCGGAAGAATCCGCCCTGAATTCTGGATGAAAAAAAATAAACAATTGTATTCGATACCACACATCGGATGGGTCCCTAGTTTCCAAAAGGCGAATCTCTACGATTATGTTACCGATTGTGACAACTTTGGATAGGGTCCATTAAGGTAGTTCTGTCACTTGGTATTCATTTCGCATAAGTTCGAGAAACATGAGAAAAAATTGCAAATACGTCTCGATGGTACAAAAATCTGAAAAAATGCATGCATATTAAAAGTACTGAAAAGATTCATTTTGCACAATAATAATTCCAAAATGTTATCAACAAATGGGCTTTTCCTAGATTCATCACGCGTTGGATGCGTCACACGACTTGTGAGTAGTGGTATAAATGACTTTTGTCAAATAACCGTTCTGTGACCGTCATGTGACGTTTCGATTTTTATATGTAAAAGTACAGTCATTTTTTTATCGAACTTCGTAATATTGATAATTTTTTTACCGATTTGACTAAACGATGATCTTATCAGGGACATCACTCCTGAGACTAAGAAAATGAATTACTGTAATTTTACGTGAAAATTCATTTTCAACTAAAATTACGTCCAAAGACGGTCACTATTCGCAAATCTGTTTGACCGACTCTGGTTCAAAATGACGGTACTTTTACATCACTGCTCTATCTATCTAAATTAATATACAGATTCTAATTCCAGTACCATCTCTAGTACTATTGTAGCGATTCGCCTTCTGGAAACTAAGTGTTCGACCTCCACCCATATTGAATTTGACCTCTCGGCTTATTCGAAATGATGCTCACAGATAAATTGCGAAACCGAGGAAAGTAACAATGAGGAATCTCGAGGGTGACGAGTAAAAGTACACTATGCTCGATAGTACGACGATCCTCGACAGCATGTCGAAAATATCGAGCCAGTCGCGATTCAAAGCGGCACCGACGGCGTCGTCGGCCGGTGGGTTGTTGTTCGCCACGTTCGCGTCTCCAGCGAGCTCTTGTCCCGCAGGCGGAGCTGCGTCGACGGCTTCGCCACCGGCTCTGGCGGCACCTCCGCCCCGATTCTCACCCTCGTCGTTGTCCTCTCCGTTATTGTTGTTCATTGTCGCGTTATTGTTGTTAGTGGCATCGCTGATACTGGCGTTTTGAGACTGCGCACTCAAAGGGGACGTGCTTTGCAATTGAATTCCTTGGGCAGCCATACTGTCGAGATGATAATCGTTCGGAAAATATTTTTTAATTATACCGCCTTCAAAAGCGCCTGCTAAAAATACTTTTCAAAAATACTTTTCAAAAATACTTTTCAAAAATACTTTTCAAAAATACTTTTCAAAAATACTTTTCAAAAATACTTTTCAAAAATACTTTTCAAAAATACTTTTCAAAAATACTTTTCAAAAATACTCTTCAAAAATACTTTTCAAAAATACTTTTCAAAAATACTTTTCAAAAATACTTTTCAAAAATACTTTTCAAAAATACTTTTCAAAAATACTTTTATATTTTTTGGACGTACTGTAAGATACTTTTTTCGAGAAACGTCGAGTACTCACAGTTGCATGTACTGAGTGAGGTAGTGAGTATAAGCCTCTTGCATCCATGCCATTTGTTGATTGTTGAGTTGACTGTAATATTGTTGAACTGGCGTGGATTGTGGGTTCGCGGTCATTGCTGGAACCTCCGCGTGTGCGCCGCTACCGTGGCCGTCTCTCATTGTGGTCTTCTCCGTCGACGAGAAATTCGATTGTCCACCGCAAACGAGATGAACGGTAAACAATCTATCGTCCCTGTTGTAGTAATGCTGAAGGACATCCTTCAATATCATCGAATCGTTCAGAAGTTGTCCGGAAAAGATAATTTTCTGCTCCTCTCGTTTCTAGAAAAAAAATATCGGACATTGACATCGCACTCCATGTGTGTGTTTGCATTTGGAAAAGATAAGGTTTTATGGTCGACACATGTTATTCGTTAATAAGGAAATAGATCTCGGTCGAAAAGATAAATGAAACGAGCTTGCCAAGGTCGCACACGCGGTTCTACTGCTTGGACTCTATTCTATACATATGCGACACTCGACTGCGCCTCCCCCCCCCCCAAGCCGTGAATTATTTAATTAACCTCGTATTCCGTCTTTACCCATACAGCACGAAATATTTTGAAAACATTTCAGAAATATTTTCCACCTTTGAAATATTTCGAAACATTTCTGAAATAAATGGAAATAATATTTTGAAATAGTCTCCCGAAATATTGCAAGGAAACATTTCTGAAACATTTCGGCAGTATTTTCGATAATTCAAATCTTACAAAATATTTCGGAAATACATGGAAATCATAATGTGATGGAAATCATACTTTTTTATTCTATCAAAATATTAAAACATTTCTAAAATATTTTGAAAGCGGATGATAACAGGTGTGTACTGAACTATGTTGAGGAGGAACGAAAAATAAAGCACGTTTCGTGGATATATTTTAATACAATTCGACTATGTAATGTGTCATAACACCACATGTTATTGGCTGTCTTGAACGGGTCACAGGAATTCCATGGATGGAGTGCTGGAGACAGTACATATGTTTAAAATAATGAACAATATCTACAGCATTAAAATATTGATAATTTTTTATTATTTCAGAAGGATATCTTATAAATATGTTACCAACATTTTAAAAATATTTGTAAAATGCTTTAAAAACATTATTACGAAATATTTCTGAAAGATTTCAATGTAAGATTTATGAGCGGACAAAAAATATTTCCAAAATATTTCAGAAATATTTAGTAACATTGGTAAAATGTTTTCAATAATTCAAAAAAATATTTTCGATATAACATTTCCGATATATATCCGTGCTATGTGGGTAGTGTCAGAAACATGGGCCTCGCGTTGTTTGGATCAAAGTTTACGTATGCCCTAGTCATTTAGTCCCCTTAAGGATGTTCACTCGAGAAAAATTGAGACCATACAGCACAGCATGAATTTCTCAGGCTCATCCACATAGCTCTAGCACATAGAAACTCGAGGGTCTTCGATAATCGTAACTACTTGCAATCGACTAAATTGGCGAATGTGCGATCGTTATCCTCGGTGAGGACTCTGCATGATCCATGTTTTTTCTTTAATCGTCGGACGACTATGGAAAAAAATATTCAACCAACTTTATCATTCCTCGTAATTTTTGCATCATGCACTTTTTGAGTGCGGTTATTGATTAGTTAGACGAATAATTTTTTTTTCATGTCCGTCCGACTATGACTTGTAAGACGAAGTGAGTGTGTGTGTGGCAATGTCAAGAAATCATGTGCAGTGTCGATCGACGTTCCGTTTTTGTGTTCGTAAATACCCAAAAGGAGCAGTGGAACACGCTGTTTCACGAACCCCTACGCGAGGGTGCGAAACGTCCGAGCCACTACAGACTGTAACTGGACCGAAGAGAGTGGGGTAGGTCGGAAGCGCCCCCCTAGAAATACTATTTTACAAAAGCCTATTTTAAAAAAGCGACGGACAAAATATTTTTTTCATAATCATCCGACGACGGCCAAAGAAGGCAGAACACGAAGTTATCCGATCATCGAACGACTGTATAAAAATTCGGCCTATTTTCGGACAAATAAGAATGGCGTAATCATGCTTTGGTCGGACGAGTAGACACAGCTTTCAGCAAGATAAACAACTTATCGTTATTAATTTTTCTCGCAGAGAAGAAATGGTGCAGCGTCACTCATTACCCGCACTTGTTGGGATAATCGGTCACCCTGTCTACGGTCATTGAAGCGACAAAAATGGATCGGTGTCGCGAGTGATGTAAAGTTTTCATTTAGTCATAAGCGTAGAATCAATATTAACCTTCGCGGCGAAGGGATCGAACGGCGATAAAGAGGTCATATTACGTTTTGCACAAACATAACGTACAATCACGGATGCCATTTTATTTTACACGTCGCAATTCTCATTGACCCCGAGTGACAATTAGTATTTCGGTTATTATTGGAACGGCTGTAACCAATATAATGATTCCCACGGAATTCCAAACAGTTTTTCAACGGGCGACAATTTTTCAGTTCGTACTTGCCACTGTTAATATGCTAAGCATATGTATACAATCGTGCAGGATTATGATATTGACATAAACTCTTCGGTGTGCAGTTGCATTTTGATTGAAAACTTACAAAGAAATTAAGCAAATCGAATATTATAGTTTCCGAAAGTACATGAACGTTACTGTCATGACCGACGCATAGGCGGCAATGCAACGTGCTCTACATTCAGGCCGTTGTCATCAGTTCTGATCACCTATTACAAGTCGATGGACTAAGTGAACTAAGTGAACTAAGTGAACTAAGTGAACTAAGTGAACTAAGTGAACTAAGTGAACTAAGTGAACTAAGTGAACTAAGTGAACTAAGTGAACTAAGTGAACTAAGTGAACTAAGTGAACTAAGTGAACTAAGTGAACTAAGTGAACTAAGTGAACTAAGTGAACTAAGTGAACTAAGTGAACTAAGTGAACTAAGTGAACTAAGTGAACTAAGTGAACTAAGTGAACTAAGTGAACTAAGTGAACTAAGTGAACTAAGTGACCTAAGTGAACTAAGTGAACTAAGTGAACTAAGTGAACTAAGTGAACTAAGTGAACTAAGTGAACTAAGTGAACTAAGTAGAACTAATAGACTAAGTAGTATACACTATGCATGATTATCTTTTCCTACAGAACGGATGCTGTTGAAATTTTAGCAACCATGTTGATTTTCGCGTCAATTTATGATATTCGATTTTCTTTATTTATCGGAACGATTTCGACAAAAATTTGCGTGCACGCCGAATCGTTTATGCTTTAATACAGTCATGTAAGATTTGAAGCATACGCGTTACGTAGTATCGATGAATAGTGAAAACTAAGAATTCGCCATTTCGGTCGATAAAACAGGAAGGTCCAGCATCCCCTTAAGAACGCCTTGTGCCAAGGTTTTTTCGAGACTCCTCAACTACGAGTTTATGCGGATTAGACGACTATCTATGATACTTGACGTAGCTCACATTACGATTCATAAAGGTGCCCCAATCGTAAGTTTGCGTCAATTGCAGTTTGCCACTTGAAATTACCGTTTAAATAAGCCTTTCTCAAGGCCAGAACTATACGACTATGTAAAATACTTGACGTGACTCCCACTAAGATGTACAAGGTGCCGTGCACCGTAAGTTTCCATTAAAGGGAAATGAAATATCGCGGTCGATAATGAAAACTGTAATGAACCTTTCTCAAGGGTGCTCATTTTTTTGAGGAAAAAGAAATTTTGAGCCAGATGCGCACGGTAATTTCGCATCCGGCCCGAAGAATTCTTTTTTTCTCAACAAAATTAGCACCATTGAATGAAGTTAATTTGAAAATTACAACTCTCTCGCACGCACAGCTGTTTCACTTCCCCTTAATAGCAGTTTGCCACTTGAGAGTAACCTATAAGAAAGCCTTTTTTCAATACCTATTTGCGACTCCCTTAAACACGACATTGCATGATTCATACGACTATGTAAGCCACTTAACGTGGCCTACATTTAGCCATTAAGCAACCTTTAAGTTACTATTGAGAATACGAACCTAAAAACATCGTTTCCAAAGTTCGATTCAAAGTACATACAGATACGAATCAATGCTCAATGATTTCGTGACAATTCGTGTATTACAGACCGTATTCTTAATAGTGACTCAAGGATTGCTTACAATTCCCTTATGCGCGGGTATTACAAGCCACATCAAGTAGCAACACTTATAACCGCTGTAAGATCGTGATTAAGGGCATGTGATACAGTCGTTCGGTAACAAATCTGTTTTCCTATTTTCTTCGCGACTATTAATATTTTGGACAAAAGCAAATCAGGTTTTCGTAGACTATATACAGATACATGAAAATCTATTTTCCTTTTGTATGAAATATTAATAGGCGTGGAGAAAACAGGGAAACCGTTTTTTTACCGACTTAGTCTGTATCACATGTCATTAAGGTGATATGGTACACCATTCCGCCTACCTGCCCTGTTGGTGCCCAATTGGTAACAAAGATTATACTGAATGTCGTTTTGAGACCGCAGGCCATTGAGTAAAAGGTAAATTGTCTTTTCCAGCGTATGCCAATTCCCTGGGGAAATGCAATTTTCTTTTTCCTCAGTTGTTTGTGGCCCCGAAACGGCATTCATTACAGGTTTCGTTGCCGACGGCGGTACTTAACATCACGTTAATGGCGGTTAATCGGTTTCTCCATTTCCTCCGCGACTATAAATATTTCGGACAAAAACAAAGTAAGTTTTCATAGGATATATATAGATGCATGAAAACATAATTCCCTTCTGTCCGAAATATTAATAGTCGCGGAAAAAATCGGAAAAATAATTTGTAACCGACTGAGTCCGTATCACATGCCCTTAAGGTGCAGTGAAACGGCTGTGAGTGCGAGACAGATAGTTGCCATTTTTTAACGAAGTTTTTTTCAATGGTGCTAATTTTTTCCTGGAAAAATTCGCAACCATTCGCAAAAGTTCATTACAGTTTTCGTTACCGACTGAGTCGTTTCGCTTCTCCTTAAGGTGATGTGAAATATCGCCGCCGGTAACAAAAAGTGTACTGAATGACGTTTTGAGACGCCGAGGAAAAAGAACTTTGTCTTTCCTTGGTGCATCGCCAGAGGTATGGAATGACAATTTTCTTTTTCCTCGGCGGTCTGCGGTCTCAAAACAGCATTGTATATAGTTTTTGTTACCAACTGGGACTGAGGGGGGGGGTAATTATACCACATCAGCAGGGAACTTTAAATAGGCCTCGGGAGAAGGCTCTTATAGGTTAATTTCAAGTGTGCAAGGTATGCTTATATTTAGGGCACCTTATGCGAGGTGTCGATTCTCGTTACCCAGTGATCACCAATAACCCGTTCTTCCTCAATATACCGAGTTTGGTATAAACAAAGATAAAAAAAAATGTAAACAGTCGCCTGAACTTTGACTTTTATAACTTTTACCACAAAGTACGTAAAAGTTACATACAATTGGAGAAACGATGCTTTCTCCGAGGAAAAAAAGAATTAAAAGAAGTCACCTGAACGTTGAAACGAGACACAAAACGTACGTAAAAGTTACATACAATTGGGGATACGATGCTTTCTCCGAATAAAAAAAATTAAAAAAACGTCCGAACGTTGAAACGAGACGCAAAAAATCCATAAAAGTTATATACAATTACGGAAACGATGCTTTCTCCGAGGTAAAAAAAAAAAAAAAATAATCCGCCGAGACTCGAACCCGAGATTGGATCGAGTACGGAAAGGACGACAAACAACGACTGTCACAGCAGATGGTAAGGTTAACGCAGAGTCGGTGTGACTGGTAATGTGTGTGTGTTCTCACTGGTTTGCTGGGATAAACTTGGGCGAGATGATCCTTGAGCCCCGCGACGGTCCAGTTGAGTTTGCACTTGACAATCTGGTCGTTTGTCTGTTGGTCGGGAGCCTTGACGAGCAACGTGACGTCGTCCCTCCCGTCTTCCGTGGAATCCATTCTCGACGCGACAACCCACCGTCCGATCTCAACTCAATTGTGTGATGACTATCGTTTCCTCTCACGCGCACATACGCGCGCGCACTGACACGCGCGGACACTAACACGCGCAAGCGCGAACGACACTCTGCGTGTCGCACACGGATGGTTCCTTTAAATCGTTGTCAAAGCCTTCTCAGCACACTTGCGCGAGCCCGTACGCGCGCGCTCTCTGGTACACGGCTGCCGAAGAGTCGTGGATTGATCTTCGAAATGTAATCGTCCGCTCGGTCGCTTCAACCACTTTCCATTTTGGAGATTTTTTATTCCCCTCCCCGATCGGAGTAAATGCAAGCGACGATTGATAGGCTGGCGACGCTGTCACGCGAGATAGGCTGGTGGGGTGTTTTCGTTGAAATACACTATGTAGCAAAAGTGACGACTGTCCGCGGGGACACGGATTGGCTCGGATGTCCCAGGACGGACTGATTGGGACTGATCGGAGACAACACCGTCGCAGCTACGGCTCGTTGCCACCGCGGCGCTGTCCACGCTTCGCCCCACCGGCTGATAGCAAAATGCCGACTGCGTGGGGACG
The DNA here is from genome assembly GCA_917499995.1 of Ichneumon xanthorius. NCBI lineage: Eukaryota > Metazoa > Arthropoda > Insecta > Hymenoptera > Ichneumonidae > Ichneumon > Ichneumon xanthorius. The sequence goes on along the minus strand of OU824200.1, from coordinate 16,206,299 downwards.
GCAGCCAATGAACGGGCGGTCTCGCGAAAATTACTTGATTATAAAAAAATTTCACGGGATTTTCAATCGCGAATAATTTTATGATATTAACGTTGTTTCTGATTAGAGATGCTAGATCGTAAAAAAAGATCGATCTTCAGTACTGTATTGTATTACCATGATACGTATCGATCCAACAATATATCGAAGAAAAGAACATCGATACCAAGGAAATCGAACGCATTATGTGAAATTGTCACCTTGGCAGTTAAACATAAAGAAATCTTAAACGAATAGAATCGTTAAAAAATAAATATTTAACGTCTTTCGTTATCTTTTATTATCACATTGCATCTTTAGAACAACAGTGTAATAAACTTATATGGTAATAGAATAAGAGATGTTATACTGTTGTTCTAGAGGTGCGACATGTAGTACACGTAGCATTCGATAAACGATATAATTCAAATCCTCTGTGAGATAATGTCAAATGTAAATAATACTTTTTTTCATTGTGCATATCGCAAATATTATCTCTCGGTTAATGTAATCATATAAATAAAATCGTTAAAAAACCGATCAACTTGAATGCAAATATAATCCTTTTTTTAAATTATACATATGCATATGTATGTATCACTTTGTAGTCAGTTCTTTGGTACGAGCTTTGAAACTCAATGCATTCAACCAAAGGAAAAACAAAAGTGCTTAATAAAAATAAAAAAATGTATTCATGTGCGAAGCTCATATCGACAGCTAAATATCAAAAATGCCTTCGCAATAAGAGTGTTACTTTTCCGACTTTTTTTTCTAAAGCTATTTGTTATTCAGCAGTCGACATAAAGTGCAGTTTATCTAAAATCTACAAGAAAAATTTTATTGTAAGGTACAATATACTCACAATGATAAAAAGATCCCATTATATTTTTATTGAAAATATAAAAAACTTGACTTTACTTTGAACTTTATCCCAATTCATTTATGTAATTTAAAAACTGTACTTCCGTTTCATGCACATCTATAAGTTAGCACGCCCTTTTTTCTGCTCAACGATGCTTATCCATTATTATCGATGTTTTGCAAAAAAAAAATCGATTTTGAAACATCGATTCTATTTGTAACCGATTATTTTACCATTGATGATTTTTTTTTGCACGGCGAGTGTCCACGGACCTGGTCTATAAGACCGTGCGTCTGACTCCGAGTGCAGCACGTAGTACTTCCTGCTCCTCCGGACTCCGCAGGAATTCAACGACGCGACATCTGTGACCGAAGTCGTGCATCTTCATCGGAGAAGAGAGTGCCGCGGCTCTCCGTCAGGGGACGAACCATCATTAGGCTAAATAAAAATAAAAATACATTAAAAAAAGGCGTCCGCGTACATCGTGTGCACTCGCGCGTATTAACACGGAGCAACATAAAATTTATAATCGCTCTCTTCGCTCGAAGGCCTGTGCCCCGGGGTTCAATGAATCATCGACGATGAGCCCAATAATGCCTCGCCGCTTTCACCGTGGCTATTAGTGAAATTCGTTAAAATCTCCTGCGGAGCAATGAAAAATTGCAAGATGGTCCGATAAAGAGTCGATGTGAGGTGGTGCGTGCGCGCGTGTGTTTATGTGTGTTACGGATCGACCGCGCTCGCCGGTTTTGCCAATAGTTTTTAACGATAATGCTCGACGACAGAGCATGTCTCTGCGCGCCGGACACTCCGGCCGAGAAGATACGACAATTTTTCGCTCGACGTAACTGAATCACGGAAGCAAGTTAGTATACCTATATATCGTCGTAGCTGCGGCAGCCAAACAGGCGCGAGGTTACGGACCTGTAAATTCGTAAACCACGCCAGGCTCGCCTCAGCCATTTTCCTAGTTTTCCATTCGAGCCACAACAACACAATACGATTGGCTCCTCTCGCGTCAAAAGTGCATCATTCGTCGTGAAATTGCATTACCGTACGCTTCGTGGAAATAACTCTAAGCAAATACCTCTTCGAATGTTGAGTCGTTGACCAACTGAACTGCACGAGAGACATCCGAGAAAATTGCGTTCACTTGCTAAAATCGTTGTAAGGCCCGAGAAAACCGGACGGAAAACTTCCTGCGATGCGAAGTGACCGATATATTACGTAGTTCATTAAATTCAATTTTTTATTTTTTGCATTTTAGTTGCTGATTTGACGTTTCCTGACGCAAACTGTTGAACTCTTGAAGAGTTAATAAAAAAAACACTTTTTGGGATAAAACATGCGCGCCGAAAGCGGGCGTTCACATTGTACCGAATATCAAATATCTTTGGGGCATTCAAAAACAGCGACCAAGTCTATATCGAAGCGATTTTTTTTTTGTTCGTAAAAAGTCCATCATAACCTTACAATGCATTGAAGTTGGCAGTGGTGCGCTTAGCGGACGCCTGCGATATCTGTATATGCATATATATATGGATTCGGACGCTTCTTTGACTAGCAATATAGGTCTGTTCGTTTTCAGAGTAAGCTGGAGCAAAGCGCTCTATTTTACGTGGAAAGCGTGGAAAGTATATCTATATTTGTTGGATATATAGATACAACTTCCACGTAAAATCGAGCGCATTGCTCCAGCTTACTCTGAAAACGAACAAACCTAATATCTTCTAAGGTCGATGGGCGCTGCAAGACCTACTTTTTTCAATCTCCCTAATAATTTGAACGTTATTTATAGAGGAAAAGAAAAAATGATGTAAAGAAAGATATTCAAAAAATTCGAAAAAAAATACTCATTTTTTATTTCATAATATTCAGTTTCAAAAGTTGAAAACGGCATGGCGAGACCTGTTTGTCCCGAAAAATCTTTCTCGCGTCGAGAGACGCGAATCTGTAAATGATCAAACTAAATAGCGCGTCAAATAACCGGTTAACTGACCGTGGCTGTGAAACATAATTTACCGATGAAAAGTTTCATCCGTTAAATGACTAATAAATTAACAAAGCACCAATGTTTCCCTTTTACGTTAAAAACTGTGCTCCCTTTTACATTAAAAACTGTGCTCCCTTTTACATTAAAAACTGTGCTCCCTTTTACATTAAAAACTGTGCTCCCTTTTACATTAAAAACTGTACAAAATTGGGCCATCGACATTATTTAAAGTACAATAGAAATGAAAGATTTACAGTATCTTTCAAAATTATACGACGACTCTTTTTGACTTAAGAACGACGCTTTTAGCGCGATCGGAGCCTTTTCGTCTTCAAACTAGAGTTACCCGATCGTAAAAAAAGGTCGATCGTAAATATTGTATTGTATCGATCGGACAATATATCGAGAGAAAGAACATCTATACCAAGAAAATCGAACGTTTTATTATACGGAAAAATACATTGTCAAATTAGTCACCTTTGAAGTTGATCTTAAAGAAATTATAAACGAATATCATAGTCAAAAATTAAATATTTAACATCTTTCGTTATCGCAAACACATGTAGTACACGTAGCATTCGATAAACGATGTACTTCAAATCTTCTACAAGGAACTTTCAACTTAAATGCAAATACCACTTTTTTTATTATTCTTATCGCAGATATTATATTAAATTTAGTAGTAGTAAAAGAGATTTATTGCCAAAGTTAATATTTACGGTTATCTACTTAGTCAATTTTATACCTAATACCAATTTTACCCCTTGGCAAAGGGCCATCAATCTGGGACTTTCAGCCCTATTAAATTTATTTAACGAAATAAATTTATTTAAACAAAAAAAAACGGATCATCTTAAATGCAAATAATACTCACATTTAAGAATTAGCTATCAGCCAATAATTGTTCCTATTTATTATTATCTAGTTATATGCACAGCAGCATGACACATTGTTGTGTAGTGTAACTCCACACATGTTATTTAGTCTTTTCCTAACGTCAACTAATTGACACTTATATTTTGCCCTGAGCTTTTACTGTATATTTTAAAATGTACAAGAAAAATGTAATTCAGTGGATCGATCCTTCAAGTGAAAGATCGATCTTCGCATAAGTTTCAGAGAAATGATCGGAAATTGCCAACACTTTTCGATGGTATAAAAATCTTTAAAAAATTAACCGTATTAAAGATGCTGAAAAGATCAATTTTGCATAATAATAATTCCAAAATGTTATTATCAAACTGATGAAAAATAAAAGTGTTCAACAAATCTCCCGGAAACATAACTTTTTTTTGTAATGAAAATTATTCGCTTATTTTTCTGAATACGTATGAATTTTTTCAGACTTTTAAATTGACGGACATTTTTTGGTTAATTGACGCTTACAAAAAATGACCGTCACGGCAAATCTCTAATTGTTTTTATCTCCGCCTCTTTTTTTCTTTTCTTCTCTTTCATTACAGAAAAGAAAAAAGCGTTCAAGGAAATCGAAGAGGAAGTCTCGAGAATCCAGCTCGGGCAAGTGTCTCTCGCGCGTCGCAGAGTACAATCGGCGAGAGGCGCGGGACGGGCACCGAGCAGCGCCGCCGTTAGTTCGCGGCCCCGCCGCGCGCCGCCAGCGTCACTCGAGGAATTCCCGAGGGGGTTGCACGGGGTTTCGTTGTGCAGGGCGCGCAGCGACGAGTCTGTTGACAAGGGAGCCGTGCGGAGGAAACCGGTAGCGATGGCCGAAGTGAGCACCGAGGCAAAGTCGACGGGTCCGCCGTCGCCTGGAATGCGAAGCCCGCGGGTCGGCGGCAACGGCGTCAAAAACACAAACGAGAAAGCGACGAGCGGCTCGACGCGGAGCGGTGCGACAGCGCCGATCGGGGAGAGCTCGGCGACGACGAACGCTGGGGAACCACCGCTGGCCGTTCTGCCGTCCTCGGTCCTCGGCGCGGGCTCGGCGACGACGAACCCGCTCGCGGCGAACCTCGCAGGCCAAACGGGCGGCAGCAGTCCGCGCTCCCCTAAACACCCTCGCAGACTCAGGATCAAGCTCACCGAACAACAGTTGGAGTCCGCGACCAGGGAGGAACTGGCCGCCAAGTGGCGTGAGCAGGACTTGTATGTCGAGTGTCTAGAGGCGCAGGCCGCAGCCCAGGAAGGTACTGAGAACAGCGGAGCGGGGCAGAGATACCTCGCTCCGGTGAAAAAGAATTTAAAAAAAGAATAACAATAAAAATTAATGAGAGATTTTAAAAGAATTGTAAAAAAATGTTCAATGCTCCGATGAGCTTGGTTCATGGCCAACGGCAAATTTCTGTAGAGACGCTAAGCCCTTCGACTTTCGTACGCATGATTTTGTTTGTTTGTTTGTTTTTTTTTTTTTTTTTAACTATGTTGATGTTTGATGGTTTTCGTCGATAAGACAAGTGCGAGCCTAGGAAGAGAATAATTGCGCGATGAATTGTGATGGGTGGCATTGTTGGACGGGTTTGTTACGCACGGGTCGGTGCGGGTGAGGCACGGAAGACGTTACGGGTGTGCAGGGTCGTAGATTTTGAAAATACATTTTTATTTATTTATTTATTCATGGTGGCCGCGGTCAGGGAAAACCGGGAAAACTGGGAAAAGTCAGGAAAAAAAATGTTGGTCAGGGAATCAGGGAAATGTCAGGGAATTTCAAAATTGGTCAGGGAAAAAGTAAATTGTCGCCGAGCCTTTTATAATTAAATAAGAAGTACATAGAAAAGAGCCTTGAAAAAAAAAAATTGAGAACATTTTGAAAACAAAATATATAATTAAATGTTAATATAATAATTAGGAGTTTTCAATTGCGTCATTAATTTTTTTGATTAGAAGTCGTTAGAAGTTTGGTCAGGGAACATTTTTTATTGGTCAGTGAAAAGTCAGGGAAATGTCAGGGAATTTTTTTCCGAGGAAAAAACGGCCACCATGTTATTTACGGGACGAACGCTTTTACGTTAAAAATTGTTTACGGTTCAGATACAATTTCAAAGATTTAGCTTGTAACATGTGTAACAGTATATAATTTATGAAAATTCATTATAATTCATTATTTTACATTATTTATCTTTTGTATACACTTTGTTGCGAGATCACAGTATGACTAGGAATATGATTTCGAGTATAGCAAAACATTTATTCATTTGTATCTTAGGACTCTTATTCCAAGCTGCGTGTTGTACGAATGTTTACAAAAATTTATCTGTTTATGAATTATTTTTTTTGCTAACTGCATATAAAAAAGGGTCGGTAATATTTGATATTTGATATTTGATATTTGATATTTGATATTTGATATTTGATATTTGATATTTGATATTTGATATTTGATATTTGATATTTGATATTTGATATTTGATATTTGATATTTGATATTTGATATTTGATATTTGATATTTGATATTTGATATTTGATATTTGATATTTGATCTTTGATATTTGATATTTGATCTTTGATATTTGATCTTTGATATTTCATATTTTCTTTATTGAATGTTTCTCGTCAAGGTTTCATACTTCATTTATTTATTTACGGGATACACCGTTTCGAGAAATTTGGAAGGGAATTTAGTAATTGTTTGCATAAAGAATTTAGACTCAATTCAAACTCATCTTACTGTTTTAGTTTAAAATATCTTTCATAGAAACGTTAATTCTCGCATTGTTAAATCTTCATGTTTTTTATTTTTTTATGCTCCCGTACAAGTTATTTTTCTCTGATCAAGATTCCACACCTTGTACAAAAAATGGAGACTGTCAGCATATATATTTTTTTATATTATATAAAAGATATAAATATATAATATATTTATATCTTTTTTAAATAATTATAAAATATAAATACATTATATAAAAGTATATAAAAGAGTTGTTTTCACGTTAAAAAAATTTTTTAAAAAGACAACTTTTGTGAGTTCGATCTTTTTCCGTCTGGAACAGTTTGGGTGAAACCAGTACGGGAAATTCCGACAGAGTCCGAAGAGCTTCGGACTCGCCGATGCGTAACAACCCTGAGTTAATAAACAAGCCAAATAAACAATCGAATCGCGACCGTAGAAAATGTAATGCGTAGGATTTGTCACGGCAATGTTTACCGTTCCGGCATGGAACTATGTTGCCCTTGCGTTTATCGATGGAAAACAACAGTAGCGTAATTATAGAAACACTCCTGATGAAAACACGTTGTTATCTTGTTGTAACTGTGACTACGTGAGTCGCGCCGTGCTAGATAAATTATTGAGTGCCAGTGATGGAGAGTGCCGTTCGATCGATCGAAGAAAAAAAAAAAAAAAAAAAAAAAAAAATTATTTCGTCGTGTATCGCTTCCGTGCGTTCGAGTCAGTGGTCAAGTGATTGTGATTAAAAAAAAAAAAGAAAAAAAATCGTTTGTTTTTACTAGTCGCCCGCGACGCGGAGAGATGCCGTTGAAGTTTTAGGTATATACATTGAGACTGAGACACTTGACTGTTTGGCGAGGCAGTGGACTATGCTTGATCCTAGAAAAACTATATGAGACACTGTGAGGGAGAGATTAATGTTCCGTTCGGAGGGTAGAAATAAATATAGTAAATATTACTGTAGCAGCGATAGCAACGACGGCAGCGGCATCGGAGCAGCAGCTTCAAGGCAGCACTGGCTTCAGAGAGTCACGCGTGTGAAATTAATTTGTTACTATAATTGAGGGCAAGGGGGGGTGGATCCGTGAATAGTTAGCTCCAAAGAGTCGTAATCGATTGTTAATCTTCTAGATAGGCTTGGGACATGTTACGGCATACTTTGATTTTTTATTTGTTTTAGGTGAACTGGCCTGCCTCAGGGACTCCGAGGAAAAGTACAGACAACAGTGCTGCGAGGTCTCTCACAGAGAGAGGATCCTCGTTAGGAGACTCGCTTCCAAGGAGCAACAGCTGCTTGGATACGTCGTACGTGGATTGGGTTTCGCTTTTGCTTCCTCATAGAGGAAGCTGTTTTCGTAAAAAAATTATAATAATAATCATTTTCCATCGGGTTTTTTGTGTCAGATTAGTTAAACTAGTGTAAAACGTTGAGAATTGTGATTTGTAGCTGGCGTCCGGATGCGTGTGTGTATTTGTGTATATATATATATATATATATATATATATATATATATATATATATATATATATATATGGTTGATTATGGGCCTTTAAGCTGATAAAAAAAATTGTAAATTTAATGTACCGGACTGGAAGTTTTTATGCAAAAATTGGTATATTAAATTTCATGTACAATCGTGATGAAAAATTAATTTTCAGTGTATTAAACACATTGGGAATACTTTATTTTTAATAATTTACTTTAATTTCGATGAAAAAGTATATTAATTTTTCATCACAATTGTACATTAACTGTACCAGTACCAATTACATTTGATGTACCAGTTTTTGCATAAAAACATCCAGTTCGCTACATTAAATTTACCATTTTTTTTTTTTTTTTTACAGTGAAGGTAGTGGGAGCGATACAGTCCCGCCAAACGTGAGTTTCAGAGAAAAATGCACGCATTTCTGATGGGATAAAAATCTGAAAAAATCGACCATATGGGAGGTACTGCAAATACGGGTTTTATGTAATAATAATTTGAAAATGTTAACTTGCCAGGGTAATTTGTTGCATAATGATTTTTATCATCAATTTGTTGATAACACATTGGAATTATTATTTCACAAAAACAATCTTTGCAGCACCTCCCATGTACTTGATTTTTTTTTTCAGATTTTCATCCCATCGAGAAATGTTCGAAATTTTGTTGTACCGCTCCGACTACCTTAAAATCGCTATAACTCCCGAACGGATTGGGCCGGCCAGTTGAAACTTGTTATACAGGTGAAGTGGTCATTTCCCTTTGTTCGGTGCAATTGTCATGAAAATTTATGTCTGACGTGAGTTTTTAAGAGATTTTTAATTCTAAAAAAAATAGCGTGAAATCTCTTTTGTTTCGTACAATTAGAGCTACGATCTCAAAAGTCCGCACAAGTATAATAAATTGATGAATGATCTTTGATATTAAAAGTGCCTGAAATGTGTAGAAGCAGTTAGCTTTTAAGAAATGTTTGAGTTTTTTGTTTGTAATTACTAAAAAGACTCTAATTCGAGCAGGCATAGGAGGCATCGAGCCTAAATTTGAAAGATGAATGTATTGACACTGCACAATGTTTGGTAACACATTTGCCGAAAATTGATGTACCGGTTTTAATTTTATATTTTTGCCATTTTTTAATTCTTTTAAATCTTACGTCCGACACGAATTTCAAATCTTCAAATATCGCCCCAGGACTAAAATGTTGGAGGTTCGGAAACAGGGGGCAAAGTACAATAATGTAAATTCAACAATTCAACAAAGTACAATAGTGTACAATAGTGTACAGTAATGTAAATTCGATTTAGGAAATTTTCGTTCTTTACCGTTACAAAATTCGCATAGTTTCCTCCGTGAGAAAGCCAAAAGTGGTCAACGAAGTTTCTCATAGAGGCGAAAGGATACAAATGTTACGAATATTTTTTTTATTCGAGTTATCTTTTTTATTGGGGTTGCTGTCGCTTGAGTAATTTTTAGAGCTACAGGGCTAAAAATTTGCATGCGAGTCGAGTTACCACTAAGGCTGATTGAGTTTACCAGGAATCTACAAAGCGGTTCAATTTTTATGCAATTTTTTTACTTTTTTTTTAAATTAGCGTTGTCGCTTTAACCTGAGCAAAAATCTAGAAAATCCAAATACAAATGAATACAACGTTGACAATTTTTTTTTCAACAGATGCAGTGTATGAACTTCTTATAATTAATATATAATAATTATTATTATGATAATTATATAAAGATAATAATAATAATATAATCATAGATTCATAGATTTATTCATTTGAAAGTAATGCCCGATTGCTTCAAATTATGCTTCTTACGAGCTAAAACTTAATCAGGCATTGATAAGTTGATTTTTGTGGATAGTTTATATGAACTTTGGTTAAAAAAAAGTAGTTGCCAAAGGTCCAGATATTGAGACCAAACTTTGCTTTTAATTGATGATCGATAAATGTTGAAACGCTGTAATGGTTGAAAATTGCGAAATCCAATGGCGATTATTTTTTTTACCGACAATTTTTTTTTTCATTAATGAAACAACAACGCTAAAAACTTTATTTTTCCTGCAGAATCAAATAACGGAAATGAGAGCGGCTGGAACACCGTCAGCTACGGCACTCAGATCCGCCCTACTCGATCCAGCGGTGAACATTCTCGTACAAAAATTGCGCCAGGAATTGCAGAGCACCAAAGCAAAACTCGAAGACACCCAGAACGAGCTGAGCGCTTGGAAATTCACACCTGATAGGTAGAGTGCATTTTTTTTTTCATCACCTAGTGTGCGAAACTTTGCTTCCCAGTGGAATCTTGGGGAATGTCAGGTTTTTTTCATCAAATCTTGCAATTGCCAAACGGTTGTTATTTATACATAATAAGCGAAAAATATACCCTTCGATATTTTCGAGTTTTTGTTTTTCACACATGCATTTTTTTGAGGTAGAATAACATACATTAGTGTTAAAAACTTTATCGTTCGTTGCAGCAACACTGGCAAGAGGCTCATGGCGAAATGCAGACTCCTCTATCAAGAAAACGAGGAGCTCGGTCGTATGATAGCAAGTGGTAGAATAGCCAAGTTGGAGGGCGAACTCGCCCTTCAGAAAAGCTTCAGTGAGGAAGTGAAAAAATCACAATCCGGTGAGTGTACGCGATGAGAAACGCCGGTATAATACTTTACGATGACCGCGGTCAGGGAATCCCAGGAAAAGTCAGGGGAAAAATGTTTTCCAAGGAATCAGAAAAATATCAGGGAATTTCGAAATTGGTCTCTAGAGACATAGAGACTAACTACTAAATTGGTCTCTAGAGACATAACGGTCTCTAACTTTCGTAATTCGTTGAAATTCGACACAAAAATTTAACTGAATATTCTTGATACTATAAACTACTTGAAAACTAAATTTAATTAAAATTTTACTGTGGCGTAAGCCCTTAAAGTACATTAACATTCGAAATTTTCGTAAATTCGTAGACCCGCAAATTTCTTTTTTGTTTTTGTAACATAAACATTACTTTTTCGTCACCATTAAATTCGCTGTAAAAATTGTTTTTACTACCGATTATTATCGCAGTTCAATTAATTGGTTGCTCAGTTAAAACCAGTCTCAATTGTACTCAGATAAAAAAAAATATCATAGAATCGTCCCGACAGTATTTTAGTGACCACCGCGACGTCGTACGCAATCGCGTCGCCTAAGCTAATCCGTCCATCACCGTCCGGCGCTGGGACCCTCAGAGCTGGACGAATTTTTGCAGGATCTCGACGAGGACGTCGAGGGTATGCAGAGTACGATATATTTCCTCCAGCAGGAGCTGAGAAAGGCCCGAGAGTCGGTGAGCCTGCTGCAACAGGAGAACAACGCTTTCAAGTCGTCGTCGTTGTCCGCCGCCTCGTCGCTTCCCGGTCCGGCTTCCTCCCAGTCCGCCGACAGTAGTCTCTCGAACGGTTTGTCGACGATGCGCACGGTCTCCATAAAGAAAGAGGAGATCGGTAACGAGACCGACCCTCGAGTCTCCGAGGACTCGAAATTTCTCGCGGTGAAGAGCCAACTGGACAACGATTCGGGCGAGGCTCCACCGCAGACCCTGCCGTCGTTGCCGTCCGCCCAGCTGGCGAGATCGTTCGCCGAGACGAAATCCGAGCTACCGGAGAGACTGAGCTGTCGAACGGACGATCACGACGACAGTTCGAACGACTCTGCGGCCCTTATAATAAAGGTCGAGAACGAGGAGCTCAGCGATCGCGACGACGACGACGACGACGATGAGGAGGAACAATCTCCGGTCGGGACTTGTGAAAATCGTGGCCCTCAGAGGCAATCGATGAGGACTAAGGAGAAGATCGCACAGACGACGAAAAACGAGAGTGTCATAGTTGGTAAGAGTAACGGCGACGAGAAATCGTCGTCGAGGTCGTCCTCCCGGCGTCTTGTTCGCGATAGGACAGCGAAACGAGATAAAAGTGCTGCGGACAGTGACGACGAGCGGCGCCAGCACAAGAAGAAGAGACGCGAGAGCATACTTTCCCTCGACTACAACGAGGACGACGCGCTGCTGCTCACGAACGGCGAGGGCATACAGAGCGATCAGGAGGACGGTCCGTGAGTTCGGCGAATCCGCGAAACCGCCTCGCCGACGAAACACACCAGACGCGATCGATACATTGCTCGTATATTTTTTGTAACGGTAAATTTTTTCGATATTCGGTTGCCGTCGCCAATCACCAATACCTGGCTCCTGCTTCCTTAATATTATTATACATTAAAACGACAAAAAAGAAAAGAACAAAAAAAAACGAAACAAACGAAATATTAATATTTACAATTTATGTACATATCCTATACTGCTGCCTTGTCGCCGCCTGAAAAAGTATAGGTATTTACTGTAGAACGGCAGACGAGGACAAATTATTCATCGTTATTCTTAATACTTTTCGGTTGTCCGAGGACGGGGGGGGGGGGGGGGTCGAACTTTGACAAATTCCAACAGTGTGTTGATACAAAAAAAATTGAGAGCCGCACTCGAGCTCGATATGAATCGTTCTCAAAAAGAAAAGAAAAAAAATATCTTGTCACATTGATTGCAATACTTTTGTCTATTGTAAAATATATGACCTATTTTGAAGAAAAAAAAAGAAATCATTTCGAGAGATTCCTGCTGCGTTGTACCGATTATATCGATGGCTTCGCCGTTAGGCCGAGAGGTGCGGTGTTGACTACTGTCAGGCAGTTTCTTTAAGAAATTTATCTTTTTCTTTAAGAGCATGTGCAATACCGCGGTCGGTAATAAGAACTGTAAGCAACTTTTCTCATGGATTCTGGCATATACGGTCAAAAGAAAAGTCTCATCGGAAGCGGATATTATTTCGACATCCCATGAGACTTTTCTTTTGACCGTATATGCGAGATCCAGTGAGAAAAGTTGATTACAGTTTTTGATACCGACTGAGCCCGGAATGGACGGGGAGGGGGGTGTTTCATATGGTCTTAAGATAAATTTACGATAATGTTTGCGCCTTTGGTAGCACATTTCGTTAAGGTGATGTGAAACACTATGAAGTGCGTGAGAGATAGAGTCAGTGATGCTGTCGGTGGAGCGAGAGAGACAGGCTGAGTACGTGTTTCACATCACCTTAAGACGAGGTGAAACAGACTCAGTCGGTAACAAAAACTATGTGGTATGTGTGGCATTCGGAGATGGTAGACATTTCGCGAAAAAGCAGTCAACGATTCATTTCTTTTAATCGAGACTTTCGATTTCAGTCAGAGTACTTAAAATAGTACAAAAGTCGAGAAATGTGATTTTTTACCTGGCGTCCGGATGTATGTGTGTGTAACAGATGTGAGTTGTTTAAAACGCCTATAACTCGGAAACGGTTTGAGATAGCCAGTTGAAATTTGGTAAACTAGCAATATGAAAATTTTAATTTTCAACTATTTTCAACGTCAACGTCATGTTTGACTTTAATGCAAAACGACTGGCCGGTTCAGGTTCAGGGCGAAAAAATAATCAAAGAACTGTGCACAAAATTGTAATAAATAAGGAAGCCATGTGCACAAATTACTTTGCAACTTTTTTTTACATGGCATTGATTCCAAAAATGCAACTATCTCTCTTGCACTTATGTGTCACGTGGCACATGTTTCACCTCGCCTGAAGGGCATGTAATACAGAGTCGGTTGGTAACCAATCTGTTTCCCTATTTTGACCAAAAGCAAATTAGGTTTTCGTAGACTATATATCGGTACACGAAAACCTAATTTCCTTTTGTCTGAAATATTAATAGTCTGCATGACATGACCTTAAATTTAAAAAAAACGTTATTTATATTATGTGTATAAATTTGATTTACTTCATAGATAAATTGTCATCGGTAAAATATCATTCGTAGCCACGGTCAATTGACCAGCTATTCGCGTTGCCGTTCAGCCGGTAACTTACCGACGCGCATAATCGGCACGTGTCTCACAGACGTGCTTCGATCGAACTGAAGTTGTCCCGCTCGAGAGAGACGCACGACACACCGAGATATAGGTTTTTCTCTCGAGAGCGCGTGTCGTGTCTCTCGACTATGAAATATTTTCATAGTCCGCGGTCGACTCGTGTCCCTATTAAGCCAAGGGGAGCAAAATGTCGGTGCGTTGGTGGGGTCCATCGTCCGACTAGCGACTTTCGCCACACTCTTTCTCGCGCTCGTAACAACCATATTTTTCCGTTTGAAAGAAAAACAAAAAAAACAATAATAATAATTGTTATTAAAAAATTCACGCCAGCAACGTTATCGAGGACAGTACCGTGAGAAACGAAATTAACGCTCGATTGGTAGACGGAGAACGATTTTAGGCGTTTAACGATTGTGTACCATTGTGCTGCTTTTGTGCGTTCCGTGCGTTCGGGGGGAGAGCGCTCTTGTGTTTTGTGGCAGGCGAGATACGGAACGCGCACCGTCGTCGTAGCGTAAAGCGCCAGACGAGAGGCCACACGGAAAAGAGATATCGGTGGCATTGGGCACAAACGGAGAGAGGAATTGTGACGAAAGCATGGCGGCCCTCGGCATACTCGGAAAAGTCGAGTTCGTTGTCGGCAGCAAGTACAGGCTAATGAGAAAAATCGGATCCGGATCTTTCGGCGATATTTATCTCGGTATAAATATTACAAATGGCGAGGCAAGTCAACCATACATGTTGTCTTCGTAGACGTATATATAGCATATATAGTATATATAGATATAGCATGTATATATATATGTATATATATATATATATAGACACACATTTCGTATTACAATCACGTCTCGCGCGCTCGCGACTAATTCACGTATCTTACCAGCTTTTAATGTCGTATATTCCCTCCAGAGTGCATGCATATATATATATATATATGTATATATATTTTTTTGTTATTTTGCTTTTTTTTTATTTATTTGTTTATTTATTTCTATGTGTATGTATGTATAGGCGGAGCTGAAGTTCATCCGCACTTTGACTTTTATTGCTGTCATTCGCTTGTAGACGCCAACAACACCCACGCTCACTTGCGTAACAATGGAAACGCAGTATTGACGGATGACGAGATGTTAATCCGCTGTTGCATACTCGATGTTTTGATTATTTTTTTTAATTCTCACAGATGAGACGACTCGATGTCGAGTGAAAAAAAGACTGGATTCTTCTTTTAATGACGATACTGTTAGTTTTTGAAAGATGACAAACTGTCATTTGCTCGTTTTTGTCAATGAACACAGATGACTAGTTACGTAATAATGGCAAAGCATGATTGACGGATAATTAAATGTCAATCCGCTATGGCGTACCAAATCTTTTTTTTTTTATAGTCGTAGTTGACAATTGGATGTCGAGGGGGAAAAAGTAAAATGTAATGACTGACTTTTTTTTTTTTTATGACAATAGTGTTTTAAAGTTTTTGAAACTTGATAAACAATGGTTGTCATTTGATAAACACTGACGACTATTTATGTAATAATGGAAAAGCATGATTGACAGATAATGAAATGTCAATCCGCTATAGCGTACTGTGTCTCTTTTTTTTATGATTACAGTTGACGACTCGATGTCGAGTCAAATAGAAGTAAAATATAGTGACGACCGACATCTTTTTTTTATAACGATACTGTTAGACCATGTTTGAAACATACTCTGTGTCTTATTTTTTTTTTTTTTTTGTACGTTCGATGTTGACGACAGGATGACAAGATTAGAAAGAATTTTTGTAGAATTTTTTCTTTGCATTTAATGACGGAATCGTTCGATGGGAAGTTTTTGAAGCGCGATGAACAATGGACATCAACCTTGATTTCTATTGTTCATCGACCGATGTTCATGAACAATGGAAACTACAGATTGACGAATGACGGGCTGCTATTTAGGGTACTGCATACCCTAAATACATATATTTTTGTTTCATTTGGATGTTTACAGTTGCAGACTATGATGCGAATTTGCATTCTTTTTTTTTTTTGCATCGAGCCGACGAAGCTGCCAATTTTTTTTCATACTTAACAGCCAGGTGCCAAATCTTTGCTTAATTTTTTTTTTTGTGTTGTCTGTGATGCCAAATTTTTTTTTATGATGCCAAGATTTGCTGTAGGGTTTATGAACTATGTTGAATAATGTTTTTTTTTTTGTTTCTTTAGCGATAATGACAGTCCGATGTATTTTTGTTACGCAGGAAGTGGCGGTCAAGATGGAGAGTGTCCGAGCTCGTCATCCGCAGCTCCTCTACGAGTCCAAGCTGTACAAGATATTGCAGGGTGGTATAGGGATACCTCACATGCGTTGGTAAATTGCATAAAAAATTAGAAGGGACCAATCGCACGAATGAATGGGTTTTATTGTACGTTAGGAGCAGAGACCTTCTAGGCTTTAGTCTATGATCGAAACAGCGGAAAAGAAAAGTAATGTTAACTGATCAACGATATAATGCAACTGAACTCGATCCGTAACCGGCGACCAAACGGAAAAAAAATGCGACTTACCATTTAAATAAAAAACACCGACCACTCTCAGAATTGAGATAATATCTGAATTAAGTGATGAAGATCATTTGAAAGAAAAAAACTTAACTCGACGTCCCCCTTATGAACACGTGTTGTAACGTTGTCGGTAACAAAAACTGTAATATTTTTTTCAAACACACAGACTATTTACGTTTTGAAACAGAGTCTTGCATTAAAGCCGCGTTGATATCCGTTTCATGCAAGAACGCATTTCCAACTGAACTGGTCAGCGACAGTGAAAAAAATAATTATAGTTGTTACCAACAAGGGAGAGACAATATATATATTTTTTATATTCTAACGAAATGTTGCATAAGCAGTTTTTTTGTTTCACTTGATAATACGTAAGGGTATTGTTGATTTATTTGAGCTGTGATTGGTCGATGAACTTTCGCCTAAACGGAATTTACAAAAAAATATGTCTTCTGGCAATTTCGCAACCTGCGACTTGACGTTGAGCCAAAATCTGATATCGGATACGCAAAAAACAATACATCGAGCTATTCGGTCAGGATTTGTATTTTTTATTTTTATTCAGACCCTTCGATTTGACGCGAAAAAATTGCATTCACAAAATGCTTTTCTCTATAAGGAAGCTAAATAAACCCAGTAAAACTCGGGGAACTGGACTAGTTAGGAAATCAGAGAGTTTTGTAATTCACCGAATATTTTTATTAAATTTTCTCGACTAAAAAAAGATCGCTTACACAAAAAATTTGGAATCAATTTTGTTCTCCCCTTGAAAAACTGAGCGGAAGCGCGTCAGCAAAATTTTTATAAATAATTGATGGTTTTTAAACATCAATATCATTTTTGATGTTTAAAATGTGCAAACACAAATTCTGGCCCACGTGCGTTCACGCTTTCCAGAACTTTTTGTATCCGGTGTGGATTAAAAAAAAAAATTGCCCTAAACTTACAAAATAATTTTTATCAGGTATGGCCAAGAACGTGACTGGAACGTCCTTGTTATGGAGCTTCTCGGACCTTCGCTGGAGGATCTTTTTACATTCTGTTCGCGAAGATTCACCATCAAGACAGTTCTGATGCTAGCCGATCAGATGATCGGGAGAATCGAATTTGTACATTGCAAACACTTTATACACAGAGACATTAAGCCGGACAACTTTTTGATGGGCATCGGACGTCACTGTAACAAGGTGAGATAAAATCATCATAGTCCATTCGAGGATTATTATTATTGCCATTATCATTGCCATTATCATCGCCATTATCATTGCCATTATCATTGCCATTATCATTGCCATTGTCATTGCCATTATCATTGCCATTATCATTGCCATTATCATTGCCATTATCATTGCCATTATCATTGCCATTATCATTGCCATTATCATTGCCTTTATCATTGCCATTATCATTGCCATTATCATTGCCATTATCATTGCCATTATCATTGCCATTATCATTGCCATTATCATTGCCATTATCATTGCCATTATCATTGCCATTATCATTGCCATTATCATTGCCATTATCATTGCCATTATCATTGCCATTATCATTGCCATTATCATTGACACTCTCTTCTTGTACGAAAATTTCGCAGCTGTTCATCATCGACTTTGGACTAGCAAAGAAATATCGTGACGGTCGTACACGGCTTCACATAATGTACCGAGAGGATAAAAATTTGACGGGAACTGCGAGGTACGCATCGATAAACGCCCATCTCGGTATCGAGCAGAGTCGCCGGGACGACATGGAGTCTCTCGGCTACGTACTAATGTACTTCAACAGAGGCTCACTGCCCTGGCAAGGTCTCAAAGCTGCGACCAAGAAACAAAAGTACGAGAAAATCAGCGAGAAGAAAATGTCAACGCCTGTCGACATACTGTGCAGGGTACGTGGCACCGATCAATGTATTTTTTTTTTTTTATCACTTTGCTTTCTCACGGAGGACTTTTCATGTATAATTTTTTATGTACATGTGTTTAGAACGTTCCGGAACATACAATAATAATATTTAGATTTTTTTTTAATGTCCGGTGTATGTGTGTGTCGCAAAAGGACAAAAACACGCTAACGGCTACAAATTTTGAGTGTCCGAGGCGAAACTTTTCACGCGATGCGATGCGACTAAGGTTATTCGGTATTGAATTTGGCCAAAATCGGCAAAGGGTTTCAAAATTTATGAATATTCGCTTTTTCAAAAACAAAACAAAAAATGCACCTGCTGTCATTTGCACAATGTTTGAGGTGTCGAGCTAACACTTTGAACACTCGTCGAGTGGTCACCAAAGTTGTTTGGTATTAAATTTGTGTTGAATTGGCAAAGGGATTCGTAAGTTACGAATATTTGCTTTTTGATTTTTTTTTTGTTTTTTCAAGATAGCGAGTTGAAACTTTGCACACGAGTCGTGTTACCGAGAAGGTTGTTTGGCATCGAGTTTGCCAATAATCTCTGAAGCGCTTCAAATGTTATGCGATCTTTTTACTTATCGAAAAATGACCCTCGTAGTTTCAACTCGAGCAAACCGTCCAACCATCGTCCTGAAATCTACTGAATCAACGTAAAAATGATTATATTAGAAAAAAAAATTTTAAAGAAAAAGAAAAAATATACGAAATGGATTCGGATATTCAGATAAAATTTTAGGCGATTATTCTCTTTTACTGAGAAGAATCGTTTCCCACGAAGAAGCCAAATTGTAACGGAAAATGCTTTTCAAACAAAAGTAAATAAAACGAGAAAGCAATGTGAAAATGTCGATTTTATCTTTTATTCTCTATTTTCATTTAATCTTATCACCAAACTTGTACTAATAACTTTTTCTATTTAGGGATTCCCGGCAGAGTTTGCTATGTACATAAACTACACAAAGGGGCTTCGCTTCGAGGAGAGTCCGGACTACATGTATCTCCGTCAGCTCTTCAGAATTCTCTTCGGAACGCTCAATCACCGATATGATTACACCTTCGATTGGACGATGCTTAAGCAAAAGATGCTGCCCGGTGGTCACACGGTAACCCAGCCAACGCTGCCCCAGCAAGGCACGGGTACGTGAACCCAAGCTTCAAACTTTATTCTCAACTCTTTTATTACGAAGGGGTCGACAGTTTCTACGATTACAAAAGAAAAAGTCGGCTCTACTTTTTTTTTTAAATAAGGGAATACGTCTCCTACTGTCGAGTCATTGACCGGCTGAACTAGCCATATGAGACAACTGCATTTACGTGCTAACTAAAATCAGTATAACGTCCGAGAGACGTAGAAGGAAATGTTGCTATTGTGCAAAATAATCCATTTATTCTATAAATTAATTCGAAATATTGAATTATGGAAATATCGAAGTGATATATTTTTCTTGTAAAAATTAGTAGCAATGGGCTTTGCACATGCCTACATATCTATACCTAACATATACAGGTTTCAACTAGAGATGTGCGAATATTCGAATGTATGAACGATTCTGCTTGACCTGAATATAAACAATTCTATTTAAAATTCAAATACCTATGTTCGGAATTTCGAAGTAATAAAATTATCCAGCGTAGAATCAATATTCGAATTGTTCGAGTTATTCGAACTATTCGAATCATTCGAACCATTCGAATCATTTGAAACTATTCGAACTATTCGAACTATTTGAAATATTAAAACCGTTTGAAATATTCAAATGAAATGTGTAATACTATTTTATTCAATTCAATTCATACACTATCCGCACATCCTTGGTTCCAACACTTCTTTAAGGGGTTACACCACCCTGACAGATCAAAAATAATGTTGGTATTCCGGAATTTTTCGCGACGAACCCGCAGTATACTTTTTATTGCCATTCCTCGCACCGTTAGTACATGTGTTCGAACTTTCAAACACATTTTTTTCATTCACGAACATTACCGGAGATTCATGCCATCGCGAGAAAATAACTTTTTTTTTCTTG
The DNA here is from genome assembly GCA_917499995.1 of Ichneumon xanthorius. Taxonomy (NCBI): domain Eukaryota; kingdom Metazoa; phylum Arthropoda; class Insecta; order Hymenoptera; family Ichneumonidae; genus Ichneumon; species Ichneumon xanthorius. Next base: position 16,185,890 of record OU824200.1, on the reverse strand, counting down.
TGGATGGTTGTCGTAGAGGCCACAATTATTATCGGAAGTAGAACAAATCAAACGGCATTCTATTCAGTAAGGTGAAGTGCATCGTACGTCACCGAATTTTTTTTCGGAAATCCAAACAATTTATTTATACAAACACCTTGGATATTTTTTCTCTTTTCATCAAAAATATTGGATTTAAAGGTTCATAAAAAAGGTTAACGGCAAAAGAAAATAAAATCCTGCAATGTTCGTTGGATAATTATTTTTTACGTGTGTGGTATATTTCAATTCATTTCGCAATAACCGTTATCGAGTTATGACTCTCGTAAAAAAAAATCAATTTAGTTAACATTATACATATAAACGTCGGATCGCGGTTGAAATTTTCCCACAGGTTGGGGCGAGGAAGTAAAATACTGTTTTAAACTAAAAGTCGATTGTTAGAAATGAACTAGCGCGCACCTTCTAACATCGGTCGGCACTGCTCGATTTTCCTTTTTCAATGCATCCCCGATATTCCAACGTTGCTATATTTAACAAAAATGTATCATAAAAGTCGTCTGAAAACGTATGTTTAAAAAAAAAACAGTTCACAAAATTTTACCAAAAAAGTAGTCTGGAAATATATATATATAAAGAATAAAAAATAAAAAATAAAAATCTTTTAGTATAAAAACAAAGAAAACAAAAAAAAATTAGTAACAAATCTCAGAATTCACGTGGAAAAAAAGAACCCTCATTTAAAATCCTATAAGGTAACACTCCTATTAGTGGTAGCTTAATAATTACGCCACAGAACAAAACAAATATTCACACAAATATACGTATCTGGTAATTAAAATGGGATCTATCGGGGAGAGGACACTTTTAGCTAAACAAAAACCGCCCAATGTAACTAATTACCTTTTAAAGATATGATTAAAAGAATAAATGAATGCCTTTGCTCCTATTAGTGGCTCGTCAACACTGACTTCCACCCGCTTGTGGCCGCTCGTTGTACCTATCAGTAGCCACCGCGTATCGAGTCAAGAGATTTTTTGAGTTACAGACAATTATTCATAACTCAAGCTTGTCTCGGTTCTATCGTGATTATAAAAATAAAAGGGTGATAAATAAATGGTTTTACATCCGATCGATGCTTACTTCATTCGATCTTCTTTAAATATTGTTTATAAATTAAAAAAAAAAAAAAATTAACTTATACTCACAATGGCTCCCAGTCGGTCACTAATAGGAGCTACCCTGATAAACAAGCGGCACGAAAAGTAGTAGTTGGCGCAATAATTGCGACATGTGCTGCACATGTAGCAAATATCGCGCCAATATCGCTACCTTTCATAGCGCTTGTCTATCTGGGTATAAACGTTTCTTGTGTTCCTAATGCGAGCCACCAAAGATTTCGGATAAATAATAATCCCAAAATTTGTTTCAATCGTCAATATCGTATTTGAGGTTTTGTGAACATAATACTGAAATTTTTATGCAGCTAATAAATTATTATGTATAATACGACCATTTAGAAAATAACTGAGTTCTTAACCAACCGGTTAATGGTCTGCTTCTTCTCACAGTGAAGGCGAAGACTCGAGTGAAAAACGTCAATGATTTCGAACTTTTAGACTGTTGTATCAAACAAAAGAAACACCAAGAACAATTTTTACTTTTAAAAAGTATCGCTGGGTTGTCTAAATACGTTGTTATAAGGCATAACGTCATAAACCTGCCACTAATAGTGAATATGAATATGAGTAAGAGTGAATATCAGCTCTGGCACGAATAGGAGTATTTACCTTAAGGATGCGTACATTCCCAGTCAAAAGTGAGATGTAGTGAGAATTCGAACACTTCCTAAAGGTATAAAAATCTGAAAAAATCAACTTTATTAGAAGTTCCAACAACAGTCACTTTGCATAATAATAATGTCGAGAAGTTATTAACAAGTTGCGAAAAAAAAATTGTTCAACAAATAATCAGTAAAACTTTTTTTTCTCTTTTCAAATGAAGTCATTGATTTTTCAGAAGCCACATAATTTTTTTCAGAATTTTCTATCATTTTTTATTTTTCCGTTAAAAATTTTTTTAAGCCCGTAACTACGGGACGTTTGGCGCTATAGCCTCGAAAATGTTTGTGTGTACTATAGAATCGTGATACTGAAACATATCCGAAATTCTTGCCTCTACATCGATTTTCTGAATTTTCAAGAAAAAAAGTTTTGAAATGATAGAAAATTCTGAAAAAATTCATATGAATTCTACAAAATCACGGAATTAATTTAAAATGAGAAAATAAAAAGTTGTCAGATTTTTTTTTAAACAATTAATTTTTCGACTCATTTGTTAATAATTTTTTGACATTATTATTATGCAAAATCAAAGGTCTTAAATTTTCGAGAAAATTTAAAAAGATAAAAAAAGATTTAAAAGAAGTTGAAATGATAGAAAATTCAAAAAAATTCATATGAACTATAAAAAAAATCAAGGAATTCATTTAAATGAGAAAATAAAAAGTTGTCTGAGTTTTTTTTTAAACAATTCATTTTTCGACTCATGTGTTAATAACTTTTTCGCATTATTATTATGCAAAATCAAAGGTCTTGACATATATAACGCGGCAGATTTTTGGCATGTCGCGAAGTACTGAAGTTTCGATCGCATTAAACTTTTGGTTGGAAATGTGCGGTGTGATGCATCCTTAAAACATGACTCAATAACTATGTAGTTCCAAAGAGTGGCAAAATGACCAACGAGACGTATTCCCTTAATGGAGTACGAAAGCCTGCGGACGAATAATTAATGAACGTCGTAAAATGTTTTTGTTTGTTTGTTGTAATTCGTAGCAGCAGCAGGTGATGTCGCAACGAAAAAGAATGCTTGCGGTAGTGTTACACGACAGGCGGTCAACAACACTTCCAAGAAAGGTTAGGGTTAATCTTCTGCCGTTCGTCCGTCCGTGAACCCTCTCTATCTCCCCACCCCGGCCCCGAAATCGTCACCGATCTTTCGCTCGCCACTACCACCACAAATCAACATTTATTAACCACCGAGCGTCGCTTTGCCGATCAACAGAACGTTCATTCCCCCCTCCCCCTCTTTCTCTCGTGCATCAAATTATTTTCCATAATCCGAAAAGTGGTGATGGCTACGAGTAAAAAATTATAAAAACCCTCCCCCTCGCCTATCGTCATTCTTGTACCATATATTTTGGCTATTTACTCCTACGCTTCGCCGAGGAAGAGTAAAAAAAAAAAAAAAGTTCCCGTCGAGTAACGAGAGCCTCGACAAATCTGCCGTAGATAACGAAAATCGATCGTTCGAACATCAACGGAATAATCAATAATTCTTCGCCTATTAATTATTTTTCGTGTCCGTTACTCCTCCAAATGTTATAATCTTCGACTTTACTATTATTATTATTAATTATTATTATTATTATTTTTTTTCTACGCACGAGATATACCGACCGAGCGAGAGGGCGCTGCTTCACTAAGTCAAAGTTTGTCACTAATAATCCAGACGTAACGATAACACGGCATTACCAACTTGGACGTGATAACATGCGGAAAATTCATCGAAACATCGCATCGGATCTCTATCTTCTTCTTCTCCTTTCTTTTTTTTTCAAATTTTGTTTATTAAAAAGAAAAAGACAATTTTCCACTAACTGGAGTTTTTGTTGTTTTCTTGTCAGCCGATGACGAGGATAAGGCGGACGGCGATGTTCCGCCCCCTGGTTACAATTCGCTGGATTTAGGGTGGTAACTAGAGTGAAACGAACAGAGAGACCTCGAAAAGTGTGAGATACGTAGCTACAGAGAGAAAGGGAGAGAGAGGGAGAGAGAGTGCGTACGAAAGTCGCAAAATCAACGATAACGAAACTGCGAATATTTTTTTTTATACTAAAAAATTTAAAGGTCGTTAAAGGTCGGTAGCGAAAAGTGCGATTAATTATTCTTGCGCTCGCCGGTTGGAAGTGAATTCTTGCACGGAGCGGATTTCGATTCGGGTTCACGTGAGAATTCGCTTTCGACGGTGACCGGCAGGGTGAGCAAAAAATCATTGAATTACAGTTTTCGTTACCGATCGCGGTAAGCGCGTGGAGATAAATTTCCCTTTTTTTTTCTTTTTAATCGCAAACGTTTTGTGTGCTTCGTGTCTGTTACAGGTGCGCCCTAAAAAGCACAATGTACCGTGACCAAAACAAACAGACCCGCGCGACAAGAGGGTTGGCCTTTTGCGACATTCTCGATAAAAGAGGTTTCAGCCGACTCCACCGATAAATACATTCTTCGAAGGAAATATACAGAACCACCCCCCCCCCCCCCCCCCCCCCCCCCGAGGACAAACCGGAAACAAAACAAAAAAATTGATTTAGCGACAAAATACGCTGCTACGCGTCTGGGAAACGACGAATAGATCCAAAACTTTTCCAGGACACTCTCTCCCTCTCTATCCATCTCGCGCGAGCACTCGCGAGCAAAATTTTTATTAGTTCGATATCGTCGTAAAGGGTTTTGTGAAGATTTTTATTTAAAAAAAATTTAAAAAAAATAAAAGAACGATCGTCATCAAAGTCAAGTGTGGCAAGTGATATGGATGAAATAAATGAAAAAGAAGAAATAAACAAAATTCTCTCTCTTCTTTCACTGGTGACTCAAAGTGAAGATTCATTTTTTTTTTCTTTTCTGACGAACTTGGCTGGAAACCCTCGGAGGTTTTTTATTTTATAAAAAGAAAAAAATCCCAACTTTTTACGTTCTTCCTATTCTTCCTCGATGCCCCCTATATTATTATTATTATTACTATTATTATTATTATTATTATTATTATTTTGAACTCGTTATCAGAATGCGATCTATAGCGAGTGTCTGGCGCTTGTGCGAAAGCTCCGGTACGTTTATCACTAAATATACTATGTATACACACGACACACACGACATGAAACGGAATTTAAAGAAGACAAAAAATGAGATGGGGCAATTTGTAGAAATTAAAATGCGGTGTTTAAGAATGATTAAAAAAAAAACAAAAAAACGAATCAAGACGATCTATCGAAGGTGTGAAGAAGGCTGCTCGGAGAAGGTTTGCCCGCGCGAGTGCGACTATACATTTAATTATCGTATCAATAAGAAAAAAAAACAGAAGAAATAATTAAATAAAAAAAAACCATAAGATAAGGTATGAAGGAAAGACGATGCGTGCGCGAGAGTGTGATTGCCAGTGTGAATGTCTGTAACGAGTAAATTAAATAAAAAAAGAAGTAATTATACATGCACATGATACTGTCTAGTATATTAAACATATATATATATGTATATGTATATATACATATACATACATACATACATATATATATATATTCATATATATATATATATATATATATATATATATTCTATTATTACGAAAAAAAAACAAAAACAAACCTAATGTTACAGTAATGAAATGAAACTTATGCGTTATTTCACAAAATATACTGCGCGGGGAACTATTGCATCGACGATTAATTGACACCCCCGCTTTTTTCTCTCTATTAATAAAGACTCAACATTGTATGGTAACGCTGCCTTTCAAAGAAGTATCTCCTTCCCAAAAAAAAAAATCAACAAACAAGCTCACGTGGGTGCAGACGGTAGTTCAATATCTTTCGTACGCCTCGGACCATTTCAAATTGAAAATCGATATTTTTTGTTTTTATTGAAAACACTGACAAAATATTTACGGTATTTAAAAAAAAAATTGTACTCGTTATGTGGTCAAGTCCCTCGGGCTTTTGTACTGCGACGGTTATTGTTGTAATGACTGTGGACGCGTAGAGTTTGACGGTTCGAAGTTTCGTTAAAAAAAAAAAAAAAAAAGAAATCCACCATTGTTTTCATTTTTTATTTCCGGGAAATGTTGTATACCTCGCGGTATAGAAACGCCGGATTTCTTCGTATATTTCGATGAATTTGTTTTTCGCATCAGACAACGTTGTTCCTCAGACGACCGATACCTTCGATTTCGGTCTCCAGTACGTCTCCTTTCTGTAAAACAAATTTTTCGTTTTTTCATTTTCCGACATACATTTTTTTTTTTAAATACGGTATTTTTTTACCTTCAGAAACTCCGGAGGATTGCGCGTAAATCCTACACCGGCCGGCGTACCGGTAAGGATGACGTCACCGGGCAATAGAGTCATAAACCTACGAATGAAGAAAAACAATTTAAAAAAAATTAAGTTGCGTAATTAGCAGGGTTGTACGCATATGGAAACAGGAAAAACCCGGAGAACTTCGGGAATTCCCACTGAACCGAAATTATCGGGGGAAAACTTAATAGTAATTTTGTAATTGATTGCGTTTGGGACGGTAAAAAAATTACACGCTTTAGTCACAAACCCCCTCTAACTAAATAGCATTTAACTGTTCGTGATGATAAAATTACGAAAAAAAAATCGTGATCGGTATTTTTACAAACGTTACCGATTTTGACGGATAACGTGACGAAAGGAAACTTTATTGGTAATTAAAATACGGGTTTTGCATCTCTGCGTGAAACTTTACGCGGAAAACGTGAAATAAGCACGGGAATTTCGAACTCATCGTTGCGTGACAACCCTGTTTAAATTAAATCGTCGTTCGAAAAAATAATCGAAATCGACTCAGTATTATTCGGTTCTCACTGAGATATATAAGCGACGATGTCGCGAGGCTTGAATATCAGTTCGCTGGTATTCCCATCCTGTTTCAGATTGCCGTTGACCCAGGTCTTTACGCTGAGATTATTGATATCTGCTATCGACTCTTTCGTCACGACCGCCGGACCGAGCGGACAAAACGTATCCATCGCTTTGCCCAAAAGAAATTGTCCACCGTTCCGTTTGCCTTTCTGCCAGTCGCGGGCCGATATGTCCTGCGCTACCGTGTAACCGAAGATGCAATCTTCGGCCTCGTGATTGTTAAGGCTCTTGCATTTTTTGCCAATAACTATCGCCAATTCCGCTTCCCAGTCGACTTTCTGCAACCAATATTTCGTATTTTCATAATCACACGGATTAATTCCTCGCACACGGAATACGGGAGTGGGGGCAAAATGGACCAGGTAATCAATTGAGGGAGCATCGTCGATCTATAGATCCATAGATCTACAAATCTTTGAATCTATAGATCCATAGATCTACGGATCTTTTAATCTATAGATCCATAGATCTACGGATCTTTGAATCTATAGATCCGTAGATTTACAGATCCGTAGATCTACAGATCTTTGAATTTATAGATCTATAGATTCTACGGATCTTTAAATCTATAGATCTATAGATTCTACGGATCTTTGAATCTATAGATCCATAGACCTATGGGTCTTGGAATCTATAGATCCATAGACCTATGGGTTTTGGAATCTATAGATCCTTAGATCTACGGATCTTTGAATCAATAGATCCATAGATCGATGGATCCAGGGCTGACTCGAGGGTATCATTATATTTTAGAATGAGTCCATTTTGCGCCACTCGCCCGTATAAAATATTACTTGCGGCCAATAATCGAACCAACAACGATACATTTACCGGAGAGAAAACATAAATGGGACGCACATTATTAAAAAAATTATATCGACGTATAAGAATCAAAAGTACGTATATGTGCTGGAACATGGGGTTTGGACTCATGTTCCAGTATATGGATACACGTCCATTTTTATACTTAACCCCTCAGCTACCGGGGACTTTTTGCCAATCGCAAACGACCATGCATTCTTTTAAGCACAAAATCAATACGGATCTTCGTAATAAATTTTCTTCCGCGTTATCAAAAGAAAAAAAAACAACAACACTTGAAGGTACGTCTGTGAATTTTTTCTGATTTTTTTTGTAACGCGTTAACTTGTTACACGAATCGGTCGAAGGTTGCGTCTTGGCAAATTCTAGGTTCTCGCTGAGCGAGACACCGGTACGTGAAGGGTTAATCGTAAATACATGAAACATGAACTAAATAATAATTTTTTTTTTCTTTTCAATAAAATCTCGTACTTCCGATATCGCGGGAAGAACAAGATTGTCCGCAGGTCCGACGACGTTGCTTGGAAATTTACTGAAGATTACAGGACTCTGAGGTGGATCGATGCCTTGCTCTTTACAGTGCCCGCTGTAATTTAATCCCACGCACGCCAGCTTGTCCATGTGATCGATAGGAGCGAGAAAGTTCACGTCTGACTCTGGAATTATGCTTCGTCCCTCTGCAACGATCCTGCCGCAACGGTGACAAGAGAAAAAAAAGGAACACGATTAAAATCATCAGGGAGAAAGTAATTTAATCGGTGTTAGTGTGGATAACGAAGTCACGTTAATAACTCGCAACCTTATCAGTCTCAGGGACATCTTATCAGGACGCACACAATAAAAAATTGATTATATAATTTTAAAAAAATACAAAAAGGAAGGCGTTGAAAAATAAGAAAAAATGCTAAAAATGAGCAAGCGATCTGGTAAAACGCTCAATGGCTTTTAATGTTTTTTTAAATAAAAATTGGACAGACAATGCGGTTCGACCTGCTTTTGAAAGCCTTTTTCAACAGGTGGCCGTTTTTTCCCCGGAAAAAAAATCCCCGCCTTTTCACCGACCAATTAAACATTTTCCCTGACCAAACTTCTAACGACTTATAATAAAAAAAATTTATTTAATAAATAAATAATAATTAAATTAGATAAAAAAATAACATTTAAGTCTATTTTTTTCTCCAAATTATATTCTTTATATTTTTGTATAAAAGGGTCATCCCGTTGATAAATAAATAAATAAATAAATAAATAAACAAAATGTTCCCAATTTTTTTTTTTTAATGCTTCCTTTTATGTACTTCGTATTTATTTATAGAAGGTTCTGCGGCAATTTACTTTTTCCCTGACCAATTTAGAAATTCCCTGATCAAGATTTTTTTCCTTGGCTTTTCCCAGCCACTATGTTCAAGTTGTAGGAGGAATTCGAAAACAATTTTTGGGCACACTCCGCACACTTATAGACACACGCACAAATTCATTAATTTTTGCTAAATGCAATTTTCCAATGTTTTGAAACACCCCGAATAAATTCACAGGAAAATCGCAAAAAAAAAAAAAATCTCAAAAACAAGGTAATCTATATTTGGAGGGAAGAAACAGAAAATTGGTCTACAGGTTCGGCAAACCACAAAAAAAAATCTGATCTCTGTGCAGGGGTAACGAGACGAACCTCTCCACCAGACCTCTAACGTCCTCCTCGTCGTTCCTGAAGAGATAAATAAAAAAGAGCTCCGACGGGCTTCAGTGTTTCGTCTATCGATCGCCGCAGGGGTCGCGCAACAACAATGACAATAACATTTTTATCGATCTCGTTACCGTTTGGCTTTCTTCAGAAACACGTCACCTTCCTCGAGGAATTTCTTAAGATTATTCGGAATCCTCGAGTTTACAGCGGACACGTCGATTATGTCGCCTCCGGCTGCCAGCTGGACGCCCAGGTGCTGCGGACCTCCATTCTTGTTCACAAACTGTACGAATCTGAAAACAAATACTCAGATTGATAAGCAGAAAAAAAAATGACCTTGAAATCTTATGCAACCAGCTCGAGAAGACAGTAATTTTCATACAATATTATTCATAAAATTCATACAATTTTAAGACAATAATTTTCAAACAAATTAACTGTACGGCGTTATATATTAATTTTGTAAAAAGAATAAACAAACCTACACACTTGAGCAGCCAAAATAAATATTATTATCATTATAACGATATATCTTGGAAATTTTATCTAAACTGTAAAAAATTTTTAATGTGAAAGGGTTTGTCCCGTAAATAAATAAATAATGGGAATAAAAAAAAAAGAGCGTCGAGATCTATTTTTAAATTTCGAACGATGCTTACCTCATGTTCCGTGGCCTGTTGGAGGAAAAATTTCGCACTGCTATGTCGGAGTATCGTACAGCGAGACCGGCGGTCGACGAGCCTGAGTCGCCTGTTATGCGCGACGTTACGAGGCACGCCTTAGCGAGACCGCGTAGCTTTCCACGATACGGCATTTTGTGATATCTTGATTTTTTTTCAACTTTTTTTCCGTCGTCAAGTGTGTTCGATAGAACGAACCGTGCAAACAGTACTCGAAAGTTTAAGGAGCAATAATAATAATAATATTCGTGTCGAGAAAGCGCTCGAGCACGCGATAAGAATTATATTTTTGTTCACCGCCTGGACTGGAAAACGATGAAAATAACAAAGACAACAAAAAAAAAATTGATCGGAAAGAATTTTTATTATCTCGTTATCGTCTCGACCGGCTTAAACCGGAGCTTTCGTACCCCTCCCAACGGGCGAGCAGACGTGCGCTAACTAAAACGAAAGGCGTTTCTGGGGACACCGCTGGCCGGTGTAACCGGTCGTAGCGCGCTTCGCGCGCAGCCTGTGTGTGTCGCTGCATCCGCGAGTGAAAGCAGCCTGCCGTTTACTCCGCCAATCTCGAACTCTCGAATGGTGCGTTAAGAGCATGTGAAACACCATGGAGTGCGAGAGAGATAGCATCAGTGGCGCTCTCGGCGGAGCGAGAGAGACACGCTGAGAACGTGTTTCACATGCTCTTAAGGGCAAGTGAAATATCGCGGTCGGTAATGAGAACTGTAATGAACTTTTTCTCAAGGGTGCTCATTTTTTTGAGGAAAAAGCAAATTCGAGCTGGATGCGCACGGTAATTTCGCATCCAGCCCGAATACCTAGTTTTCTCAAAAAAATTTGCACCATTATTATTATTATTATTATTATTTACCGAAAAGAAAGTTAATCTTATTTTATCTGATTGAATAAGATAAATTTGAAAATCGCAACTATCTGTCTCGCATGCACAGCTGTTTCATTTCCCCTTAAGAGACGCGGTAGCGACGCCAAGTAGAGGGGACCGGGGCGAGATGGACTAGCGAAAAATCAGAGCTGCTCTCGATTTGGCGTTTTTTCGTTATTACAACGCGACTGCGCATGCGCATAGTCGTTTTCTGGTACGAATTTTCACCAAAAAAATGACCATGCGCTCGGCCGGTTTTTGGGGGAAATTCGTACCAGTAAACGACTATGCGCATGCGCAGTCACGTTGTAAAGCTGCGTGAACTTGGCCCGGCGATTTTGACTTTTTGATTTAATAACGAAAAAACGCCAAATCGACAGCAGCTCAGTAAGCGCGTGTTGGACGCGCGTGTTGAATGACGAATCGCGCCATAAGATGTCGGTACTGTCTTGTGCAAGTTCTCGCTCCAAAAACAGTTAAAACAAAATTAAACATCTCATATACCTTCCACATAAAAGTTGAAAATTGAAATTTTCATATCGATTTCTCATAAAAGGTGAAAATTAAAATGTTCATATCGCTTTCTCATAAAGTTCCTTTATTTGGAACATTCTGAACACGTTTTCATTACAATCTCGAAACTTTTTTTCACCATAACAAAGCTTCGTCTATGAGGAAGCAAAAATGAATGAAATGACTTCACTTGAAATATGTCTGTTTCACTATATATAACTACATTTTATATATGTACAGCAATTTCTTTCCGCGTGCGATTCAAATTAATTCATCGTCTCGTCGCCGTGATGAATGGCGTTCGTGGCACCGAACAGCTGATCGCGAGCCTAACCTAAAAGCAGCAGGCGCTTCGAGGGTGAAAAATAATGGCGCCGAGAAAACGTTCAATCGCGCAGCGGATTCACTATTATTTTGACTTACCGTCGAACACGACGCGTTGACACTCGACAGAGGAATAAACGTCGGATCACAATGGCCCAGAACGTTCTGAAAAGTAGCCTCGAGAATGCGTCATTCAACATCGTATTTCAGGTTAGTGCGATTGCCGTATCCGCTGGTCAATTTTGAATTTTACTCGTCGCTCGACCAGTTAACATTTCTGTTTTTAATTCAATGTAATTTTTGGCTCTTTCAAAATTTTATTTATTTATTTATCAACCGGATCAACCCTTTTACAAAAGATAAAATATAGCCTGTTTAATTTAACAAATTAATGCGGAAATATTTTATTTATTTATTTATTTATCAGCGGGTTAATCCCTTTTACAAAAGTTAAAATATAGTATGTTTGTTTTACACGTATAAACATAATTTAATTTATGAGCATTATATAAGCATTTTTTTTTATCACCCGTACACTGCACGGTACAGATATAATATCACATCGTTATCAAGTTTAAGTCAAATAATGAATCACACAAGGTGTGAGATTTTATTATTATTATTTATTGAACATAAAGCTCTAGGACATTCTCCCTTGAGAGTCAATGCAGAATACAAATGATACAATCAAAGAGGCAGTGAACGATGTAAATTCACATAAAGCAGATTCAACCGGAACTGCAGAACAGTTTGAATGCAACAAATATAAATCGGTACAAATGTGCACCTAAAACTGAAACTAAAACTAAAACTTTATGTATTACGTAGTACCGTATATTCAAATTCTATAGTAATGTTATACATTCAAATTTTATATACCTCGCGTTCTCGATTCACAACTCGAGTTTTGTGTAAAGGAGTTAGTCGGTCAACAAATAAATTGCTTTATTAAAACTAATACTAGAACTAAAACTGAGAACAAACATGTTTGGTGTTGCCCGTGCCCAGCACGGTACAATAGAACAATATCACATCTATGACAATATCACATCACTCAATGCCTCACACCTTTTTCTTCTATTAATGTGTGTTTCATTTTCTTTTTTCATTTTTTCAGATATTATGCCGTTGTGTGACTTTCGTGCTAAACGCCTTTGTGGTGCGTCACGTAGGCCAGGCTGTGCTCGGAGTCATGAATGTCAGGCTGCTGCTTCTGGAATCGATGATACTGTTCCTGTCGAGAGAGCCGTTCATGAAGGCGTGTCTCACCAACACCGCCGAACACAATTGGGCTCAAGTCGTTAATCTCTTGTGGCTTACGTTAGTCGAGTTAAATTGAAAAAGCGTACGGCGCTGAAGTTTATCCAGCGCCGAGAAAACTTTGCGGAGTACCGAGAGACTATTTTCACAGGCTACCGATATGCGTCGCGATGTCGCTGATATTCGGTTACGTTTGGCTCTTCGCGCTCTCTTCCGCGGAGCCTCTGCCGCCTTACTACACATTCGCCGTGCTGGCGGTCGCCGTATCCTGCGTCATAGAATTAGCCTCGCTCGTTGTTCAGCTGGTCTCCAACGCCTTCCTTTTCGTCAGACTAAAAGTACGTGTATCTTGTTGTTATCCTGGGGTGCGCTGATACTGCAAAAATCAATTTGGATACTGCTATCCGAATTAGAAATTCTTTTTTTATTGTTTATTATTTACATAATTGCATAGACATAATCGTATAACTAATAGCATAATATAATATAATGTCTATGTGTAGAAACTCTAGGTTTGTTTAGCCCACAGAAGCAAGATTTACTTATTCGTGGGTATCACAGAGTTTGCTTACTCCTTATGTTACATATGTTCTATTTACAAGCGATGGGTAATGCCCCCTACATAAACTCTTCCTTACTTGCTATTTTATCTTAGTTCAGTCATTTGCATTCTCTTTTTTAATCGACGTTAAATTCCACGGTGCGCTATTACCATAATTCGTGCATTTATAATTTGAACAATTTGGATATTTTTAACAATTTCAAATTACTCAAATAACTCAAATTGATTGAAGATCCTATTGATTTATTGAAATACGGAACATGCCCTTTCTACAGTTGCATACAACAGTGAGAAAGCATAGCGTGTAGGGGAGAAACAAAAACAAATGCGTGAAGATATCGTAAAGTAGCGATACGGTTTGGTTCACGGCTAGAACTGAGAAGCAAAGGCTTACAATATTTGAAAACCCATTTTATTATTTTATTTTTCTTCAATTTTTTTGTCCTACTTTCAGATTATTCTGGACACGGCGATGATCGCCTTCAGAACGTTAACGTTCGTTCCGCTCATCCTGTATCGGCCTGAAAACGCACTTCTCGCTTTCGGGGTCGCACAGTTGGTCGCAGCCGTATTCTACACCACGAGTCATTACGCTTATTTTCACTATTACATCGAAGCGTTGAACAAATCGGGGAGGAAGAGAAAATTGTCTATACGGGACAGCACGGACGAGCTCGTGTCCAAGGAATTCCCGTTCAAGTCCGTGAGGGACTTCTTGCCCGGCCGTTTGCAGAATACCGTACGTGTACTAATTAAAAAGCGAGCGTGAAAATGAAAATGCTCACTTTGCTTTCTCATGTAATTCGCTTTCGATTACGAGGCTTCTATGAAAAAAAAAATACTTTCGGTAATTAATACTGCTTCCCTGCACGAAAAATTTTCTCAGTAAAAGAAAATAATTGCTTTAAATTTGTCAATTTGCAACCACTCCAACATGCAACGATGTTTCGTCGATTCAAAGAAAAGTGCGATCTGCATATCTGGACCCGGTACCATTATTTTTTTATTTCAATTTTTTCTTTTTACCAAAGTTCATGCCAAACATCCACAAAAATCGTTTATGCCTCAATTCATTAAGTTTTATCTCGAAGGAAGCCCAATTTAGAATGGACTTAGACTTTTAAATTGTATATTGTCATATCGTGCATAAAAAACGACCAGTTAAACCAAGTTCGTACCATCCATGTTTTTATAAAAATGTATCGACGTTTAGTTCTTTTGTAACGCGATTTAGTAAGCTTTAGCTCGAGAATTAGAGATTTCGATAAAAATGTAATAAAATTGCATACAATTTTAACCGCTTTATAGATTATTGGCCAACTCGATGCCAAACATTATTGGCGGTAACTTGACTCGTATGCAATGTTTTAGCCCGATAGAGGAAAAAAAAAACATCGCAAAAACATGTTAATTTAGACGATAAAAATTATCTTTCAGGACTCGTGTTTCGACGAAAAGTTGACCGTCCTGACGTGGAGCTTCTTTCGTCAAGGCATACTCAAACAGATACTGACCCAAGGCGAGAGGCTAATAATGACGATACTTCCCGTATTAACGTTCACGGAGCAGGTAAAAAAAGAAAAAAAGTTCAATGCCAATCTCATGAATGGGTACATATTTGCAATTTTTATTCATAATTAATTGCAGGGTACTTACGAAGTGGTGAATAACTTGGGGTCATTAGCTGCAAGATTCATCTTCCGCCCGATAGAAGACAGCGGCTACTTTTACTTTACACAGATGGTCAAACGCGATCAGTCTTTATCGGAACAGAATCCTGTACGTTGCACTTGCATTATCATCGACAACTTACAGGCTCAAGGCGAAGTGAAACGGCTGTGAGCGCGAGGGAGATAGCTCCGATTTCCCAATGAACTTTTATCAATGGTGCCATTTTTTTTTTTTTTTTTTTTTTAGATGAAAGTAAATTCGATCCGGATGAAAAATTACCGTACACATCCAGCCGCAAATTTGTTTCCTTCTCTCAAAAATTCGGACCATGAAAAAAGTAGATTAGTTTTCGTAACCGACTGAGTCCAGTTCATTTCACTTTAAGGTAGTTCTTGCGAATGGTGTTCATCTCGCATAAGTTTCAGAGAAATGAGAGGAAAGTGCGAACACTACCGGATGGTATAAAATTCTGAAAAAATCAAGCATATTGGAGGTGCTCAAACGAGTAATTTTGCATACTAATAATTGCAAACCGTTATTAACAAATTATGAAAAATAAAATTGTTCAATAAACCTCCCGGAAACCTAACTTTTCTTAAAATGAAAATGATTCGTTCATTTTTCTGAATATGTATGCATTTTTGCAGAATTGTAAATTCACTTTGATTTTTTTTTCTATGGGAAAAATGTGTAGAAATGCCCAAATTCAAAGTGAAGTTAAAAATCTGAAAAAATCCATACGTATTCAGTAAAGTGAACGAATCATTTTCATAAGAAAAAAAGCTCGGTTTCCGGGAGATTTGTTGAACAATTTAATTTAACATCTGGATTTTTATACCATCCAGAAGTGTTTGCAATTTCCTCTCATTTCTTATGCGAAGTGAACATTATTCGCAAAGACCACCATAAGGGGAGTGAAACACCCTCTGCCCGCCCGACCCGGACCCGGACGTGGTCAATATAAAAAACTATAATCAACTTCTGTCACGGACACTGGGATATACGGGTACGGTCAAAAGAAAGGTCTCATCGAATACTCACATGATATCCGTTTTCGATGAAACTTCGCATTTGATCGTGCATGTGAACCACTCGTGAAAAAAGTTTATTACAGTTTTTATTATGTTACGTATTATTATGTTACTTGACATAGTCTCGAGGTGAAGTTGTTTCACTTATATACGCCGTCGGTATCTCGAACTGTCATGAACTTTTTTTGAATGGTGTGAATTGATCCCAAAAAAATCAGCACCATCGAAAAAAGGCAATTGAAAAATTGCAACTGTATCTCTCGTACTCACAGCCACTTCCCTTCGCCTTAACTGCCCTGGTGAAAATGTTCGCATGGGTCCATATGAACTACCATGTAGATTGTATATAGGACTGCAAATGGGTTCCCTGCACTCACGGATTCCCATGCATTCTCATGCAATCGAATGTTGAAACCCACATGAGCATTTTCGGCAGGCTTATGTTCGTTAATGAATTAATTTTTTATTTTGTTTTTTTTTTTTTGCAGACGAAGATCCGTGAAAGCGTTAACGTTCTGACGCATCTGTGCTCGACCGTGGCTTCGATAGGTCTCATAGTTTTGGTGTTCGGACAGTCCTACTCGTCAACGCTGCTCTGGCTCTACGGTGGGGCAAAATTGACCACCCAATTGCCCGTTTTGTTGCTGCGCGCTCATTGCCTCGCAGTTTTCCTACTGGGCATTAACGGCGTGACGGAATGTTACGCGAACGCAACTGCCGACAGTGCGACGATAAACAAGAGCAATCTCATAATGATATACGAGTCGGTTGCTTTTCTCTGCGCCTCGTATCTCCTCGCGACGTGGTTCGGTCCCGTAGGATTTATTTTCGGCAATTGCTTCAACATGGCACTGAGAATCGCACACTCGACTATATTCATAAACAAGAGACACGTCGAAACTGTTTATCGACCGCTGCGCGGTCTAATTCCCAAACCGCTCTTCACGGGAGCTCTGATGGTGTCAGCTCTGATCACCAATTTATCACAAGTAAGCCCACCCAAAAAAATCAACATTTTGTTATCAGAAGTTCATTTGAAGTTGCAACTTTTATGTCTTAAACGTTTTTTTTTTTTTGTGCGACTAACAGTTTTTAAGATATCGGGGTTTTTCAAAAAAGTTCAATTTTTCAATTTCCCAAAACAATACGATCTAAAAGTTCTGAAAACATTATAAAAACACTTTGTAAATAATCATGAATTGTGGTGAAATTACAATTTTTTGAACGCCCCGAATTTTTGACCGTGTGAAACCGGATGCAATACCTCATATTAACGTGCGGAACCAGAAACAATTTTGTTTTCCTTATTTTTATATTCGAATCACTCGATTAATTCGAATCCACCGAATTATTTTAATCATTAAATGAATTCGAATTCCCCGAATTATTTTAATCATTAAATGAATTAGAATCCCCCGAATTATTTTAATCATTAAGTCAATTCGAATCCCCCGAATTATTTTAATCATTAAGTGAATTCGAATCCCCCGAATTATTTTAATCATTAAGTGAATTCGAATCCCCCGAATTATTTTAATAATTCAAACGTTTTAATCGCTCAAAAGATTTGAATCATTTGAATTATTCAAAGTATTCGTATTATTCGCATACTTAGTTCATATTGGCTCCAAGTTTGAACAATTAAATTTCGTTACAGGCCTATTTGTTTCCCGACGAGAAAGTCTTGCATCTACTCGTCGGTGCGGTGATGTTCGTCCTAGTCATGCTGTCCTGGATCTACGAGCACGACGAGCTAATAAAGCTCGGTGTGAACAAATGGTACGAGAGAAGAAACAAGCAAAGCGCCGCTGCTACCGGTAGCAGTAGAAAAACCGATTGACCTTGGAGGATACGGATCATCGTATAGCACGCGCGAAAAGAAAAATCCATCCAGAATAAAACTGTACTACAGGGAAAAAGATTATGTATGGATAACCGTAATATTTATTTCATACAAAATTTCTCGAGTCTCATGTTCTTCTATCACCTTGTGGCAATGTTTTTTTAAATTTTTTTCTTGCAGGAGAATTAATAAGGAGAATACTCCACTCAGCGATGTTCACTTAGCGAGCGATGTTTTTGTATATGGCGCCGACCACCGGGCCTCGGCGCTGTATCAGGCACTGCCTGAAATAATTATCCACTATCAGCTATAAAACATTATAATAAAAGCGACGAATGAATCGGTTTCGCGATACCTAGAGTCGTTCTGCAGGGAAACTGTGGGCGCTTCGGAACCCGGCTCGAGCTTTCCAGCCTGATCAGCGATGGCCGCTATCAATCCTGCGCTGTCGCCCGATGCGCATCCCTTTACTGTGCGATAACAAGAAAAAAAAGATACTCGGATAAATTTTAACGAACGAGTTATGCGCGCTTATTTCGTCTTACCTCCGAGACACAGACCCGCCTGATCCGCCAAAATACAACCCGTAACACCCTCCGCGTTACTCCTTTTCGCGGATAAAACAGTTAGTGAAAAACTCCCCGTAAATATAACCTCAAAAGTCGAAAAACTTACACATCGCCCATTGTTTTTTCGAGATTCCGTTCCATTTTGGATGGTGATTATTTTTCGCGAAGTAAAATATTGCTTCGCGAACCGAATCGTCGAAATAGAATCGTGATAATTTTTTATATTTCTCTCGTATACTGTTGTGTAGAAAAATGTTTCGATAAAAGAAGAAAACGTCACAATCGAATATCGAAAAATATCGAATAGCGCACACAACACAGAGACACAGAGAAACTTTTAGGGTGTGATTTTACCGGCAAGTTATATCAGTCATTGTTACTATCGATAAAATAGAAACAACAACCGATTGCGTTACCGGTTGTTTTAGTAAATTACGCGCCGCCAACCTCTAAAACTGTTGATTCTAATTTGAAGGCGTTGGAATTCGCTTGCAAGCTACAAAAATATATATATAAAAAAAATGTTTCTAGACCATTATTCGACTCACGGAAAGTTAGCATAGAGATACCGGATTGTAAAAAAAGATCGATCTTCAGTATTGTATTGCATATCGTCACCCTATGTATCGATCCAACAATATATCGAAAGAAAGAACATCGATACCAAGAAAATCGAACGTTTTATTATACGGGAAAAATGTAGTACACATAGCATTTGATAAACGATATAATTCAAATCCTGTATGAGAAACTATCAAACGTAAATAATATACTTATTTTTATCGTGCATATCGCAAATATTAGCATATATCTCTCGGTTAATTTAACCACATAAATAAAATCGGAAAAAACCGATCAACTTGAATGCAAATAATTAGTTTTTTTTTGTAAAAAAAAAACTAATTATTTACACCGATTTCTGTCGATCGATAGAAATCGGAAAACGGAATAAAAAAAAACGCCTTGTTTGGTTGGCCTTGGTAATGCATAAAAAATATTTAACTGTTGACTGTTTTTGTTAAATATCGATAACAATTTTGTAACTCTTAATTAACCCCCAAGCATGGATCTTTAGCATTTTTTTAAATCGTTTGGCAGTGTTTAGTAGTATATTGAAAATATTTATTGGCTTACTTATTATTGTTTAGTTTTTTCACTCTGATAGACAAGCGGCACAAAAGTAGCAGTTGGCGCAATAATTGCGACATGTGCCGCACATGTCGCAAATATCGGGCTAATATCGCTACTTTTCGTGGCGCTTGTCTATCAGGGCAGTATTCCGAACAATAATAAAGGTACCAAATATTTCGAATATAATACCAAACACTACCACACGACGACAAAACGACGAGGGCTAACTAAAAGCTACAAATTCGTTATTGATATTTATCAAAAATGGTCAACAAAATTTTCAGCATTTTCAAAGGACTACCAAAGCCGACCTAGCGAACACACAAGCGCCACGAAACGAACGCAGTTGGAGCAATATTTGCGGCATGCCCTGCACACGTCGCAAATATTGTTTCAATTGCGTTCGTTTCGTGGCGCGGGTCTATCTGGGCGATTCGGAAGCATTTTTTTTTAAGTGTGATTCGAGGGCGTAACTTTCTACCTGAATCTGATAATTTTACTGGGATTATGGTACTTTCTATCCTTACATACTTCGTACGGGTAAGGGAAAGTAAAAACTATATTCATACGCATAAATTTACCATTTACAGCCACGGTCGATTAATCCGTCGTTTACCGCACGTAATTTTTTCATAGAAACCGGTAAAGTGACTGGTCACTTTGCTGACGAAAATAGTAACCAGCATAATTTACCGGTAAATTCACGACACCAACGGAAACACGGAGCAAGAGCGGAGACGTCGGGAAGCTCTCGCACTTTCGTGAAAACATCGCCGCAACTTGTGCGCGTCGTGGGAACGTTTCGTTCACGTTAAAAGAAAATAATTAAAAGAAAAATAATAAATAAATAAAAGAGCGATATTTTGTCATAAACTCGACGATTCGCCGAGAGGAAAAAAAAATTGATTCATTGCGCGAGGATAAAAAAATAAGGGTGAGGAACGATGTCGATAGGCGTACCGATAAAGGTGCTTCACGAAGCCGAAGGCCACATCATAACCTGCGAGACCAACACCGGCGAAGTTTATCGCGGCAAACTGATCGAGGCCGAGGACAATATGAATTGCCAGATGCAAAATATAACGGTAACGTACAGAGACGGTCAAGTCGGCCAGCTCGAGAACGTTTACATTCGCGGCTCGAAGATACGATTTCTTATATTGCCGGATATGTTGAAAAACGCACCGATGTTCAAGAGGCCCGGCGGTAAAGGTTCCGGAACCGCGGGCAGAGGGAAATCGGCGATTCTGCGAGCTCAAGGTTTGGCGCTCGTAATTTGGCTCTTAAGCTGGTAGCACAAAAAAATTAGTTATCAGAAAGTAATCTAAATGGGTTACATGTGTCCGTCCGGACGGTATCAGAAGTTTACCTCCCATCCAAAAAGTTAACTTTTGGGTGTAGGAATAGCTTGTAGTTACCATCCGGACGAACATATGTAACCCATCCAGATCACTTTCTGATAACTCACTTTTTTGTGGTACCTGGGTTAGGGTGGTCCTTAAATTGAACATTTTTGAATTTTCTGGCGTCTACCTTGTATTATCGGCAGGTATAAAATAAAAATGCGATGCGCGAAGGGACCCAAAATTAATTCAATTTTAGAGTCCGTTATTGCCTATTTAAAAAAGTTTTAACTTTGGAACATCTGAGCTTACAGTCATAATGAGGAATTTGAGATTTCCTTTGAGCCAACCTGCAATTTTAAAGTATAATGTATAAGAAAAAACTTTGCAAAATCCCTATGAATTCGGAGCATTTTTAGAGATTGCTATCGAGAGTTAAAAAAGCAAAGTTTTGGACAATTATTGTTAATAGTTGCAAAATTTTGTAAAAGGTGAAAATCCACCATGGAAAAATATTTGAATATTTTATTTGCAAAGATATGTTTGTGAAATAACAAAGTGTGAAATATTTTCTTGTCTTCTGTTTCTTTATACACAAACATAAAACATCTAATAACTAACATCTAATAACTTGTTACAATGTAAAAATTGAGTCCTCCCATCCACTACTGTAAATAAATAAATAAATAAATAAATAAATAAATAAATAAATAGCCGGTAGCGCCGTCTAAAAATCCATTAATTTGAGGGACCTTTCACACATCCCATTTTTATTTATTTTATACCTCACGATAATACGGGTGGTCCCCAGAAAATTCAGGAATGTTCAATTTAAGGACCACCCTACTCTTACATGTATACCGTCTCATGTGACCGGACGCTGATAATTTTTGTTTTTAATCGTTTATCTTGCAGCACGAGGCAGAGGCCGTGGACAAAACCAAAGAGGACGAGGCACAGGATCGGCGCCGTGGCTCAATCAACAAAATCAACCGGGCGGATCTCAGGGAGGACGCGGAAGAGGCTAATTATTGCGTCGGAAAAATCTGTTCATTACTATTTTCATTTTCAACTTATCTATTCATTCCTGTACTTTTATACAGTGTAGAATAATTTTCTGAAATATAACGATGCTCAGGAAAAATTTGACTGTCGTCACTACTTTGACGCTCCATCGGCTAGGGTTGTTGTTAGCGACGTGCATATGTATAGTACATGAATTGAATTTGATTCGAGATTGGAATTGAATTCTCATTTTTTAACAATATTTTCAAATAGTTTATAAAAATCGAAATAATTAGAGTAGAACCTCGATTATCAGAACAATCGTTAATCCGAAATAAGCTTCACCTTAATTGATTAGGATAATCGAGGTTCTACTGTGAAATCATTGGAATCAATTGAAGAATTTGAAGAATTTGTATAATCGGAATAATTGGAATAATCCGAATAAATCGAAGATTGATTACACTGCATTATTTATTTATTTGTTTCTTTCGACGGGAAAACCCTTTTACAAAAAAATATATGTTACCCTGATAACCACGCGCCACGAAACGGACGCAGTTGGAGCAATGTTTGCGACATGTGCAGCGCATGTCGCAAATATTGCTCCAACTGTATCCGTTTCGTGGCGCGTGGTTATCAGGGTATAGTCGATTCAATTGGAAGTAGGATAGTACGATTAATAATCATTAACATTCTGAAGAGATTATTATTCATGATTTGAATAATTCAAATTTTCTGGACAATTCGGCGATTGACTGTGACTGTTACTTCTCGGAATTGCCACATTCCGTTTTTCAGAGAAGTTGGCAGGGAAATTCGGAGATTTTCAAAACAATTAGAAATATTTAAATTCAGACAAATCTTTGACTTTCTCTGAAAAGTGTGAAAAGTGCGAGAAGTTCAGAGGACTTCAGAGAAATTTCAGAGATATTCAGAGAAATATTTTCAACATGTAGTCCATGGTCACCAGCGTACTATGCATTAATGCATTCCCACCCTAAGGCGCACGTAGTTTTGTTTACATTTTTTATCCAAACGAGTAACCACCAAACATTTTAATTGTATAATTCTTGACCACCAAACGATTCTGAATCGATTGAGCCCTATTTGAATGAATTTGAAGAAAAACAATAACTTTGGGCCTCATATATTTTTTGAATTATTGTAATTAAACGATTGACCACCAAACATTTAAATAATTTTACCAAGCACCACCAAACGACCACCAATCAAATGGTAAAAATTGCAAATTTTTAAATTAAAGTTTGATATGGCTAACTTTATAGAGCTCGGGCGGCAATTTTGATTAATCGGCCACAAATAAATCAGTCATTTTATCACGCGTCACTCGACGGTCATTTGACGGTAACATGACGCTGAAGCGATGCGTCGTTTGAAGACATCGCATCACTGGTCACACTCTCGAGACCGAGACCGACCCCCCACCATACCAGCCCCCGCTCCGCCGTGTTGCGACGAGCGAAGAAAATTATCTGTTAACCAGTGCATACACGATACAGCGGTCACGCTCGGCTCGCCAGTTCGCGAGTCTTTTTTCCAGTACAATTCCCCCGACCGTCGAAATTTCTCTGTAACAAAAAAATAAAATAAAAAGTTGTCTATTCAATGAAAAATACGTTAAAAAAAATTAATCAAAAACCAATTCGTCGGGATTGAACGACGGTGAGAATGGTGAGATTGACGGAGGAGATGGTCGTGGCTCGGACGCGCATGTCCGATCTCACAGCTGTCAAGAAACTCAATTGCTGGCAAGTTTTTTTTTTTTTTTCACCGACGATTAACCAATCGCTGCGACGACGGGGCATAATTGTTTCGAAAAAAAAAAAGAAAATACAAATAAATAAAATAATTTACCCGACAGGGGCACCGAGCTTACGGACGTCAGCATAATTAGGGACCTCAAGAAAGTCGAGGTGCTGTCGTTGAGGTGAGGATCGCGCGAAGCTATATATTTTTTTTACGTTAAATGCGCGCGAGCCGAACTCCTTTTGCGGCTCGCCCACTCGGCTCGTTAATCGAACAACACCAAACTGGTTTCGCCTACGTACTTTTGCGAACTGAATCATCGATCGTTTTGCAGTGTAAACAACATCGACACGCTCGCCGACTTTCAGTATTGTCTCAGCCTCCAGGATCTCTTCGTCAGAAAGAACAACATAAAGGATCTCAACGAAGTTTGTTATCTGCAAAATTTGCCGAATCTCCGCAATCTCTGGCTCGGCGAAAATCCATGCTCAGAGCGAGATGGGTAAGAGACCTTGGGGGGGGGGGGGGGGTGGCTGAGGTGGAGGTCAAAATTTCATGGAACCGAAAGTGATATTTTGAAATTCTGTTATAGGAATTTTTTATTATTGCTTATTGAAACTTTGTTATAGAAATAATGAAAAAATGATAGTTTGAGATTTTTAGATTCGACAGATCGTTCGAGGATTCGACAACGAATCTTTCACTGTACAACAATTTGTCAGAATACAAATTTGTTAGGGCAAACTATTCTTGGATTTACAATTGTAGATTTCGATACGAGTGCGAAAAAACTTTTTCTGACTAGTGTGAGTTTGCAACACACGAGTTCGGAAAAGTTTTTCGCATGAGTATCGAACAAAATTTTATTTCACAAGGTGTGAAAATTAGGGTTTTCGCACGCGAAGCGTATGCAAAAACCGCAATTTTAACACCTTGTGAAATAAAATATTTATTGAAATTGCATGGAAACAGAATATTTCTAAAATTGGATATGACGATCACTCGATATTTGTAATAACTGATATAATTAGGAGAAACTTTTTGGGAATACAAATCTTGAATGACTAAAATGAATGACTAAAATAACCAATGTCAAAATAGCTAGTAGAAAGAGGCAAAAATCTCTCATTTTTGTAAACCATCTTTTTTTTTTGTTTTACTTTGTCATCCGGTACAACCATTGTAAGAAGAGAAAGTATTGTGATCCAAAACAAAATTGGACCAACTTTTTGATATTTTGCTGTTTAGTATTGTTTGCCTTTTTGGTCCATTGTTTTGATGAATTCGAAATTGTGGCTATCTTGATATTCAGAATTTTATAATTAGAAGAGTCAAATGTATACCACACGACTTTTCGTCAATTCTACATTTCACTCCTTGCAATTTTATCCAATTTAATATCTGTTTTCCATTATAAATTTATTGTGACATTAAGAATTTATAAGAAAAAAGAAAATTGCAATTGAGTTATCGAGATGCAGAGTTTATAAGTGTTACACTTCACTTCTGTAAAGTTTAATAATAATCTTTATGTTCACAATTTTTTATTTGCCGCTGTAAAGCCGCTTGTGAGATTGTGCGGATCGACATTTTGATCGGTCGATATTTTTATCCCCACCAGGCGACCGAACTTAACGATGAGTCCTTTAGTAACGTCGCTGATTGAATGCTAGGTACCGTTTGGCGGTCATCAGGACTCTGCCCAATTTGGAGAAGCTCGACGACAAGGTCGTTACCTCGGAGGAGGTACAGAATGCCGTCGCCAGAGGGAGAATACTGGTACATCCGCTGGACATGGACGCGTCGCCGACGCGCTCCGACTCTCCTGGTGCCGAGGTAAACGTGCTTCTCGGTGTACTGGATACCTAATTGGGTGCATTGAAAAGCTTATGTCCGAATGATATCATAAAAGTGTTTTCGAAATTCTTATTCGATGCGTCGTTTTTATTTTTTTTTTAAATACCATCAATCGAAAGATTTCACTTCCGGTATATTGAAGTACAACTGCATGGTTGCGGCACGGTTAACAAAATTGTTTGATGAGTTATTAAGAGTCGCTAACTCTGATAGACAAGCGCCACGAAAAGTAGCAATATTGGCGCGATGTTTGCGACATGTGCGTTACATGTTGCAATTATTGCGCCAACTGCTACTTTTTGTGCCGCTTGTCTATCAGGGAAGGCGAATCTTAATAACTCATGGTGGCCGCGGTCAGGAAAACCGAGAAAACAGGGAAAAGTCAGGGAAAAAGATGTTGGTCAGGGAATCAGGGAAAAGTTAAGGAATTTGAAAATTGGTCAGGGAAAAAGTAAATTGTCGCCGAACCTTCTATAAACAAATAAAAATAAAATAAGAATAAGTACATAAAAGCGTTAAAAAAAAATTGGTAACATTTTGGAAAAAAAAAAAAAATGGAATTAAACTTTAATATAATAATTAGACATTTTCATTTGCATCACTAATTTTAAAAAAATATAAATCGTTCGAAGGTTGGTCAGGGAACATTTTTAATCGGTCAGTGAAAAGTCAGGGACCATCATTAAACTGGCCAAATCGCATTTTTGCTATCGGGCGAGTAGGACCAACCGGAAAACATTAGAAAAAGGGAACATCGGGGCCGAAATTAAAAATTTTATTTTTTATTTTTGAAAAGAATTTTTTTCCGAATGTTCCGAATGAAAAAAAAATCTTTGGGCCTGGCTCCGGTAGGCTGCACTGGGCCGGTATAATTCGCTTGGAGGCTTTGAAGCCTCCTTGAAAAAACAAGCAATTCAAATACAAGTTTCTATGCCTATCATGTTCTACGGGAATACAATACAGATGATAGGATACATAATCACAGTCTTATAACCATTTTTTTTTCGATGATAATTCCTCATTGTATTTCTGTATGAGAAAGTTAAATGATGGCGAAAACTGCTTTTTTATGGAAGGTTTATAAATAAAAGCAATTGACGCGAGAAAGATATGTGAAAGTTTCAATTTTCACACTGGTTTTTTGTGCTCTACCGCAGGTTGTTTCCGAGTACATAGACGAAGCGGAGCACGAACAAAAAAGAAGATACATCGCGGCCATCGAGCAGGTTTTAACTTGGATACTAAACATGTTTCTTGCATAATTGAATTGTTAAAAAAAGTAACATGCATTTGTCAATAATCGACATAGCAGCAGCAGCAGCAGCAGCAGCAGCCGCCGCCGCAGGGCTACACGACGAGAGGCAGCCACCGCTCCGCTGAGGATTATCAAGATACAGACAGAAGGAATGCCAATTGGAATTCTTCGCCGGCCTTTCAACACAACCATTATCAACAGAATAATTACACTTACGAGGTGTGTAAACCTTCCGAAACGAGGCTTCCTCTGCATACACCCGACTAATGCCCTAACAACTTGCGCAGAATGGTCAGAGTCGGGGCGATAATAACACAGAGGCCGATTTAATGCGTCCAGAGCCACAAACTATCCTCGACAATTTTTCCCCCGCTATTAACAACCTCGGTATCTTCAAGGTACATCATATAGTCCGGAACGTTACAGTCTGGTTGTTCTTTACGTGGCTTATTATCGATCTGAGTATTGGTATCTTGTTTAATAGCAGGAATACGACGAGCAAGTGTCGGGAGGTGAAACAGAAAGGATACGTCGCCGGCGAAGGCACAGTAGCAGTAATGGCGAAGACACTTGCGAGGATAACCGGCGAGTTTTCTCTTATTCGGATAATGGAGACAACGAGACGATTTGTCATCGATCCAACGTAGGTCAGATGGAATCGACGCCTACAGTCTCGCCGCGAACGTCCTATCCACCGGTAGATTATTCCGACGAGAGGCGTTCGGCCGAAAGGCGAGACGGTACTTACGAACAACAGCAGCAGCAGCACAACCATCACGACGATAGAAGGCTCCTGTTCGAGTCCGACGAGTCACTGAAGAAAAGTACAACCTCAGCCTACCACCACAACAACGCCGACGACAGGGTAAGCCTCAAGACGCCTAAACTATTGCGTATCATCAGCCACAGGACGTCATTTCTACAGGACGCAATTCACTACACTTTTCAACTCACTACGGCAATTTCTTCTTTCCTTATGGTTTTAATGCCAAAGGCTATCTACCGGCCTTACATTTTTATTGCCACTAGTCGGTAGAGTTTTCTTATTTTAGAGGGACATATCCAGCTAGATAAACGTGCTGTGATGGCAAGAAACGGCTGCTTAATGGCAGCGGAAACGCGTCAGGCAGCGGCACGTCGTGACAGCACAAGCGAAGTGATATATGGCCACATTAAGTTAATTTTTGACGTCACGTCGTGTCATCGTCGACTCACATTGCTACGCGCGATAAGACGCGTGACTGAAGTGAAAAGATACGAAACACAAAGCGCAGAATAGGTTTTTCGTGTTCATTGCCTTAACCTGACAGTAGAGTTTGACGGGAATCTAGTAGTGTATTTTCGAAACACATATGCGCTCTTAATGGGGAGTGGTCTTCGAATCAGAGGTGGGCAAATACCCTAAGCACTTGAAGTACTATCGAAATTCCAAGTACTTGAAGTACTGAGCACTCGACAGTACTTGAGCACTGACGTGCTGAGTATTGGCAAGACTTAAGTGCTGAAGTTCTGGGTACTGACGTATTGACTACTAACAGAACTTAAGTGCTCAAGTTCTCTGTATTGTATACGGTCTTAGTACTCGATACTTCAATACATACTTCAAGTACTTAGTGTATTCGCGTAGCTCTGCTTCGGCTCAAGCTTTCCGACTGTCGCCACCAACACACTAAAGAACGATTGAGTGAATCCACCAGATACACTACGTGTATTCGGTAAATCGGGCCGAAGAGAGTTTCGCTCGTACGAGATTGCGGCCGTGAGTTGACCATTTGGTGAATTGCGTCCTGTAGAAACGGGGTGCCACATCGTCAACTTGTCTAATGATCGGGATTAAAATAGAGCGAAGCTACCAGTCGAGATAGAGAGTCTGCGGCTGCTCAAGGATGGGTTAGACACTCGGAGAAGGACAAATGTAGATTTCACTATCACAGGAGACCCGTTACCAGGGTAATGTAAACCGGTCAATTAGTAACTATTGGCCTCCAAGAGATATCGTTGCCACGTCGGTGATTACTGTTTCAGAACTCGAACATACTCTCGGCTGTGCTTTGCCTGGTAAAGGAATTGGACTACCCGAGTCTGGAGGTCGTCGAGATGACAGTGAGAAACAGAATGGACGAGTTGGAGGAATGATACTTTGGTGGCCGATCGAGAGCAGCAGCACGCGCTTGCGATCGGTCGGCTGCTTCCACTACGACGATTCCGTTATCGCTGTCGAGTCCAGGCAACGACGAGTCGTACAATAATAGCCGGCATCTCCGCGGACCCTCTAACAACGCTAGTGGCGGCCGATATTCGAGTAACGACGGCATTAGCCGGGGCATCGGGCCATCGAATAACCCGAGCGAAGAGAAAAATCATATCGTCCCGCGATCCCTTGGCCCTCCCTCCTTGCGTTACATACAATCCGCCAAAGGTACTTGGTCTTTCAACTTGTGAATTAAAATCGTTACCGTGTGTATTCAGCCTCGCGACACTATGGATCTTGGCCTTAACTATAATAACGCTGAGTGATGCTGAGATAAACTTTCGAATGGCTACACGATTCTGGCTGTATGTCGTGCATAGTATATATATATATATACATATATATATATATATATCTCGAGACAGACGTATCTATCTCGTAGTAATCGCCCAATCGTCCAAACAGAGTAAATAAGTAAAGATTAATTATCGGGTTGGTTGTGCAATCGTTTTAATAATTAAATAATCGTAAAACCAGTAAGTGTCGATTTAAATATAGAATAAATACATTGACAATACTATCGAAGATCTCTCAATAGTAACGAGTCCTCACCACGGTGTGGGTCCCGTAAATGACCAGTAAATCGGATAGTTAACCAGACAACAAAACGTAGTGCATAGACGTGTTTTTTTGTAAACGTGCTTTTATGGAAAGTGTTCATTCACTGATCAGTTTAGCCTCCTAATATATTATTATCTCTGGCAGTTTACGTTTTCGCGCGAAATTACCACTGGAAAGTCTTTTTACACGCAATACTGGAACCCTGTCTTACGTCTCAGAAGTCTCCCAATTTTGACATGGACGCGGCTACTCAGAGGTATAAATGAATTATATTGACGCGGCGAGCCGGATTCGCCTGGCCACCCGGCGATTCTGTATTGCGTCAACTATGCATCGATAAACAAGCACCGATCGACTGGATACAAATTCACCTGTGCACAACTGTACATCGAGCTAACAAGGCATGCATCGGAGCATCCAATCGGTTGTGCACAGCCGACTCGCCAGGTTTCAACTCCGTATGAGTGCAGTCGTGCACCGGGTCGACTGGATACGAGACAACTAGGGAGTGGGGTTCAACTGCAGTCGGGTGCTACTATGTACCGGGTTAACATTTATTCACTGGAAGGGTAACGAGGCAGATACAGTAGACGACCGCGTTAAAAAAAATCGCAACCGGTTATTATTTCACGAGATCAATTTTTTTGAAGCATTTTCACAGTTCACAATTTTAACTCGGTTAAGGATGTTTGGGTCAAAATCGCGGGAGGTAGTATTTTTAGCGTAGGAAACTCAAGTTTAAGTATGTTATCTGTACGAACGTTCCGTACGTTCCGTACGGACGTTCATGTTCTCACGGTAACGGTCCAGCCTCTGCACCCGCCACGCGCGAGCAGCCGCCGTCTTATCGCGCGTAGGAATACTGTGCTGCGCGCAGCAATAGGCGAGGGCCCTGCTTTCGTCAGGCCCTTTATTCAGTTCATCTCTCAGTCCCGAACCTGTTCGACGTGCACTCTCCTTCGCTCACGGCTCATTATACATAAAGTAATTAACATTCATTCGGACTTACATATCAGTTATACGTATTTCACCTCGACCATACCTAACGACCATCACACGCGCGACTAGACAGAGATAGGGTCTTTCGTTTATTGAATTTATCTCAGAAATAAAAAGGTGCATTTTCTTTAAATTTTGACATAATTTTTCTGATAGTATGCCCTTCGCTATGGTAGGTTTTTTATTCGTATCTAACAGAAATTTGTGGAGAAAATCGCTACTTACTAAGTTCTGACGTTACCGACCGATTTCCGAAACGTTTACACGGTACCTTACGTAGCGTTGTACACGCAGTACTAAAAAACTACACGGTCAAAAAATCTGAAAAAAAAAAATGCAAACGATTCAGTGGGTCTTTCTCTACAGAGAAGCAAAGTTTTATAGCGATCGAACGGAAATGTGTTTTGGCCCAAACATCCTTAAATTCAATATGCTATTCGAAAGAAGACAAGCTTAATTTGCCTATTTCTTGCGTATTAATTTTTTTTCTAGGAAAAAAGCACACCCGAATGTATATTAAAAGAAAATATACACAACTCTCATTTTTTCCGATTTTCTCCCAATACGGTAGCGCACAAGAGGCACAATGTCCGTTTTCATTCTACTCTAAGTACTAGGACCCCTATTTTTCTTCTTCTTCTTCTTCAATTTGTATCGGAACCTTTGAGCACCACTTCAGGTGTCCGATACTGGCCACAGGTAAAGAACCGCGTCGGCCATTACAATTATAGATTATTGTATGCGTGACTGGTGAGACCACTTTTAGAGAGTGTACAGCCTTCTTCTCTTTTATCAAGAGTTATTCGGTGACAGGATTAAGATCATCGGTCACAGATCGCGCCGTCAGGCGATCGTTCGTAATGAACGAGATTTCATTAATTACCCGAAACTAATTAATGAGTTAAGAAGAAGAAGACCAGACGGGACCTACAATTTTACGTGGAATCCGAACCACGATAAGTAGAGGTGAGCAGCCAAGGAAAAATCGCTGACTACAACCGGGAATCGAACCCGGGCTACTACTTCAGAGTCGCACGCCGATCCACTCGGCCACGACTCCCCTCCCTATTTTTCTAATAGCGACGGGACCAGTGCCGCATCTCTGCTCCCCACCTTGAGGCGTGCGCTTGCCCCGCCCATGCGGTTTCTGCGCATCGGTCGCCGTCGCAAACAGTGCCGTATCGTTTACCCTTAACTTTTTAAGGTTGCGTATCATCGCCTGTGAAAGACCACACATTTAGCGCCGGCACTGTCGGGCCCGACTCAGCGTTTCCCCTTCCACGCAGCCACGCGATCGATACGTGGCGTGTAGTGGGGGCAATTAGAAAAATCGAGGTCCTAGTGTATTTCCTTATGAAAATATCTGTCCTATTTGACGAGGAACATAGAACAAAGTTTCTTGATAATATGTAATCAATTCCCTGAGATAAATGGTTAATACTTAGTTCCCAGTGAGGCGTTTTACTCGAATACTGGATAAATCGTTGACTGTGTCCACAACCAGTCGATTTTAATAAAAGGGCTTTTTTGAGTGTCACGACCCAACGGACGAGATAAATTGACGTCACTTGGAAATATGAGCGGTCGGAAAAGCAGATATCGGCTTTTTCCAAACTCATAAAGATGCGAACCTTTCTTATTAGCCAAATTACGGGCTCAGATAGTAACTTACAGCTGTTTGGCGGAACGTCCGAAGGAGGACAGCGCTTGTGAGTTCTGGCAAGAAGGGCTCGGTCAAGGTTGACGGAAGCGCTCCTTGCGATCGAAGTAACAATATAATAACAATAATGTCACAATAATGTCACAATAATGTCACAATAATGTCACAATAATGTCACAATAATGTCACAATAATGTCACAATAATGTCACAATAATGTCACAATAATGTCACAATAATGTCACAATAATGTCACAATAATGTCACAATAATGTCACAATAATGTCACAATAATGTCACAATAATGTCACAATAATGTCACAATAATGTCACAATAATGTCACAATAATGTCACAATAATGTCACAATAATGTCACAATAATGTCACAATAATGTACATGCATTAAATTAGCGACGCAACGGACATGGATCATCGACCCGCTTGTGGTTCTAACGCTGTCTTCACATCGATGGACTCTGCTCCTAAGGTGGTAGTTTGCGATTGATTTTATCACTCCAGTATGGCTGCGCCGCGCGCAGGAGTACACTGTTAAAAAAATTGTAAATTTCATATAACCGAATTGGGAGTTTTTATACAAAACCTGGTACATTAAATTTAATGCACAATTGTGATAAAAAATTAATATACTTTTACAGTGAAATTATAGTAAATTATTAAACGTAAAGTATTTATAAAGTTTTTAAGTACATCGTACATTCATTTTTCATCGCAATTGAACATGAAATTTAGTATATCAGTTTATGCAAAAAAAAATTCTAGTACTTGTACTGAATTTCATACGGTTTTTTTTACAGTTTGGAGCATTTCACGTATATTTTTTTTATTTCATAATACACGGGCAAGCCCATTTACATGAGGTTCATTGAATTCGGAGAAACTAAAAATTACACTAAAAAGAAAATATAATAACTAATAACATAGTATATCGAAACCAGGCGGACAAAATGATAAATAGAAATTCAAACTAAGAAGAAAAATAACGTAGTAAATGTAGAGAGACACAAAAACCAAGCAAGACGGTGAGTTAGCACACGCAACAATAGAAACGCCGCCGTATATGACAAGCACTGTCTCGTGTCATGGTAGGGCTGAAAAT
The DNA here is from genome assembly GCA_917499995.1 of Ichneumon xanthorius. NCBI lineage: Eukaryota > Metazoa > Arthropoda > Insecta > Hymenoptera > Ichneumonidae > Ichneumon > Ichneumon xanthorius. Next base: position 16,152,402 of record OU824200.1, on the reverse strand, counting down.
AACTTGTATTCAATTGACTGGGATATAGAAAAACATTTTTCCAGCTAATATTTACGTAAGCTCCAAGTCTCACCGTTATCATAGCTCTTAGTACGGCTCGTAATGGGAAGGTGAATACATTGTAGCAACGCATGCGGAGGACTGAGGCTATACATCCTCGCATCGCTGTCACTCAACGTCGGCGCCGCGAAGAGCAATTTACATGTCCGTGCGATACTTTGACGTGATTCCATAAAAATTAATCCAGAGAGAAAAATAATAAAATGTGTGGAAGACAAAGCCCATGGCGTATTGTATACTGTAGGGTGAAGCATCAGTAGCCCCAACGCCGTCACCGATAGCAGTTCGAGTCGTGATGGACTTGTTTCAACACCGCTACTATAGATTAAGTAAAACCTTGATGACGTTCATTGGACAATGGCCGTATCAGAGCACCTGTGCCAAACGCGGCTATCTTGCTGTTTTAATTTTCCTCATCACCAACTTAATCATACCTCAACTACTAGCTGCTGCAAGATATCGTGACGACTCGTCAATCTTTCTTGACAGCATACTTGCAGGTCTTGTCAACGCAGTTTACGTTACGAAGTTGATTATTTTTATGCAGAACTCGCAAAAGGTTAGTTATTTTTTTCGCAAATTGCTATAACATCGTAATGTAAGTGAAGGCCAGATAATTAATGGACACCTCCCTAATAAACCAAAAGTGACCGTGAACAGCGACCGAAGAAGTAACCCTAAAAGCGACGGTCATTTGGTGCCAAAACTTACCCTGATCGACAAGCGCCACAAAAAGTAGCAATACTGGCGCCATATTTGCGACATGTGCGGCACATGTCGCAATTATTGCGCCAACTGCTACTTTTTGTGCCCCTTGTCTATCAGGGTAACTACACTAACGACCGCCGAAGCGACCGCTCTAGCGACATTCTTTTGTCGCATTTCAGCAGTGAAGTCGCCTCTTTGATTGTTCACCGAACAAACGACCGTAAAGGCAACCATTTAGATATAAACTTCTTGACTACCGGGACAAGTTTTTCTAGACGGTTGCTTTTACGGTCGTTTATTCAGTCGCCAATCAAACAAACGATTTCATTGCCGAGACACGGCAAAAAAATGTGTCGCCAGAGCGGTCGCTTGAGCGGTCATTAGTGTAGTTAATTTTTTGAACAACCGTCGCTTTTAGGGTCGCTTTCTTCTGTCGCTCAATATGCCAGGGCTATCACTGATGAAAATTTGTTTGACCCGTACAGACCCTAAAGTTACTGAATCGTATTCGTACGGATTGGCAAGTGTGGGCTTCCGATCAAGAAGTCAATATTCTTCACGAATACGCAGATCGAGGAGAGAAGATGACCATTCTGTATACAGGTGTATTTATTAATTGCGGTTACGGACAGTTTAAATGTAAACAAGTGTTTTATAGTTTCGTCGTTGCTCGTAGCTGTGATCTACTTAACTCAATTCGTCTTCCTGACCCAACCAATCATACCGAAGATAATCGACGCCGTCCTCAGGAACAATACCGAATCTGGAAAATTTCCTTCTCCCGTCGTCTATTACAATCTCGACGCACAAAAATATTATTTTTATTTGATACTATTCTACTACGTATGCGAATATTTGGTAACGACGATCTTGGTAACCAGTGACGTTATGTTAATCATTTACGTGCAACACGTCTGTAGTATTTTTGCCGCGGTGGGGTGAGTGCATGGATTAATCAAACTTAATAATAAACATAATTGTGTTTATATTCAAACCTTCAGGCACAAATTAGTACGAATAATCAATAACGACCTAATGTTGAACAAAACGGACATGGTACACCTATCTTCGTGCGTCAGCAGACACAATGATGCTATCGAGTGAGATAAATTTAACGGACGTACTGTGTAAAACTAATCAATGTAATATTAATCCTTCGCGTACAGGAGAAACTTTTGCGAGACCCACAGATCGTAACATGCATATTTTTGTAACATCCCTAGCAGATCCGGGCAACCCATGAGCACTGAAAAGCAACACAGTTGGTGTCGGTCACTAAGTAACCCATCAACACAACCCATCAGCAACCGAACAACGAAAAATGACTCGGTTACACTAGGTCCTCGATTTGTGCGGCCTCGGTTTCCGTAACAGTCCCCACCACGGAGCAAATATCGATCGACGCAGTAAGCTATTTGCCATGCTCGACAGTTTGTATGGGCGGGGCATGCGCAGCCTCGATTTTCGTTCGTGTCAGCGGAAGCCGGTCCCGCCGCTGTGAATGAAGTCGAGGCCCTAGTGTACTTTTCGGTACTACATCTGAGAAACGACCGTTGTAGAGAAATTGCGTCCTGGTTACGTTTCGGTTGCTTTTCAGTTTCTTTTTAATTTCGGTTAAGAATTAAGCTCATTATAATTTGGACGATGTTATCCGGATGTGGGTATTTTATTGCAATTTTTATGAAATTAATACACGATTCATCTTGATCATTAATATCTTTTTACTAAGAATATTTAAAATTAGTATTGCACGGCAATAGATATTTAAATTTTTGTGTTACATCAAACTTGAATGGCGTTGCATGAACAGTACAATTTTGATTCCTCCTTAGAGGACGGGGAAGGGGGTTTGATAAATTTACACAAAACCATGTATTTTATTTTCTTGTCGGTAAAAAAAATCGTATCAAAAATGATATACGTTTGATTGCTTGTAACTTGTAAGAATCTAAAAAAGAAAAATACAAGATGCAAAAAATCTTGACAAAAAAAAACTTGGCGTGCCAGTTTTTTTTACAATAGCTGTCGTTCATGGTTCATTCAAATAATCAAGGGAGAGGCAAAGTAACTGCAATAACTGCAGTAACTGTAATTGTAAAAAAAACTGGCACGCTAAGTTTTTTTTTGTCAAGATTTTTTGTATCTTGTATTTTTCTTTTTTAGATTGTTTTGATAAACATATTGTTTGAAGAATTTTTTTATATGTACTACTGCTTGGCTGATTTCATTTGATTTCTTTTCGATTTTTTTTTTTAATACCTTGATGAACGTCTTTTTGGAAGAATTTTTTTGTTGAGAGAATGTTTTAATAAACATCTGTTTTGGCAGATTTTTTTATTTTTCGAATATCATTTACTTTTTTTATTATTTTTTTTAAAGAGATTGTTTTGATAAATATAGTTTCTGAACGAGAAACCCATTTTAAGGACTTGGCGTACCATTTTTACTTTTTTGAGAAAAAGTATTTTGTGTTTGATTTCACCTATTTTTGAAACCCTAGAAATGTGATAGGGTTTCGCTTAAAAAATACTTTTTTGAAAGTACTTGATTGTTCCTTTACCTAAATAATAATAGTGACCTAGTATGGTGTCAATCGGTTCATATTTTATAATGCATTCTTTAAACATCGTTTAAACAATATTTGATAAACATTTTTTTTACCAAAAAATTGTTCCATTGCTGCAATAACAATATTGACCAAACTTAGTGTCAATCAGTTTATATTTGATATAAAAATACTCCCCAGGTCCATCGTGAAGATTTCCGAAGAATCCGAAGAATTTTTGCGTATAGCACATATCACCTCACACCCGTATTTCAGGTTCACCTCATCATATCTCGGGAACCGCTGGACGATTATGATCGTAATTAGGCCCATTGGAAAGCTTGGGTCCGAATTATATGATAAAAGTGTCCTTGAAAATTCGATCCGATGCTTCGTTGCCGAGATCGAGCCGTCCGAAAATTATCGCGTTAACTCACGCACAATCGAAAAATTTTAGATCGATTGCTGGTCCTGATCATCGTACACAAGAATCCACCGAACGAATGTTTTCGGAATTAAGCGAACTGGAAAGCTTGGATAGACATTCTATAGTAAAAATCTTATTATCATTTCGATCCGATGATTTATTTGTGAGATAACGTAGAGCAATGAAATACTTCCGGCATTTTGGAGTATAACTACTTGGTAGCGTCCTTCGCTCGCTTAAACATTTTTTTTTTAAGTACTTGGCGTCGAGACGCTACCGCGTCTCTTGATTTGATCATGTAAAAAATCCCCAAGTCGAATATGAAAAATTGTAGGTGCTCCAGGTTTTCCAATATAATTTTCATATTTTTTATTTATCGAAAACGGAACTCCTTCAAGAATTCTTTATATTGCGTCCATTTTGTATAACATCACAATATCGTCACGAACAATCAATCGCACAGCAGTTTTGATACTTTTGACGTCACATCGTGATCAAGTGGGTTTAACGGATGGTGGATAAGGGTCAGGGAGATTGAATAAATGTACGTCGAAGATGATGTTTGAAATGTCTGATGGTTTATTAGGCGAAGTTATTATTCGGGAACTGTACCGCACTTGGTGTCGGTCGGAGCTAAGCTGGTTGAAGCGGGCGTTTAGCTGAGGGCTTCGCGCTCGCCTTTATAAAGGAACAAACCAATAAGGCCCTTTCTCACCCCTGTCAGAAGCGACAAGCATAGTACGAGGCTGATTCAAGGATCGCAACCTTGGTTTGGGCCACATGTTTACTGATGATTGAAAGATTGTTCGACGATGCGATTTTTAAAAAAACCTCGAATAGCTGTTGTATCACCCTTGAGTCACCTTTATTGAAGGGGGAAAAAATGCTTGGAGGCGTCCTAAAACATTGCATCCGTAGGAGACCAAGGATCATTCGTGGATCTGAGAGCTTTTTCCCAGATCGCCGAACAATGATTTCTGAAGGATTATTCCCGGATGATTCGAGGCGCCCAGATTTTTTCCTTGATCGGCAAGCAACGATTTCCCAAGGATGATTCAAGAATCATTCGAGGTCCACAGAGTAACTGAGGTCGAGTGACCAACCTCGAACCAACCATGAACCGATCATTCGTGACAGGCAGCCTGGCGTTTTGATTACACTATAACTAAAACTATAAAATACACATTTAATTAAAAAATATAGGCTAATGAACATCGCGGTCTGACGGACAATGTGTGACGTAATACGTCTAAAAATACGTCTTACGATCTACTGTTAATTTGAGCTAGCAGTGAACATATGAAGGAAAATATAAACGCATTCATAAATTTGCAATTACTAAGCCATACTTTTTTATTTTTAACGTCTTTAATAAAAAGCAACGAGAAAATAACTGAAAAAATTGGAAAGCAACCGAAAAACAATCAAAGTATGGCGAAGGAATCCAACTGAGGAACCAATCCCCGATTGGTTCCTCAGTGACAGAAAGCAATCGACACTATTGCACCCGAAATCCTTAATTTCCAACCGAAAGGAAATTTCAACTGGAAGGCAACCGGAAAGCAATCGCAAAGCAATCGAAACCGTTTGGTTGCTCAGATCTGCTAGGGATAATGTTGGAAAAATATGATGGAAAACCTTTGTGCACGATCCTTAACGGCATGTAGATTGCTCGATTTGTGAAAACATCATCTAAAACAATTTGTCTGGAACAAATCGTTTAGAAACAATTCGTCTAATAAGGATATATCTAATAAGAATTCGTCCAGAAAATGGTACATTTTACCATTAAGGCTTTCTCAAGTTTTTGCCCAGTGCCCTATTTTTTCTGTTATTAGCGGAGATACGGTGAGTTTTGTTTTATCCGACTTCCCTTAACACGAAAATGGGCATGAGCCATGTTTTTGTTTGATGGCCCGTTTTGTCCCACGGTCCCCTACTTTTTATTCTTTGCAAATTAATGTATTTCGAGAGTTTTTTAGCATCAGCAGAAAACATTGACAGTTTTTCACCTATAGTGAAAAATATTCAGAGTTTTTCAACTAGGGGAAAAGAGGTGAATATGGTCCACCTCAATTAACACGTAAATCAATGATATATGGACCGGGCCATATTCCCCACTTTTACCCTATGCCGAGAAATAATTTCTATAGTTTTTTTGTAACTTTAGCGGGAAATGTCCGTAGAGTTTTTTAACTAAAGCGGAAAATGTCTATATTTTCTTAACTATCGCGGTAAATATCTATAGATAATTATTTTAGACCAATCGTTTTTAGCCGAATTGTTTTTAGACATTTTTGCCGTGTTACCTCAATACATGCGCTTTTCGATCCTGCAGCCCAAAATTGCACAGTTGACGAGAGGTTGCGGTACCTGATTAGTCGAATTTATTTGTTTATCTTAACTGCATATAGATTTTAATACCGTACAGTGTAGGTACTTGCTGAGCGAGGATCCCAACCGCATCATCCGGAATTGAGGTCCATGCTCGGCGCAGATATTGTACGTTATGAGTTGATAAGTTTTCTACTCTCAGGTACGCCAATCTTATCGAGGCAACTTACACGTGGGCTTTCTTTTTCGCCCTCGGATTCGGCATGATTCTCTTTAACGTAACGGGACTTCAGGTAAAAATTGCGACCAACAATGAATTATCTTTTGGATTGACAGATGATCTGCCTACAAATAATTCAGATTCTGACGAAAAGAAACGATCCTGAAGAAGCCACAAGATTCATAGGTTTAGCTTTGTGCATAATTATGCACTTTTACATGGAATGCTACATTTCCCAAATTCTAACACATCACAGTATCAGCATCGGCTTTTGTATGTAAGTAAATACTAAAGCGGTAGTGGTATGGCCCCATAAAAATGGTCTTCTCTTGTGCAGATACTACAGCCAGTGGTACAAACTATCGCCCAAGGCTTGTAAACTTTTAAAATTCATGATTATGCGTTGCAGTGTACCTTGCCACCTTACAACTGGAAAAATGTTGATTATGTCCATCACCTCTTTCGGACTAGTAAGAACAATCATTGTTTCACTGACCTCGCATAAAAACTTGTAGTACCGTCCGGTGAATTGTTATTGCAACAAAATTGATCGGTCATTTTTATATTTCAGACACTGAAGACAGCACTGTCATACTTCGCGTTTGTGCGTTCATCACAAGGATTATAAATGTGATAGATGGAGATATAAGATTTGTGACGTTGTATTATTCGTAGTATCACAAGAATCGCGTTTTTCACTCGTCGACGGGGTTCGAGGCGACCTCGAAGGTTCGAATTATGTGCAACAAATTGCCATGCCCGCAGCAATTTTCAATAATTTTTTTGTTCAAAGATCTGTAAGGCACGATTGAGCTGTGAAAGTAGTGAACAACCAACATTTTAAATCATTTTCGAGCTGCACCCTGGTTGAGAGCATTTCTGACATTACTTTCGCACCCAATTATTAACAAATTTGTCTCTAGGGGTATCTATTGTAATGTTACGGCCTTAAACCGTCATCTTTTGGCATTTAGCCGCTAGATAGCCAGACAACAGCGCGTTTCTCGCCCGGATAAAACGAATTAGTTGCAATAACAAAAAAAAAATCATTGTATCAACTAATTGTCTTAGGGCTCTGAACGCCGGAAGATAAATTGGTTGGGTCAACTCTTTTAAGTTAGTTAGACCAACGAATTAGTTAGAAGTTGGCAGGGAAAATCAGAGATTTTCAGAACAATTAGAATAATTCATTTTCAGAAAAATCTTCGACTTTGTCTGAAAACAAACGAAGTACGAAACGAAGTACGAGTTGTACGAAAAGTGAGAGAAATTCAGAGGACTTTTCAGAGAAATTTTCCGAGACTTTCAGAGAAATTTTCCGAGACTTTCAGATATATTTTCCGAGACTTTCAGATATATTTTCCGAGATATTCAGAGAAATATTTTCACCAGGGTTGCTTGCTTGAATAATATACTAGCTTGTTGCAACCAATCGACTTGGGTGATCAAACAGCACATGTTACCAAAAATATCAATGAACAATCAATACAAAAATTTGATCTGCGCCACTGCGTAATGCTTTTTTCTTTACTCATGCATGCAAAATCCTTGTTTGCGCACGATTCACAGGCATGCAAAATGGCTGATTCCCGCACGATACGCAAATGCGATGGGCAAAATACTTTCACCGGTGCGCAAAATGCCTTCACCAGTGCGCAAAGTATTTTGCGCACTGTTACCAAGCGGTTGCTATGGTAACATCGAGGCGACCGAGGCGCCACAGGCATGCGCCATTGGGCATGCCTGTGAATGGTGCACAACTTGGATTTTGCATTGCCTTCGTAAAGAAAAATATGGTTCGATACACGAGGCCATCTCGCTTCTTGCGCACTGCTCGTGTGAAGCAGCACTTCGCCTCGGCTTCGTGCTGCTTCACACTCGCAGTGCGCAAATCGCTCGTTTTGGCCTCTAGTATCGAAATATACTATTTATCCCTCGAAATTGTTGTATTATCGTTTTTTTACCTTCATACCATGGAAACCTCGGCATAAATCATTTAGTCGGTAATGAGGATTCTAAACTGTGATCTTGCGATTAGTAGTCCATGATCTTATTCACTAGGCTAAGCTTACTTTGAAAAATAGATTTTTTTCAACTTGTATGTAAGATTCATGTCTGCTTGATCATTATCGTACAAACTAGTTATACCGATGATTCAGTTAAATTTTAATCAATCCAGTGAATGTCCATAGTTTGACTCAAGTTGGTTCAGATACGTAGGTTAAACATCGGTCCATTCATTTACTTCAAATTTATAAACTTCAAATAAACTTCACATTTGCAAACCACCAAAGCGCACACAGAGCTGTCGGTAAGGTCGCTCTCCCGTTTGACGGTGTGCGCACGCGCGCCCCGCCAGCACTCGGTCCTTCCCCCACTCTTCCGTCTTAGCCAGCTAGTCGCAACGTGCAGCGACGCTCTTGAGCACAGTCGGCGGGCCGGCATCATCGATATAGGTTGTGTTCAGAGAACTTCGTTCCATCGAGGCGAAGACAAAACAATTATTACGGTAAGGCTATCGTTTTTTTTTCTCCGCTAGTAACTCTTTATTGAGGCTTTGCATCACCGAGAATGCTTACTTACACGAGTAAAAAAAATTGAAACGTCGGCTTGATTCTCTTCGCGGCAGTAACCTGTTGATTCCTTTACACTACATTGTATATGCGCGCTGCGCGTCTACCGACGAAATTAATCAGCAAAGCCGGCGTCGAAGAGTAAAACAAAAAATGATAAATTAACGAATTCGATTGAGAAATTATAAATCGCACGATACGAGATTCCAACGAGAGTTATCGTTGCGACGAAACTTTGTTTGTTGGAGTCCTTTGTGAAGAGCATGTAAAACGACGAACGTCGACGAAAGCGCTGGGTTATCTTTTGTTCTGCGTTCGCGCCCCTCCCACCCCGCCCTACCACACCTCACACCGCCTTCTTGAAACTCTATCCGCGTTGCGAGTTTCGTCTTCGAACTTTGTGTATCTCTGCTCGCGGCAAGGGTGTTAGAGTTATTCCTCGTTGTCCTTTGATGAATGTGTTTTTGGAAGCGCCTCGAAAGATCTTTTTTTTGTTTTTTACTTTTTTTATTTCAAGGGTACGAAAAGGTAGAGCCAACTAAGTAGGGAGCTCTCTCGAATATGCGAATATCGCGAATATTGTAACAGCGCCGATGGCGCGCTTGGCGGCCAGATTTTTTTTCCACGAATAATCGCAACTCTAGATCTCGTACAATACGGTTTCTCCATACTTTTTTTTCTGTTATTAATAACGCCATTGAATCCTGATGAACCTTGTATTATCATCAACCTGCGATAATATTCGTTGAGCAAAAAAAATCATTATTTCCGAATTGTTATCTGTATTTAAAACGGCTCGTCTCGTAAATTAATGAATAAATAAATTGACGTATTTTTTCAGAGAACATGTTTTTTTTTTTTTTTTTCTCTCCCCGCAACGATATTTTCGCTTCGGTGTCTCGTTTAAGGTAGTCCGAGCGGTACAGTCCCACGAAACGTGAGTTTCCCAAAAAATTTCGAACACTTCTCGATGGGATAAAAATCTGAAAAAAATCAAGTGTATTGGAGGTGCTGCAAAGATTGTTTTTGTGAAATAATCATTTTTATTTGTTACCAACAATTTGAAGATAAAAATAATTGTTCAACAAATTACCCGGCAACTTAACTACTTTCATTCATAAAAATAATTCGTTTATTTTTTTTTGAATATGTTCGAATTTTTTCAGAATTTTTTGTAATTGTTGAAAATTGCGTTTTTTCACAGCTTCAATACAGAAAAACGCGATTTTGGGCACTTATTAAGTACAATTGATTTTTTTTATATAAATAAATAAAAATATATAAACTTATAATAAAAAAAAATCAAAATAGATTTTTTTTTACAATCTGCCTGTGCAGTAGTGAAGTTACCACCAAATGCGTTTTGGTACTGGATTTAGCTTGCATCGACAAAAGCATTCAGGAGTTACGAATTTTTTGTTTTTTCTTTTTTTTTCTCTGACCCCGCTTTCGTTCGCGGTATTTTCAAGTTGTTGGGTTAAAACTTTGCGCACAATTCGAGTTAGTACCAAGGATGTTTGGCATTGAGTTTGTCAAGAATTTGCAAAGTCTTTCACATTTTATGTACTTTTCCTGTACTTACAAATCAGGCGTACGTTTGACTATCTGGCTAAAATCTACGAAAATGCGATGCCAATTACTTAAACATCGGTAATTTTTTTCAAAAAATGTCCGTAAAAGGACATTACCTGTTAATCAAATAAGTAAATAAATAAAAACTAATGCACGGTATGAAACCGTTATAAGATCTGTAATGTAAAAAAAAGTCTAACCGCTTCGAATTGTGTTCTTTTCGAGCTAAAACTTGACGAGGCATTGATAAATTGATTGTTCGTGAACACCCTGGATGCATTTTAGTAATTAAAAAAAATGAATTAACAAAAAATAGGAAATGGCTTCGGATATTCAGATGACAATTTCATTTTAATCGAGGCAATGCCGAAACGCTACGACGGTTCAATATTAAGAAATCTGAACGCTATAATTTGTTTTCTATCGCCAAAATTCTACTAAGACACCGGTGCATTGGTCTAGTCGTTTGTGTGCTAATCATAACGACTGGTCCTTTTTCTTTAAGTATTTACAACCATACATCCTTGTAACCTGTAATACTCTCTGAAAATAAACTTATTATAAAAAGAAAAAAAATTCGTTAGCGTGCCCGCCTCTAAACCAGAGCAGCGATTGGTCGAGGGTCGATTTCAGGTGCCGTCTTTTCGTCGAGAAATAAAAATATGGGCAGGACATAGCTCCAGATATATACTTGAGGCACACGCGTACTTGTCCGTGTGTGTCACAAGTATATAGCTGTAGTCCATGTTTACATTCTTGGCGAAACTGGACGTAGCTCCGGTGCCGTAAAGCGAATCTAAGACCGACTGTATCGGCACAGGTTATCTGCAGTTTCCCTGTGCCTTTAGTCGCAAGGCTAAAGGACATAAAATAAATGAGGACTTATTAATTAATAAATCCTCATTTATTTTATGTAAATTTCGCCATTTCGTCCATTTATGTAATTACGCATCAACCGGGCGGACCCGCTATAAAGCAGAAGCTTTGAGAAGCGGGGGTACAATAGCGATAAAAAAATTGTACTAAGACGCCCATAGCAACGGAAATGCTTTTCTACAGAAACCTCGTAAACGAAAGTAAATTGCACAAGGAAGTAATGTAAGAATGTAAATTTTCACTTTTTTTCGATACAGATATTCTTTCAAAAGGTGCATAATTAATACTTAAATTCAAACGCGAGCTTCCATATCCGATATTCAACTGGGAGTAAAGTAAGAGGTGGATGATCGGCGAGGAACAGACAATATAAGGCGTAAGGCAATATAATTATTGCCCTGAGAGGCAATCCTTTTTTCTCTCAGTTAATCGATCACCGAAGACAAAAATGACGATCATTTTTGTATTACGTAATTTATCCGCCGTAATTACGGTGATTTTTGTATTCCATAATTCGTTCGTCACAACTACGGTCATATTTGTATTACGTCATTTGTTCGTCGTAATTACGGTCATTTTTTTATCTTGTAATTTGTCTGTCAACATGACGGGAACTTTTGTATATATCTTCATTTTATAATTTTTATTCTTGACACGAATATTTTTTTAGGTCGGAGGATAAGATCGAATAGAAAAAATGAGCGATCAACGAAGACCGCCCGGAGCGACCCGGGGTCGTAGCATGTCCCCTAATCCACAGGGCCAGCCAAGAGCGCCCGGTACAACTCATCGACTGCAGGGAGCTTGGGCCCAGCGCGCCGGCACGGCTCCGTCGGCACAGGTAAAATATCAAATATTAAGCTCAAATATCGTTTTCAACTTCCATCATTAAAATGATGTGGTAATTTCAGATTTTTATCCCATCCAGAAGTGTTTGCAATTCCCTCTCATTTCTCTGAAACTTATGCGAAGTGAACACTATTCGCAAGGCTATAGTAAATGTAAATTCTGGCTTGAACGTGGGGATCAATTAAGCTTTATGTGTGAATATTTTTTGCAACGTCGGAGTTCTGCATCGTTGAATTCTTTTTCTTCTTATTATCGACCGAAGAATTTCACGTGCCCTTAATTGTTGAAACAAACTGAAAAGTAATGAAGATTTATTTGCCCAGAATGTAGGACGTATCGCGGAGGCGCCGTTACAGCCACCGATGGCCGCTGGACCGTCGGGAATGTCAGTCGACGAAGGGAAGCCCCAGCAGCGCGCGCCAATGGGAGGCCGTGGCGGTGGCGATGCTTCCACGTCCCTGGGACGCGGAGGTACTCGAGGACCCCGAATGATCAATCCAGAACTCTTGCAAACTCGTCCGTCGAATTTAGTATCGAAGCAAGGTTCGTACTCTAATATTCTTTCATAGTGTCCAACGGTCCTTGAAGTCCTTGAAGTCCTTGAATTTTGTCTGTCCTTGAAAAAGTCCTGGAATGTCCTTGAATTTCACATTTTGTCCTTGATTTTTTTATTTCCCCGCAAATTTGAGCTGGCTTCAAAATTTATATTGGTAGCGACCATTCTAAAAAAATGTGTGTTTCAGTTTCGCTGAGATACATATACATTTGTGGATATTGCGTTGTTATTTTTTCTGAACCGATGTCGACGTCAACGAAAACGATTGTCGAACTAAATGTTGTTTCGTAAGTCGCGCGCGATATGCATATCTTCTTTTTTTTATAAATGTCCCAACACAACCTGGAATGTCCTGGATATTGTCCTTGAATTTCGTATGGACTCCTTACTGGTCACCGTGTCTTTACATGGTGTCCAGTAAGAATTTCGTATGGACTCCTTACTGGACACCATGTCTTTACAAATATTCTGTTTTCGGCGTTGTCGTACTCGATCGGTAACCAAAACCGTAATTAATTTTCTCATGCACGTTTGTCAAACATTTTCGATAAAAAGCTAATTCTCGCGTGAAATTAGACTTGATCTAGCTTTCGAGTTTGTGTGACCAATGTTTGAAAAAAAAAATAATAATTACAGTTTTTTTAAATTATCGACCGAGGTATAATAGACGCAAAAAGCATGATGATTTGTATGTTGTTTTCTTTTTCGGTTATTCAGGAACCGGCGGACAAGTTGTCAAACTGGAGGCAAACTATTTCAAGATGCTAACATCGACGGACTGGTGTTTATACAAGTATCGCGTAGATTTTTCCCCCGAGGAAGATAGAATCTTTGTGCGCAAGGGAATGCTCAGGGCGCATAAAGCGACTCTGGGGGGTTACATATTCGACGGTACGGTTCTGTACACCAGTCACCGTTTGCCCGAGGCGAGTATCTCCATCGAGTCGTAGTATGCGAAGCTAGGGGTATACGAATAGTACATAAATCGAATTGAATTGAATATAGTTGAACCCCCTTTATCCGAGGTAATGTGGGGAGCGCGTACGTCGGATAAGCAAAAACACGGATAACATAGGGGAGAGGGAGGCAAAATAGGACAGTGGGGCAAAACGGGACAACAGGGGCAAAACTCAATTTTCCAATAATTTTTGGATGCCCCATTTTGTCCCAACGATACATCCCGATTTTTAACATCGTTTTGCCCCACTCATCATCACCGCCACCATCCTAAGAGTTATTGGAAAATTACGTTTTGTCCCATTATCCTGTTTTGCCCCACTGTCCCATTTTCTCCGCTTTCCCTTACTCAATTCAAACTTGGACTACTATAATATATTTTAAAAATAACACACCACTGCATATAAACATTAACTTTATTAGTTAATTTACGAGGTTTTTTTTTCCTTTTTTTGAGACATCACGATGTTCACGATGATCACGATGTTGGCCATCTTTCAGTATCACGATTCTACAGTACACACAAAAAGTTTCGAGGCTATTGGGCCAACCGTTCTGTAGATACAGTCTTTAAAAAATTTTATAAACGGGAAATTCAAAAATGATAGGAAATTTTGAAAAAATTTATGTGGCTTCTAGAAAATCAATGAATTCATTTGAAAACAGAAAAAAAAGTTTACTGATTACTTTAAACAGTTTTGTTTAGCAATTTGTTAATAACGTTTTGATATTATTATACAAAAAGAATGTTGTTGCCACCTTTAATACAGTTGATTTTTTTCAGATTTTTATACCATTAGGAAGTGTTCGAATTCTCACTGAATCTGACTTTGCTTCGGGGTGCTTCGGATAACGCGGACATTTGGATAGTCGAAAGACGGATAAGCGCGGTCCTACTGTATTCGAATCGAATATTTTCACTTGTATCATTTCATTGATTCAAATGTTTCAGATAATTTGAATAGTTTGAATAATTCGAATAATTCAAATAGTTTGAATAATTCGAATAATTCAAATAGTTTGAATAATTTGAATAATTCAAATCGTTTGAATGATTCGAGTTAATGAAATATTTTCGGAGAAAATCTGACTGTTACTATAGTCGATTTAAATTTTGTATACAATTATTCGTGTTCAATCCGGGTTCAATTATTCGAAATTTTTAATATTCTCACACTCATAGTATTAGTGTCTGTGTTTCGGTCAAGTTACGTTTTTATCTTAATGATGTTCAGCCATTGGAGGTTTTTTCGGAGAGAAAAACGGACGCGGCGAAAATCAAGATATCAATTCGTCTGGTCGGTGACATGGTCAAGGGAGACGAGCACTATCTACAATTTTTCAACATAATCATGCGCAAGTGTCTCGAGTACTTGAAACTCCAGCTGGTCGGGAGAAACTTTTTCGACGCCATGAACAAGGTAATTTTTTTGTTGTTCAACGAATAACAATTCTCCGGAGGATGTGCAATACCGCGGTCGGTAATAAAAACTGTATTTTTATTTCATTTTATTCAATTGTTATTAAGAAGAAGTGAAATATCGGGGTCGGTAATGAAAACTGTCGGTAATGAACTTTTCTGAAGGGTGCTCATTTTTTTGAGGAAAAAGGAAATTCGAGTCGGCTGCGCACGGTAATTTCGCGTCCAGGTGGAATTCATTTTTTTCTCAAAAAATTCGCACCATTGTATTCAATGGTGCTAATTAATAATATATAATTAATATTAATAAAGTTAATTTGAAAATTGCAACTATCGCTCTCGTACGCACAGCTGATTCACTTTTCCTTAACTCCAATTGATATTCGCTTCTTGTAAGAATACGTTTCCACATAGCTTGTGATCCGTGAAAAAAAATGGGCGTGGTATCGCATCACCTTAATGGCCAACATAACTAAACTGTTGTATATTTTTAAGGTCGAAGTAAGACAGTACAGATTGGAACTGTGGCCCGGTTACGAGACGTCGATAAGGCAGCACGAACGCGACATCCTCATGTGCTCCGAGATAACTCACAAAGTTATGCGCCAACAAACTCTAATGGACATTCTGAACGAGTGTTACAATCGTCATGGCGACGCCTATCAGGTACTTTACGGGAACCTTCATCAAATTAACCACATTTACGACCGAAGCAACCGTTCTGGAGACTTTTTTTCCGCGTTTCGGCAGCGAAGTCGTTTGTTTGATTGGCGACCGAACAAACGACCGTTGAAGCAAGCGTCCAGAAAATCTCATCCCGCTCGTCAAAAAGCTTAGATCTGGATGGTTGATTTTCCGGTCGCCAATCAAACAAACGACTTCACTGCCGATGTCATCAGAGCGGCCGCTTCGGCTGTCGTTAGTATGGTAAATTTGTTGCCAGATTGTCGCTTTTAGGGTCGTTTCTTCGGTCGCTCAGTTTGCCTGGGCTCTTGTTTAATCATCTTTCTCATTACAATTCAGGCGAGATTCAGCGCGCAAGTGATAGGTCTGACGGTACTCACCGACTACAACAACCACACATACAGGATCGACGATGTAGATTATTCGGTCTCGCCCCTCTCGACTTTCCCCCGGAAGGGCGAGGACGTCACCTACAAGGATTACTATATGCACAGATACCAGATAAACATAAGGCACTCGTCCCAGCCAATGCTGCTGTCGAGGAGCAAGGCCCGCGACCGCCGGGCCGGCCTGGCGGAGATGGTTTATCTGGTGCCGGAACTGTGCAGATCGACCGGTCTCACCGACGAGATGCGAACCGATCATCAGATGATGCGCGAGCTTGCTAATCACACGAGGGTCAATCCGAAGGGTCGCATAGAGAGGCTGCTCAACTTCAATCGGCGCCTCCAGACCGAGCAACAAGTCGTCAACGAGCTCAAGGAGTGGAACTTGAAGCTGGACAACAAACTCGTCACCCTGCCCGGACGGATATTCCCACCGGAGCAAATTGGCTTTGGGGGACAAGCTGCTCTGGTCAGCGCCGGCGATCAGGCCGACTGGACCCGGGAACTGAGAAACCGACAGATGCTGGTCACGTCGAGACTTCAGAATTGGTGCATGATCGTTCCCAACCGCCTGACGAACGACGCGGCGGCCTTCGTCGCGTCCATAAGATCGTCCGTGAGGCAGATGAATTTTCCCATTGGCGATCCGGAAAGATGCGTCATCAACGACGACCGTGCAAATTCTTACATTTGCGCGATCGAGGACATAATGAGCCGCAACAATCCGCAGTTGATTATGTGCGTCGTACCGAACAATCGGGCCGATCGGTACTCCGCTATCAAGAAAAAATGCTGCATCGACCGTCCGGTACCGTCGCAGTGCATTCTAGGCAAGAATCTTAATGGCAGAGGGGTCGCCTCGATCGCGACCAAAGTCGCCGTTCAGATAAATTGCAAAATCGGCGGGGCACCCTGGACCGTCAACCTGCCACTTAAAGGCCTCATGGTCGTTGGTTTCGACGTCTGCCACGACACTAACGTTAAGGGTCGTGACTTTGGTAAGAACAATTTTTTTTTTTTTTTTCTGATGGATTCTAATAGCATTATTTTGAGATCCTTGTGGAATTTTTCTCGAGACCACAAAATAATTGTTCTTGTAAAATTTAATACAGGATAGTATTTTTTAAAAATCATGACGTGAAGGTATCACGAAAATTTGTGAGATCTTCAAATTTTTTCAACGACGTAACAGAGGATAGAATGCTTCGTTAAGACTAGGAATAAAAAAAGTTCGTTGATCGATGTCGGCTTCCTCCGTAGGGTTAGTTATGCTTATAATAAACGATTAAATTATCGAATTTCTCAAAGGTTTTATCAGAAAGCATTTTCTGTATTTTGGGCTTCCTCAGAGAGGAAGTTTCGCAAATTCCGTGTCGTATTGCATTAATCAAACACGCAGAAGAATCTGTTGAAGGTACAAATTTTCATAAAAATCCATCAAGCCATTTTTTGAGATGTCAGGGACACCGATCTTGAAAATCTCACTTTGCGTTCACTGTTAGGCCCTGCCGATGCTCGAGCGCTCTGCCACTTTCCACATAACGCTCTTCAACTTTTGTAATTTGTTGAATTTTTACATACAAATTTAACAGAATATTCTTAACGTTATAAACTGTTAGAAAAGAAAATGAAAAAAAATCGAAATTTTACTGTGGCGTTAAGAATCTGAAGACTGTTACCGTAAAATGTAAAATATATATTTTCATCTGCAATGAGCATCCAATAATAGTATATTATGCCACAAGGGAGGAAAGTGCGTCTTTTCACCGAGTGCGAAGTTTGATGCCCGAGCGAAGCGAGGGCAGAAATTCGCACGAGGTGAAAATGCACTTCCTCCCTTGTCGCATACGATATTTTTTTACGATTTCGTTAAAATAACCCCATTTCTTGCGTCGCAAAATTATCGTATTCGCCCATGACCATCACTCCAGCGGGAGTAATAGAACTTCCAGAGGGAGTAATGAGCTCTATTACTCCCTAGGGCGTAATGAAATTGTACTGCGCATGCGCACACGTTAATAATGATCATCGGTGATCATCGGTAATGATATTTTCCGCCCGTATTGCACGCAAGGAATGTGGTTATTTTAGCGCAGTCGGGAAAACATTATTATTAAGCCCTTCATTAAAAAAAAAAAAAATTAATTCCAGGTGCACTCGTCGCATCGCTCGATCCGGCCTGCAGCAGATACTTTTCGGCGGTGAGCGCTCACACGACCGGCGAGGAATTGTCGAACGATTTCGCTACAATGATGTGCAAGGCAATCCACAAGTATCAGGAGGTGAACAAGGAACTGCCGAAGCGTATAGTTATCTATCGAGACGGTGTAAGCGAGGGTCAGATTCCTTACGTTTACGAGCACGAGGTCCAGAATCTGAAAGCCAAACTCATAGCGATGTACGGCGACCCGGAGCAGCTCTGTATGGCGTACATAATCGTGACGAAGCGCCTCAACACGAGATTGTTTCTCGCTGGCAACAATCCGCCTCCCGGTACGGTCGTCGACGACGTTATCACAATTCCGATAAAGTACGACTTCTTTGTCGTATCCCAGTACATCAGGCAGGGAACCGTTACCCCAACCGGATACAGCGTAATATTCGACACCTTGCGCCTCGACGCCTCAAAGATTCAGCGACTCACGTACAAGCTCACCCACATGTACTTCAACTGGAGCGGCACCGTCAGGGTTCCGGCGCCCTGCCAGTTGGCACATAAACTCGCTTTTCTCGTGTCCCAATCTATACACACATCCCCGAGCGAGAATCTCTCGACTCTGCTCTATTACTTGTAAATCGTGCCTGATAACTTTTTACTTTTATAATTATCTTTTTTTTATTTTTTTTTTACACAAGTCTTCCGATGCTGCAAGGCTGAGTTTGGGCTCTGTTTTTTTTTATTTTACTTTTCTTTACTTTCGTGAAAGTAAGTCTCAAGTTCCTCGGCCCAAACCGACACATACAGTATTTATCGTGAACAAAGACTCGATACCATTATTATTATTATTATATTGGTTATCAGACAGATTGTAGCTCGCTCAACGTCGATAATAAAAGTAAAGCGATAAAAATAGGAATCTTTTATTTAAAAATTATCGTATGCTCTAATTTTATCGAAGACGAGAGAAATTTCTTAGGAGTTTAGTGGAGGCGGGATAAAAATAAGCATCCTTGGGGTGTGAGTTATCGGCCGATGGAGCGTTTTTTTTGTCTATCGGCTCTCGTCGACGTCGTCGGCGGTTGCGTTCAGAACCCGGACTTGATCAGGCTGCGGAGCGCGATGACGTCCGAGCCTCGACTGGCACTTTCTCACCAATTGGGGAATGATCACGTTGTTGTAACAGGACATTCCGATGAGCAGGACGGCGAAGCCGATGAGCTGGCGGATTCAGTGAAACAAGTTTTTATATTAAAGAGTATGTGCATTTACCGCGGTCGGCAACAAAAACTGTAATTGATTTTTTTTTTGTATGATGCCGACTGTTCATAGAGGCGAATTCTTCAACGTAGCCGGCAACCTAATTTTTGTTATTACGAAGATGATTCGTTCATTTTTCTGAATACGTAAGAAATTTTTGAGATTATTAAATTTGCTTTCAATTTTGTGTTTTTCCACACATTCTTTCCATATAAAAATAAGAAAATTCAAAGAAAATTTAAAAATCTGAAAAAATTCATACGAGTTCAGAAAAATGAACGAATCATTTTCATTAAAAAAAAGTTGGGCTTCCGGCAAATTTGTGGACCAATTTTTTTCATCAATTTGTTAATAACATTTTGGAATTATTATTAGGCAAAATTAATCTTTTCAGTACCTTTAATATGCATTAATTTTTTCAAATTTTTATACCATCAAGAAGTATTTGCAATTGTATCTCATTTTTCTCGAACGTACAGACAGGACTATCTTAAGGCAGAGAAAAAAATGCCGCAATCGGTATTGAAAACGGTAATAAGCTTTTTTTTTATCGAACGAATTTTTCCGAGAAAAAGCAACTTCAAGCCGGATGTGCACCTCAATTGCATTATGGCATTAAGGTGTACCGGAAAAACTGTACCAGAAGTCGTTGAGACCGCAGTCCACCGAGGAGAAAGAGACTTGTCTTTTCCTGGGGAGTCGGCAGAAGCAGGGAAAGACAATTTTCTTTTTCGTGGGCGTATTGCGATCTCAAAACTGCATTCAGCACAGTTTTTGTTATCGGCGCCGGTATTTCACATCACTTTAAGGCAAAGCGAAAAATACTGCAGTCGGTATCGAAAACGGTAATGAACTTTTTTTAATGGTGCGAATTTTCCTGTAAAAAAAATAACTTCGAGCCGGAAGCACACTGTAATTTTGTATACGGCTCGAGTTTACTTTTTGTCGGAAAAATTAGCACGATTAAAAAAAGTTAATTTGAAAATTGCAGTTATCTCTCGCGCACCCACAGCTGTTTCACTTCACCTTAAGATAATCAAGTCTAATTTACCTGAAGGTAATGGAATTTTTGCCATCCAAAGGCTAACGAAAAAGCCCAGATGACTATCGTTCGTACGCTGTCCAGAATCATTCTCGTAGTCGCACTCATTTCCTTGGTAATGCTTAGACCAGCGAAATTGAAGAATGCTATACTCAGCGTAATACCTGAGAAAAAGAGAAGTGTTGGGTTACTATTATTATTAAAAAATATATATGCGCATAGAGGGTATTGTGGATACTGGAACAGAGAATGTCTAAAAATCAGAAATTTTGAAACTGGATTCTACAATTTTGTCTTCTCGTCTTTTACAAATAATGATTCATCCTTGAAAATTGAATTTTCCAAAAAAATGTAGCGTACATTTTTTTATAGAACCATATAAATTTGATGCATTTTTTAATGTTCTTGAATAAAAAAAAAGAAATGTCTACAAAATATTTTGACTTAATGAAGCTTTGGCTATCTTTGAGTAAAATAATTACTGCGCTCAAGGTAGGCAAAAATCATTCCTTAGATAAAAAATGTTCAACTCCTACTTTCTTTTATCTTGCGCACATTTGCATGACCCATTGTAAAAACGTGCGTGAGTTAAAGGATTCGGAAATCAGTGATTCGCAACAACCCTGATGGTATACGGACCTACTATCGCCATCAAGAGGCGGCCGCTGTTTCCAATCTGTGCAAAAGCGTCGAGCGAAGCTTCGAGGGTGCCCCGCGAGTTGTCAGCGAAGGGCGGAACACCGGGTATAAAGTTGAGAGGAATCATTAGTAAAAAAATTCCGGCAAAGCCGAAGAGACCCTCCCACCCAACGGCTTGGAGAGGCGGTATGTCCTGGCCGGAAATGAATTTTTCCTCAACCACCATTTGCACGGCGCTGATTACCTGGAGCATGGAAAAAAAAAACTCTGTTTAATAGTCCGTCTAGCTTCGCAGCACAGTTTCTAGTGTTAAAAAAATAATGCTGACCTGTGCACATATTATCAGCAGATCGCCGGTGAGAACGGAATTCAAACCGACGTTTGAGTTATCTTTAACTATTAGATCGCTGGCTCCGACCAGCCCGAGGCCGACTATAACAAGACCAATGCCGAACCATTCTCTCGATCCGAGCTTTCTGTTTAGGAATCCTACGGAGAGGATTCCGGTGAAGACGATTACCGCGCCTCGGAGCATCTGAAAACTACTGGCGTACGTGAGATTCAAGCCGACGTACATTATCGACGTGGCTACCATGTCGCAGCATGCCGGAATGAGCATAGCTACGGGATTGAAGGTTCGGGAGCCTTTTGTAAGTGAATTGGTCTCCGCCGAACCGTCCTGCAATCAAAAATCATATTAATAATAAAAACTTGTTTTTTTCTAAGATCTTGCGGCATCGTCGCTCACCTCTCGCCTGTTGAGATAAGTGAAGGCGATCTTGAAAACGAGCAGGCACAGCATCTCTCCGAGGAACATGAACGACGACTGCATGAACGGATGATTGAAGTGCCTCGGTTGACCGTCCAAACCTGGTACCACTTGCTGGTCCGCATACCTGTTTTTTGTTTTTTTGAAATTATTATTAATATTTACAGAAAGGAAGTTTTAAACTTATATAATCTGCTTCAACAAATATATATATGTCTGATATCACATTGATTGAGATCACATTGACACATACGAGTTGAGTCTGTTTTTAAACCGATTCACAGTTTCAGCAGGTTTTTTTTGTCTACTTTATCTATAGTTTATTGTTTATAACATAATATTGCATAGACTTTTGTATAAAATAGCAATTACTATTTTAATATAATAAGATATTGATTAATTAATTATTGTCCGTAATTAATTATTTCAAACATTAATTTTTACCCTGATTTATTCATTTATTTATTTATTTATTTACAGTAGTAGACGGGAAGATGCCCTTTTTAAATTTTAACAAGTTATTGAATGTTTTATGTCTATGTATAAAGAAAAAGAAAACAAGAAAATATTACACACTTTGTGCACTAAAAGGAAAATAGTTATTTGGGGTAGAAACCAAATGGTAAACCGTTGACTAGTATATTGCTAAATTACTCAAAGCGAAGAAGTTTTTATATTTTGTTGCATTGCGTCCAATGAACGTAATTTAATTTAATAATCTAATGATACGTCTACGTGGAAAACTCTAGGCTTGTTTGGTCCACCGAAGCAAGATTTGCCCATTCGTGGATACCACAGAGTGCACTTACGCCTTATCGATATTGTTATTGATATTTATTGAAGGATTAATCCTTTTACAGTTTTTATCAAAACAGAACATTTAAATATATACATGACTTAGTTTGTTATCAAACGTGTTCCCGTCTGACTTGAAACAAATACAAAGTTAAATAATAATGCTAGTTAGAAATGAACAGGTTAAGTAGGTAAATTATTTTGGCTGAAATTAGTTACAGAGCAGATAAAAATATACACAGATATTTAGAAGAACATGCGATCATAGGAGCTTCTCCTTCAGTCGACTGACTACTCGTGCTTTAGTAAGCTTCTCTTAGCTATCATCACAAAGGCGTTGAAAGAAAGTCCAAGTGCCGAATATTTGTTTCGAGTTTGGCCTTGTGTTTCTTATTTACCCAATTGCATTTTTATTTTTACTTCAGCAAAGTACAAGCATCAAAACACGCCTTTTCATTGGTGGAAATAACGAAACATAAAAAGAACAAAGTGAAATAGATAACATCAATAAAGCCCAGGAAAAAGTTACGAGTCGCAAAACTACGCTTCCGTATAATGTTACGTAGCGATCGTACGAATTTTTTTTTTTTTTTTTTCCTTAAATTTCTGTCACGTCGATATTAGCTAATGTCTAGTGGAACTGCATTGTTTGGCTTACTTGACGGAGAGTGTATTGAAGGAACCCGTGACAACCATTGTGACGGCCAGAAGGATCCGATATCTGGACCACTCCATTGCAGCGACGCGGTTTTCCTTGTATTCTTCGTGTTGCAACTTGTACAAACTATCTTTTATAGATCCTATCGATCACATACTTAAAAAACAAAACCTTATCCCGCGAGAGATCGTTGCTCTTTTTAGATTAAAAGCAACTCCGAGCAACGAGTACAAAAACAGTGTAGCGCAGCGTACAATCGATGTTGTCGAGGCGGTGCACCACTGTGCACTTTGATACGGTGCGCACGTCGGCTGCGCACGACGCACAGCTGATTCGCGCGACACAAAGGGGAGGATAGGATTTCAGTGACGTCGGCTAAAAAAAAGGCTCACGTTTTCTTCATACAGAGGAGATAAATTTCCAGTGCGAGACTCTTCACAGCGGCCAATGGAAGCAGGCTCTTATCTTCGTGGCGACTATCGCTATCGGCGCCAGGGAGATCCGTCGTTCCGTCGTCCAGTATCCATGGGAAACTTTGGGACACGGAATTTTCGGTCAGAGTAACGCAGGCGGATTTGCGAGTTTCCATGCTGATCGAGAAACTCGATTCCTCGGGTAACGCTGCCAGATACGAGGTTGCCATTGACAACCTGAGACAGAGGTTTCTCAAGTGTTGCTCGGTATCGACGAAATACGGATCCTCTCTGCAAGTTTGTACGGCAAAACGGTAATTCGGCAAAGAGACGTTAGGGGGTGTGGTAGGGCTGTTGAGGAAAATGAATAAAGTAAAAGACTCACTCGAGACTGTCGTGGTACGGCAGGCTCGAAAAATTGAAAACGTATTTCTCGATTAGCCGCTTGTTTTTGTCGATGAAAGCAAGATTGATCGACGAAATTATCGATCGATCGGTGATTAACAGTTGCCGGATGGTTTTTAATACATTGTCCGTGTAATCGTTTAGTTGGGGATGCCGAGACACGTGAGTCACCGTCGAATAAATCTTTTTCTCGGCGAACATCTCCGCCGGATAGAATTTTCGAAGGTAGAGAATGTTGTTGAAAGCCACCTCGAGGAATTCGATGACGATGTCGGTAACCACTGTGGGACACACAATCTAGTATTAATGAGACGATACAGTGTTTCGTTGGCGCGGGAGCTATTAACCTATCTGATATTGCGACATGATCGAGATCGACGAAGCGACTGCACGCGCTAGGGAACGTTTGGCTACCTTGCGACACTTTTACCAATTATTATATTTCACTCGGTGGGAATATGGCGGATTTGCACACGCTTCACGTGCGTAAAACTCCCATTTTCACACCATGTGAAATAAAATTTTGTACGACACTCCCCACATAGCGCGGAAATATTTCTGAAATTTTTCGAGAATATTACAAATATTATCAATAGTACAAAATATTTCTGAAATATTTTTTTAACGTTTTGAACATTTTTTTTTGTTCACTCGTAACTCTTACACTGAAATGTTTCAAAAATATTTCGCAAAAATGTTTTAAAAACATTTTACAAATATTTTTAAATGTTGGTAAAATATTTATTAGATATCTTTCTGAAGTATTCAAGAAATTATGAATATTTTAGTGCTGTAGATATTGATCACTATTTTAAACATATGTACTGCCTGCAGCACTTCATCTATGGGATTTCTGTGAAGCCCTTCAAGAGTGCCAATGACATGTAGTGTTATGACACGTTAAATACTCGAACTGTATTAAGGGAATATGACCATGAAAATTTCTGCATCTGCAAAAATAAATTTTGGCAACTTGTAGCGCCTAAATTATCGGCTTGGGAGAAAAATCCTTAAGGACTTTTTTGTTCGTTTTTTTATTCTCTAACAACGCATTTTTTCGGATTTTTTTTCTTTCAATTTTTGAGCTAGTTTTTATCATTTTAATATTTTGGCACGCTGCCACGGTTTAAATAATGAATAAAAAAAAAAATTCGTAGCACTTTTTTTTTCTACGTTCAATTCTACACCAACGCATTTTTTCAAAACATTTTTTGGAATTTTTTTAGAGCTATTTTTTATGAATTTCCTATTTTGGCACGCTGCCAGGGCTTAAATATGGAACTAAACAAAATAATCCTCAGGACTTTTTTTTCTACGTTCAATTCTACACCAACGCATTTTTTCAAAACATTTTTTGGAATTTTTTTAGAGCTTTTTTTTATGAATTTCATATTTTGGCACGTTGTCACGGTTTAAATAATAATCTAAAAAAAAAAATCTTAGGACTTTTTTTTTCTACGTTCAATTCTACACCAACGAATTTTTTCAAACAATTTTTTGGAATTTTTTTAGAGCTATTTTTTATGAATTTCCTATTTTGGCACGCTGCCACGGTTTAAATAATAAACTTAAAAACAAATCCTCAGGACTTTTTTTTCTACGTTCAATTCTACACCAACGCATTTTTTCAAAACATTTTTTGGAATTTTTTTAGAGCTTCTTTTTATGAATTTCATATTTTGGCACGTTGTCACGGTTTAAATAATAATCTAAAAAAAAAAATCTTAGGACTTTTTTTTTCTACGTTCAATTCTACACCAACGCATTTTTTCAAAACATTTTTTGGAATTTTTTTAGAGCTATTTTTTATGAATTTCCTATTTTGGCACGCTGCCAGGGCTTAAATATGGAACTAAACAAAATAATCCTCAGGACTTTTTTTCTACGTTCAATTCTACACCAACGCATTTTTTCAAAACATTTTTTGGAATTTTTTTAGAGCTATTTTTTATGAATTTCCTATTTTGGAACGCTGCCACGGTTTAAATAATAATGTAAAAAAAAAATCTTAGGACTTTTTTTTTCTACGTTCAATTCTACACCAACGCATTTTTTCAAAACATTTTTTGGAATTTTTTTAGAGCTATTTTTTATGAATTTCCTATTTTGGCACGCTGCCACGGTTTAAATAATAAACTTAAAAACAAATTCTCAGGACTTTTTTTTCTACGTTCAATTCTACACCAACGCATTTTTTCAAAAAAATTTTTGGAATTTTTTTAGAGCTTCTTTTTATGAATTTCATATTTTGGCACGCTGCCAGGGCTTTAATATGGAACTAAACAAAAAAATCATCAGGACTTTTTTTTCTACGTTCAATTCTACACCAACGCATTTTTTCAAACAAATTTTTGGAATTTTTTTTGTGGCTACTTTTATGAATTTAATATTTTAGTACGCTGCTACGGTTTAAATAATAAACTGAAAAACAAATCCTAAGGACTTTTTTTTCTACGTTCAATTCTACACCAACGCATTTTTTCAAAACATTTTTTTGAATTTTTTTAGAGCTTTTTTTATGAATTTCATATTTTGGCACGTTGTCACGGTTTAAATAATAATCTAAAAAAAAAATCTTAGGTTTTTTTTTCTGCGTTTTAAAAAAATCCGTTAAAAAAATCCGTTGGTGTAGAATTGAACGTAGAAAATAAGTCCTGAGGATTTTTTTGTTTAGTTCCGTATTTAAGCACTGACAGCGTGCCAAAATATGAAATTCATAAAAACTAGCTCTAAAAAAATTCCAAAAAATGTTTTGAAAAAATGCGTTGGTGTAGAATGGAACGTAGAAAAAAAAGTCCTGCGGATTATTTTGTTTAGTTCCATATTTAAGCCCTGGCAGCGTGCCAAAATAGGAAATTCATAAAAAATAGCTCTAAAAAAATTCCAAAAAATGTTTTGAAAAAATGCGTTGGTGTAGAATTGAACGTAGAAAAAAAAAGTCCTGATGATTTTTTTGTTTAGTTCCATATCAAAGCCCTGGCAGCGTGCCAAAATATGAAATTCATAAAAAAAGCTCTAAAAAAATTCCAAAAAATGTTTTGAAAAAATGCGTTGGTGTAGAATTGATCGTAGAAAAAAAATTCCTGAGGACTTGTTTTTAAGTTTATTATTTAAACCGTGGCAGCGTGCCAAAATATGAAATTCATAAAAAATAGCTCTAAAAAAATTCCAAAAAATGTTTTGAAAAAATGCGTTGGTGTAGAATTGAACGTAGAAAAAAAAAGTCCTGATGATTTTTTTGTTTAGTTCCATATTAAAGCCCTGGCAGCGTGCCAAAATATGAAATTCATAAAAAAAACTCTAAAAAAATTCCAAAAAATGTTTTGAAAAAATGCGTTGGTGTAGAATTGAACGTAGAAAAAAAAGTCCTGAGGATTTGTTTTTAAGTTTATTATTTGAACCGTGGCAGCGTGCCAAAATATGAAATTCATAAAAAATAGCTCTAAAAAAATTCCAAAAAATTTTTTGAAAAAATGCGTTGGTGTAGAATTGAACGAAGAAAAAAAAAGTCCTACGAATTTTTTTTTTTTATTCATTATTTAAACCGTGGCAGTGTGCCAAAATATTAAAATGATAAAAACTAGCTCAAAAATTGAAAGAAAAAAAAATCCGAAAAAATGCGTTGTTAGAGAATAAAAAAACGAACAAAAAAGTCCTTAAGGATTTTTTCCCCAAGCCGATAATTTAGGCGCTACAAGTTGCCAAAATTTATTTTTGCAGATGCAGAAATTTTCATGGTCATTAAGGGAATACGTCACAGATCGCCGTTTCTTAATGGTGGGAGGTGATGGGGGGGGGGGGGGGCATGTTGCTAGCAATGGTTGAGACCCAGGTATCTATTCATATACAGGTTCGAAGCTCCTTCAACTCGTAATATCTTCAAAAATATATGGGCACATCTCGATTTTATTTTTTTAACGCGTCCGTAATAATGTTGTAATGTTATTTTCGAAAAAAAATTCTAATACAGTAGTCTAGAAACATATATTTTTTTAAAAAGAATGTTGCTTTTCATGCGGCGCCATATGCAGCTCATGCTAATTGACACAATTTTAAGTTCATGTATCTCGGAATCCATGTGGGGAAAAAATTATCAGAAATTCTTTTAAAAAACCTTATTCATTGCTTTATAACACTCGTGATTTTTAGTTCCAAAAGTAGAAAAGTCGTTGTGTGACGTATTCCCTTAAAATATATCCACGAACCATGGAATTTTTTAGGTTTCGCTCCTTCTGAACATAGTTTAGTACATCTGCTAATATTCGCTTTCAAAATATCCCAGTTTCAAAATTTTTCCCAGTTACCTCCACTCAGCAATCCAAATATACGTTATACCTTGTAACATCACGGGGCCTATAATACCCTGATCGGTATGATTTTCGTTTTCACGCAACATACTATCTAGATGTGATACACAAAAATCACAAAGCCACAACTCACCTCGGAACTTGCGGGCCTGCGGGTTCTCTGGTTTTCACAGTGGTTTGGCCGGTTGAGTTTTGACAATAAATCAAAGTAGTATTTTCCAGTGTTTTCTGTCAATAGACCACTCCGTTAGGGAATAAATGAAAATGTGGGGAGGGGGCGGGGGATGCGTTGATGCGAAAAGAGAGCTTCTCAATCAGTAATCATTCTTTATTACATTAAAATAATCTTCCATAAATATATGTAGAGTACATATATAGTAGGTACGCATAGTATAATAAATTAAAATATCGGGGAAAAAAAGGAACAAAAATCGATAAGTGATCACAGTCAAAGATAGTAGAATAGCTCATGGACAACGAGACGCGTAAAGTCGATTCCATTGGCAATTTGGCATTTTACATAATAAATATATATGTATATATATATCATTAATTTATCTAGGTACTCTGCGTTTGATTTGGCGGCAACAGTCGACAAAGGAAGCGTATTAGTATGCGATTGTCGGAAGCGTCGATAGTGTCGCGCTTCAACGGTTTACACATTATTCTTTTATGCATGTAAATATGTCTACGCATACAGGACTGGTACAGAATGATTCTTTTTTTCTTATCTTCTAAATTTTTTCTCGTTACAATCGCAAAGCGTCATTTACTACGGTGGTGGTGTAGTGTTTTAATGTTATCGCAGATGGAATCGGCGTTGTTGTCGCTAACGAA
Organism: Ichneumon xanthorius; assembly: GCA_917499995.1. Classification (NCBI taxonomy): domain Eukaryota; kingdom Metazoa; phylum Arthropoda; class Insecta; order Hymenoptera; family Ichneumonidae; genus Ichneumon; species Ichneumon xanthorius. The sequence continues at coordinate 16,122,952 of OU824200.1, read as the reverse complement.
ACGGTCGCGGGTGTCGAGTTTGTAAAATTGCTTACGCAGTACGGCATTATTTTTCCATGTACACAAGAACTCGCCGTGTCGTTGTTGAATATAACGAGAACGAGTCCCGAAGAAGCCGCGATTATACCGGCGATAAGTAGACCAAGAGCCGGAAGTTTCTTTCCGGATAACAGACTTCCCTCCTCGAGCTTGAGATAACAGAGGGCTGGTAGTACGTAAGCCAACGGTACGGCTGCCAGTATACCGTTCAATTCGAGGACGACTCCGAGACAGTCGGTAGACATCGATATTAGATAGGCGGTCGTTATTATGGCCATTGTTATCACGAGATATCGTCGATCCGAGCCGGCTATGTAAATGTCGTGATTTTCTCCACTTTCCTCCGGGGTTCCCTTGATTGCCGTCATGATGACCTATTGTCATCGCCAGGGGATATAGTTATGTATATATATATGTATATATGTGTATATATTCATTATATTCCTAGCGGATCCGCCTAACAGTGAGAGAAATAAAAAGCAACAAGTTAGTTTGAAACAAAGATTAACTTAAACAGACCGGCAGCCTAACATTTCTCCACAAACGGATTTTATACAGACGTGGTTCTAAACAACCGATTTTACACAAATCAAGTCTTACACATGCCAGATACTATTTTTCAATTATTTTCATTTGTATTATCCTCCGCTTCTCAAAGCTACTGCCTTATAGCGGGTCGGCTCGGTTGATGCGTAATTACTAGTCCTCACTTATTTTTTTGTCGGTACGCACCGAGCCAGTTCCCCCTTTTTGCGGCTGCAGCTGACTTCCCCCCTGTATCGCATTCGCCTCAGTCTTACCACTAAAGGCACAGCGAAACAGCAGAAAACCTATGCCGATACGGTCCGTCTCAGATTCGCTTCATGGCACTGGAGCTACGTCGAGTTTCGCCGAGAATGTAAACATGAACTACGGCTATATACTTGTGGCATAACCGTACAAGTACGCATGTGCTTCAAGTATATGTCTGGAGCTATGTCCCCATATGTTTATTTCTCGAGGTAACGACCGCACCGGGAATCGAGCCCTCGACCTACCGAGTGCTCTCGTTCAGAGGCGAGCATGCTAACCACTAGACCAACACACCGGTATCATGCCAGATACTGTACAAGCGTGATGGTAGCCCACCATTTCTCCAAAAACCAATTCTACATACGCACGTTCTTACACAAATTAAGTCTTAAACATGCTTGATACTGTAGAAGCGTGATAACAGCCCACCGTTTCTTCGAAAACCATTTCTACACACGCGCCGTTGTGGACAACCAATCATACACCAATCAAGTCCTATCCATGCCAGATACTACACAATCGTGATGGCAACCCACCGATTCTACACATGTACAGTTCTACACAACCTTGAGGATCTAATTTGTGTAGGAGAAGTTATGGAAACCAAATCCTCTCGCGTCTGACCCAACTCGAAGCTCGCCTGAAAATGAGCTGGTCGATCAGTGCATCATACCAACTCTAACTCACACCTTCGAGAGGTTGATTTTTGATCGATATTTCAAAAACCAACCATTATATTACCATTATATTACCATTATATTTGACGGATAGAAAACTTCTTTACGGTTGGATATACTAAAAAAAAAACCAGAATTTCTTCTCTATGCTTGAAGCTATCGGTGTTCTCGGCATGGCGTCAGAAATCTGGTTGTTTTGGGAAAATCCAACTGTAAACCATCGTTCTACTCGACATAACAATTGGTTTCGAAATATTGACAAAAAATCAACCTCCCGGACGTTTCACTTACTGTTGGTTTATTTAGTGCACCAATCGACGGGTTGAGTTGGAGCAATTATTAGAACGCAACCCAAATCCAACCCTAAATTTTGCTATTGGGTGGTCCGCGATTAAACCGTCGTGGTCAAACGGTGGGCTGCCAAAACACCAACTCGACACAAAGAAACAGCAGAACATTGACCCAAAGGCAACCGATTTGCACAATAAAACGATCGGTTGCTCGTGGTTATTTTGCAGTTGCCCAACGTCGAAACAACTAAACAACTACGAAATAACTTTAAAAAAAACAACCATTGTCAAAAATGCTAACGATGGGTTCCTCGTGGTTATTTAAGGAGGTAGATTTATGGTTGAGTATTGTTCCAAAGCAAGTGATTTTGCTTTGGTTCCATGGCAGTCTGTGACTCAAAATAAACTCGATTTTAACCCTCTCAAACCTGTTCTCAGAAGCGACCCCTATGCAACCTGAGATTAATTATTTTGGCGATCCGGTAGGAATATAGTACATTAAAAGATAAGATAATGGTATATAGACTGACTTCGCGAGTGACGAAACACTCGATCGGGAAGGTCAGGAGTATCGTCCCGCTGAACATTATTCTCGCGAAATTCATGAGGTCATCATCCCAGCAATAGTTTTCCATCAGATCACCCTGAACGTAGGCGGTGAAAGTGGCGTAACCCGCGATTCCAAAAGCCGCTGCAACGACGAACGACGTCAGTAGCGACCAGTGGGTAACGACATCCCACTTTTCCTGGGTAACTCGCTCGATCGAGCCGTAGATTAGGAAAGTGTTGTGATGACACATAAACGCAAATGCCATGATGCCGACCGATGGTATGACTCCCGGTAAATTAGCGAATCTCCAGCTGTCTTGGTGTTTAGGCCTGTTCCATATGATTAAGAAACAAAAAACAATGTACGGTGCAAGAACATTTCAGCGTAACTCGGATTGACGAAAAACATTGTGACTCACACTATGGAGGACATGCTGCCCATTCTGATGAATATAGCTATGAGAATGAAGCCAACGCATACCAACGAGAGGAACGAAATCTTCGCGAGACGGGCTACATTTCTGTATAGACACAGTGGTATCGTGATGCACAATGTAGCCAGTAGTATAACGACCTGCCGTTGGCCAAAAAAATTACTCTCTTCTATTCCCGTCAGTCTGATTATAACTTTGGTAACGGTGTCCCCGACGACCACATTGTACGAAACCATTGCTGAAATAATCAAATGCGGACATTGGAGCAACTTTGGACCTGTACAATGGTCAGACAATAACGGATTCACTAAACTCGCCTATAAACGGATAGATGAATTGAAGTGCGGTTAGTATGTAAAAGCCCGGACGTCCAAAGCTTGCTCTCATCAAGCCTTGGTAGCTCATTTCTCCGCAGATATTGCCGCTTCGTACCATCAATATCAACGAGTAATCCGTAAGAACGGCGACCAGTATCAATAGGCACATCCCGAGCCCAAAGCCCGATTGATGTAGCGCGTATGGTATACCTTTGTGATTTATACATTTTTATTATCAAATAATTGACTTAATCGATCTCGATTGATGTACTCACCGATCACCCCACTACCAATTATCGAATTGATAAAATTAAAACTTGCCAGCGGCAGACTCGTAAATTTTCCCGATTCGTTCTCATCCTCCTGAAATTCGATCCCACATGGTATATATTTGCTGTTCCCGGAAACTAGTTATACACTGCGTATACGAGAGGTCGTCCTTGCTATGGAAAAGTTTAAATTCTCTGAGAGGGAGCCTACATTTTTGTGAGACATTATCAGACAAACAAAATTATTTGGGAAGATTACTCCCAAGATTAAAGACTTTTTGGAGGATGCTATCGGTTATTTCAAAAGGTAGACATTTCAAAGCAAACATAACTTTTGTCATGCAGAGAAGAAACCCTGCAACTCGCCGCCCCTCCTCTCCCCCTTCGTCCCTCCGTCGTAATTGAATCATTTTTAGAAGTCACAAAATGTAGTGTAAACAAAAAACAAAGTTTTTGATGAGTCTACCCATCGACTCGACGACTTTCTACGAAATATACTTAGATCCTATCGACAAGGTTATAAAACATTTTTATATGCAATATAGTTTTTTTTTGTAGATATATTGAGTACGGACTACTTTATAATGTATGAATCAGAATCTTTTAACCGTCGGGCTTGTTATACACATGAAAAAAAAATGGAAAAATATAGAAAACTCGGCAAATTCTTAATGATCTGTAGGTATTAAGGATAAATCAGGAAATTGCGTAATTCTTTGGATTTTTTCCAGGAGTAACTTAACTGGCTTTACAAAAGTGATTCATTGATAACAAAATTTCGAACAATGCATCGTCCTTTACCCACCGCCCCTCTCTAACAACTGAGCGTAATAATTCTTCTTAATCTTTCTTGCTAAGAATGAGAAAAATTCAAATGATAGGTGATAGGACAGTGTTAAGGTTGTAGACTATTTAAAAAACTACTCAAATCCAACTTACAGTTTTACGGTTGGTTGGTTTGCTAGGACAACCCTCGGCATCCGACCAATCCGAAACCAACCTGAAAACCAACCGGTCGATTGGTGCGCAAAACCGTCCTGATTCCAAACGTCTGGAGCTTAATTTTTGGTCGATATTTAAAAACTAACCGTAATACTAATTGTTATATGTGTCGGATAGAAGGTGTATTTACGGTTGGATTTTCCCAAAACAGCCAGATTTCCGACTCCATGCAGAGAACACTGATAACTTCCGGGCGCGGAGGCATAAATCAGCTGTTGTCTTGAACAAAACCGACGGCACCCCACACTTCTATCATGCACACCCTAACGGAACTGAGGTGACTGTCGGCAGACTTCGATAGACTAATGCACAATGTTCAAAATAGTTCTGTTTCTCTAACAAAATGTTGATCGTTCATAATTTATTGTTGTGGCAGCAAGAATCTTTGGCTGCTACAGCAAAATATTTGTTGCTACAGCAAAATATTTGTTGCTATGGCAAAATATTTGTTGCTACAGCAAAATATTTGTTGCTACAGCAAAATATTTGTTGCTACAGCAAAATATTTGTTGCCACAGCAAAATATTTGTTGCTACAGCAAAATATTTGTTGCTACAGCAAAATATTTGTTGCTACAGCAAAATATTTGTTGCTACAGCAAAATATTTGTTGCCACAGAAAAATATTTTGTTGTCCCTATGTTAACCAGGTAAATGAGTTGTGGTAACAAAATTCTTGTCCCAACAATTTTTTTTTCTCCGTGTCATTCGAACTCGCAGATGCATTTCTAGTCAACTCTAGTGCGACCGCGACTACGCTGCAATTCCGAATCTGTGGTTGCACCAGTTCCGCTATAGAAGCATCGGTATTTCTATTGGTTAAAAAAAGATCTATCAAGAAACCAACTTTCACAGGCTTGGGATAAACCCCGATTAGACGCACCAATTGACCGATTGGGTTGGCGTCGATTATAAGAAAACAACCCAAACCCCACCCAAACTTACAGTTGGGTCGTCGGCGAGAGAAAAATGCTCAAATCTTCGGATGGGAGGTTTCACAGTTTTTTTTTCTTACGCATCACGCGTGGAAAATACATGGTTATGGCAAAGGGATAATTAAATTCCTGCAGAGACATTTGCTCTGAAATTCCTACATTATTAAATAACTGGGAGCGACCTCTAAGAATTCTTCAATTTCGGGGTCTCAGCACATTTTTTAAAAATATGTACGTCACGAAAATATGGGGTGCCTCCCAGAGAATTTCATCTTTTCCACTTTAGGGACCATAATAATACGTCTATAAATATGTTTATATATATATATATATATATATATATATATATATATATTGTAACGAATATATAGCTGACTATTCGTTGAGACACACGATATTAGTTAGGATTGACAATAGACGGACGAACGGACGATCGATACAAGATCGATCGTCATGTAAAACAGTCTGGACTGAGACGTCTGAACAAACAGACTTGTGACAGTTCGTGCTCGGAATATTTAGATGCGATTGTACTAATAATATCCGTCCCCAAACTAAATATGCGCGTTATTCATTCGCTCGATCATTACAATATATATATGTGTGTGTGAGTGTGTGTGTGTGTATGTAGTAGCAAGTTTCTGTGACTCGAGCGCGCGTCATGAGTAAATAACTGTAATTAACATTGTTTTTAATGAAATAAATTGATTGTAAATTTATTTATATTGCTATATTAATTTTTTTTTAATTGTAGCATAACATTACAGACACAGTTACATAAACACTGTACACTAGCGCGCGGGGAAAAGGGGGGGGGGGGTCTGTCACACCCCACGACCTGGTTGGTGGCGAGGGGAGATAAAGAATTTATGAAATATTTATCAGTTACATTATAAATAATTACATCTTAATACATTGATATCTAATATATGAAAAGGTGTTTGTTTACCCCACCCCGAGCCCGCAAGGCCCCGGGCTATGACAGTCCCCACAGGAGAATATGCACATAAACTATATATATCTATATGTGTCTGTGTGAATGAAAGACGCGAGGACATCGAAGTGGCGGAAGTTGTCAAGCATCCTTACCCTAACGAGTTGCCTCAAATCATCGCAGGAGTCATCTGTACCGAGACTGCCACCCTGCCAATTTTTGTGGAATTAATCTTCGAGCCAATAAAGACAGATTTTCCATGTTTACGCGCACAATCGACGGAAGGGTATCGAAGGTCGTCAGACCGAGGGGGGACAAAAATCATTCGGAATTTTATTCAGATAGTAGTACTGTATTCACTTACGTCCTCGTAATTCTTTTTCCCGTCCAAGATGTAACTTTTTTCGTTAACTGTACGTTCCGAGATCACTTGCGCCATGTCGCTGCACGCCGGACACACGGGTAACGGTGATAAAATATGTTTTCACCAAGGAGCTCCAGCGAGAGAGAGAGTGCCCGTTGTCCGTGAGAGATTTAGGAATATTAACGGAGGTTGAAATGTTGAAACCGGGGGACTTGCGCTACGAGACGAGTGCGATGTGTCAAGCTTATCGATTGTCGAAGAGGCGGCCAACCACCCACCCGCGCGCCGTCCGCGGCGGCAAAACAATCGTCTATATGCGCACGATGCTTCTTATTTTCTGTATGCAACACATTTTCTATGTTTTCCGTAGTTAAATATTTTTATTTTTTGTTTATTTGTTTTTTTTTCTTTGCTGTTGGCCTCGAATAACCCGTTTTCGGAGACTTCAAGCTGTTCGCAAACGCGTATTGGTTATCAACAATGCATTGTTGGACTGCATTGTTGGAATCGACCGTCGGTAAGGAAGATTTCTTTGTCCTTCGGGGCTACAGCCTGACGTTTGGTGGTTAGTTTACCGTTCGCCTCGTTGAAACACGGGACGCTAAAACGCGCGAGCCAAAGTGGCGAAAGAAAATGTGACGTTTGTTAGTATGCCATGACGGATATCGAGGATAATTCGAGGGACGATGAGGAAGATTTTTCACCGTCCGGATCGTCCTCGACGTCGTCCCGAGCTTTGTCACCGGCACCGACGACGGGCGCTCAACAACAATTTGTTCAAGAGATCGACTACAACGAGATCGAAACGGAGGAGGTCGCGTAGGCTCGATTATTGTTACCTATTATTATTATTATTATTTTTATAATTATTATTCTTTTTTTTTATCTATCTATTTTCGTCGATAAATTTGGTAATGCAGAGTAATTTTTTTTTTTTTCTGAACAGGTAGTGGGCAAAGGTTCATTCGGCGTTGTGTGGAAAGGACGATGGAGAGGTCGATACGTTGCGGTGAAACACATAGACACCGAAGGAGAGAGAAGAGCCTTTGCGGTGGAGGTTCGACAATTGTCCCGAGTGGCTCACCCGAATATCGTCAGACTGTACGGGGCATGTACAAAAAATCCTGTGTGTCTGGTAATGGAGTATGCCGAAGGAGGATCCCTCTACAATGGTACGACAATCCGAGCTGTACCTTTGCCTGCTTATTCAGAGGCGGAGTAGCATGTCAATGGCGAGGACTTTTTAAAAAGTTGAAAATTGAAATTTTCATATTGCTTTCTCATAATGTTCCGTTATTCGCTAAGCCTATTCTATGCGGAAGCATTGTCTGTATTTTTGGCTTCCTCATGGAGGAAGCTTCGCAAATAAAGGAACATTATGATAAGCCCATATGAAAATTTCAATTTGCAGCTTTTATGAGAAAGCCACATGAAAATTTCAATTTGCAGCTTTTATGAGAAAGCCACTTGAAAATTTCAATTTGCAACTTATATGAGGAAGCAGTATGAAAATTTCAACTTTCAACTTTTATGAGGAAGCGATATGAAAAATTTCTATTTTCAACTTTTATGAGGAAGCGATATGAAAAATTTCTATTTTCAACTTTTATGAGGAAGCGATATGAAAAATTTAATTTTCAACTTGTTTTAATGTCAACGTCGTGTTTGCCTTTTATGCAAAACGACTGGCCGATTCAGGTTCAGCGCGAAAAAATACCCCGATGTCTTCGCTTTGTTACATCCGTGCACCTACTTCAATTAACGAAAATACAGGGTTTTGGAAAAAGATTTTTTTTTTATTATTAAGTCAATTATCCAATATTCACCGTTTTGTGGCCACGTCCAATGTATTTTTACCCCACCGATGACAAGTCTCCAAATTATTTTACTCCTAAGGCGACACTTGATACATAAACTTGTGTCGGACAAAAAATACAACTTTTGAAAAAATTCAAAAATTTCAAAATCCCAGAAAATTTAAACGGTTCGATCCATTTTCGGCAAATTTAATACGAAACATTGTACAGTGTTAGTCCATTCCCGTGCCCAATTTAAGCTCGATACCTTCATGTTTACTCGAAGTAGACCGTTTTTAATAAATTTCCAAAAAAATCAAAATTCCATAAAATCTGACTGCTTCGATAGATTTCGGCCAAATTCAATATCAAAGTTCTTTGGTCATATTATTATATTTATGTGCAATTTCAGGACGATTGTTCAAAATTTACGCAAGTTAGAGCTACCACGACCTTTTTTCAAAAATTTCAAAATCGCATAAAATCTCGAAACAGGCCCCAATCATCATGAAAATTGCACCGGGGGAAGTGACGTGATCACTCTACTAGTGTACCAAATTTCAACTGGCTATCTTGAACCGTTTCCGAGATATAGTCGTTTTAAACGACGCAAGTCTGTCATACACACACACACACACACACACACACACACACACACACACACACACACACACACACACACACACACACACGCGCACACACACACACACATATACATACGTCCGGACGCCAGCAAAAAATTACATTTTTCGACTTTTCAGACTATTTTAAGTACTCTGACACTAAAATCTCGAAAAAAATTTTTTCACGAAAACAAAGCTTCCTCCATGAGGAAGAAAAACTGAACATTTTTGGATGAAATTTTGTAGAAACATTGATTATTGACCACACTTATTGTGTGTGAAATTTCTGACTGATCGGTCGAGCCATTCTCAAGTTATACCGGTTTGAATTTTTCGCATCTGATTCACACACACAAATACATCCGGACATTTTTTATAAATGTGATTTTTCGTCGTTTTGGAACATTCTGAACATCTTTTTATTAAGATCTCCAAATTTTTTTTTTTTTACCAAAACAAAGCTTCCTCTATGAGGAAGCAAAATCCAACGAATTACCAAATTTTGTGACATTGCCCTGATAATTCCAGGTTGGTAAGAATTCCCTGCGTCTTCCAGGGTTCCTCGGCTTTTCGTATGTGTAACAACCCTGAATCTTAAAATCCTATGTAATCCATATTTATATTTTGCAGTTTTACATTGTCAACCTCAAGCACGGTACAGTGCCGGACATGCCATGAGCTGGGCACTTCAGTGTGCCTGTGGAGTCGCTTATCTTCACAATATGAAACCAAAGCCATTGATACACAGGTATATTCACAATTTATCGACTTTAATAGTACATTTCGATACGAGTGCGAAAAAACTTTTTCTGACCAGTGTGAGTTTGCAGCACGAGCCGAAGGCGAGTGTTGCAATCACACGAGTTCAGAAAACGTTTTTTTCCCGACTGCGCTAAAATAACCACATTTCTTGCGTGCAATACGGGTGGAAAATAAGCTATTACTGACCGATGATCATTATTAACATGTGCGCATGCGCGGTACAATTTCATTACTCCCTAGGGAGTAATAGGGCTCATTACTCCCGCTGGAAGCTCTATTACCCCCGGGGGAGTAACGGTCATTGGCGAAGATGACGATTTTGCGACGCAAGAAATGTGGTTATTTTAACGAAATCGGAAAAAAAATATCGTATGCGACAAACGAGGAAATGCATTTTCACCTCGTGTGAATTTCTGCCCTCGCTTCGCTCGGGCAAAAAACGCACTTTCCTCCCTTGTGGCATAATATACTATTTCGCACGAGTATCGAACAAAATTTTATTTCGCAAGGTGTGAAAATGGGGGTTTTCGTACGCGAAGCGTGCGAAAAAACCGCCATTTTCCCACCCAGTGACATAAAAATCATTTAAAAAATTATTTTCAGTCAGCGTGAAATATATTTTTTTTTATAAAATCTGGAAAAAACACATAATCATTTGAACAAATATATGCATTCTGATGAACATATTGCTCATCGATTTGTAATTCAATAAAGCACTCAAAGACGTTAAAAAAATATTTAAAAGCAGTTTCTCGTCATGAGTCGATATTCCTAATTTTATATACATTTTTAAAAAATCATTACAGTTTTTTAAATTACCTTGGTAAGGTTTCTAGATTAGGATGACCCACGATTTGAATGTTAAAAAAATGACCAATGTGAAAAACTGTAATTCCATTGCCTACAAAAAAATGAAGAATATTATACATTCCGATCCGATTCAAATTTACAAACAATTGTAATTAACAAAAGACTGTTTGGAGCGGAAAATTCTAACGGAATGCATAAAGAATTATTTTTTAATTTCCATGAATGCCTGAAAATTGGAAGTTAGCAAGAAGCTAATTTCCCAATAACCGTCGAAGAGTCGAAGAGGAATCAACCCATTTTTATTTTTTGTCCTCACCCTTTCAGAGATCTCAAACCACCGAATTTGCTGCTCGTACTTGGCGGAAGAACGCTGAAGATATGTGATTTCGGTACAGCCTGCGACCTGAACACATACATGACCAATAACAAAGGTTCCGCTGCGTGGATGGCGCCGGAGGTATTCGAGGGTTCTCGATATACCGAGAAATGCGATGTTTTCAGCTGGGGCGTTATACTTTGGGAAGTTCTTTCCAGACGAAAACCATTCGACGACATCGGTGGCTCGGCTTATCGAATAATGTGGGCCGTTCACATAGGTCAGAGGCCACCGTTGATGGAAGGCTGTCCGAAGCCTATCGAGGATCTAATCGTACGGTACGTCCCCGTCTCCAATTTCCGGTTCCGATCTAGCGAATAATTATTTTATCTCTCCCAACGCAGATGCTGGCGAAAAATCCCCGAGGAAAGGCCGTCCATGAACGAGGTAGTCAAAATTATGACCCACCTCTCGGAGTTTTTTACCGGCCACACGGAACCTCTCGAATATTCCCCGTCGAGTATGATAATATATTTCATCCGTTCGCTTTCTATGAATTCCGATTTTTATTTCGCGTTACGCGTCGATGTAATTTAGATGCGGTCTCGAACACCGAGCCATCATCGATGGAAATATTCTCCGAGGTATTGACTAACGGTAATAACATTGAGAACGAGTCGACACTCGTTACTCTGCCGCCGCTACCCAAAAGCGACGTGGCGTCGGGTCTCAATAATTCCTCACTCGTCCGTCAATCATCGACGGATACCTCAACGGCGCCTCAACACTGTCCGTTCCAGCCTCTGCATGTTTATTGTGATCCGGTATGTCAATTATTAAGTTTTCAAAAGCCATCGCAAATTTTCTTCATCGTCAACTTGCAGGATGCTTGGGCGTCCAGTGACTCTTCCGAATCTCCATGGGAAATTCGAAACATGGCCGGTCTGGATAAGATGTTGCCTAAAAATTTCAAGACACCACTGTGTGAGTTAATAACTTTTTTTACCACGTATTGTCGGATTTTCCTGGCAATGTAATTATTCACTCGATTGTTTGCTTTCTCATAGAGGAACCTATGTTTTCGTGAAATAAACATTTCGACATTTTAGTGTCAGAGTACTTGGAATCGTTTGAAACACCGACAAATGCGATTTTGCTTCTTCATTAAGGAAGCTGTTATCGTAAAAAAAAAATATTTCGATGTGTCCCTGGCGTATTGAGCGACCGTTGTTTTGTGCCTCAAATTAACCACACTAATTGTTAAGTTTGTTTAATTGGCGACCGAACCAATGATCGTAAAAACAACCGTCTAACGGTCGTCAAACAAACGACTTCACTGCTAAAACGCGGCAAAAGAATGTCGCCAGAATGGTCGTTTCGACGGTCGTTAGTGTGGTTTTTGGCACAAAACGGCGCTGGGTTTGCTAGGGGTGTGCGTGTGGTGGTACGAACAAACAAAAATTTCTGTGATCGGAAAGTAAATGGGCCAGCACAGAACAATTTTCAGAATTATATTTGTTGAAAAAACACATGAAATTTTGAAATTTTTCGGAATAATTTGTATTCCTATCCGACAGTGCTTCACAAAAGGTTAATGAACTAGTTATATGTCGTGCTGTTTAACCGGTGGTCTGTCGACTCACATCACTGTCGATTATCGCGACAAACGAATAAGGTAAAAGGCCCAGTTTATGACACTTCTACGCACCTCTCTTATTTTAAGCGTGTAAAATCATAGGAATAAACAAGGAGGACCAAGTGTCGCATTTTGTGACCCTTCGAACGCGCGATACCATGGTTGTCACGAACCTGGAAAACCGGGAAAAGTCAGGGGATTTTCTGGGACCTGGAAAAGTTCGGGAAAAGTCATGGAATTTTTTTTAAAACCTGCCATTTTTTGAATCTGATGTTTTTCGTTTAAATCTGTGGTGCACGACGTCTAAAATTTTTCGTTTCAGCAAACTTGTTGACTTGTTAATATACATCATATATATGACTGCGTCGTGATATTAATTTCGTTGGGAACTTTTAATATTGTGAGCTGAGTTTAATATATTAATAATCACTATATATTACATTTACATTATTTTTAATTGTTCTTTGCTACCATGATCGATTGACTGGAAACATTTAATTTTTGCTCTGGAAAACCGGGAGAAGTCAGGGAATTTCAGTTGGAGAATTTCGTGGCAACCATGGTCACCCATTGCCTGCATATCAAATGGTGGGAGGAGCCGACTATGCTAGAGGTACCCCTGTCACAAACTGGGCCGTTTACCTTATATACGATATAAATGAAAGATGTCCGTGAAGCTTTAATTGAGCTAAAATAAAAATAAGACCACTACAAGTCAATGTTACCGACAACAGATAACAGTACGTCCGGACACGATCTCGAGAACGTGTATCGTCTGCTCGATGCCGATTTACGACCGATTACTCCGGACCATACGTGTCAACTTTCCCAAGAAATATTTATACAACACAAACAACTCGCCCAAGAGTATCTTAAGGTTCAAACTGAGATCGCACTTGTTGGACAACATAAGACCGAGATGCTGAAAAGTTTGAGCAGCGATGCTCTCAGGCAACAACGGGAACTCCAAAAGCTCGAAGATGAAAAGGTTTGTCCTCAAGTGCTCGACATAGTATAGTCGTGTAGTTTTTGTTTTTAACTTTGTATGTTTTCCTTGCAGGAATCGCTTGTTAAGCTTTATCGCAATCTCAAGCGACAACTGGAGATAATGACGGCTCAAGCACGCTCAGCTGCTGTACTTGATCCAACTTCCGAGATAATTCCACAACCGATTTCGGGGGACAATGGTTGGGTCGTGGTTCCGCGTCAGGAACCGTCCAGAATATCACAATTATAATTGCTTGTAACTGATGACTTGTGAATAATAATAATATTAATGATAATAATAATAATATTAATAATAATGATAATAATAATTCTTTATTCAAATGTTGAGAAAATTGGGTCAATTTTTAATAATATATTAGTAGCGTTGTCAAATTACCGGTAAATTATATTAGTTACTACCTTTTCCGGTACAGTAACCGGTTACGTTGACGGTTGTTATTATTAAATGACGTCTGCCAACGACTGGAAGTGTCATTGTTTCATTTGAAAAGTCGTTGCAGTTCGCTTATACTTTGAAAACATATTATAGAAAAATTAATAAAAAACAAACAAAATTGTTGGGTACAACTCACCTACAATGATTAATGATTATATTTTCAATAAAAAAAATAATATTTATATTTACAAATTCATGATTTATTTCATATAAAAAATTGCCATTGATAAAATATCTTTCGTAGCCACGACTAATTAACCAGTGATTAAACGACGCACACTATATCAACGCAATATTCAGTTTCCGAATTTCTGCAACACCTCTGCTCCTAGAGTACGCAATGCAATGCCCAGAACTTGTAGGATACCACGTAATTATAGTAGTTTGATACCCCAGCAGGTCAAACGACCCTTGACACCGACCGCGAAACGACTTCAAAAACAACCGGTCGTTTTGTGCCGTTTTGGCGATCGCCGTGCGACCAAAACAACGACCATTTTTTAGGTTTAGGCTTGGTCGTATTTCCTTTAACGATCCAAAAGTCAGTTTTTTGATCGTATGGTGGTCGCTTGCCTTGCTAGGGTATGCGGTGATTACGAAGTAGTAGATCTTATTTGCGGGTGATGGTTTTTCTGTTTTCTTCGGGCTTGTCGAATATATGGCAAAATCCGTGTAGAGTAGAGATGGGCACAATTTTAAGGATATCCTTATCCAAAGTCGTTTCTGTTCAATCTTGATCAAACTTATGTGATCGACAGAAAATAGTACATTTCGATACGAGTGCGAAAAAACTTTTTCTGACGAGTGTGAGTTTGCAGCACGAGCCGAAGGCGAGTGTTGCAATCACACGAGTTCAGAAAACGTTTTTCGCACGAGTATCGAACAAAATTTTATTTCACAAGGTGTGAAAATGGGGGTTTTCGGACGCGAAGCGGGCGAAAAAACCGCCATTTTCCCACCGAGTGACATAAAGTACTATTCTCGCCCAATGACTACGGCGTTCAACGGAGTCCCTCTCCTGTGCCCCTTTCACGTTTCTGATAAGGATATCCTTAATGAATATTTATTTGATAGGCCCATAGATTGATACACTAGACTTAGCATCCCAATGGTGGGGGTGATGCCGACACGTGGTTGAAGGTGGGAGGCGCTCAGATTCACTGAACAGGGTGGAGGGGGAAGGCGTTGCCCCTGTGAGGGGGCAACCCGCTCCACAGCGGGTTGGGGGGAGGGGGATTGTGGCTACGAGGGGACAACCCGCCTCCCAACCGCAGGGCGCAGGGCGAGCCCCCTCCTGTTTGTCTCTCCCCGGAGGGGGGGGGGGGGGGGGGTGAACATCCAAACCAACAAACAAATACACAGTTTTCCAAAATATTGTAACGGAATCAGTTCTTTGAATGACTCGTTTATCGATCGATGGGAGCACAAAGGAATGGAAATGGATCCGCTCGCATCGATCTGACAGTTGAACGTACGATACGAGACGTGACAACGATCGTAGTTTGACAGTCTTGACTAAGACCTCGAACCAACCGGATATATCACGAGAACTTATTTGCTTATTAAACGCCGCCCTTCTTCATTTTATAATTATTGTTGTTATATTTATTTGCTCGGCCGTAACAATATATATATATATATCCGTGAATAGAAATTTACCATGCCTACAAAAGCCTGCACTCTTTGCACGTTAGTCACTCTCGACGAAATTTATTGCGGCAGTATAAACTCCTAAAGATTTCATCAGTCACTTAACGAAAGTCAAAGCACTAATAAGCCGGAGTATTCAAAAACTTATCTACACGTTGCTATATACTAGTGCCTCGGTACTAGTGCCACGAGGGAAAAAAGGACGAGTAGAACGTGCCAACTACATTTCATCAACTACCTGCAACAAGCTAACTGCAGATATAAAATTAATCGGCTCCGGCATAGGGACAGCTCATCACGCGAGAAGAATTTCTTGGCTGCGGAAAGTATCCATTAAAGTCACGGATTGGATAAATTGAAACGTAATACCTGTATGATAAAAGTATATACGGTATTTATAAGTTAGCGGTAGCGTAGTGCTTATATGTTGGTCATAAGTATAGGGTAGATAGGTAGGTAGATTCACATATCGGAAGTAGCTATCGAAATTTCCTCGACCGCTATAATTACCTGACCAATCATAAACAACAAGCTGCAGTCAATAAGTTATATTCATGAGGCAGTTTTGTTTTTCCATTACCTATTGGGGATTTGATATGGATATGGCACTCCGAGGAAATCCCGAGGTCAATACTGGATGCGGCTTTTTTATAGACATTTAATAAGACCATCGACAAACAACATCAAGACATTACTAATTTACTCATTTTCGGTAGATATAAAGACTGCGTAATAAAAAATGCATAGACGAAGTTTCGGTTTTGATATGTACAGTATCAAATACGATCTTAAACATAAACCCATGAGCACCGATCCATACTACGCAATAGCAGTCGTAAATAGATATGTGCAGACACGCGCCGCGATTCCCTCGGCCTGTAGATTGGTAACGCGGAGAATGCGCTGCCAATTTTCTTGGAAACGTATACGACTTATTACGAAAAATGGAGTACGTGTCCCTTGAGTTAAATGAAATCTCGTGCAAGACGTACATGGGATTACGCCTTCCCGAGATTCCCCATAAGTATGTCAAGAGTTAGTCGCATGTTTATCCGCTCAGGATTCATATCTTGGGGGACAAAAGCACAAAGGTACCTTGGCAAAGCCAAAGGGATCCTCCGCATTCTGTGAGCGGCGAGGAACAGAATGCGGAAGGAGCTGTAAACGTACGCTCTTCTTAACCCTTTATAAGTCACACTCCTCTATCCCCACTCTTAGGCGCTACCGTCGCAACGCGTTGCCCCCACTCCGCGGCCATTAGTCCCGTTTCGGTATGGTTTCGGGCGCTGTGACTTATAAAGGGTTGACCCCTTCACTGTCAGAGAAACGTATTTCCCTATACGTTGGGGCCTCTATAGGGGTTCCTGACAGCGAAAGGGTTAACTCTAAAATTAATTACAATAAACGTTTATCGTAATACTTAAAAAAACGTTTAAGCGGAAATTATAGTTAACTATAACGTACGTTACAGTTTACTACATTTCGGCTTAATGCAACATTATTCATTTTATCATCCACCATACCTGGCAGACCATTACACGGATAAACAAGGATCTACTTTATATAGTTTTCACAATCCGTGCGTCGAACGCACAAGTGTAAAGTATGAGAAAGCGGTCCTAGCGACCTGGAACATAAAAATGATGTATTAATTATATTTCGATGAAAATTGCTCGTGTGTCATATTTTTATGCTGTGTTGATAAAAGAACGATTGTTGTTACCAAACCAAATGTTTTGATGGACAAGTTAAGCATTTTTCCAGCTGTTAATTGACAAGGTATGCTACAACGCATCGTCATAAATTGTAAAAATTTTTGAGCCTTAAACGATAGTTTATACCATTGGCTGCTGTGACTGCGCGGAATAAGACTTTTCTATGAATCCACACCACATGATCGCCTCTATTTACTCACATATAAAAGCTAATATTAAAACTGTGATCCATCAGAATTTGGGAAAAGTAGCACTCAATGAAGAAGTGCAGCTCTACAGTCAATGCAAAAATTACGAATCGTATGGCTCCTTCGAGATCACTAGTTCTCAGTAAAATCTGAATGTACAAGCAGTTTATCCGTGAATTCGAAGGATTATTCATCTTTGCTTGCGACATTTACCTGCAGTCCTATTACGTTAATCATAATTATGCCAAGCCCGATGATAAAAAAGAATGTCCATGTGTAGACTGCCTCAATGAGATTGGCGTATCTGACAATAGTGGATTTGTTAACAATGTTGATCACTATTTTACTAGATACATTTTTGTAAGCATCGTCTCACTCGATAGCATCATTGTGTCTGTTGATGCACGAAGCTAGGTGTATCGTGTCCTCTTTGGCCAGCGCATATGAAATTTGTCTTGTTTCTATTAATGTGTCATTAGACCCCACTCGTTTTAATTTGTGCCTGAAGGTTTCAGTTGTAACTTTGTTATGATTATTATTACGACTATTTAATCATTGACTCACCCCAACGCGGCAAAAATACCACATATGTGTTGCACATAAATGATTAACATAACATCACTGGTTATTGAGACCATAGCTACCATAAATGCGTATACGTAAGAATACACAACAATGTAATAGTAATATTTCTGTGTGTCGAGATGATAATAGTCGACGGGAAATGGAAATATGCCATGTTCGGTACCGTTTTTAATTAAATCGTCGATAACTTTTGGTATCAACGGTTGGGTTATATAAGCGAAGACGTTTAAACATATCGCGGCTGTATACAATATCAATAAGTCAATAGAATATTTGATATTTTTAAACGACTTTTAAGCTACCCCACATAAACAGTTATTATATACTTTTTTTTTTTACCTGTATATAGGATTGTCATCTTTTCTCCCTGCTCGGCGTATTTGTGTAGAATGTTAACTTCTCGATCCTGAGCCCACACTTGCCAATCCGTACGAATACGATTTAGTAATTGTAATGTCTGCGTGTATCAAAAAGTGTTTGATCAGAAATCGGTGTCAATTAATTGGCTCGCTTCGGCCGCGACGGCGCATTGTATTGTAATTTGTAAAAACAGTACTTACCTTGTGCGAGTTCTGCATAAAACCAAACAATTTCGTAGCACAAACTGCATCGACAATGAACGGTATAAAGGAGTCGAGAACGATTCTCCAGTCGTTACGATATTTTATAAGAGCCAGTACCTGAGGTATGATTTGGCCGATGACAAGAAACATTAAAACAACAACAAAGCTGGGCCTAGCACGGGTGCTCTGGTACGGCCATTGTCCAATGAGCGTCATCAAAGTTTTATTTAATCTATAGTACCGGTGTTGAAACAAGTCCATTATGAATCGAACTACCGTCGACGATGGCGTTGGAGCTACAACTGTTCTCCCCTACAGAACAAAAAACACCACGTACCTGCTTTCTCTTGAATTTTGAATTATACCAATGTCTATCAGTGTCGTTCCTCGATATTATTTACCTTGCCCAACGTCCAAGTTGAGCGACAGCGACGCGAGGGTGCATAGCCTCTACACACCGTATGCATTATTACTTATTCAATATCTCTTTGAGAGCCTTACGAAGAACTGTAACAACGTTGAAACCTTGAGAGTACCCAAAACAGTGTGCTGGAAAAATATTCCTGTCATAATCAGACGTACCCGGAAGAGGGTTTACAGTCTTGACGCGAAATGGTTGTCTGCTGGGTATAGCACGGCTGTACTTGAGTGACCGAAACGTAGTCAATGGTGAATCAGCAACACAGACCCGGAGCCCTTCAGTGTCGGGAGAACGATAGAACCATGAGCTGGTTGATTGTCGCTATCCATTTTGTCCGTAATATTAAAGTGTGCACATTATTTGTACTCTAGAGAATGGGATGCGTTACTGTACTTCTTTTTACAAATTTATAAAAGAAGAGCTTACTGGTACGATGAAAGAGCTTAATCTATTCTGCAATTATTGCCGACCTCTGATTGTCTGCTGTGTACAACGCGGCTGTACTTGAGTGACGGAAACATAATCAATGGCGAATCACCAACACAGAAACGAAGCCCGTCGAGGTAGGGAGAACGATGGAACTCTGCGAGGGTTAATTGTCGATATCCATACTGTCCATAATGTTAAAGTGTGCACATTATTTTTACTCTTGAGAATTGGATGCGTTGTTATACTGTTTTACAAGTTGATAAAAGAAGAGCTCACTGGTACGACGAAACAGAAAAATCTAGGCTAAGTCGGCGTGATATGGCCATGGTTTTAAAAAAAATTAAAATTGGGGGTTTAATGTTTTTAAAACTTTCACCTTTTTGGTGGAACCTCGCTGTTCGAATCGACAGGCTGCTGATCGAACATGCTCGAGCCTGACTCAGTGCTGTGTCGTGTGCCGAGTTAAATTTGTAGGCTCGCGACGCTCGAGAATTGAATTTTTTGACTTTCACTTTGAATTTTGTGACTTTCTACACATTTTTCGCATATAAAAAGAAAAAAATTCAAAGGGAATTTAAAAATCTGAAAAAATTCATACGTATTCAGAAAAATGAACGAATCATTTTCATTTAAAAAAAGTTAGGTTTCCGGGAGATTTGTCGAACAATTTTATTTTTCATCAATTTATTCATAACATTTTGGAATTATTATTATGCAAAATTAATCTTTTCAGCACCATGCTTGATTTTTTCAGATTTTTATACCATTCAGAAGAGTTTGCAATTCCCTCTCATTTCTCCGAAACTTATGCGAAGTTCTTACTTACCTTCTTTTTCACACTCCTGGCGAAGAAGCCGGTTGAAAAAGTCCGTGAACGTTTAGTGGGCGATACTCGGTCGTCAACAGCGAGCTGCGAGTTTCCGTTAATTTCGTAAAAGATGTGAGACAATTAACAGCATGTGTTTGACTTATTTTTGGAATGTTGGGTACGCGTCAGAAGTGTTGTTCGGCTTGGCCAATGTCAGGCCTAAGTAGGACTACAAGCACGTGTGCCAATCTGTTTCTCCTCTAGTCGAGTGGGGGATCTCCCACTTCCGCCAGTACACTTTTACTAGGGCTAGACCGAAAAGGACCCATGGCCAGTCAAGGAACTGGTCCTTGTATCGAATTTAGCGTTTTTAACTGGTTGTCCTTAGCGGTTGTAGATTATATCGAACCGTAATCGAGCTTGGACCGTATTACCACTTTATAAGTGTTACAGAGAGTAGTTGGTCTGTTGCCCACCTCTTCGATGATATCAGCTTAATTATATTGAAGTCTTTTAACACGTTGGACGCCGCGTCACCCATATCTGGGTGACGGCTGTTTCCGCAGAGCCCCGTATTTACGCTGGGCATTCAACGTGTTAAATACAGATAGTATTTTGTGTTTTGAGTATTTTCGAGTATGGTGCCCAGCTTTGGAATTATTCATGAATATTTGAATAATTCATGTTATTCAAATTTTCGAATATTCAATTCGACTTTTGAATTGAATATCAATATTCAATTCAATGCAATTCAAGTGCTATTCGCACATCCCTAAAAGATACCTCTCGTGTCGACCACACACCGTAACGTCGAATACCCCTTCCCGCGACGTCAGGGAAGGGGAACCGTGTGAACAGCGGAGCTGTAGATCAGCGGTCGAAACTTATATCGCCGTGAGAGATTAGAGAGTACGGAAGTCAGCCCTCGAGGTCTCCGGTTAATAAATCTTATCGATTGTTGTATCGTCAAAGAATTGACAAATTCCGAAAATTACCGAGAGAATCGTCAGAGTATCCAATAATTGTCAAGCACGTGTGAACCGAGGTGGTCATCATAATTGGAATAATTAAGAACTCCAGTAAGTTAAATATATTGTCTACATTTGTCTGCTACGAACAGCTTTCTTCATCAGCTACTTTCCAATTCTAAATTCTTGGGTCCTCCAACCGAACTCTCCTGTGATTGTCCTTGTATAATTACCGCTAACTAAGTAAATTAAATTCGTGTGGCGATTAGTTTATTGGTTTCCTCAAAACCAAGTGGCGCCCAATTTCTCAAATTACAATCTCTCCAAGCCTTACCAGCCGAGGACGCCGGCCGCGGCAGGTACAGGCTTTCTCGGTTGTAATAAGCTGTTAAAGGAAAGCCGGTCTCAGTGCGTGTGCGTGGGCGTGTATTGAATTTGACCAAAAACTATCCAAGCGAGCAGATTTTATGGAATTTTGATTTTTTTTTTAACAACTAAAAACTGTCTAATTCAAGTAAACGAGCGGAAATTTGACACTGGAACGATCTAACACTGTACAATGTTTGATATTAAATGTGGAAAAAATTGATTAGACCGTTAAAATTTTATAACATTTCTAATTTTAAAAAATGTTCCGAATATGTGGATTTGATGTCCGAAATGCGTTTATGTATCAAAGAAAAGGAGTAAAATAGCTAAGTAAAACTAGGCGCTAGGTGTAAAATAATTTGGAGATTCGTCATCAGCGGGATAAATACATTTCACATGGATGCGAAATTATGAATCACGCAACATTTATTTAGCGAATACTTAGCGACATTTTATGCATAAAAACAGCTGAAAATTGAAATTTTCAGATCGCTTCCTCATAATTGTTTTTCACACAGGCTCTACCAGGAATCCAAACATTACTGAACATACTATCTCATAGAAGAAGCTGCCACATATTTCTTTGTACAAACCATAAAGTGCACATTTTATAGGATCTAGACCATGGTAACTCTAAATAACTCCGAACATTGGTGAAGTTCCAGTATCGTCGAACTTATACCTTCAACACACTGAAGAGTAAGTGAACGTGTTCTGTTAACATTAAATGAAATCACTTTACTAGAAACCACTCACTGAACTGAACACTAGGATATTTCACTTTACTGAAATATCCTAGTTGAGTTGAGAGATCGCGACAGAAAATCGAAAAATGTTATCGAGTTTATTATATAATTTGTAATATCAATTTGATGTCTTGTAGGGGAGAGTGGAGCACAATGTATCACTTTTTTTCTTATAAACTATTACTTTTACTAGAATAGCATATTCAAAAAAGTTGAAAATCGAAATTTTCATATGGCTTTCTCATAATGTCCCTTTATTCGCAAAGCTTCTTCTATGAGTAAGCATTTTCTATATTTTTGGCTTCCTTATAGAGGAAGCTTCGCGAATAAAGGAACATTATGAGAAACCCATATGAAAATTCAATTTCCAACTTTTACAAAGAAGTGATATGAAATTTTCAATTTACGACCTTTATGAGGAAACGATATGAAAATTTCAGTTTTCATATCGTGTTTGACTTTTATGCAAAACGTCTGGCCTATTCAGGTTCAGCGCAAAAAATATACCAACGTCGCGCTTCATTTGTCGGATCTGTGGTCGGCGCGAAAACACACATGGAATTATGTACTCCTGAATCTTTTAAGAAATCCAAATGATACCTCTTGATCTATCTTTTTCAACCCCGTCACATACATCATCTTGTATATTTCTTGTAGAACACGATAGACACCTGAGTTTTTCCGCGATGCCATCGAGAAGCAAAGAAATCGTTGTTTGAAAATACGCAAAATCACTCATTTTTCCAACATTGCCTATACAAATTCTCGAAAAACTTTTTTCTTCAATTATCGATCAACAACTATATATAACCTATGTTTCCCACTGATCACGAATCTGCAACTTATTTTACTCTTAACTCAATATTTGATACGTACACTCGCGACAGAAAGAAGATACAAATTTTTCGTAAAATTCAACAAATTCAAAACCCTTAAAATTTCAGCGGTTCGATCGATTCTCGCCAAATTAAATACGAATCCTCGGTCGATAATAGTCCCTTTGCGTACAACTTTTTAGCCCGATAACGCCAAAATTACAGGAGCTAGCGTGCGCACAGACTTTTTAAGTAAACTTAAAAATGGTGTAAAATTTTAATGAGTGAAAGCATTTTGATAAAAATGTAAACAAATATTGGGGACGCACCCCTCTACCTACCTTAGAAATTTCAGCGTGATAGCTCAATCCTTATTAAGTTATAAGAGTTTCAATCGTTAGGGTCTGAGACACACGCACACACACGCACGTGCGGATGATGAAAATACATAAAATACTTCTGTGAGTTTCAAAATGACTACCATCGTTTTTTATCTTATAAAACTTATAATTAAAGTACACGATTGTAATTCGATTACATTAATATAATTTATTAAATTACACGAACATAAATAACCATTTTTATTATCAATTTTTTGAAAAATGGATAATGCATTGGTTACCCATTATTATTTTCTTAGTTTGCCGTAGGCAAAATAATCTACTGATGGTAGCTAACGTAACTCTCATGCGTAAATTATCGCGCGGTCATGCCTAGCTCCGGATCACT
Organism: Ichneumon xanthorius; assembly: GCA_917499995.1. Lineage (NCBI taxonomy): Eukaryota > Metazoa > Arthropoda > Insecta > Hymenoptera > Ichneumonidae > Ichneumon > Ichneumon xanthorius. The sequence continues at coordinate 16,098,978 of OU824200.1, read as the reverse complement.
TGAATACATAAGCTATACATTTTCATAACAGTAGCGACATCCGCGTCTCGCAATCACTCCACTAGCGAATTTGTTTTTGTATAACTTACTACACCGAAGCTACAATTTTTTATGTTGTAATCGTCGAAAAAATTACGTCGGAACATCAACTTATGTATTGACATTGGTAGTTTTATTATGCCCTAGTTAGTCTATGGGTCAATAGAGTAAATACAATAGGATATAGTTGTGTGGAGACACAATCAATTCAAATGATAAAACCGTTAGAAAATATAGAATAAAAGTGGAATAAACTAATAATATAGTAACAAAATATTATCTAGGGACACAGATAATCAAATAATCAATCAAATAGTAACATTGCTGGAGAGTATGAGTATAAAAGTAAAATCGAGTACTATGATCACCACGATCGATTCAGCAGTTGTAAACATATATTATTTGACCAGCCAGTCTGAACAAATACTCTAACGAGCAATCAGCATTATTGTTAAAAAAGGGATATTTGTAATGTTTTGCGAAATTTTTTCGTGACCAGCGAGTTAACAATACATTTTTGTCCGAATCTTTGTTCTAGAATCTTTATTGATTTGTTCTGTATTATCTTCGAATTAATTTTGATGTTTGTTCAACGAAAGTTCGAGATTAGTTTGAAATAAATCTGTCATCAATTTGTAAATCTGACATCGATTTGTAGTCTGTAACCATACCTATTCACCTATGCTGGAGTTAGTAATAACGTTTTGGTAAATAGTATTTACCGTTCAGATTGTGTATTCATAGACCATCATTGAAATTACACCATCAGTATAAATAAAAAATTTGCGTTATCATTCCCGAAATATTTCAATATAGCGAAATATTTCAATATAACTTCCCTACGCGTTCCCAATTTCATTGACATAAAAACCAAAACTAAAGAGTAATCCTACATAAATCGGTAAAAAAGTATTCTGAAAATGTTAAAAAACGATCGGAGACTTACCGCATAATTGTGCACAAAAGCAGCTATTCGCATGTTAGTGAACGTCGTAGAGTCTCGTTGGATTATTATAATATTAGTTTATATCCCATTAACATCACTCAACCAATAACCAAAGTTACATTAACATTGTTGCAAGCATGTTACGTAACAGTTACATAAGTTTTGCTACATCAGTGTTAATCCAAAATGTCATATAACGGGTAAATTACCTGCATATAACAATGATATTGCCTCAATAAAACGTGTTTACTGGGCTGTCTCTAAGGATACAAGCACAATTAAAGATGGTGCGATTTTTGGGATGCCTTGCCGTGATGCTTTTCACGATTTTGCTTCCGCAAAAAGGAAGCTATGTTTCTTCTTACGCCATCATCAATGTGCCGGCGCAAGGAACGGGTGGATTCACTTTGAAGATCCTTCACACTAATGACATGCATGCGAGGTAAGTCAGCACATCGAATAATCTCTGTTTTTTTCATAATGTTCCGTAAACGTTTTTCGTTGACATTGAAAATATTGTAAAGTTAGTAAATTAATCGAATCGATCTTGAAAAAATAATGGGCGACGAAAACCCTTTGAAGACGTGTGCAAAAGTGTGAAGATAAGCTTGGCAGATCCACAGCTGACACAACATTACTTCGAGGAGGAATATTATTGGTTCTTGAAAAATATTGTTTTGCTTTTGAAGATTACTAGAAATGTATGTGTTTAAAATTCCTTTTCATCATAGTCAGTTTAAAATTTTTTTTTTAAGTAATTCCTTTTTTACAACACATGCGCTCTTACAATTAATTCTTTCTTTAAAAAAAATTAGATACCCAAGTATAGTTTTTTAAAACTTGCAAAAGCAATTATTTTTTTCTTATTAAATTAAGAATTTTCCAAGACATTCTTATTATTATTTCATAGATTCGAAGAGACTTCGGCGATGTCGTCTAAATGCTCGCCAGAGGCGAAAGCTGCGAAGAAATGTTACGGTGGTTTCGCGAGAATCGCGACGCTAGTTCGTCAAGCTCGAGATTCTGATACGCCGACCATATTTTTGAATGCCGGCGATACCTATCAAGGAAGCAACTGGTTTTATGTGCACAGGTGGAGGATCGTCTCGAAATTCCTCAACCTCTTGAAGGCGGATGCCATCGTGAGATAATGAATCATTTTGCGTTTATTGACAATTTTTGTGGAAATATGTCTTTAAATTTCTCTAACAACTAGTCTGCAACATTCGAACCAGATTATTTGCGTAATTTACCGACGTTTTCAGATACTTTTAGAGATTTTCAGTTTCAAATATTTTCACAGATTTTCAAAGATTTTTTTTGTCGTTTGCTGAATATCTCTACCGTTCTTTATTTTTCAATTCCCTACTTCGTTCTCTACTTTCTCCGATAATTTAGGTTTGGAGATACGTTCTAAGTTTATATGAGAACTTCAGTGAAAATTGAAATTCTCCAGAACATGATTTTTTAACAGAAAAGAGTTACTGGCAGAGAGATTCGACGACATTGATAGATTATTATAGAGTTGATGAGTGGGCAGGCAAAACCGGAGATTTTTGAATAAATATGAATATTTAGACTCGAAGAAAACTTTGCTTTGAGTTTATCTGAAAAGGGCTGAAGCACCTTAAAATTTTTTAAATTTTCAGAGAAATATTTGGCAGTGTTATTGCAAAAAAAAAAAGAAAGAAAATAACTATCTTGTTTCTGCACAGTTTGCGGAATTATTTAAAGTCCGTAACCGCGTTTCCGTTGCTCTGATTGGCTGACATTTCAGTTGAGAGATATCGATTATATCGACATTTTACCGCCAAATATTTGTTTTGAATCAAAGCCACGGTCTCGTAAAATCAACACTTTCGTTCTGCAGTACAGAAACATGAAAGCTCAAAGATAGCATTAATTTTTATGTCTATATTTTTTTCCAGTCTTTGGGCAACCACGAATTCGACGATGGACCCGAGGGTCTCGTGCCCTTCATAAACGAGGCTACATATCCCATTGTAACAGCGAATTTGGATTTAACAAATGAGCCCGAAATGGCTGCATCGAAATTGAAAAAAAGCACGATCTTGACCGTAAATGGCAGGAAGATCGGTATTATCGGTTATTTGACACCGGAGACAAAGTACATAGCTTTAGTCGGGAAGGTCGAATTTTACGACGAGGTGGAATCGATACAGCGCGAAGTCATGAAATTGCGAGCAAAAGGAGTAGAAATTTTGATAGCGGTCGGACATTCGGGTTACATGACCGATAAAAGAATTGCCAAGGAAGTCAAGGGCATTGATATCGTTGTCGGTGGTCACAGCAATACTTTTCTATACAATGGTACAGCTCCCGACACAGAAATACCCGCGGGACTTTATCCCGAGGAAATTGTGCAAGAAGATGGCACAAAAGTCTATGTCGTACAGGCTTACGCTTACACGAAATATTTAGGTAATCTTATCATTGATTTTAATGACAATGGCGACGTCACGAATATAACGGGCAATCCTATACTTCTGGACGGCACCGTTGACCAGGTATAAACATTTTTTTACGCCCGAAATTTCAGCCACAAATTAGGAGAGAGGTCAAGTTACATACCGCGGTCGATAACGAAAACTGCAATCGATTGGGCCTAGGATGCCAGGCCTGTCCGCGCAGGTCTAGCAAAATCAAATTATTTGCGGATCGGAGGCGCCTTCAATCGTACACCGTTCAGTTGTATACTCATTCATTCTTACAATAAGTTCACAACTTCATTCAAGTGCACACCCCAAATACCTTACACTTGCCCAACCCTCGGATCAAAAACTGTACACCGCCATTTCCTTACACCAAAAAAGTTTACGTATTCAATATTTTCCACATTAGTAAGTTTACATCATTTCATTGTAACATTTGCCAAACCTGGCGGTGTACAGTTGAACGAAGTTGTGAACTTATGTAACATTTTTTACGGTGTAGGATTTATTTCCGTAAGAATGAACGAGTGTACGATTGAAACATGTACGATTGAAGGCGCCTCGCGGGTCGAGAACTGATGAACGAAGATAGTAATAATTTGATCGAAAAATCTCAGCAGGCACCGAATTACGAAATTATTACGTTTTTTTATCGACCGTGTTAATAATTTCAACATTTAATCCTATATAATAGGATTATTATTATATATAAAAGGATAGATAAAAGGATCTATTAAAAAGTATTGTCTTCCGCCAGGCTACCGACATCATCGACGAATTAGAAAAATGGCGTCCCGCCGTTGATAAGATTATGAAAAAAGTAATTGGATTCACAAAAGTGAATCTCGATGGCAGCGTCGTGAGTTGCAGAAGACAAGAATGCAGTTTGGGCAATCTGCTGGCTGACGCGATGGTTGATTATGTTAGTGAAAATGTTACTTCATTCTTGTATACTCTCCTGCCCTTGTTATTTGATTATTTGGGGTGACAAAGAAAACATTTGATCGTCATAGTTTGATTATTTACAGAACGCGAGGCTATACGGAGGCGGCAAGGGCTGGACCGACGCAGCGATCGCTATTGTTGAAAGTGGAGGTATTAGAGACTCTATAGTCCAAACGAGCGACGGAAAGGTATCTATTTTGCGTCTTGTGAGCGTCGATTAGTGGTTGCCATAACCACACCCACAAATGTAACCTCAGGTCTAAATAAAACGCGTTTTTTACTGTTTCAGGTAACCGTTGGAGATATTATGTCTGTGGTTCCTTTCAACAACGATCTAGTAAAGCTTAACATTTCCGGACGTGAGATTCGTGATGTTCTGGAGTGGGGAGTTAAAACGCTAAAGTGGAGCGACCTGTCGGATCTACGTGGAGCATTTCTTCAAGTTTCTGGGCTGCAGGTCAGACCTTGGAAGCTAACGATGAATATGGCGGGACATGAATTAAGTATAGACTGTTTTTTTTTTATGAATTTCAGATAATTTATGACTTGGCCCAACCATTTGGTTCGAGAGTCCGCTCCGTTCAGGTGCGTTGCGCCTATTGCAAGATACCGAGTTACGGAGAGCTCGATAACGACGCAATATACACGGTTCTAATGTCGGACTACTTGCAAGACGGTGGCGATGGATTTTCAATGCTGAAGAAATTAAAATATCACACCGCTGGTTAGTGTGCATCTCAGCATTTTTTCTAGTCCGGTTTTTAATTCACTAGCAACAACGCGCTGGGTTCGTTCGCGTTCTTTTTCACGTCTCACAACAGCTTGCTACACAATTTGGCTTCGAGATATATTCCGATATACAATAGGATCTAGATAATAGTACTTTGCGATTCTAGTACGGAAAAGCGGTCTTTCGACGAAGGTTGTGAAGTTGACAGCATTCGCCTGAGAAATTGGTGTTTGCATTAATAATTTGCCGATCACAGCGGATCCACGTGTTGACAAGTACAGCGCGACATAACCCGGTTACAAATGAAATTTGTTTGAATTATTCGCAGGAGTATCGACTGATAGGATGATGGTTGACTACTTCGAGAAGAAGAGCCCTGTGAATACTGGCGTGGAGGGACGGATCAAATATCTTATAAGAACCGAGCGAGAGGAGACTGTGATAGCGGGACCGGGCACCGTACTTGATCTCCGCGCCAGAGCGATTGTCAAGAATGTCGCTACACCCTCAGATTCCGAAACTGTCTCCCTGGCATACTAAGCTACTGAAGAAGCGAGCCTAAAAGCGACGATATTTTTGTGACAAAAATGAACCACACTAGTAACTGCCCAAACGACCGCTTTGGCGACTCATTTTTTTTGCCGCGTTTCGGAAATTAAGTAGTTCTTTGATTCGTGACCGAACAAACGACCGTAAAAACAACCACCCAGAAAAGCTCATCCCAGTCGTCAAAAATTGTATATCTGCACGCTTGAAAAATCGAAGGTGTGTTTTTAGTAGAAAAAAAATATTTTAAGTTTTTTTTCACGGCATATGGACTTTTCCGTATCGGGAAAAATATGACTCTAACATCATTCGAAAGTTGATGAAAAATAAAAAAGTGAATGTTCCTACGAATTTTTTTGAGTGTCTAATATTTTTTGAGATATACTGATATTTCAAAAAAAAGTAAGGTGGGTAACTTTAACAAAAGTAGGAATATATTCGTATTAATATTACTCATTTATTTGCCACATTTACATCAATGTTTTACTATTTTTTTTAAATATATATACCTCTGACATGATTCACGTAGATTTTATGCAGTACTAGTGATTATATCAGAATACATCTTGACTTTACTGGCGGTGCTCATATCCACGTATTTATCACCAATTGAAACTACCATTCCACCCATAATCGCAGGATCAACTTTGGTAGTGAGCAAGATAGTTTGTCCTGACGTCAAGAACATTTTCAATGTTGCTTCGAGTTTGGACTTGGTATCTGCGTCGAGAGCTTTCGCAGTTGTCACTTCGCACACAACTTCGCCCCGGTTAGCAGCCATTATCATCTTAAAAGAGTTAATAACTTGATTCAGCTTGTCGAGACGTCCATTCTCAGCCAGCAATCCGAATAGATTCAAAGTTGCTGGGTTCAGGCTAATTTTTCCACCGATAGCTTTGAAAGCTTCCGCCTTTGCCCGGCGCTTAATAGAAGGGTCCTTTATGAACTCCCGAAGATCTTTCTCCGTCTTCAGAAGACCCTGAAGGAAAAAAGATTGTAAAGTTCAGTACGTCCATTCATTTCAACATACCGTCACACATTTGATCGCAGCCTGGGGATTTAAAAAAAATGTACACCTAACTTCCCTCTTCTAGCTAATGGAACAATATTTCCCAATTCTCGAGTTATAGGCGCTGGTATCGCGACCGGCCTGACATGATCTGGGTTCCAGCCAAGTAATGCCAATCAGGTTTTGTTTCAAAAACTAAGAGTTTCAATTCGGAAGTGACGTTTTTCCCTGTGACGTAAATTTTGGTAAAAGACCGAATTTGTTTAAACGATAAGTGACGTTTTCCCGTTTGACACCACTTTCGGTAAAAGACCGAAATTTCAAACCAGAAGCAACGTTTTCCCCTATAACGTCACTTCCGGTAAAAAACGGAGAATTTCAAAACATAGTAATCACGCGTGCTAAGCCATCGAGCCATCTAAAAATTCCAAACAATTTGAGCCGGGCTTTTGGTCTCCCATGCGTTTTGGCTGAAATGAGTTTGACATAAATGATACCGTACTACGACGATTGTCTACGGAAACAAATGTCATTGTTTTGATTATTTCGATTTATTCATCCCGATTATGCAAGTGCCATATCTTAAGTGCCATCATTTAAGAGGTGATTTTACTTCCACATGAAGAAACCTCCGATATGGCACAAAAATGCTGGGTTTGTAGTGTCACTGGGCTTATCATGACCGAAAATGCTGGAAAACCATGTAGAGAAAAAAATATTGCTGCATGTAACAACTAAACGGATATTCGCTATAGATATACCTGAAATTTCAATAGGTCCTTCTCCACTGCATCTAACGACTTCTGCTTACTCGCTGCCGAGTAGAGGGCAGTGGCATATCGACCTTCCACACCGAAAACTTGTATAGGAGGCTGTAAAAGAAATTGCGGTTTGAATGACAATATTAGTAGTTATCTACATAACTTATGCTTACAAATTAAAAAAAAAACAAAAATCTCATAACATCTGATCATCCGGATGGAATTCGGAAAAATTCAGTACAAGTCCTCGATCGGAATAATAGATTAGTATACAGTTTCAAGACAATAACTCGAAAATTTACAAAAATTGGAGCGAACTTGCATTTAAAAAAATTTTTTTTTCATGTCTCAAGATCTAATAAAATCTCAAAACAAACATGAGTTTTCAAGAAAATGTTGTCTTACAAAGGACAATTACCTCTTTACTCGGGGATGAAATTTCGACTCACTAACTCAAACGGTTGGTGCTTTAGACTAAATTTCATTTATCTGAATGCACTACACACATACACACAAGGAAAGACCAGCTAAAAAATATGTTTCTCAACTATTCTCATTATGGTAAGTACTCTGACACTAAAATATCTGACAAAGAAATAAAATTATATGAAAACAGAACTTCCTCTAAGTGAATGCAAAAATCTACCATATCTAAACATATTTTTAAGGCTTATAGCAGTCTCGTAGAGGAAATTCTGTTTTTATTTTAAAAAAATATGTAACACATCGCAGAACAACAGCGTAACAACTTATACGGTAATGCCATAAGAGATGTTACACTATTGTTTTAGGGGTGTGATATTATTTTTTAAATATATTTAGTCCTAGAGCACTTAAAATGAATGGAATGGATTTCTTTCACTTAATATAGGAATTCCTTAAAAACAATTTAATACAATTTTTCCAATCATAATCCTCTATTAACTCGACTTGATACGAGAACCTTCAACGATTAGTTTCGACTCTATTGGTCAGAATTTAGATGGACTTTAGAATCAGAAAAAAATAACTTTTAAGATGTTAGAAGTAAATTATAATATACATAATACAATTATAAATGCGCTGTGTCTATTCGCACCCCCTTTTCCGTGACTCTAAGCAAGAGACACGAGACACCAGTTTACGTGTCTCGAGAAGATCATTTTCGAGATAATAATTTTGAAAAGGAAAAAGCATGTCCTTCATAATCTTTAATAAAGATTCTGCACTAGACCGTCATGGCTATCGATAAAAACTTATGTAACGCAGATCAGAAATCAGATTGGATACCTTGACCAGCTGTCCTCGGGCAGCAGTCGAGGAGAAGAATCTTACCTGCGAAAAGAAAAATCAATGAATTACATACTGATCGGCGATCTCGCCAAACTGAAGGGCGATTAATAAAAAAAAATGTCTTGAGCTCCAACAGCAGACCGTGTCGTTCATTAGTATATTAACAGGCTCGACATTCATTGCCGTTAAATAAAATTTTCGTATACCGAACTCGGTAGAAATATTTTTCGAAAATTTTAACCGGTTGTTCGTGTCATTATTTGACAATGAGCATACAAAAAAGATACTTACGACGAAGGAATTCATCCTTCCAGCGGCCATTCCAACGGTGGACATCGCGACATGGACAGAGGGAGCTCAGGCTTGTCACGCAATGTACTGCCGTAAAGGCGGGTTTCACGAAGAGCGTAACTCGCGGTAAGCTCAACTTGCAACAGCCAATAGCGCATCGGTATTTCCACGTATAGACTCCCTCCAACCCGTAGGCTCCTTAACCGGTCGGTATAAAAGATTGTAATTCTTTTTCTTCAATGGTACTAAATCCATATCGCCAAAAATAAATTCGGTTCAGATGCGAATGAAAATTCTACATCCTTTATTACAATTTTTACTACATCCTTTATTACAGTTTCCCTATTTTCTCCGGAACTATTAATATTTCGGACAAAAGGAAATTGGGTTTTCATGCATGTGCGATATAGCCTACCGAAACCTAATTTACTTTTGTCCGAAATATATCAATCTATTTCGGGCGAATCAAATTAGGTTTTCATAGGCTATATGTACATCCTTGAAAAACCAATTTTCTTTTGTCCGAAATATTAACCGTCGAGGAGAAAATAGAGAAACCGATTTGTTACCGACTCGGTCTGTACCAATAATAAGTAACAGCATTTTTCTTTTTTTCTTCAACCCACCTGAACAATAGTTTCTATAACAAAAAAAAAGTGTATTCTCATATAGATTTCCTTCGGCAAAATATTGTTCGGAGACGCGGTTAATTAACTATATCTATTTATCGTGTTATGCTATCCGACCGGTTATTTACCAACTCACATAAACACTCCACAGACGCTCGAACAGCGAAGATTTGTTGTGCGTAGTTGCCGCCGGCACAGGTAGAGGGAGTCACCTGTCCGGCAAAACAAAGAGTATTGTGTATCGTGAATCGCTAGAGCACCCGACAATTAAGCTGTCAACTCCGGTATTGTTTGTCGAAGGATAAAAAGTAATATCATTGTATTACGCGCCCGACTGTGCCTTTATAATTACAGTGCGCGCGTAACTTCGGAGCTTGATGTACTTTGGCAAATCCGTCAATCGTCCAATATAGTCACTTTAAGGTCGATACTCGATAAACTAACCTCAGTCTGTGCGACAATTTCCTCGCTCGTATTTGAGCGACGAACAAAAAAACAAAACAATAAGTTTCATCGCCGAGAGAAATGTCACAGTCCACGGCACTTTCTCAATCCGGCAATAGCGGATCGGACTCCACAGCGTCACTCGGTAACTTGCAATCGGTAGGACCGAGCAATCAAAGTTTGTCGGTTACGACAACAATACAAAGCGGCACTCCGCAACAGTCTACGCAGAGCATGGCGCAGAGCCAGCAAACGCTGCAGAACCTTCAACAATCAAAATCAGCATTTTCGGTGACAGGATCTAGCATTGATCTTCTCCAGGTTAGTCAATATTTCAATGCGGTAAGGTAAAAGGCCCAGTTTATGACACTTCTACACAGCTCTCTCACTTCAAGGTAGTACTAGCGGACAGCCTGAGCCCACGTGAGTTCAGAGAGAATTGGTCTGAAAAACTGGAAAAACTTGTCAGGAACCTGGGTGTTCATTTTGACCTCCGCCCGGGTATTTCAGTTGACTCCGGCCTGACTGTTTCATTTGACCGCAGCCAGTGAGCCCCGTTTGACGCCGCCCTGGCAAGTTGATGGACCGCAAATGGACCGAAAAACGGACACGCCTGTCGGGGAACAAAACGGCCAGTAAGAAACAACAAAACGGGCTGTACATTTTGTGTTGGCATTTGGTCTTTTTTCTGTTGCGAACCGAAAGAGGACCACAAAAAGAATTAAAAGCAAAACAACAAAAACATTTTTAAACTTAGCCAAAAATTTTTATACAGAACGTTCGTTCTTTCCTCAGTTTCTGCAACCGAAAAAGGACCTATCCAAAAGTACAGTCTGTTTTACCGTTTTTGTGGTCCGTTTCGTTCCCCAACGGACGTGTCCGTTTTTTTAGTTTTTTCCCTAAAAGCAGCCGTCCGTCAACTTGCTATGGCGGTTAGGATGCTGTTGCAATTTACCCGGTCAAATCATCAAGTATCAAGAGATACGGAGACCTGACACCGTCGAGAGGTTTGCGATACGAACACCATCGACTACCAATCTATTTCGAATCCATTCGCCATCTTGAAATCTCGTACGGATTGTCAACAACGGATTTTAGGCCCTTTCATGTGCCAAAAAATGCGTTGTTACAATGTAGCTATCTTCGACGCCATGCTATTTCCGTCATCCATATAATATAAAAATTTGTTTTTCACAACGATAGTCACTAGTGTCTATGACTTTGGCGTACTGACATACCTTAATGTACGGGACTGAAAGTCATGAAAAATTAGTGGACTTTTATAGTGCAATTAAGGCAAATTATTGGAATTAAAGTACATTTTTAGTAAAATTAAAGTATTTTTAAAGTTTTTAATATAGTTTGTTTATTCAATATACTTTAATATACTGTGTTAATTTTTCAACACAATCGTACATAAAATTTAATATACAGTAGAACCTCGATTATCCGAACACCCATTGTCCGAACCCTCTGTTATCCGAACTGCCGCTGGTTCGGATAGTTTCTATTATCCGAACAATTGCGCAAAATTCTCGTATTCTGACATTGTTGCGCGACAATATATTGTTGCACGCTATAAACAACAAGCCAATTCAAGAACGTTCGAGCTCGCATAGATTCACACAGCGGTACTGTAAATGCACGCCCGTCGTATGAACAGTATTTATGAGTTTCTCAGCCGAGCAAATGCGCACGTGTTCAAAATTTATTTTCGTTAATCTCGTAATTTGTAAGTTAACGATCTCTGACATTAAAAAAATTTGGCTGCAATAAGACGTACAACTCTCTTGTGCCAAACGAACACTGTGGATTTCGTGATGAAGGTTTGAAGTTATTTAAAATATGTGGGTACTGTAATTTTTTCGATATGTATCACGCTATGTCGCTTAACACAGTTTGACTGTCCTGTTATCCGAATTTTCGTTAATTCGAACGAGGTCCGGTCCCAATTGGTTCGGATAATCGAGGTTCCACTGTACCAGTTTATCCGTAAATCCTTCCAGTACTTGTACATTAAATGGCGTACCAATTTTTTTACGGTATACATCGCGAACGTATTATAATAGAATAATAACAATAAGGCGACCAAGAACCTCTATTATTCGTATCTCGAGAACTGAGCACTGTACAAAGTTTTGCTGACCGTTTGTACTATCTCATCTGCATATCAGTCTGCATTCAGGAACGAATGCATACTGCCGTGTACTTCTGTAACAATCGGATTTCCTTTAGTGCTGGAAATATTTCCGTGATAAATTTGTCATCACTTAATTTCGTAAGTTTTTGTGAATGGATAAGAAAAACTTTTATTCATTTTGTTTTTTAACTGTGACCACCACAAGAGATTTATTTTCGTTCGGAAATGATTAGCACCCTTGAAAAAAATATATTATATTTGTTTTTACTGACCCGACACGTGTTGGGTAGGGTAAAGTTTGTCACATCGTCGTAACCTTTTGCGTACGAGATCCTAGAGCGGAAAGCGTCAACATGAGCTGAGAATCACATAAAACACCGTCTTTAGGCTCCTTGTTCAATGCCTGGCGCGTTCACAATTTCAAAACCACTAAAAAAGCCATCAGCCGTAACAACCGTTTTTATGGTTGTTCCCTAGTTGTTCAAGGAAAAGCTACACTTAAAGCAATACCCGACCTTAATTCTTTTTGCTCCTTGGGTTCATTTGAGGAAAACCGTGAAACGAACGTTCAACAGTAGCTCTGAATGTGACCTAAAAAGTAATCCATTTAGCAATAATATAGCAATGGTTGTATGATTATTTCGGTTCGTTTACGGTGTTCCTTTTTTGTGTCAACGTAACCGTCGTTCGATACGTTAGGGCTTGCTCAGTGCGGACCCCGTACGTGAAGGGTTAATTCGTTAAATCTCTGATACACTACTTATACTTTCAGATATCATCGATATGCTTGAATTTCACTCTTCTGATCTACAATTGGTCAGATTAATACACATACGATATGTCTGAAGTGCAACATATCTATTTTTACTCTGAAAATAACGATAAAAAATACATTGTTGATATCAAAAAACTTTGTAATAATTATAAGTTACCACCTGTTCATCGATTTTTGAGACAATATACGATTTGTATTCCGGGTATGGAATGTAACCCTTTGACTCCAAATAAACATTGTCGACTATTTCAAATAGGTTTTGTTTCCAAGTGCATCACCTAATTACGAGCTTGTGAGGTTTCAACGATATCATTTTATCAAGGGTTGAGAAACCCTATGTTATGATAACATTCATATGGTCGATTATAAGTAACATTAAATTGGGAGCATGTAGTAGTCAACTACTGATATATTGAAAATTTGGACTCTCAGGATTCCTGGTTGTATCAGAAAACAACTTACAAACACATCTCGATGTTTTTGCGATATTAATTACGCAATGAGTTCCGGTGACCAGAACTGGAGATTGTGACGTACCAACAAATTAGTTGTTGCTATCTTCGATGCCACGTTATTTGAGTCAGATTTATAATATCGTGTGTATCTGTAATCTTCGTATTGTTTTACTAGAAAATATTTCTAGAATACCTTTAAGTGTCAATAAACATTGTGGAAAATCCAATTTTCAATGTTTAATATATGTACCTTCGAAAAAAATTCCGAATAAAAACGGCTGAAAATCCTGGCCGAGAGTAGAAGACTGCCTGAAGTTTCCGAAGCTTAAATATACCTTGTGTTATCGAACCGACTAAAAGTTACGGGGTCATTTAACAAATTTCCACATTTTTATTTTCAGTTTTTGTCCAAAGCCCGACTGCAGGATCTAGTTAGGGAAGTTGACCCTACCGAGCAATTGGACGAGGAAGTTGAAGAAATGCTGCTACAACTGGCCGACGATTTTGTGGAGACCACGGTGAACGCTGCGTGTTTGATAGCGAAACATCGCCACGCCAATACCGTTGAAGTCAAGGATGTTCAGCTACATTTAGGTGCGTCACCCCATCTATTCGTTCTTCAATAATCATTCCGAGTTACACTCATTTTTTTGTAATCGTTTTTTTCACTTGCCTGTACCAATCTTAATTTAATACCGTTACATAGAAAGAATAATACATACGTATAAAGATGTCTCCATAGGGCGCTGCAATAGTTACCCTCCATTTCTTGTTCACTTTTAACAGACTCCGGCCTGTTAAGTTTATTGCATAATTAAGTATTAACGTGTGTTAAACTTTTGTTACTTTTCAGAAACAAATTGGAACATGTGGATCCCTGGCTTCGGCACTGACGAAGTGCGTCCATATAAGCGCGCCACGGTTACTGAAGCTCATAAGCAGCGATTAGCACTTATTCGTAAATCTATAAAAAAATATTGACAATGGGTAAACGAGTATTTTGTATTAACAATATTTTTTTGAAAAGTTATAAGTCTCAAGTTGTTGACACATGAAAATAAATGGTATTTCCTACAAGCCGTAATGTTTCCCACAGCCAATTAATGTTGACCGATCCAAATTAATCCAACATTGGAGATTAATCACCTGCATTTGAACGATAGACTCACGGGAGTCTATCGTTCGAATAATTAGGTAATTTTTATATTTTGGGAAAATACTAATACAGGTAAAATTATTATCACACATTTATTGAACTGAAAACCATTATTATCATTCAGAGTTGGGCAAGTACCCTATGTACTTGAAGTGCGCATTCAGGTATCGAGTTCTTGAAGTACTGAGCGCTGGGTAGTTCAGGAGTGATGACGTATTGCGTACTGGCTGATCTGAATTGCTGACGTTCTGAGTGCGGGACACTGACTCAATACTAGATACTTCAATACGTACTTCAAGTACGTAGTGTATTTACCCAGATCTGTTATCATTATTATATATTTATTATCATTATTTTATCTTTATTCAGTACTAACAGTTATAATTACGCATTAAAGAAATCGAAACAAAACTTTATCATCACATGTTAATCTTTGAATAATCTTCAAATATTAATCAGCTCCCATATTTTAAAAAATACTGAAAAAAATCAAGCATGTTAAAGGTGCTGAAAAGATTAATTTTGCATATCCATAATTCCAAAATGTTATTAACAAATTGATGAAAAATAAAATTGTTCGACAAATCTCCCGGAAACCTAACTTTGTTTTTTATGAAAATGATTCTTCTCCGCATAAGTTTCTCTGAAACTTATGTGAAACTTATGTATGCAAAGTGAACACCATTCGCAAAGACTACCTTAAGAGCATGTGAAACACTATGAAGTGCGAGAGAGATAGCATCAGTGACGCTCTCGGTGGAGCGAGAGAGACACGTTGAGAACGTGTTTCACATGCTCTTAAGGTGAAGTGAAACATCCCCAACGGTAAAACAGTTAAGAATTTTTCAGGTTGGAATGGACGCATACGGTTTACCATTTTTCTCGAAAGTGCATTGCTGAAATACAATGAAACTTTTAGAATGGGAATAGTATGTACAAACGTAGTCTTTCGTTCTCGATTTTATTCTGAAATCAAACGAAAAAATTACAGTGCTATTACCACGGAAAATAATATTCACGCGGAAAGTAATTTTTTCTTTCAATTTCAGGAAAAAAAATCGAAAACGAAAGACTGCGCTTGTGTATTCTACGCCTCTTCCAAAAGTTTCATTGCATTTCGTCAACGCATTTTCGAGAAAAATGGTAAACCGTATGCGACGATTTCGACTAGAAAAATTCCAAACTGTTTTACCCTTGGAGAGGTTCCACTTTATCTTAAGGACATGTGAAACGACTCAGTCGGTAACCAAAATCTGTAATGAATGCGATTCAGAAACGGTAGACTTCTCGGGAAAAAGCAAATCATTAGCGGATGTACAATTTAATACCGCGTCCGATGATGCTTCCGTGTTATCCGAAACGTCAAGCGGTTTTAAATGGTATTGATTCGAAAAATGCATCTATCTCGCACTCATATGTCATGTGGTATATCTTTCACATGGCCTTAAGGTAGCTTATGTCGCTTCCCGCTCATCTCGCATAAGTTCGAGAAAAGTAAGCGAATACTGCAAGTACTTCTCGATGATTTAAAAATCTGAAAAAATGCATGCAGATTAAAGATACTGAAAAGATTAATTTTACACAATAATAATTCCAAAATGTTATTAACAGATTAATCAAAAAATTAATTGTTTAACAAATTGCCCGGCAAAACAACTTTTTTTTTCTATGAAAATGATTTATTTATTTTTCTGAATACGTATGAATTTTTTCAATTAGTTTTGATTTTTTAATTTTTTTATATGAAAAAAATGTCTGAAAAAACATTATAATTTTGCCGGGTAATTTGTTAAACAATTAATTTTTTCATAAATATGTTAATAACATTTTGTAATTATTATTATGCAAAATAAATCTTTTCAGTGCCTTTAATATGCATGCATTTTTTCGGATTTTTATACCATCGAGAAGTACTTGCAATATTCACTTACTTTTCGATAACTTATGCGAGATGAGCGGGAAGCGACATAGCTACCTTAAGCGGCAATGCGACTACGTAATGCCGCGTCCCCAATATCCGCTCACCCACCGAGCCCCAGTCCAGCTTCTACCACCTGCTGTCCCGTGAATGGTCCAGTCCATCGGAAACATTCGCATATCGTAATCCGATTGGATCTTTCCGTCGGAGCGCAGCGCTCATTGGTCGGCGTTCGACGCTCATTGGGGACTCCCCCGTCATTACGACTCCCACCTCGTTCGCCTATCACGTCCAGTCCCGCCTTCCAGCCACTCCAATCCGTTGTGTTCTCGGTACTTTTTGAATTTCGCATAAAACCCAACGTATCTGTTGACATGCCTGGATCATCTTCGGCTTGTAAATGCTATTCTCCGGCCGAACGCTCGAGAGTGCGAGAACTCTCGAGCGCAAAATGACGGGCGTCCGAGACGGTAAGTTGCGATTTGTTCCCTTAATCCTTTCCGAACTATAAAAACTAGTAACGTCCTCGATATTCGTCCCGCAACCGGCAATGCCTTTCCGGCTTTACGAACAATCGATGATCTATTATTTTTACCGACCGTCCCGTCTCGGTTTTATCCTCGTCAAAAATTAAACAGTCAAACTGCACAATAAATTTTTTTTGCAGAAAATGATCCCCGCAAGTCCGCCGAAGAAATGGACGACGAGAGACACAAGACATTGGCCTACGAGTACCTTTGCCACTTGGAGGAGGCAAAGAAGTAAATCTATCGACCAATCGCCACGCACGTCATGCACGCCAAAATAAGCGAAATAATTTTTTTTTTTAATTTTATCCTTTCAGATGGATGGAGGCTTGCATCAGAGAAAAGTTACCGCCTACAACCGATCTCGAAGAAAATTTGCGCAACGGAGTTTACCTCGCGAAATTGGCGAACTTCATGGATCCATGGATGGTGCCGATCAATAGGATCTACGATCCGGAGCAAAAGAGATTCGCAGTTGCCGGCCTACAATATCGTCACACCGACAACATAAACCACTTTCTGGCGTGCCTCAAATCCATGCAACTGCCACTGGTAAACTGCTTGCGCGTTTCGATGACGCTTTGCTTGTATGCCTCTGAACTAAAGTTTCATTCGGTTTGAATCTCTGTACTTTCATTTCGTTTCATTTTTCATTTATTATCATTAATTCATTAAGTACAAACTATTTTACATACATTACATTTTTGCCGCAGAAGCTTTTAAGCTCGTACGCGGATATCCCCCGTATGTTTTTTTACATATCTCAGATTTTTAGATACAAATATTGCAGGGATAAACTTTCCGAAAGAAGAATTTTTATAAAACAATTGATCCATGTTGGCGGGGCTGTGAAACGATTGCTCAACGGGTAATCGGGGAAAGGTTTTCTTTGCGTCCATGCAAAATGATCTTGTCGATTTGTGCTAAGTGTATGCACTTTTTCAGAATTTTCTGATGTGAATTTTTTTTCATTCATATTTTTATTCCCATTGGGAAGTATACAAAATTTGCAGTGTATCTTATATTTCGCTTGGGAATGCATGTCTGATACATCCTCAAATAATTTCTGACTACTACGGCAATCGGATGCAAAACAAAGTATTTTATTATTTTTATTAAAAATAACATCAGGTAAGGTAAAAAAAAAAATATATAAGAATATTTCCGGTTTCCAATTTTTTAAAAGTACTAGGCGGACGATTTTTTTTATTTAATTTTTGTTACTTTCAAAAAACAAAAAACCAAATAATGTAACGTGTCTTACAATTTTTAAAGTTAAAACCTGGAGATTCTTATGTACCGTCAAATCACCGTTACGTACAATTCAATGTGAGGAATTTTTTTTCCCCGATAAAATCATTCCTCTTTAAATACGTGAATTAAATACGCAATACGCTTTCTGAATTTTGCACAATTTTTCTAGACTTTTCAGCCAGAAACGACAGACATCTATGACAAGAAAAACATGCCTCGGGTTATCTATTGTATTCACGCTCTGAGCACCCATCTGTTTAAACTGGGCAAGGCTCCGCAGATACAGGATCTCTATGGAAAAGTTAATTTCACAGGTATGCTAAAAAAAAAAGAAACTGTTCCAGATTTGTTATTCTCGAGTCGAATATATTTCCATTGTCCACATTTTTTCGCAGCCGCCGAGATCGATGCCGTAAGCAAAGAACTAAAGAAGTACGGAATACAGATGCCGGCGTTCCAAAAGATCGGAGGTCTCTTCACAAACAGCATGGCAGGAGACACCGCCGCTTTGCACGCAGCCGTGATCGCAGTAAACCAGGCCCTGTCGACTTCGGATACAAATGCGGTTTTGGGAAGTCTTCTTAACACTGCAGCGAATTTTAACAACATTGAAGCGAAGCACGTATCTTACTATCACGAAACGTTGCGAGAGGCCAAAGAAATAAAGACACAAGCTGCTCTAAACCGTGTAAGTAAGCAGACGGCAAAAAATACTCCCACGATAAAATGCATATAATCATATAATCATATAATCATATAATCATGTAATCATATAATCACATAATCATATAATCACATAATCATATAGTTATGATAATTATCATAAATTATCGTACGATTCATATCTTACCCATATATATAATCATAGGGATGGGCGAATAATACATGAATCGAATATTACTGCTCGTTTCGACATTTGAATAGAATAATTGTTTTTTTTTTATCTCAATAATAATATTTCGAATACTAATGAATAGTCCGAACATCTGGAATAATTTGAATATTTTCGATATTTGGTTTTTATTTTGAATAGAATTATTCGTATTCAATTCGAATCGAATTATTCGACATATCGAATATTCGCTCACCCCTAATAATCATATATAACCATAATATTACTGTGTATGAATCATACATGACGGATTATAGATGGATTATTACGTACAATTATATTTTATTACTTTTTCATGGGATCTTGCACCGTTACTTGCTTCGAATCTGTTGCAATCTCTGTCGCAGTCACTCAATGATAGTTACGTGCCAGATGTGTACGATGAACTTTTGACCCCGGCGGAAATTCAGGGCCATATTAACAACGTGAACGGTAAGCATTGTCCAATTATCGGTTCGATAAGCGATACGTAATTTATTCAATTTACATCATTAGCTCAGTGCGCTCTCAAAAGCGTCGCCGAATCATTAGAGCTTGGGGAACGCGAACTGATAACGGCTCTGTCCTGTCCCGCGCTCAAACTCCAGGTAAGATTATTTATATATATATATATATATATACAGTAGTAGGCAATTGAAGTGGAACAAGGTTATTTTGGCGAAAGTATACGTGAAAGGGTCCAACTTTTGCCAAAACTGGCGAAAAATATCGTGTTCCACTTCAATCGCCTCCTACTGTATATTAACATGTTCAAAAAAGGCATTTTAAAAAAAAATTCTGCCACCTTTTTAAAGTACGGATTTCGTCCTCAAATTGAACCTCGCGAAAGACGGGCTCAAGCAAAAAAATTTTAAGAGGTCCCGCATTCAACGTTTGTACCGAAAAAATTCGACAACTTCTTTCATTTTAGGTACGAACGACGAATGCAACATCTCTTAAGATTTTTTGCTTAGGCCTGCCGTTGGCGAGGTTTTTTTAACTGTAATTATCGAGTGAACTTTTTTGCTCATTTTTTTAAATATATTTTTTATAATTATTTTTTTTATAAAAATTTGCATAAGGTACCGACTGAATCGTTTCCATTCGCCTCAAAGCGTATATAAATACACATTTAAAAAAAAAAATTATAATATCCCCTCTGTAGTTTCTCCGGAAGTACCTCCCAATATCTACTCTCTTGTCATTGATTACAGCAGGATAAGTCATTGAACAAGCAAAAGATTATTCGACGCATACGCGAGTTACCTTCCCTGTTTGCTCCGAAATGGTTAACTATTTCGTCTGAAAGCAAATTAGATTTTTTAGCCAATGAACTGACGCGTCAAAAACGTAAATTGTATTCGTCCGAAGTATTAATAATTCCGGATCAAATAGGGAAATCGATTTGTTACCGACCGAGTTTGTTACCGACATTTTTCACACGCCATTGAAATTTATTTCAGCACGTCGTACCGGAGAACGCTCAACTGTACTCAGCTGAACTTATGGTCCTCAAAAATTATCCCGAACTTTACAAGGAATGTGCGGAAAACAGCCTTCACTGCCGGGAAATTATACAGCGGAAGATCGATGCGGCAAATAAAATTGCTGTTGACAATAACGACCGTGAGTATCATCGCAGTCGAGCCAGCGCGACGGTTCCGTGTCCAGTCGTGAATGTAATGTAACTTCGGGAATTCAGGAAAAATCGTCGTCGACGCGATAAACGAAGCCCTCGAGCAGGACTCTCACGAAGAATTTTACAAAGCGCTGATGAACCCAAGTTTGGGTCTCGGCGAGTACGTCGACAGATTCGCCGTTCCATTGTATTACACCGAAATGAAAATCGATCGCGCGGAATCGAAGGTACCAATTTTTAAAGCAGTTAAGGATGTTTGGGTCAAAACGCGTTTCTGTTCGATCGCTATAAAACTTTGCTACATTTTAGGGAAAAACCTACTGAATAGTTTGCAATGTTTTCAAATTTGTTGACCGTGTAGTTTTTTAGAAATGCGTGTACAAAGCTACATAAAGTACCGTGTAAACGTTTCGGAAATCGGTCGGTAATGACAGAACGTAGCGACTTTCTCAGCCGATTTCTGTTAGACTCTAATAAAAAACCTACCACAGGGAAGGACATACTATCAGATAGATTGTGTCCAAATTTACAGAACATTCACCGTTTTGTTTCTGAGATAAATTCAATAAACGAAAGACCCTATCTGTGTCTAGCCGCTTGTTTTGTCTGCGTTTCTCACTCGCACACTGACTAACGCGGTCAGCTGAGCCCCTCTCCGGTTTCCCGCCCGCGATTTTGGCCCAAACATCCTTAATCACGCGGCGAGTGTCAATATAATGTATTTTTTTTATGTATAATGTATTAATGTACGCTGTAAGATTATTTAAATGTGCGCAGAACGATTTAACTCACAGCGACATCGTCGTCAGTATGAGAGTCTTATCGGCGATCGCTTGCATCACCAAAGCTGTGGACACCGGCGATCCCGAATTGGTTTATCGCGCTTTGTCCGATGTCGAAGCTCACGTTACGGTAAGTTAATTTGTCTACAATTCGCAACAGCGATGAAGACTTCCTGTTCTTGAGCCCTTTAACTTCCGTACGTCCAATTTTAAGGCAGTTAGATTTTGTTGACTAACTTAATTTTGGCATTGCATTAACTTGTATATATAATAATATATATATATAAAATATTATATTGCATATAATATATGGTATATATTATAATAATTTAGTTACTATTTTTATTTAAGTAAAATACTTCATTATCTTCTTTATTTTACAGGATTTGGACGCGGAGAATAAAGTTAAATATTGCAGAGCATTGGCTGCGATTCGATCTGACAATCAGCAAGCGAAGAGGGATTGTCCTTTGCTAACTTACATGGATATCCAGGAATGCGTGGATGTCGTTAATCAACAATGCCGTGAGGATAACGAAGGTACACATTGAGCACATCTATAAATCAGAGCTGGGAAAATACTTTAAGTACGTAAAGTACGTATTAATGCACCAATTACTGAAAATACCGTGCAGTGATGAGTACTAGGCAGAACCCTTACAAGTCAGGCAGAAAAGTACATTTTTTCCCGACTGCGCTAAAATAACCACATTCCGTGCGTGCAATATTTTTCGAAACTTCCCGAAGATTCCATTATAAACGTTTTTGGGATCGCTGAAATTCAATCTAATATCAGATTAAGTTAGAAAAAAAGTGAATTACGATAAAAATGGGTCTCGTAGTTTATGAAGTCGTAAAGTACAAATTTAAAAAATTCAACATCGCGTATCAAAGTTAACTATACAAAAAAAAATTATATTTCGACCGAAATTTGAGTGCACGCCGAATCGTTTATGTTATTAAGACAGTCCTGTAAGATTTGAAGCAGACGCGTCGCATAGTAACGACGAATAGTGAAAACTAAGAAATCGCTTACTTTCGTCGGTAAAACAGGAAGGTCCAGCAGCCCCTTAAGTAATAACTTGGCACTGGATACATCGAGCACTGAAGTACATTAATACGTGCCTGGAATACTCGACGTGTCCGCCCAGCTCTGTGATAGACCGTACGAAAAGTGCGAACTATCGCCACAATAGGCGCTGCAATCGATTATCCAATTCACAGTTATACATGTATTGGGACTACTGAACAAATCCGTGCTGGAGAACAATCGATCTGGGGTCATGTTGGCTCTGACCAACGAGTCTCTCAAGTTGCAAACATCGACGTCCCCGGCAGATGCCTCCCTGTACTTAAAGCTATTCAACAGGTGTCTGAAGGAGAATCATTCGGATGGTTCTGGCTTATGGCTCGAAGACGTCGAAAACGTCGCTCGCCTCGTAGCTGCCGAAGCTGAACAAGTACAGAACGGTAAGTAGAATCGAATTGTCACACTGCTTGCCTTAAACATCCTCTTCCCTCCTTGCTCGGGCTCTGTCGGTAACAAAAACTGTAATTCATTTTCGTCAAGTTTTTTCTACTAATCTTTTGTGGGGATACCAAATTATTAAAGATTCTAAAAATGCAACTATCTTTCTTGCACTCATATGTGACATTACATGTTTTACCTCGCCTTAAGGCAGTTGTGCTGCTTGATGTTCATTTCGCATAAGTTCTAGAAAAATGAGATAAAATTGCAAATACTTCTCGATTATATAAAAATCTGAAAAAATGCATGCATATTAAAGGAATTGAAAAGATTAATTTTTCATAATAATAATTCCAAAATGTTATTAACAAATGGATGAAAGAAAAATTCGTCAACAAATTTCCCGGAAAAACAATTTAAAAAAAAATGAAATCATTCGTCCATTTTTCTAAATACGTTCATTCATTCTGATTAAATTTTTTCAGCGTTTTAATAATTTTTAAAAATTTTATATATTCATTATATCTTTAGCGTGCAACCTACTGGCACAAATAAACTTGGCACTGCAGCGCAACGATCTGTACTCTACTGTCGAGTGCCTCGAAGAGACCGGACTTAGGATATCGATAAAGCACAGGGTCGAGTATTTTACAACGTTGAAAAACTTGAGCGACTACAAGGTTACTTAATATTATTATTTTAGTATCATTTTTATTAATACTATGTAGAAAAAGAGTAAAAATTACCGACGGTCGATAATATATTTGAATATCTGCCAATACAGAAGGAAAAATTCAATTGTCCGTATGTGCGATACGTCACTCCCGAAGGAAACGAGTCGTACCTCGATCTAAAAAAGTACAGCTATACTTGGGATTGTCCGCGGAACATCGCCGAGAGTCTCTACGTTACGAAGGAAGATATTGAGGTATAATAATAACTGAATGCGTTTATAATAACTATACCGCCGTCAAGTGACCGACACCCGGGCTTAGTCGGTAACAAAAACTGTATTTCATTTTTGTTTAAGGGTCGTCTGTTAGATGGAAATGCTAATATTTTGTGTTTAGATGCAAATGTTGAAGACCCTTGAGAAAAATGAATTACAGCTTTTGTTACCGACCGAGGGCCTCCTCGTCTGTAAAACTATCGCTCACGCCCTCCACGCACAGTCGGTAATAAATCGCTTTCTCTTCTTTCTAGGAGATCGAATATTATTTGTAAATCCCAATAAAGTTTTCGTACGCAACAGATGGACGCATGAAAGCCAAAATTGCTTTTTCCGAAATATTAATGATCTCAGAGAAAATAGTGAAGGCCCTTCGATTATAAACTCTACTGACGTGTCAAAGTATTCACGAGAATTCCTTATAACTTTCTTTTGCAGAATGTCATCAAAGATATCGAGATGGAAGAATTCGTTCGGGGCGATGCGGCTGGAATCAATGAGACAGCAATCGTGAAATTTCAAGCCCTCGCTCGAGGATATCTCTTGCGTAAAAAGATTGCCGAGCGTTTTTCTCATTTCCACGATAATATCGACAGAGTCGTCAAGATTCAAGCGTGGTGGAGGGGCTTGATACAGCGCAAGATGTACGCGAAAATAATCGAAGCGAGAGTCAGAGGGAATGTCGAAAGAGCTTGCAACTATTCACGGATGAAGACCAAGTATCAGAATGCATTTGATCGATATCGGGAACATGTATGTACGAAAACCAGTCAACCTGTTGGTGTAAGCCTCTCGCTAAGTTAACGCCGATGGGGCTGTGGTCGAAATCGGGCACGTACTTCCCTATCGGTACCCGTGACCGCTGTTTCGACGGTCGTTCGAGCGCAAATACCACCGCTCTGATTATGCGTAAAACCAACCACAAAATTATTGCATAACAGACCGATTGTAGCGCCATCGCCTCGAAGCAAACTGCTGGTTATACCGATGTTAAAGAGGTTGGATTTGACTGTTCCGACCGCAAAGCAACTACAAATTTCATTGGCTGAGGATCTTCAGGATGCGGGCGATTTTGAACAAATTGACCGCGAACTCTGGCAAAATCAGATCTCTCTGTCAGATTTTGTCGAAACAACCGGGAAACTTTTAGGTAGGCGATCTTGTAATTCCGGTCGATTTTCAACAAATCGATCGCGAAACAACCGGAAAAGTTATAGGTGGCGCTGCATTCGATCGAATTTATAGTCGAACCGGTCGTATTTATAGTCGAACCGGTCGTATTTATAGTCGAAATGCTGTCGATGGTACCGATAGGGTTACCACCACTTTGCACGATCTGGTGGGGGTCTTCCTGACAGCGTATCGAGGAGAAAGAGCAACGCGTGTACTTAGCGGGAGGCGACGGTAGTTGAAAAAAAACGTTTGTAAAAAACTCATCTTCCACATTTTACGATGTATAGGAAGACAAGATTGTCAAGATGCAAGCATTGTGGAGAGGACGCATAGCCAGGCGGGCGTTTCATTCGCTCCTGCGATCGGAAAAACCGCCGTTTCCCGTAGTTCGGCACTTCTCGTCGATCCTCAATTTTAATGCCGAAGATTACGACAAGGATCTTCAATTGCAGGTGGGTTCTTACTTGACTTTGAGCTCGACTGACTCTGAGCTTGACTGACTTTGACTTTTATATTTCTCTTTACAGCAACTCAAGAACGATGTCGTTCAAACGATAAGACACAATCAGAATCTGTCACAGCAGTTAGATGGAATGGATATCAAAATTGGTTTGCTCATACAAAATAGAATAACGCTTCAGGTAAATAGAACAGTCGTTGAAATACTCTGATGGAATACGTGTGTGTAATCGATGCATCTCTCATTGTGCAGGATGTAATTGCACATGGAAAAAATCTCGAAACCCTCGCGAAAGACAAAAGTGTGCAGAGATCACGAAAGAATTCGACGTCCGAAACGGTCGCTCAGAAGGGATTGAAATCTTTAACCAAGGAAGGACGAAAAATGTTGGAGGGCTATCAGCATCTTTTCTACGCGTTGCAAACAAATCCTATGTACCTGTCGAAACTCCTCTTTCTCCTGCCGCAAAGCAAAACTAACAAGTTTCTGCAAAACGTTATTCTCACACTGTTCAATTTTGGTTCCAACACGCGGGAGGAATATCTGCTCTTGAAACTTTTTGGCAAGGCGCTTCAAGAGGAGATAAGGTGAAGATGTTTCAATTTCATGAATGGTCTTTTTGTTTCGACGAAGTGCCGCGATTAGAATAAAAAATTCCAACGTAAAAGAAAATGCTTTTTTCTTACATTGCAGATCAAAGTTTCAAAAACCATCGGAAGTTGTGACGGGGAATCCCCTGGTTTTAAAAATGGTGGTCAACTATGCGAGACATTTAAATGGACAACAGGCTCTGCGTCAGATTCTAGGACCGATAATCGAGAAAATTCTATCCGACAAGAGCATAAATATCGAAACGAATCCCGTTGACATATACAAATGCTGGCGAAATCAGTTGGAGATGGAGACCGGTGAAACACTGTGAGTATCGCTGTAGCGCCGAGTTAAACGAAAAAGTTTTTTTATAATATGAAAATATCTTTAACGGTACTTCTAAATGAAAAGTGTTCTCAAAAAGCATTACGGTCAAAATCTCCCCGGGTAAGATATTCAGAAAGATATTCAGGAAGATATTCAGATCTCTATTCAAAAAGATATTCAAAAAGATATTCAAAAAGATATTCAGAAAATATATTCAAAAAGATATTCAGAAAGATATTCAAAAAGATATTCAAAAAGATATTCAGAAAGATATTCAGAAAGATATCGGCCTAACTTCTCCGAAGATTCTAAATGCCCAGAGTTAGGGTCTTAGAATCTTTCTTGAAATCAATTGTGTGGTATCAGTCGAAAAAAAAAATTCCCAGTCTATTCTAAAACTTCTGAAAATGTTTTCACATGCGATTTTAATGAGTACACGCAGTTGTACTCACTACGTTTTTAAAATTTTGTAACGCGAGTGTTACAGAACCAAAGTGAGCTTATTCACAATTATTTCAGAGATCTTCCATATTCGGTGACTCAACAACAGGCACTCAACTACGAGCAAGTGCGCAAGAGATTATCGAAGGGTATACAAGTACTTCAGAACACGGTTCTCGAATTTTTGAAGAAAATAACGCAATCTCGCGATTTAATACCGTACGGAATGCTCTACATGGCGAAGGTATTGAGCGATACGTTGTCGGAAAAATTTCCAAACGCTCCCGAAAAGGATATCCTCAAGGTCGTCGGTAATCTGATATACTATCATTTCATCAATGCCGCGATCGTCGCACCCGATGCTTTTGAGATCGTTAGCTTGCCGATCGATCGATCTCTGTCGACCGATCAACGAAGAAATTTGGCGAGTATCGCCAAGATACTGCAATTCGCAGCGTCGAAAAAAGGGGTAAGTGTACACAAATATCCCCGACAGATCGGGTCAACCAATACTCAGCCGAAAGTCGCCGATCGATGTGTGCAAAACTTTACCCATAAATTGACTTTGAGAGTATTATTCGGTAGACTTGGTGTTTCCAATCAATTTGAAGATTCGCATCAGGCCAATTTCGGTCGGCTTGACGAGCTTCGCGACATACTGTACGGCGGTTTTAACGGGGATAATTCGACGACTCGATCGAAATCCGACTCATATTGTATCTTTTGTGTTTAGTTATTGCATAGATGAATCAATCGAGAGTTAACTGGTGACATGTTAAAACGACATATGGTTGAGTCCATGCTGAATCAACACGAACGTGCCTTCAAATTTGTCAATACACAATTCTTCTCAATGTAAAAAATTGAGTCCCCTCAATGTAGGGGTTTAGTCTAGTCAATGTAAAAAAATTGAGTCCCCTCAATGTCAACAGTTGACTCTACTAAATATCGGCAGTTGAGTCTGCTCAATGTCGGCAGTTGAGTCTACTCAATGTCGGCAGTTGAGTCTACTCAATGTCGGCAGTTGAGTCTACTCAATGTCGGCAGTTGAGTCTACTCAATGTCGGCAGTTGAGTCTACTCAATGTCGGCAGTTGAGTCTACTCAATGTCGACAGTTTAGTCTCCTCAATGTCGACAGTTGACTCTACTCAATTGTCGACAGTTGACTCTACTTAATGTCAATAGTTGAGTCTACTCAATGTCAACAGTTGAGTCTACTCAATGTCGACAGTTGAGTCTACTCAATGTCGACAGTTGAGTCTACTCAATGTCGACAGTTGAGTCTACTCAATGTCGACAGTTGAGTCTACTCAATGTCAACTGTTTCGGTAGACCACATCCTCCGGGGATATATTTAGCTTTATGACACCATATAACTTATATGAAAATTATATCCTTTTTCCAGGATCTTACGGTACATAGATTATTCTAACGCTACGCGAATATCCGGTTTCAGTTCGGGGAGGAGGCGACCCACCTCGTCTGCTTGAATCCTTTCATAATAGAGTGTCATGAGAGATTCAAGAAGTTCTTCCGTTCGTGTTGTCAAATCGAGCCGCTTGACGAACACTTCAGTATTCACGAGTACACAGAAGCCACGCTCATACACAAGCCTGAGATTTACATATCGCTGCAGGAAATATGCGACACACACTCTCTGGTTCTCGAATATCGTTACGACATCGCCCCGGAACCGATGGATCCGTTGCACGAGTTATTGGACGACTTGGAGTCTCCACCGAGCCTGGCTTCCCTTCTAGGCATAAGTGAGTTTATCCGCTCTCTTTGCGTTAGCTATCGGTCAATTACAAAATTACAAAATCGAATTCGTCGTGCTAATATCATGTCAAATCCTTCCCCGGGAGGGACTTGAGGGACCCAGAATAATCACGACCTGGGACAATTATTAAGGGAACTTTGTCCTTGAAGGGACTTTAAGGTAGTACTTGCAGACAGCCTGAGCTCAAGTGAGTTCAGAGAGAATAGAGAGAGGAATTGCGAACACTTCTCGATGACATAAAAATCTGAAAAAATCAACCATATGGAAGGTACTGAAAATATTGATTTTCCATAATAATAATGACCAAATGTTATTTGGCAATTCAGTCTGTCCGCTAGTACTACCTTAAATAATCAGAGCATGGGACTGCTTCTGAAATATCTTTGATCGAGGAGGGACACAATAAACAGGGTCTGAGGCCGATATTCGAGAAATTTGACTCTAAAGGTACTTAGAATAATTCAGTCCTGCAGCGACTCGTGGAAATACTCAGACCCGTAAGGACCGCGAATAATTACGAAGTAGAACGGTTCTTGAGGAGATTTTAACTCGGGAGGGATTAAAAATAATCGTCAGTTCGAAGCAATAGTTTGAAGACTTTAATAAACTTTGATAAACTTTATTTGTTCGGGACAGCCGATCCGATCTGCGAGTCGAATGTTGCCAGAATGGGCAAGACCGAGCTTTGTTTAGTGCTGACAAACAAATTCGAGGTGCCGGAGCATGACGACCAAAATCTTAATAAACTCTTCATCAAGACGAAAGAGTTGTTGGTGTCGGTACTGCAGTTCCTCAAAGGCGAAACTTTGGTCGAAGCCCTGGAATCAACGTCCTCGCCGATTCAAGAGAGACTCTATGACGCCAAATGTTCCTCA
Source organism: Ichneumon xanthorius (assembly GCA_917499995.1). NCBI lineage: Eukaryota > Metazoa > Arthropoda > Insecta > Hymenoptera > Ichneumonidae > Ichneumon > Ichneumon xanthorius. The sequence continues at coordinate 16,069,331 of OU824200.1, read as the reverse complement.
ATGACCAACGCCCTGAATCTCATTCATCGAAGGTAAAAATTATATGCAACGCCAAAAATTGTTTCCATTGACCATTGTCAATCGGTCCATTTATCCATCGGTCCATTTGTCCATCGGTGCATTTATCCATCGGTGCATTTATCCATCGGTCCATTTGTTCATCGGTTCATTGATCCATTTGTCCATTTGTCCATTTGTCCATTTGACCATTTGACCATTTGACCATTTGTCCATTTGACCATTTGTCCATTTGACCATTTGTCCATTTGACCATTTGTCCATTTGTCCATTTGTGCATTTGTCCATTTGACCATTTGTCCATTTGACCGTTTGCCCATTTGACCATTGGTCCATTTGACCATTTGTCCATTTGACCATTTGTCCATTTGACCATCTGTACATTTTCCATCTGTCTATCTGACCATCTGTACATTTTTTCATCTGTCTATCTGACCATCTGTCCATATTAATAATTGTTCGATATCGGATTTGTACGCCCGTTTGAACTAATCTTTCCTATCAAACAGTAGCTCATCGCTGAACGATTGCAAGCTTCAACTGCGAGCATACCTCTACAAATTGGAGTTGGGCGGGTGGGTGTCGCAGGATGACGGATATCAGAGAATCGTAACGGCAGTCGCGAAAGATCTGTGCAATAAGGGTAAATATCGAGTTCTGAGGAACAAGGAGCTTCAAACTTTACGAGCTACGAAGCAAATATTACAAGAGAAGACGAAGTATTACCAGGATCAGGTGGAGTTTTACAACGAATACACTCAACGCTGTTTAGAAAATTTGCACACCGGCAAAGGGTACAGTACAGATTTTTTTTTTCCTTTGATGTCCCCGTCTCGACGTCCAATGATAATTGTTTTTTTTTTTGTTTTCTCGACAGATCACTGCGGGCTATCAAACTCATTCAGAAGAACAATCACGGAAAGTTGAAGTCGAAAACGACACTGAAATACTCGGCCGCGAAATTGCACGAAAAAGGGGTTCTCCTCGAAGTGGACGGACTGCCGCACTCACAATTTAAAAACGTCACCTTCGAGATCAGCCCAACCGAGAACAACGGAATTTTCACGATCAGAGGAAAATTCATGGGCGTTGAGATGGAACAGGTTGACATCGACATACAAAGATTGCTCGAGCTTCAGTTCGAGGGCGCACCGATAATGGACATGTTCGGAAAGGCGAAGATAAACGTTAATCTTCTTTTGTACCTTTTAAATCGAAAATTTTACGGAAAGACTTGAAAACCCGGAGCGACCTGACTGATTTTATTTATGAAGAAGAAAAAAAAAAGAACAAACATTGACTATTTAAACTGTAACGTATTTATAAATCAGAAAAGTATTACCGGCTTGTCATCGACCAAGCGTACTATTTTTTTAAAATATTTTTAAAAAACCGCTAAAACCCATTTTACTCTAAGGCCAGGCCGAACGAAACAAGATCGGTGTCGTCGACGAGGTTTCGCCTGAAAATTTGGTATCTCATTATTTGTAAATAGCTCTATTGTCTTCGTGAGAATTGGTATTTTTTTTCTTTTTTTATACTACAATATGTCTTATATTAAACGAAAAATATTATCATAAGAAATCGATAAGATCACTTGTGCGACAGTGCAACGTAAAACGATTGGATTACTACGATTAGCGTACATACCTATGTTCTATTATAATTTTTTTGTTTCTTTTTCACTTTGTTTTAACCGTAAAATTATTAAAATCGTATGCAAACATATTTATGCCTTATGAGTTCACGACGAGCCACGACGCATCGAGAGGCACGATATACGCTGTCGATAAGTATTCAACGAATGCGATTCGATGTCTGCACCATTCAAGCAAAATAAGGCATAACGTCCGCAAGTAATCGTTACTTAACCTATCATATTACGAATATATGATCTTTTCTTTTTTTCTCAAATTTGTATTTCTCCCCCTTTTTCAGTTTCCGTCTACTATTTTTTCTTCCTTTTTTTGTATTATTTTTTATTTATTTTAATTTTTTTTATAAAATCTAACGACGATCACCCCCGGATCACGAGACTGCAATCTTTGTTTAGTATTTATAATATATATGTATACCTTCTAACTTATACTGTACGACGAAAGTTTGTTAGAGGCTTTGTTCGTTTGTTGTTTCATTTTTTTTACTTTGCTTCTTTTTTTTCTTCAGTGGACGCCAATAATCGAACCTGCACATTGCCAGACATGTAGTTATCGATAAGATTTCTGTAACACTGAACCGTGTCTGTTTCTTCAATAACGGGACAGACAACACAAGATAATATATACTGTTCTCTTACAAGTACTCATTGAACAATGATAAACGAGCTTTTTTCCGATCAATTTTTTTTACCGCGTGAGAAGACAAGGCTCGCGTTGCCGAGTCGAAACATCATTTAGTCTGAAAATTAATTTTTTTCCAAGGCTTCGCGACTAATAATGTGCAAGTGTTAATCGTGTTACAGTAGAGCCTCCGTTAAAGCAGACCCCGCAAAGATAATTTAATCTCGATAAAAGTATAACTAGTTAGAGATATATATATATATATATATATATATAAAATCATTATTAACGATATTCCGTAATAAATAGCACAATAATATTTAATTGATTTAATCGTACGTTGGTTCTTCGCTAAGGTATGTGCACAGTCTAGGTAATACCGGCGCGCGCGGAGAGAAGAATTACGTATGGGTTATCGTTTGTTCAGAACGTTGGCGAAATTACGAATGTTTCCTTGCAATTCCGTCATCCGGCCCAAGGACTCTTCCATCACATTGCGAAGTTTTGCCAGATCAGGCATTTGCTCGCAGGATTCGACATTCAATAGTTCGGTGAAAAAAGTTTCCCACGCCGCTTTCTTCGCGTATCTGGGGAAAAAAAAGTTTTGTCGTTAGTTACGTGAATCGGTAAATAACCGGGTTTAAGGAGGTTGGAGCGAGTGGTGTTCATTTTGCCTAAATTCGAGAAATTCGGGCAAGAATTGCAAACACTTCCCAATGTTATAAAAATCTGAAAAAATTCATACTTATTATAGGCACTGAAAAGATTCATTTTGCATAATAATAATTTGAAAATGTTATTAACAAATTGTTGAAAAAAAAATTGTTCATCAAAATATGTGGTAACTCAACTTTTTTTTTTAATAGAAATGATTTGTTCATTTTTCGGATACGTATGAATTTTTTCAGATTTTTATCTTTATTTTGATTTTTCTTGTTTTTTACATGGAAAAATGTGCAAAAGTCAAAATAAAGATAAAAATCTGAAAAAATTCATACGTATTCCGAAAAGTGAACGAATCATTTTCATAAAAAAAAAAAGTTGAGTTACCACATATTTTGATGAACAATTTTTTTTCAACAATTTGTTAATAACATTTTGAAATTATTATTATGTAAAATTAGTCTTTTCAATGCCTATAATGAGTATGAATTTTTTCAGATTTTTATAACATTGGGAAGTGTTTGCAATTCTTGCCCGAATTTCTCGAATTTAGGCGAAACGAACACCACTCGCTCCAACCTCCTTAAGGTAGTTCTTAGAATCGTTCCGAGAAATTGTTAAAAATGGTCAGAGAAATTGTTAGAAATGGTCAGAGAAATTTTTAGAAACATACTGAAATATAATGTTGATAATTTTTCAGAGATTTGGCGAGAAGTATTTTTATGAGGGTCGGTGATCGGCGGATGATGGTTTACCTTGGCAGTTTTGAATTGATGAACCAACGACCTCGGCTATTTGAGACCCGCATGTAATTGCCGAAGAGGAGACAATGGCTTGATCCAGCGAGACAGTACAGATCCGTCTGATAGGTCCAGGGTCTCTCCGTTTGCATCTCAATACATGTGAAGTCCTGGGTCTTTATGACCTGAGTAAATTTCGTGTCCTCCGGTAATAAGCTCATGTCTATGCTGCATCCGAAATCTATCAGCTGTATCGTTGGCCTTACGTCCTCCGTTGGTCTATAAAAAAATTATATCTGTTACAAGTACCGGTCGAGCGTCAGCTCTACAAGCGACAAGAGCCTTAAACTCACAAGTGCATAAGCAAGAAATTGTCGGGTTTTATATCGCCGTGAATAATTTGGCACTTGTGCAGATATTCGACGATTTGCAGCATTTCGATTGTGAAGAAAATCGCTAATGCCTCGACCAGTGGCTTTCCCGTTGCAATTTTAACTTGATTCGTGACCGCCAGGAGCGTTCCGTATTTGGAGAATTGTGATACAAGAACGCTTCCGTTATCCGCGACGTAGGCTCTCGTTATATCCATGAATCCGCGCAACTGTAATTAGGAAGACGGCTTTTAACGAGAAAATCATTTTTATAAAAAAAAAAAGAAACAAAATATGGAAAAACCACCTCGGTAACTTCAACGATATTTACCATGTGGGGATTGGAGAGGCGCGTCTTTATTTCACGAGCGATATAGTATTCCCATACCCAGGCGGGCTTTTGCGTTTTTAACGCGACCGTTTGTCTGGATTGTATGTCTACCGCTTTAACTACTGTCCCGTAAGTTCCTTTCCCAAGGCACTTTTCGACTTCATACGCTTCGGTACCTAGAGACAAAATGCAAAGTTTTATTAAAGTCCTTTTAACGATATAGTGGGACCCTCTCTTAATTTATTTCCAATCATTTATGGGCCTTTCTTAAATTATAAAACGAGCCTCTGAAAACTTATAACTTTCTCGTCAAAGCTATCCCGATCATCGGTGCGCACTTGCGTCCAATTGCCTCCATTAAGAGTGCGAAAATAGTACATGGATCGAATTTAACCGAATATTACTTTTACATGAATAATTCGAATAATTTCGAGTACTTGGTATACTTGTTGTTAAAATGTAACTACTACTTCTCTGAATTATTTGAATAATTCGAATATTTCGAACACCCGGTTTGAATTTTGAACACATTCATTTAGATTCAATTCGTGTGTAGGTATTCGAAATTACAAATATTCGCACACTTCTGGCCTCCAGTCCGTGTTTTGAATCGTCGACTGTGCACGACTGGGAACCGGGGTTTCAAGAGGAAAGAAAAGTTAAGAGAGGTCGCTTGTTCCAAGCTCATAAGTTATGAGAGGTCCATCTATATTACACCAGAGAGATCGGGGAAAAAACGATTTCGAAGCAAGCTTACCCAGCGTAATCATACTAGAAGGCACAATTTTGTTTAAATTGATATTCAGTCGGACGTATCCTTCGGAGTGTTGTTTCTGAGGAAATTTGATTTTTCTCAACAGGCCTGCTATCAAACCTTTGTCAAAAGGGTTAATGTCGCCCGTTGGCAAAACAAATTCTTCTTCCTCGACTTCGTCCATGGGTTCTTGATACTCGCAATCCATAGAATCGACTTTAGCCTCGTTACACGGTTCACTGTTGAGTTTGAAGGGTATTCGTAGATCGCAATTGTTTTTTATCTCTGATGTTATTTGATCGACATTACGCTGGACTGTGCGAGGACTTTGCGCGTGAACTGCTTGTATCTTGGCCCTCATCTGTTCCTCGTACGTTTTATTAACCGCCAGTGGAGATTCGCTACCTCTCGCTTCTGTAAATAACAATTATCGGGGTATCAAAAAATTTCATTGGATCGAGGTGGTTTCTTTTTATGTGAATATATATTTTAGCGGCGCTTCTACGTGAAAAGTGTCCTTAAGGTAAAGTGAAACCTCACCAAGGGTAAAACAGTTAAGAATTTTCTAGTTCAAATCGTTACCTACAGTTTACCACTTTTCTTGAAAATGAGGTTGATAAAATGTAATGAAACTTTTAGAATAGGTGTAGGAAGTACAAATACAGTCTTTCGTTCTCGATTTTCTCCCGAAATCGTAAGAAAAAATTACAGTGTAATTACCATCTTTGTAAGCAAGTGTGGTATCGCCATTTTGCGTAAACAATTTCTTTATTTATCGGTAATTATACTGTATACTGTATACTGTGTATACTGTGGATACTGTGCATACTGTGGATACTGTGTATACTGTGGATACTGTGTATACTGTGGATACTGTGTATACTGTGGATACTGTGTATACTGTGGATACTGTGTGTACTGTGTATATTGTGTATACTGTGGATACTGTATAGTTCCGTAGAAATAAATAAATAGATTTTCGTTTAACTTTGCTAATTACAGATTTCCCGTGGTAATCAGATTGTAATTTTTTTGTTCGACTAAAAAAAGAAAAATTGAGAACGAAAGACTACGTTTGTGCATTCTACTCCTATTTTGAAAGTTTCATTGCATTTTAGCAATGCACTTTCGAGAAAAATGATAAAACGTATGCTACGATTTCATCCTGAAAAAAATCCTCACTGTTTTACCGTCGGGAAGGTTTCACTTCACCTTAAAAGTTGTTACGCTCCACCAGGGGATCAAGAATAATCCCCGCCTGGGAGAGCTTTCTCGTAAAACTGTTTATGACGTTTTCATATACATTTTTAGAGAATACACGCAGTTGTACTCACTGAGTAAATAAAAATATATACAATACGTACCACGTTCCGTAGATCGCTCTTGTTCATCTATGGCCACCCGCTCATCCCGGGCGGAGGTAAAAACGACAGTTCGCGTGTTGGCACTGCTTCCGGAACTGCTCGAAACGTATTCCCTCGTCGACTCCATAATAACGCTCAATTTGCCTTCGGTCTCGCTAGCAGTGATATCCGAAGATCTGCATTCATAAAAATACAATGCTCAGCGGAACATTCTTGAGTTACCAGTTCAACGTATTTATTTACGAGGGTGATGATATTTTGCTAGATTTTTTTGTTATTCTCAATCTTATCCAAGAATTCTACTCGTCATCTTTAGCAGGTCGCACGACCGCCGCTATTTTTTTTAATCGACCGTCGATTCGACCGAAGAAACGATCGTCGAATCAACCACTCCGAATGAATAATATGTAGGGTAGACCAGGGCAAAACGGGGACGCTAAGCAATAAAACCTGCTACAACGATACCGAAAACATAGATCCATTGTTTTTCACACCAAAATTGTATTGGCACCGGTTTCGAAAGGATATTAAAAAAAAACCATCTGGGGCAAAACGGGGTACCCTTCGATTTGACTTGTGGCAAATTTTGTTAGCTTCATTATTACCCTATTTTGCCCCACATCGATATAACATTTCATGTCCCCATTTTGGCCCCGATTTCCATCGTTTGTTGACTATCATGAATCGATTTATTCGATAATTTTGGGTACCCCATTTTGCCCCACGTCGATATGATATTTCATGTCCCCATTCCATATGCGTATTCGTATGAGTATCTGTAAGTATCCGTATAAGTATCTGTGAGTATCTGTAAGTATCCGTATAAGTATCTGTAAGTACCCGTATGATTGTCTGTAAGTACTCGTATGCGTATCTGTAAGTAACCGTATGAATATCTGTAAGTAACCGTATGAGTATCTATAAGCATCCATGTAAGTATCTGCGAATATCGGACTGAGTATCTGCAAGGATTCGTGTGAGTATCTGTGAGTATTTCCGTCGTCGTCTGCGAGTGCCTGAGTACCCGGGAGTATCCGTGTGAGTGTTCAATCGGCATTAACTTTATTATCACGTAGATAAACAGATTTCGATGAGGATTCTTCAAAAGCCTCACCCTTGTTGCGGCATGAGTTCAACATTCTGCACCGGATACTGCGGAGTCACGTCCTTCGGCCTGTATATCTGCCTGAACTGATTGGTCAAAGGTGTGGAGCTCGGTAACGGAGTGCTGAAAGCTTCCGTGAAGCAGGTGTCGTTGCCGGTGGCCAGTGGTGCAGTGCCGAGGCTCTCGTCGACGTACAAATTGTTCTCCGGCTGCTTCGCCATGTGGCCCTCTACGGCGTTGTTGTAATCTATCGCACCGCTTGCGTTCTCCTTGTTGTCGGCGCTCTCGAGATACTTCAAGTCCCGTCGATTCATACCCGGTGACTTAATGTACGGCAGTTGTTCGGGCATTCTGTACGGTTTGTTGGATTCACCGCTCGGTTCGACGTACGGAGCAAAGTGCAGATGCTTCTCGGGATCGACGGTCTGGTGTGGCGAGGCGCACTGCAGCGCCATCGAGTACGGCTGGTGATAAGCGGCCATCGTCGTCGCCGAGGCGGCGACCGCGTACATGTGCTGCTGGTGCTGTTGCTGCTGTTGATGCTGTATGTGAGGGGAAACGTGCTGATGGGGCGCATGGTGGAGCTGCTGAGGATGCCGGGAATGATGGGCCTGATGGGAGTGTGGCGAGTGGTGAGGATGGACCTGCTGGGAGTGGGGCGAGTGATGAATCTGCTGCTGATGCGGCGAACCGTGAGAGGAATGATGATGCTGAGGGGCCTGACCGTGAGCGGGATGATGCATCGGGTTCTGCTGGTGGGGCGATTGAATATGAGCTTGATGCTGTTGCTGTTGCTGCTGCTGCTGGTGATGGTGGTGATGATGGACTCTGTGATCGTGATGTTGGGGAGGGACCTGGTACTGGTACGGATCCGGCATCCCGTGGCCGGTGTAACCTTGCGGCTCTTGGCTCGAATAAGAGTTGTGATAGTGCTGGTGGTTCTCCTGATCGTGATAGGACTTGACGTTGTAAGGGCTGTTCGGATGATCCTTGGTGGTGGACATCGCGTGCTGCTGGGTCATCGAGCTGTCCATGTGTATGTCGAAGGAGAGCTTGGAGCGGGTGTCGGGGATCCTCTCGGGCATCGGACGATTTATCAGGATGCTGCGACTCGACTCCGAGGGTGACTGCCAGAGATCCTGGACCACCGACATGGCCTCCTTGGTGTTTACCGTCAGGCTCTGACCGAGCAGGTGTTCCTCGGGCTCGGCGGAGACGCTCGAGGTGTGATGACGATGGAGCAAGAAGTTCGAGGTCTGAAGCTTCCTCTGGGAATTGCGCATCTCGGCTTCCATTCTCTGTGCCTCGATGCGCTCGGCCTCGATTCTCTCGGCCTCTATGCGCACCGCTTCGAGCTGCTTGGCCTCGAATCTCTGGCGCTCGAGCGCGGCCTCACGGCGCTGTCTCTCGAGCTCCCGCTGCTCGGCCTCGTGTCTCTCCAGCTCACGCTGCTCGGCCTCCCGTCTCGACTGCTCGCGCTGCTCGGCCTCGCGTCTCTCCTTCTCGAGTTTCAAATTCTCCTCCTCGAATCTCTGCCTGTGAAGGGCTTGCTCCGCCTGCAGTCTCTGACACTGGAGCTCGTACTGTTCGGCCTCCAATCTCTGCTGCTCCATTCGGCGCTGCTGCTCCTCGTGCTGGGCGATCTCCTCCTGCTGGAACTTTCGCTTTTCTCGTCTCTCGTTCTCCTGCGAGTCCGTCTCGCAGACCTGGTGTCCCAGCGCGTCGCCAATCGGCTCTGCTTCCGGTCCGGGCAACTCGTCCATCACACTTTTGTTCTCCCGATTTGTCGAATATCTATGGAATCGAGTGAAATATTATTCGTCATCAAGTATACTCTTTTTTCAGCTGTTGAAGAAAATTAGGCAAATAAAATGTTTAGTTCGTTCGTCGATAGAGATACTTTATACTTTTTGACCATTGCAGGAATTTGTCGACTCCCTTTACCAGAACCGACAAATCTTCGGTTTTTTTAATTTAACTTTTGTTACGAAAAACATATCTTTCCAAATGAAATATTCGGTTATTTTTCCGCGGTGGATTTTCACCTTCTACAACATTTTATAAGTATTAGCTATAATTCTCAAAAACTTTGTTTTTTTAACCCTCGGTAGCGACCTCTAAAAATGCTTCGATTTCATAGGGATTTCACAGAGTTTTTTTTTCTTATTCGTTATACTTTGGAAGTGCGGGGTGGCACCAAGAAAATGTCGAATATTTCAATTTGACTTTAAATTTAGATTTTCCGAAGTGTATAATTTTTTTAATGTCCTGTAGCGACCTCTAAAAATGCATTAATTTTGGAAATCATTCGCGCAACGCATTTTTATTTTATACCTCAAGATAATGCGGGGTGTACGCCAATTTTTTTTTTAATTTCAACTTAAGGGCCATCCTAATGTTACTACGCCTAAAAAAAAGTTTGTTACCGATTTATTACCGACCGCGGTACATCACATACTCTCAAGGTGAAGTACCATGAATGGTGATGAAATAACTGTTTTGCTTTTTTTCTTTGCGTACTTTAGCTGATATGTCGAGACTGTGGAAAGAAGAAAAGCGTCACCCACCGTGCAACAAGTAGACGGACTAAGCTGACGCTTTTCTTTAATCCAGAAATCTAAACAATTTCGGAGAAAATACGCATACAGTTTTGTATTACCGACCGAGAAGTGACGCTTCACCTTAATTTAGGCAGCTAATACACACCTTTCTAAATATCTTTCAGCCCTGATTTCTTCCATACTACGATCACTGTTATTTGTGTAAACTAAGTCTTTGGGATAATGAGGTTTCATCGTGAAGCCGGTAACAGCCGTTTCCGGTACGTATACGGGTATCATCGTGTGCTCGGCGTATTTGCTGCCGTCGAAGGATGGCTTGTGATTCGGAAACAGTCGTACATTTTCCATCTCGGTATTTTCATCCGAAAGGTCTTCGTGTACTGAAACATTAATAAATACAAATAGTTAGTGACGTTTTTTTTTATGTGAACAAACATTATAGATAAAAGCGAAACTACCGTCGGCGTCGTTCCGATATTTGTTTAGTAAAAACAAAGGGAGAATTTAAAAGGGCGGCAAACAGACTAGTGCTGAACTACCAATAGAGACGCCTCATGGGAGGCGTTGAGTGATGTGATATTGACGTAGATGTGATATTGTTCTATTGTACCGTGCCGAGCAAACGTATTTATTCTCTAAAATATTTACGCATTATATTTGTTAAGTTAAACAGGCTATCTTCTATCTTCTATCTTTTGTAAAAGGGTTTATCCCGTTGATAAATAAATAAATAAAAATTTGAAAAACGTCTGGAGCAGAGGAGGGCAAAAGCTGTGACTATCTGCAATGTGTATTCGAGTGCCCGGATACGTGGTCTACTGAGACCACGCACAATACGCTTAGAGGGGACCCAGCCCTAACATACGCAGTAAACGGCTCGCTCCTTCGCTCTCTCTACTCCAGGCACCGGTGGTGTACGCATAATTGACGAGTAATTTCACAATTAAAGGGCTGGCCCCTTAATCGAGCGATGGGGCAGGCTATTAGGAACGACAGTTCTTCTATGGCCACAAAATCGTATAGTAATCGCTTGATCTACCGGACCTCCTAGGGACCCTAGGCTGAAATTCTTCAGAAGACCTCCTCCCCCTCGCGAACCAACCAACCACAAAATGTTGGGTTGGATTTTGGTTGTTTTCTAACAATCTACTCCAACTCAACCAGTCGATTGGTGCGCCAAACCGACTCTGATTCCAACCTTCTGGAGGTCGCCTTTTGGTTGAAATCTCAAAACGAACCGTAATACTAACCATTATGTATTGGATACAAAGTTGGTTTACAGTTGGACTTACTTTTCCAAAACAACCGAATTTCCGACTTTATGTCGAGAGCACCGATAGCTCTTGCCTCAGGATAGAAAGTCGGGGTGTTTAAGGGAAATTCAACCGTAAACCAACTTCGTATCCGACACATATAACGGTTGGTATTACGATTGGCTTTTTAATATCGCCCAAAAATCAACCTCTCGAAGGTTGGAATGAGAAATGGTTTGGTGCACTGATCGACCGGTTGGTTTCAGGTTTGTCAGAACGCGACGACCTCTTCAGCATCCCCTTGTGTTTTTCCGACTGCAAATACGTTTGTAAGGTACTCGGAACTTTTGCCCAGTGCCAATTTTGAAACGAAAGGCTCCGAACTTTTTACTGTATAGCAGATACGAACGCTTCGGTGTGGAGAAATTGCCGTCACAATTGACGCGACAATCTTTACCCGTAAAAGCCGGTTTCACGGTGGACGTCATGAGGGGATATTTCTTTGACGAATTGTTCCAAGGTCCTGGCTTTATCGTGTTCTCTTTGTGTATCGTTTCCTCGATTGGCACATGGTCCAATATGCTCGCCGCCTTCGCGTTCGCGCCCGCAGAATCGTCCTGGAAAAAATGACACGGTACAAGAATCGATCCAGCACAAATAGCGGAGTCGACTGCCCGGTGCGAGACCAAACAAAAATTGAGCTTACTTGATATATTTGGATTCTCGATGATGACCTGGCAGCATGATTCGCCGAGCCAGTTTGCGGCACGGTACCGGGAAGATATTCACGTACACGATGACCAGTTCGCACGTTGGTCGCCCGGCGACCTGCTTTGATAGCTCTCAGCGAACTGAACGCCTGACGCTGCTCGGACAACAGTACCTCGCTCCTATCGTCGCTGTGACCGAGCATCCTGCGGGCGATGGATAGTTGAAAGTTCCTGGTCGAACAGAAAACAAAAATTTAGGCAAACGAAACGAGTCGTGATTTTCGATGCTGAACATCGACTTGTTCGAAAATCACTAATGTTGAGATCATCGTCTAAGTTTTATAGAAAATAGGCAAGATATTAGCAAATCAACCGTTTTTTTTTAAGTGTTAATATTCCGGGGAAATAAATTTTTAGCACCGGGGACTTTTTGCCAATTGCAAACGATCGTGTCTTCTTTTAAGCACAAAAACGATACGGATGCTCGTATTAAATTTTCTTCTGCGTTATAAAAAAAAAAACACTTCAAGGTACGTCTGTGAATTTTTTCAAATTTTTTTAGCACGTTAACTCGTTACTCGAATCGGTCGAAGGTTGCGTCTTGGCAAATTCTAGATTCTCGCTGAGCGAGGCACCGGTACGTGAAGGGGTAACAACCGACGGTAGAACTTCATGTGACCTTAATTGGAAGAATACCCTAGCGGATCGGAGTGAGTTCCTTCGCGATTGTTTGCGGTCAATAGAAAATCAACAGTTACTTTATCACAAGAACACCTCTGTCAACGAACCGAAATAACAACCGTTGCCGCTCGGTTGCCAAATGAGTTGCGTTTCGGTCATATTCAGAGTTAATTCTGTTTTATGAAAATGATTCATTTACTCTTTCGAATACGTATAAATTTTGTAAACAAATTTTCATTCACTTAAATTTGTTCTCCTTTTATAATGTTCGATGTTCAAATAACGGTTGAGCTTCAACGACAAACAGCTTTTCGTTGGAAAACAATTTTTACGTCTGGTTGCTTTTTTAGCTTATTTCGGTGAATTTTTTTTGTGGAAAAGCAACCGGCTGTTAGTGGGTTGCTCCTGTACAACCGACAGGAGCAACCCTATCCGTTGGGGTATATTTCCATCGCTCAGCAAAAATACTTTGGCATTACTTGTGCGCATAGTCGAGTTCCTCGCGCGGTTCAGCCAGTACCGACATTCCTATTAAGTACACTTCGTCGGCTCTCTTGTAATCCTCCATTTGCTCCAATTCGAAGGCCCATGCCCTGTACATGTCAGCGACCATCGTACCGATTCCGTTGTTGTAAAGAAGCTGGTACAGCTCCAATGGATTTTTCTGCATGCTTATCTGAAAAAAATGTATGGGTTATTGAGAGGACGAACAGCATTTAAGCAGCGTTTCGCAGCAATAGCACGCGAAACATTGGGCAAGTCGTTTTGAAATTGCAGCACGGTTGTATTCGAGGCCAAATTCGATTAATGAAATTCCGACAAAACGATCGGCAAACTATAGTGCGAAATATGAGCAGCCGTTACGCCATTAACGATGCATCACACGTAAATTCCCAACCAAAAGTTTAAGGCGATCAAAATTTCAGTACTTCGTGACATGCCAAAAATCAGAAAAAATTCTGTCGCATTATATAAGTCAAGACCTTTGATTTTACATAATAATAATGCCAAAAAGTTGTTAACAAATGACTCGAGAAATTAATTGTTTAAAAAAAAATCGGAACAATTTTTTTTCTCATTTTAAATGAATTCCTTGATTTTTTAGATGTCATATGAATTTTCTCAGAATTTTCTATCATTTCAACATTTTTTTTCTCGAAATTTAAAATATCGATGTAGAGGCATTTTTTTCAGATTTTCTACGATTAGGAAGTGTTCGAATTCTCACTGAATCTCACTTTTGACTGGGAATGTACGTGTGAAGCATCCTTAAACGTGGGCGGTTGCGGGTTTACAGTACTCACGTAATTTATCCACAATCGTATGTATCTTTGATCCTGCGCGTATTTAGTATCTTTCTCGAAAGTTGCCAGGCACTGCTGCAGTATCTTGCCGATGTGCGATTCGTGACCGCTCTTCGGATAACTCTGCTCTATCCACGATATATACTCGTACCAATTCTCCAATGGATCTTCGCCCTCGTAATTCTTTATAGCATCCTCGTACATTCTGAAAGTATAAAAATAGAAGTGGTCAAAAATTTCGTTAGAAATTTTGGAAAAAAATATTTTAATAAGCTTATATTTAGAGTTGAGTGCGAATCTCAGGTCTTCAAATAAGGTTCGTGAGTTTACTTGTTCTTTCGATTATTTTCTTTTTATCGATAAAAATCACGGAACATATAATTTTCTGCATTACGGTGCATTTTATTCGGAGTTCTTACGCATCGATGACTTCGAACATTTCCTGACGGCCAGTTTTTTTTTTTTTTTATTTACTAGTTGTCAAAAAAATATTTCTTTTAATTAACGTAAAGCTAGAAAAAACTCAAGCTCCAGTAAGAAAATTGTAACTCGTATGGTAAAAAAAATCGTCAAGATTTAGGAAGACGAAGATCAATTTTTTTTTAAGCGAATCCAACAATTAAACCATGTAAGGAGAACAACATTATCAACAAAGTAGACAATTATAAGGAGACCTCGTTTTTTAACATATTTGCGCGGTTGACTGGGTTTGCTCGAGGGCCGCGGCTTAGCGAATGATTTTTCGACGCCGCAAACAATTCTTGTCGAAGTGCTTGTGCCTAGTTTTCATAGAGGAAAAAAAAAGATTTATTCAAATTTTGTTAAGAAAATTGATGTTTTAGTGAGTAACTGTTTTTCGTAAAAGTACAAACGAATAAATTTTAGAGAAAAAATGCAATAAATTAGCAATTTCCCGATCTTACTGTGATAATTTTAATCTAGTAAAAATTTACAGAGTATCCGGATTTTATAGATTTTTTATACGCGTAACAACCCGAAGTGTATGGTTCTGTGAGATGTAAAAAATATTATATCGTATATATTTTTATACTGTATTTCTGTATTGCTTTGGTAATTACGTAAATAGTCAAGTCGTATTTCCGCCGGTTGAAGTTACGTTAATTCTTTAGAAAACCGATGTATGTACTCGTGGATCGCATGGTCTTGGATCGTCGCGTAACGTCGGCATGCATTCACATATGTTGCTGAGATACACCTCAATTTTTTTTTCAGATTATTAAAGGACTAGTTTTTCAAAAATGACAAAAAGAACATTTTTCAAAAATGACTTTACAAATAATTTTTTTCACCGTGCAATATTCTTTTTATAAAATCCGCAAAAAGTACAATCTCATGTGAAAAACTCTCAGCTTTCCAATGAAAATATTGCTGATCCATTTTGAGATTCATAAAAAGAATTCATTGCGCACACTAAAAAAAATATATATATATTAATCCTTTTTTTAAAATTATGCCTTTTATAAAAATTAAGAGAGCTATCGTAATTCGTCATGCTTCAAATTTTTTTACATTGGCTATGGGCTTTCCAACCTGGAGTCCCCTCCATTCATACTATAAAGTCCAAAAAAAATTACTTCGCTATAACGCACGCAAATCCTGGTCTAAGAGAACCGTAGCTGATGCAAAAATTTCTGATAACTCGGATGCAGGAAGCTTTGTAATGTTTCTTATATCGAGACATAAAAAAATTGTACATTTTGATAGGATTGCGAAAAAACTTTTTCTGACAAGTTTGAGTTTTCAGCAAGCGAGCGTTGCAATCACACGAGTTCAGAAAAAGTTTTTTTGCACAAGTATCGTACAAAGTTTTATTTCACAAGGTGCGAAAATCTGGGGTTTTGCACAAAAGCGTGCACAAAATTAACATTTTCTCACTGAGTGATATAAAGGAAGTTTTTTTGTACTTGGAGAAGGATCTAAAGGATTTCTTGTGTTTCAACCAAATCGACAATGTTGTTTGTTAAAAAGCTGATACTTTTTGTAGGTAATGTATATATTATTTGTATTCAATGCACAATGCATTTTTTGTATTCAAATAAATTTTTAAGCTCCAAAAAAAAAAAAAAAAGACAATTCTTCCCCAAGCAATAAATTTAAGGCCAAATCCTCACTGTTTTTCCTGCATGAGCAGTTGCTAAGCTTCAGTTCGGTTTTAAAGACTTTCTCGAATCCCAACCAAATCGACAATGTCATTTATTAGAAAGCCAATCATTTTTGCACATAACGCATGTATTCTTTGTACTCGAAATGTTTTTTTCAAAATGTTTAACGTCCAATTTATTTTTTAAGCTCCAAAAAAAAAAAAAAAAAAAATTCTTCCTCAAGCGAAAAGTTTAAGGACAAAATCCTCACTGTTTTTCCTGCATGAGCAGTTGGTGAGCTTCGGTGTCCTCCTGCGCCCGCAGAGCCGTTCCCAACTGCGCGGCATTTCTACCGTGGCGCAAAGGCTGTATGTTTTCCTTGGACAGCGCAATGACCGTCGCAGGATCCATATTTCGATTGTTACTCGTCGATCAGGTTGCTTTGTCTGCAAAGAAAATGTTAATCAGTAAAAAAAAAAAAAAAAAATCAGTTTTTCCTTTCGTACAAATCTTGATCGCAAAGACGATAAAAGTTCAATAAATCGACGAATCTCAACTAAATGGAACAATGGAAAACTCGCCGAACCGCACGGTGAACGACACATCGAAAAAAGGTGAGAGATACTTTTTAGTGACGAAAAACTGACGAACGGTAGGATCGAGCGTCGACGAATGACGAGACACCTTAAGATCTTAACGTACGTTCCGCGTGAGCTGGCTCGACTTACCCCAATGTCTCATAATATCCGTAAAATAATTGTCTCGACGTAGCGGATAATTTGTAGAATACACGGAAGTTTGGAACGATATCGCAATAAGGACGCTATTGAGCTTTCGGAGGTTATGTTTGAATTGTTAAAGTCGATCGAGCTATCAAACGGTTTTAACTGTCTTCTGCTACAGTCTATTTCAAATACGTTCGCGCACCCGGTCTACGTCGGTTCTGCGAAGTTGGAAATAATGTGCGATTTTCTTTCGTTTTTTTTATTATTTTTTTCCTTCTCGTTCATCGGGCCGAGGCACTCGTGCGAGATACTCGAAAAAGCGGCCCTTCTTCGATGACAGGCGTTGGATTGTATCGATGTGCTTTAACGTTTTGCAAATCGGACGGGGAGGTGATAAAAGTTCGCGAATATCGGCGAGACGGTGTGGTTTCACCCACCAGCTGCTAATCCTCCCAAAATTCATTGTGACCAATGTTGCCTGTGGAAACGGTCGGGGATTGGTCGAAAATTTCGTTAACAGCCATGTGCCGTGACGGTCATTTTTTGTGAGGGTCGTTTACCAAAAAATTACCGTCAATTTACCGTCTTTTTTTTATTCGATAAAATCTTTGTTGTGTCTTTCTCGAGGTCATAAATATGGTCAGATCGACGAAAAACACTTATCCAGTTGGGATTTGACATTTTTCGTGTCTTTTTTCGTTCACGAACTTGGTCATTTTTGTTGTTGTTTTTCCTTCTCAAGTCAACTTGCGCTCGCTGTTTCTCAATGTTGTTATTAATCAACTTGGACGAATATCCAACGATCGTATTCAACTTTGTTAAGAAAGTTTGTTAAGAGTATATAATCTTTGGACCTCAATTGTTAAAGCTCCAGAGGTGCTTTCGATTGGCCGTTATAATGATGGTGCGCATGCGCACGGTCGTTTTTTGGTACAAATTTAAAAAAAAAACGACCGTGCGCATGCGCAGTCACATTGTAATAACGAAACAACGCAAAATCAAACCTCAGATAAATAGTGTTATTAAATCTAAAACCTTATAAAATTTAGAAAAATGATTTAGAGTTTTTAAGTGTGTAGTGTTGAGAGGCTCTGGAATCAGCGAGTGGTGGCGCCACCGTCACAAAATGGTCATCTTGCGTTCGGTCAATTGACACCGCGTCACGGTCGGTCTTCCAAAAAAAATGACCGGACTCAAATTCGGCGTGTGACGAGCGCTCGCTCGCTCGCACGAATTCTCTTCTCCACTTCTCATGGCGCGATAATTTAAATAGGGACTCTATTATTTTAATACGCTAATTTATAGGTAAACGCGTATATACTTTCTGCATGGCAGCGTAATCGTAAACTTCTGAAATATGTTAAATGAGGGCCTATAAGAACGAACGTGACTCTTCAGCGAAGAAAAAGGTCAACCTTTTTTTCTAAAAGACAAACCCACACATACCGCCTTTTTGTTCAAAAGACTCGCATTCAGAGTAGATCGAGATGCCGTGCGTTCGATCGATTCTTCGAGAAATCGATTTTTCCCCCAGTAAATATAATATAATATAATAGAGTAAATTTATCCGGTGATATTTTACCTTGCCGATATTTTAAAATTAAAACAAATATATTTATATTTTTTATATTTATAAATGTATTATTGATTTCATAGAGCAATCGGTAAAATATCGTTCGTAGCGAGGGTTAATCAACCAGTTATTTGCAATGCTGTTTAACCATTTATCTACCAACTTACGTCACTAGTTAGGACTTCGGAAGACATACAAAATTACCGTCATTTTCGATATGGTTCCATTCACCATAATAAAAACAAGTTATGTCTTCGTCATGTGAATGATGTAAGCGTCAAATTCAAATTGGCACGGGTATCAATTTTCCCGGGACGATTTATATACTGGCACGAATTGTCGCACTAGTTTACATTCTGTGTGTACTAATTAAACGATATTCAATGCAGTTTTTTTGCCGTTGTACGATTTATTTATTTTGACAACGCAAAATCTTCTTAATCTATATCCTCGATAAATCTTCATTGATAGTTTCATTGTATAACAATTCTTGTATTATGACTTTTTGTTTTTGATCTTTAATATCCCTGTTGATTAGGGCCTCGATCAAATCGATTTCACTGTACACCTAAATTTTCCAATGTTAATTCCAATGTTAATTCCAATGTTAATTCCAATGTTAATTCCAATGTTAATTCCAATGTTAATTCCAATGTTAATTCCAATGTTAATTCCAATGTTAATTCCAATGTTAATTCCAATGTTAATTCCAATGTTAATTCCAATGTTAATTCCAATGTTAATTCCAATGTTAATTCCAATGTTAATTCCAATGTTAATTCCAATGTTAATTCCAATGTTAATTCCAATGTTAATTCCAATGTTAATTCCAATGTTAATTCCAATGTTAATTCCAATGTTAATTCCAATGTCAATTCCAATGTCAATTCCAATGTCAATTCCAATGTCAATTCCAATGTCAATTCCAATGTCAATTCCAATGTCAATTCCAATGTCAATTCCAATGTCAATTCCAATGTCAATTCCAATGTCAATTCCAATGTCAATTCCAATGTCAATTCCAATGTCAATTCCAATGTCAATTCCAATGTCAATTCCAATGTCAATTCCAATGTCAATTCCAATGTCAATTCCAATGTCAATTCCAATGTCAATTCCAATGTCAATTCCAATGTCAATTCCAATGTCAATTCCAATGTCAATTCCAATGTCAATTCCAATGTCAATTCCAATGTCAATTCCAATGTCAATTCCAATGTCAATTCCAATGTCAATTCCAATGTCAATTCCAATGTCAATTCCAATGTCAATTCCAATGTCAATTCCAATGTCAATTCCAATGTCAATTCCAATGTCAATTCCAATGTCAATTCCAATGTCAATTCCAATGTCAATTCCAATGTTAATTCCAATGTTAATTCCAATGTTAAATTTCATTTATTCTCGATGGTATCAAACCGAGCTAAGATATTCAACGAACTTTCACCGGGTCATCGCCAAGAGACCCCACTTCGCCGGGCAGCAGCGCCCAAATGCCGTTCCGCGTGTTGTGTTAGTAGCGGTCGGTCAAGCTGGCGTCAAACCCGCGCTCTTATAGGTTATACACCACGTAGAAATAAATAAGAAAAATAAATTTAATAAAAAGAAAAGAACCGGTGAGCATGGCGCGTAAACTCGTTATACTCGTTGGTAACAGTATCGACCTCAGTCGGTTTATGTTACATTCCTCGTGCTGAGTTTCTCGACACCATGTGATATTAATATATTCGTAGCTGAACCGAGAGACGGTGTACGGCAGAGGCGGACACATGGCCGCTGGCGTGCGCAGTGCCGCGGTCGCGCAGCAGACGACGGGGGGACGCGGTGCGTCGGGACGATCGCGTGTTAAATAATATAATGTGCGGCGGTCAGTGTTACAAGGGATTACGTCGTCAAACTCGTAGGGTGTCAACTGAAACTTCGCGTGAGTTATAAAAAAAATAGTTTTTTTTTTTTTTGCTTCTCTCAAGCCAACATATTTTCATCGATCGCGAGAGGCCTGTGAGAAGCATCGACAGCGGCTGCGCACGCATCTCTCTATCTCGCCGTGTGTTGACCTCATCGCCGTGTCTCCCGCTCGCGCAGCTGTGTGCCGCGTGTACGTCGCCTACGGTCTATCCCCCGACTTTCGAATACCTTATTGCCCGAATTTACAAATCATGGTAGCCTCCGCGGTACACTTCAGTCGAGTATTCAGAATTCAAGTGATAGAATTTAAGATCGAAGAGATAGAAAATAAATATGTCTGTAACGATTAAAGCAAGTAAAAGTAACTTAGCTTAATGACGATGAATCAGCGGGCGAGTTTGCATTACAAATTTACATTTGCGGTTTTACTAATTCCTTAATATTAGTATTTTATTAAGAAGTTATTATTATTATTATTTTTGACTTAAAAAAACGAGTAAAAATATGCTCGTGAATATATTGACGTAAATTGAGTTGTCTTACTGTAAATTTATTGTTATGCATTTTTTCCACATCAAGAAGGAGCTCTTTAAACTAGATTCACCTTAGCTTATGGGCGTTATAATGCCTCGGAATCAGGGCCGTTTATCGTCAAGGTCGGGAAGCGACTATCCTAATTCGTAGCGCGCTCCTATCAGCTAAACGCTCCTATTACCTCGTTGCATATTAATGTATGTGCGGACACGTGGCAGGTTAGGGCGATGAGCCCTAAGTATATCTGCGGCAGCTGTAAACGAATTGCAAAGCACTTGCGAGATTATCCGCATATGATGTAATTTATCAGAAAATTTCTGAAACTTATCAGAAAATTTCTGAAACTTGTCAGAAAATTTCTGAAACTTGTCAGAAAATTTCTGAAACTTATCAGAAAATTTCTGAAACTTATCAGAAAATTTCTGAAACTTATCAGAAAATTTCTGAAACTTATCAGAAAATTTCTGAAACTTATCAGAAAATTTATGAAACTTATCAGAAAATTTATGAAACTTATCAGAAAATTTATGAAACTTATCAGAAAATTTATGAAACTTATCAGAAAATTTATGAAACTTATCAGAAAATTTATGAAACTTATCAGAAAATTTCTGAAACTTATCAGAAAATTTCTGAAACTTATCAGAAAATTTCTGAAACTTATCAGAAAATTTCTGAAACTTATCAGAAAATTTCTGAAACTTATCAGAAAATGTTTGAACTTTGTTCGAAAATTTCTTGATTCTATCTGAAAAATTTCGCAATTTCACAATTTCTCGTATTTTCCAGAGAAAATCGAAATCTTCTATCAATCGAAATGTTCGTAGCTTATCTGAAAATCTCAGATGTCGCCTGACTACTTTTCTGGCAAAGTATGAACTTCGATAATTCTCATTGCCTATTTCTGACTTATATTCGCAAAACATTTTCTGGAAAAATCCAATTTTTTCTCAAATTATTATACAAATGAGAGAAGGATGAAAATTCACATTTACGTTTGACCTGAAAAAAAAAGAAGTTACAAAGATAACTATAAACGAATGGATTTTCGTGTTAAAAAAAGTCCTATTCTGTATTCGAGTCCTATTGAGTTCTCGAGATAATGCCATTAAAAATACGGGTACCAAATTTCACGTAAATCGGACAAATATTTCGCGACGAGTATTTTTTATACACCACTTAAAAAAAAATGTAGGCTCGAGAAAAATTGATAAAAAAAAGTAAGATTTTAGCGTACGATACGGAAATAATTGTTATGATTACTTTCAATCTGCAATTGCTGATCCATAAGACGACTCTTCTTACTCTTCTGTACCGAAAGCGACACCAAGTTTCTTTTTAAAAAAATCGATAATCGATAAAAAAAAAGAAAAAAAATTTGTGACGTAACCCCTTAAAAAGGAAAACATTAGTCATTATCGTCTGACTGCAATAAAGTGAATTCCGATTGAACGAAGCGCGCGACGTCTCTAACTCTCCGGCCGTCCGCCAGATGGCTGCGGCCTCGAACAAGTGGATTTCCGAGCGCACCATACACAGCTCTCAAATAAAAAAAATCATAACTTATTAACCCTCACTTTAGCAACGATTAGAAAACTCCCAAAATTTTCACCACGCTCGGCTTTGCAACGGTGAAAAACTAGCAAAAAATCTGTTCGGTCGTCTGGCTGCTGGAGGGATTTTGGTCGTTTCTCACAAGCGGTCCGACCAGTGGTCGATCAGTATATAAGTTCAGAAAATATACACGATGTCGGGTAGTCCGGTTCTTCTCAGGGCAACCGCGGGTGGTCGGTCGATCTTGGGTGTAAATTCATGGTCGCCAATCACGGGCTAAATCCCAAATCACACAAAAAGAAATACTTTCCTGTAGAAGAGACGACGACTATCTTTTGTGATTTTAGAACCAATTTTTTTTTTAATGCAAAAGGGGGGAGAGGAGGCAAAATGGAACATCCTGAAAATGTTTCTGGTAAATAAATAAATTGAATTCTGAGAAAATTTATTAAGTGTCGCTGGTGCTATTTTAATTATTTCGCAGACAAAGCACGATTTCCAAAAATAATGGAAAAAAAAAATTATGGGGCAAAATGAACCCTTCGGATTTAATGAAGTGAAGCATGTCAATTGGGAGATATTGAGTTCCCTTTGAAGGAGGGCTTTCAGATCATTCTAGAATAGTATTCAATCAGAGAGAAAATATTTTAATGAAAGCTGTACGGAAAAACAAATGGTATTTGATCTGAGAAAGTCTTCCATTGGTATGCGTAATAGAATGTGTGGATCGCATAGAAAACTTGTTTTTTTACTTTAATCTACATTATCAGAGTAAATAAGAGTTGACCAGAATTTAAAAACAAAAATATTGCGAATTTCTCTGATAAATTGCGCCTGCTGGATGTTGTGCGGGAAAAATGGCCCAAGTTTTAGGAAATATCGGAGGAAAATTTGAAACATCTTTCAAATATCTCAGATAATATTTTATCAGAATTTTTGCAGAAAAACATTTTCACCAGAAAACATGCGTTCATGTATCTCACATAGGACGAAATATTTTTATTAAAAAATATTTTGCCTTATGCTACGATTATACACAGCCGATGAATCCGATACGACGTTATGTAATCCGTATGAAAATGAACGCGGACGGACGAGCGATCTTTTTTTTTTTAATACATATAACGAGCAATACGAAGGAAAAAGTTTCGGCTTTATCGCAAGGTCATCCTCTTTTCACACACACACATACGCGGATTCGCTCAATTGTGAGATTGGGCGGTAATCTTACTATCGCCGTCATTATCACTTCGGTGAATATATCGTTATCATCGGTAACACCGGCAATGCAATTTCATCGTTTCGAAGGTATGGACCAACATTTTTTTTACGTGACATTTTTTAAACACAGTCTGGGGATTCGAGAGAAATCGAGCGAACAACTTTTTCGTTCTTCTCCCACGGTTATATAACTTATACTATAAAATATACTATATATATATATATATATATATATATATAATTATTGAAATATGTCAAGAGACGCGGTAACATCTCGACGCCAGGTACTTAAGGTAGCCCTTGCGAATAGTGTTCACTTCGCATAAGTTTCAGAGAAATGAGAGGGAATTGCAAATGCTTCTAAATTCTATAAAAATCTGAAAAAATGGCACATTTATATCTCTACCACTCACAACTCTCCCAGATAACAACTCTACCAAAAACTCTCCCGGAATTTAAATAAAACTCTCCCCGAATTTAAATAAAACTCTCCCCGAATTTAAATAAAACTCTCCCCGAATTTAAATAAAACTCTCCCCGTATTTAAATAAAACTCTCCCCGAATTTATATTTTTATTCCGGGAGAGTTTTTTTTTATTCCGGTAGAGTTTTATATAAATTCGGGGAGAGTTTTATTTAAATACAGGGCGAGTTTTATTTCAATTCCGGGAGAGTTTTTTTAATTCGGGGAGAGTTTTATTTAAATTCCGGGAGAGTTTTTGGTAGAGTTCTAATACGGTAGAGTTGTAATGCGGGAGAGATGTGAGTGGTAGAGATATAAATGTGCCGAAAAAATCAAGCATATTAAAAGTGCTGAAAAGATTAATTTTGCATTATCTCAAAAATTGAAATCAATATCGAATTTCTTACAACTTTTTTTTATCCTTAGTGAGATTTTTAGAGTGCGAACGGCCATGGTTCCGGTTTAAAAAAAACAAACATTATTTTTAGATCCAATTTTGAAAACCTTCCACTCTAGTGCGTGTATAAAAGGAGGAATGTACATTCCTCCTTTACAATACCGCATACAAAAGTTTCGACTTTCTGATAAACGTATTGTAAGTTGGCATATTTTTGAAAAAAATTCAAAAATCGATTGCGTGCCACAGCCAAACGGAAACTTAAGAATCCGCGAAAAATTGAGATATACCAAGAAGGGACGCAAGATTTTTTGAAGAATCGCTCATAAGAATGTTACACAAGGGTCCATAATTGTTCCTAATCGTCCAAACCACGTCCCAATGGCCAAAAATAAGCCGCTTCGTCATTGGTTGGTGGGTATCGACCAAAAACGAAGTCGGTCATAAATCGGGACATGGTCAGAATTCGGGCCGTTCACTTTACACGGTCGAACTCGTTAATGCCTCTGTGTTAATGAGAAATCGTTGGAGGTACGTTAATGCTCCGTGGCAAAGCGTCTAAAACGCCACGATAGTTAGACTGCACAGCTGCAAACTCGCGTAATAATTTTCATCGTGATCAGCCGATCTGTCGAGAAGCAGAACCGCCAGAATTCACAGTTCTGTCGGTTTGTCCGAAAGATCAATAATCTCGGTGAGAAAACTTATCAAAAGTTTTTGTTACCGACTGAGCGTGTTTCCCATCGCACTTAGATTTTACGAAATACCACGGTTGGTAACAAAAAAAATGTAGTGAATACGGTTTTCGGATGCAGCACGTGAAATTTTTTTTTTAAAAACCCTTAAGGTTTTTATAAGGTATAAAGTACTTGCGGTCAGTTCAACCTCACGTGAGTTAAGAGAGAATTTCGAACACTTCTCGATGGGACAAAAATCTGAAAAAAATCAAGCTTACAGACGGTACTGAAAAGATTTATTTTCCATAAGAATCATTCTAAAATGTTATTAACAAATTACTGAAAAAAAATTGTTCAATAAATCCTCCGGCAACTTAACTTTCTGTTCATATGAAAATGATTCGTTTATTTTTCTGAATACGTATGCATTTTTTCAGATTTTTTAATTCACTTTGAATTTTGTGACTTTTCATACAATTTCCCAAAAAAAAAAAAAAAAAATTCAGTGTATTTATTACACTCGGGAGGAAAATGTCAGTTTTCCGCACGCTTCGCGTTCGCTTCGTGTACAAAACCCCCATTTTCTCGCCTCGTGAAGTAAAATTTGGTACGATACTCGTGCGAAAAAACTTTTTCTGAACTCGCCTTCGGCTCGTGCTGCAATCACACGAGTTCAGAAAAAGTTTATCGCGCGAGTATCGTAAATTACTATTAAGAATCTGAATAAATTCATAGGTATGCAGAAAAGTGAACGAATCATTTTCATTAAAAAAAAAGTTAGGTTCCCGGGAGATTTGTTGAAACATTTTATTTTTCATCAATTTGTTAATAACATTTTGAAATTGTTATTATGGAAAATGAATCTTTCCAGCACCTTTAATATGCTCAATTTTTTTTCAGATTAGTATACCATCCAGAAGTGTTTACATTCAGAATTCCCTTTGATTCCTCTGAAACATTTGCGAAGTTCCCTCAAAATTGAGATTTTCATATGACTTTCTCACAAAACTTGCAAATTGAAATTTTCATACGGCTTTCGCATAATGTATTGGCGAAGCTTCCTACACGAGGAAGCCAACAATACAGAAAATGTTTTCTCATAGAAGAAGCTTCGCAAATAAAAGAACATTATGAGAAAGCCGTATGAAAATTTATATTTTATATTATATTTTATATTATATTTTATATTATATTTTATATTATATTTTATATTATATTTTATATTATATTTTATATTATATTTTATATTATATTTTATATTATATTTTATATTATATTTTATATTATATTTTATATTATATTTTATATTATATTTTATATTATATTTTATATTATTTAAAAAAATTGCAGTTGATAACGCACTGCGAGCGCGCGAACGGCGCGAGCCACTATAACCGACAAGTA
The DNA here is from genome assembly GCA_917499995.1 of Ichneumon xanthorius. Taxonomy (NCBI): domain Eukaryota; kingdom Metazoa; phylum Arthropoda; class Insecta; order Hymenoptera; family Ichneumonidae; genus Ichneumon; species Ichneumon xanthorius. The sequence continues at coordinate 16,042,639 of OU824200.1, read as the reverse complement.
AATTATAAACCTGTACTATATTGTACTATATCTTCGAGGCGGCCGCGAAACAGCGTGCCATGCGGACTCGCGGGTGTGCACTTTGACCCCTCGCGTCGCACGCATCTCCAATCGCACCACGGCATTTTGGCATCCGGCCATAAAATTTATATACACGATATCTCGAAGCACACGCGATTCACACCCGAGACTTGAAGGCACCAGTGTTTTAGTCAACTCCTTTCTGACGTGGCATTTAAGGATGCCAGGGAATTATTACAGCACAGCAGATGGGTCTGTGCGTATTCGGATATTTTCTGAGCACGCCGACGGTCGCAATTTTTAACATATCGGGCTGCAATTTGGTCCACAAATGGAAAGGCATTAACCGTGTTTGGGATTGAATTTGGCATCAATCCGTCAAGGGGTTGAAAATTTATGGCGTTTTGAATTTTTGTCCTTTTTTCTTCGGGCTCCAACTCTCGCAATTTTTAAGATATCGGGCTGAAATTAGGGTCAGAAGTGAATGTTTAGTAAATAATATTTGGGCGTCTGAGATTTATAATTTTAGTTCCTCATGGATGAAGCTTTGCTTTCATAAAATTTGTAAATAGATTTGGCCTAAAACCACCTATTCACGTAACTAATCACAAAACAAAGCTTTCTCTATGAGGAGGCCAAAAATTACAGGAGATTTACTCATTTGTTTCTCATTGAAGAGGATTTGTGAGCAAATAGTACATTACGGTACTAGTGCGATAAAACGTTTTCTGACGAGTTACGAAAAGTTTTTCGCGAGGGTATCGTACAAAATTTTATTTCGCAAGGTGTGAAAACGGGGTTTTTACGCACGCGATTGCGTCCGTAAAACTCTCATTTCCGCTCAGAGTGAAATAATAGTACATTTCGATACGAGTGCGAAAAAACTTTTTCTGACGCGTGTGAGTTTGCAGCACGAGCCGAAGGCGAGTGTTGCAATCACACGAGTTCAGAAAACGTTTTTCGCACGAGTATCGAACAAAATTTTATTTCACAAGGTGTGAAAATGGGGGTTTTCGCACGCGAAGCGTGCGAAAAAACCGCCATTTTCCCACCGAGTGACATAAATGTTAATACCGTTTCTGTGATATCCAAATTCTTAGCCTCTGCGTAACTGGCAGACAAAAGATGCCAACGATTTGCGTTGGCAACTAAATTCTCGTAGGAAAATTATCACAGACGACTTTCGCTGGTTTTGTCGGTTTCCAGTGTATACTAATTCTCGAGTCGGTCGATGATTGACTTTCTGTTTTGTACAGTAGAACCTCGATTATCCGAACCAATTGGGATCGACGCTCGTTCGGATTAACGTAAATTCGCATAAAAGAACAATGAAGCTGTGTTAAGCGGTATATAGCGCGATGTATATCGAAAAAAAATTACCATATATTTTAAAAGATTATCATATTTGAGAAATAACGTTAAGCGATATAGCGCGATATATATCGAAAAAAATTACCATATATTTTAAATGATTATCATATTTGAGTAATAACGTTTAGCGGTATAGCGCGATATATATCGAAAAAAATTACCATGTATTCTAAAAGATTATCATATTTGAGGAATAACGTTATACATGTATTTTTGTGATATTCAGCGGTAACTTCAAACCTTCTTAATCATGAAATTCACAATTTTCGTTTGGCGCAAGAGAGTTGCACGTTTTTTCCAGCTAAATTTCTTTTAATGTCAGAGATCGTTGATTGGTCAACATCATACGAGCACATTGAGGTAGCTATGTCGCTTCGCGCTCATTTCGCATAAGTTCAAGAAAAATAAGAGAAAATTGCAAGTACTTCTCGAAGGTATAAAAATCTGAAAAAATTCATGCATATTAAAGGTACTGAAAAGATTAATTTTGCATAATAATAATAATAATAATTGCAAAATGTTATTAACAAATTAATCAAAAAATTAATTGTTTAACAAATTACCCGGCAAAACAACTTTTTTTTTTATGAAAATGATTCGTTCATTTTTTTAAATATGTATGAATTTTGTCAGATTTTGAATATGTATGATTTTGTCAGATTTTTCAAATAGTTTTGATTTTTGTGTTTGTTCACACATTTTTTTCATATAAAAAAAAAGATCAAAGTTGGCAAAAACATAGGCAAATGCGGACGCACATGCCGCAATGTTGCCGCCATCACGTGCGGACATACGCTGCCCTCTTGCTGGGGGGTTGTTGGCAAAATGCCATCTGGGTGAAATGGCTTGTTGTTTGTAGCGCGCAACAATGTAAGGATACGAGAATTTCGTCCAATAGTTCGGATAGTAGAAACTTTATCCGAAACAGCGGCGGTTCGGATAATCGAGGTTCCAACTGTAATTCTAAAAAGAAAAAAAAACCTTTATCAAACGTGTATTAAAATAGCTTCGATTAGTAACAAGTGCCCATAATATATATCCGCGTTTGGTATTCTGACGAGGAGGTTGACTAACTTTAGATTCGACCGTGAGGAGCCACGCGAGATTGCATTCTCTTGCTCGCGAGCCAAATCTGACTGAACGACTCGCGGGCTCGTAAGGCAAGCGAGTAGTGGGGCAGTCACACGACGAGACGGTAGTAGTTCAATTATTGCCACCCGTCGCGGGCCGCTCGTAAACCGCCGTTTTACGATTTTTTTTTTTTTTTTTTTTTTTTTTCATTGATTTTTTTTTCGTTTTCTGTCTCGCCAACGTGATCGAGTCGTTGCCTCTCATTTCCACTGCTCACCGGTTAAAAGAATTATACAACCGGTTTGCGATACCGTCGGAGTCAAGCGATCTTCGATGGGGTTGCGGCGCTGCAATGATTTCGTTACAAAATTAAATTTGTACCTCATTTAGTGCCGGAGCGTGTTGCTGCGAGTGTTTACATCGAGGTGTCGCATGAATGGAGGGAAACATGGAGGACAACTTCGACGAGGACGGCGCGCCACCGGTGCCCATGATGCCGGACGACCTTGACATTCAGCACATGCAGAGGAGGACAAGTATCTTCAAGTATTATTCACACAAGCCCGGAGGTAAGCTTCAAAGCACATCTACTTCGCCTCGTTTGCATAATCTCTGTCGCCCTTTTTCGTTATTTCCTCTGTTATCCAATTCTGAATAACCGAAATTTTGGGGCGATAACGAATTTGTCTCATAATATTTTATACTATACAATTTTATATTTTATATCAGAGCTGGGCAAAGTACCGAAAAGTATTTAAAGTACTAAGTATTAAGTACCGCAAGAGCTTTAAGTGCAAAGTAATTTCAGTACTGAAAGTACTAAGTATTAAATACCGCAAGTGCTTTAAGTGCAAAGTAATTTCAGTACTTAAAGTACTAAGTATTAAGTACCGCAAGTGCTTTAAGGGCAAAGTAATTTCAGTACTTAAAGTACTAAGTATTAAGTACCGCAAGTGCTTTAAGGGCAAAGTAATTTCAGTACTTAAAGTACTGAGTATTAAGTACCGCAAGTGCTTTAAGTACAAAGTAATTTCAGTACTTGAAGTACTTTTTAAAAGTACAAAGTACACAGTACTTGTTCTTCGTAATCAGGTTTGGATGGGTGTCGAGTGCGAAACAAGACAGAGGAAATAAATACTGCACATGCCAAGGTTAGGCGCAAGGTGCTGCTAAAAATGAGATGTATGATCAGGTGATCAAGCTGTTTTCGTAAAAAAAAACTGACATTTTAGTGTCAGTTTGAGAACTTTTTTTCCCCAACACATTTTTAACTCGAACAATTCGCACGACAGCGAAGCGATTAAACCCTTCATGTACGGCTCGTCCTGAAGGGTTAATTCTTGTCGAGGTACCTGAGAGGTTCGTTTGTCGGTCATGTTCTAGAGGCTTCAAACGAGAGGTATGAAAAGTCACCAGCCGATAAATAAATCCCCACTTAATCAATCCCCACCCCACGAGAAATAAATCACCCTGCCGCGCCCGTTCTCGAGTTGAAGGGTCGATCGTTCCGAGAAATCAAGATCCCAAAGTTATCAGTCGAAGATTTATTATCAATTGCAATCTTTCTCTTTTACCCGTTCCACTCGACCGGCGGATGTCCGATGCATCAATCAAAGTCCAACGTTCCGCCACTTCGACCCCGATAAGCGAGCGGAACTTGAACGCAGAATACACTGTAACGATAATTATAATTATGAGTCAAAGCATTTTGCTCAAACATTGACGATTTATCCACGCACACGCACACGCACACGCACACGCACACGCACACGCACACGCACACGCACACGCACACGCACACGCACACGCACACGCACACGCACACGCACACGCACACGCACACGCACACGCACACGCACACGCACACGCACACGCACACGCATCCAGACATTTTTCTGAATATGATTTGCCGATGTTTTGGAACATTCCAAATACAATTTCATGAAAATCTCGAAAAAAGAATGTCTTGAACCCAAAGCTTCCTCTATGAAGAAGCAAAAAAAGGAAAACAAAGCTTCAGAGTCGAGATTTTTACAAAGCTTCCTTATCTAGTCTACTTTTGTGTACAAAGCTGCTATGTATGAAAATCATTTTTCTTGATTATCTAGCTTCCTCATATAGGAAGCTTTGTCGGTAAAATAAAATCATTCCGTTTGGATTTTTGTCCCATATTGTGCAAAATATCGTTTTTAAAAATTAATTGGTTTTTAGCCGAACATCTTTGCTATAAAACACAACGATTGCAAGTGTTACATATTATATTGTTCAAGTATTTCGTTGAGCTAGATACCTAGAGACTTCAAGATTCCATCGGGAAGCACATATGTGGCCGATTGAAAATCCAAAAAATCACCTTTCAACTAGTAGGGGAGGGTGGGGCAAAACGGGGCAACTAAGCAAATATCGCCGTTGCAGCTATATACATGACATCGAATTATTATGTTAGACTACACAATCAAAACTGTGGAGCCAATTTTTACATTCCGGAAAAAAAATCGCGCGGGGCAAAATGGGGCAGTTTTCATTTTTTCGAAATAGGGTAGAGCGGGGCAAAATGGGTCAACGGGACAAAACGGGGGTTTGGGCAAAACGTCATTTTCCAATAATTTTTGGATGCCCGAATTCGCCCTATCGGATACATCAGGCTTTTCTGCCCAGTTTTGCCACCCTGTCCGATCCAAATATTATTGGAAAATTTAGTTTTGCCCCGTTGCCCCATTTTGCCCCGCTGTACCCTACAAGAGTACAAGAGGATAGAAAGAAAATAGGACCGGAAGACAGGGGGATCGAAAGAGAAGAAGATAGGAGGATAGAAATCCTCCTATCGTCCGGACAGAATGACAGAAGGACAGGAGGGCAAGAGGACAAGAGGACAAGAGGATGAGAGGATGAGAGGGGCCCTATCCTCGTATCAAGAGTACAAGAGTACAAGATGATAGAAAGAAAATAGGACCGGAGGACAGGAGATCGAAAGAGAGGAGGATAGGAGGATAGAAATCCTCTTATCCTCCTCTCTTTCAGAATGACAGAAGGACAGGATAGAAAGACAGCCAACCAGACACCCAGACGCCCAGACAAACCTTTCTGTCTGTCTGTCAGACTGCCCGATTCTGCCCTAGCCCGTTTTGCCCCATCGATACATCCCGATTTTTTCGCACCGTTTTACTCCATCGATACGTCCAATTGATTCACCCCATTTTGCCCCATCGGTACATCTCGATTTTCTCAGCCCGTTTTGCCCCATCGATACATCCCGATTTTTTGCCCCGTTTTACCCCATCGAAAGATCCCGATTTCTTTCGCCCCGTTTTGCCCCATCAATACATTTTGATTTTTTCCTCATCGAGACATCCCGATTTTTTGCCCCGTTTTGCCCCTTCGATACATCCCGATTTTTTGCCCCGTTTTGCCCCACCCTCCCCTACTAGAAAGTGGCAAATTTTAAAAAACATTTTAGAGATCGACCGAAAAAAGTGGCCCGGTTGGTAACGAATGCCACATATCCAGACATTTGTTCTAAAAATGATTTCCCGATTTTTTAGAACATTCTGAACACGTTTTCATGAAAGTCTCGAAAATATTTATTTATTTATTTATTTATTTGTTTACGGGACACGCCCTTTTACAATAAAAAATACAGATTTAAATAGAAAAAATAATAACAATAGTCTTTCGTTTCATGTAGTGTATCCACAATAATGAAATTAAATAATCACAGTGATATGAGATCAGGTTTCGAGTAACACATAAGTGAAATTGAAATATCACAGAAGTTTTTGGGTTATTCATAGAATAGGAATGATTCATAGATAGGAGAATAGGAATTTATGTAATGAAAATAAAGCTTCCTGTACCCTGATAGACAAGCGGCACGAAAAGTATCAGTTTGCGCAATAATAGCGACATGTGCCGCAAATGTAGCAAATATTACGCCAATGTTGCTACTTTTCATGGCGCATGTCTATCTGGGTATGAGGGAGCAAAAAGAAAAAAAAACATCGACGGCGATAATGAAAGAGCGATTGAACTAGCACGAGCCTTCCGTGACTAACCAATCACGGCGAAGCGCACGACCCGGCGCCACTCTATCGCTGTTGTACGACCGTCACGTCGAACGTCACACACAGGGCAGTGCGTGGGTATTGAAAACGAAAAAAACGTGCCGGCCTGCGCCAAACATTCCTCCCGTCACTGTCGTCACGAGTCGTCGCGCAGATCTTTGCATGGGCTCGCCACTTTGGTCAGTCTCGCTTCTGTCGCTGTCTCCGCGCATTCAGCCTATTTCCAGACAGCTCTCTTTTCTCGTATAATACGCGCCGAACACCGAAAATACTTTGTTACGATCATAACTAAAGAAAAGTTAATCAGACGAATTTCTAAATTACTTTCGATGAGTTGCAAATAGTACTGTGCGGGTGCAATAGATTATTTTTTTTGTTTTAATTACTATATATTAGTTTTATTCGACTATCAATGGGGAGACTGACGGAAAATGAACTGGCATCGAGTACCAACGACGGTAAATTCTGGCCTTATGCCCGAATTTGTGAAGGTACGTGGACCCAAGTACCCAATTGCCGGGTGAAAAAATTGCTCTGAGAATTTCTCTGAGAATTTCACCGAAAATGACTGAGAATTTCATATTTATTGAAAATTTTGAAAACGCAGTATTTTGAGTCCATAATACGACAACTACGGCATTTCTCAAGCTATAATTAACAATAACTGGTCATTGATTTATCCGCAAAAGTTTAATATTTCGTAATATCATCGACGACGAAAATCCTCCAAATAGCAGATCGCTCAGCTCTACGCCAAAATTACAAAAGTTAGACACTCATTCAATTGACTCTATGACCCTCACAATGATGCACTTCATGCAACAACGAAAATGCAAGAATTCACAAAACGAGACAAAATAAAACATAGAGTTCGCAAAATCGTACCGGATTTATAAGAATTTTTCTTAGACGTTATGGCAAAAATTCTTGGATATTCTGAGACTTTCTGCCATAGATGGCGCCCTGGCGCCTCACGTGCTATGGTAGCACCGACTAGCCGTGTACTAATTGGCGCATTGGAACCGTTGAGCGGCAGGTCGAATTCTGAGGATTGGTGTTCGTACTCGCAGTATCGAATGCGAACGTCAAGACTCCGTTGGAATGACAAGCTGTATCGGCGGACGTTTTCTGCAGTTTCCCTGCGTCCTCGTATAAATTCGATACAGTATGGGGGAGTAACAGCGGCTGCAGCCACGAACTTTACAAGGGAGGAATTGGATAAAAATTGATAATAATAGTGGCTAAATGGCTCCCAGAAAACTAAGAAGAGGGGAGTTACGAGAGAAAAAAAAAGTTCTATGGTATTTGTTCTTAGATGATCGGTAATTTTTACGTTTAATTTTCTCAGTGCATTGATAACTAAATCACACTTTAGTATATTACCGAGCTTCCACCGTGAGTGAGACCGGGCCGAGATCTACTCTGAACTAGTGGAAACATTTTAGTAGACTCAAAATTCACTTATGGGATTGGCTGTTGACTAGAAAGTTTCGAATCAACTAAAATTTTGCCACTAGTTCAGACTCGTTTCAGTCCGTTTTCAGACCCGGTGGAAGCTCAGTATATTAGCTGAACACAAAACGCACGGCTCCATCAAATAAGTTTGAAGCGGGCTGAACTCGACCCTGGTCGATGCCCTCGCACTCATTTGCACACGACAACCACCGAACATTCATGCACGAAGACGAAAACAAATGTGTAAAATGAGGCAATCAAATATTATTACCACTGCTCGTAATATCACCAAATAAATGGGTCAGGTTACGTTTTGTTTGACTCAAAATCGATTATCATTTTTATCAGTTCACGGTTCAGTTTAACAGCTGAACAGTTTCGTTTACGTCCGAGGAAACATTCTTTTAGTACTATAACAATGCGTTTCGTTGGGCAAAAATTCCACACTTTTTTTTTTGAACGAGAACCGTTTTTAGTTGAAACAAATTCTTTTAATTTACTTTTCACAATACATGGACTTTCCCGTATCGTGAACATGATGACTCTAACATCATTCGAAAGTTGATGAAAAATAAAAACGTTAATGTACCTACGAATTTTTTGAGTGACCAATATCTTCTGAGATATACTGATATTAAAAAAAAAGTTAATCCTGAACGGTGCACATTAAAAATCTAAAAAAATCACAGAAGGCCCCCTCAAATAGTACGGCACATTTATATCTCTACCACTCACAACTCTCCCAGATAAGAACTCTACCAGAAAACATCTCTCCCAGAAAACAAGTCTCCCGGATAATAACTCTACCAAAAAAGATAATTCTAACAACTCTACCGCATAACAACTCTACCAGAAAACATCTCTCCCGCATTACAACTCTACCAAAAACTCTCCCGGAATTTAAATAAAATTCTCCCCGTATTTAAATAAAACTCTCCCCGAATTAAAAAAACTCTACCGGAATTTAAATAAAACTCACCCCGAATTTAAATAATACTCTCCCCAAATTTAAATAAAACTCTCCCCGAATTTAAATGAAACTCTCCCCGAATTTTTATTTTTATTCCACGAGAGTTTTTTTTTTATTCCACGAGAGTTTTTTTTTATTCCGGTAGAGTTTTATATAAATTCGGGGAGAGTTTTTTTAATTCGGGGAGAGTTTTATTTAAATTCCGGGAGAGTTTTATTTAAATTCCGGGAGAGTTTTTGGTAGAGTTCTAATACGGTTGAGTTGTTATCTGGGAGAGTTGTGAGTGGTGGAGATATAAATGTGCCAATAGTACTACAAACTGGCAACTTTAAAAAAACATCCGAGAGGTCGACATAAAAAAAAGTGCCCCGATTGATAAAGAATGCCTCATATATTCCTAAGTATTTTGCATATTGTACAACTGGTGACATTTTTTTATTTGTGTTTATTTCCCCCAATAACGTAATACTAATTTGATACCCACAACTTGACCGTAGCGTGGTTCAACCTATTCCTGTATCAAGAAGTAACCGGATCTCTACTAAACTGTGAAGAGCGTATAATTCGCGTTTTAAATTTCATCCGAGTTTTTCCTTGTCCAAGTTTTTCCATGATGCAACTTAGATCAATGCGGAGTGCTCGGATGACGAGAATACTCCGTTAATCGAAGAGCGGATAGACGAGATTTTACTGTAGATACTGTAATGAGAGCTAAGAAGCAGACGGGCGCATTCCATTCATTATACGCCCTTCTGTTTCTCAGCCGCTTACAGACTGGACACACTAGATTCTTCCGCCGAAAGTCTCAACTTCATTCCTGTACCATATTTTTTTCCTATGAAAGGTTTTCGTAAAATTAAATAAATTAAATAAATTAAATAAATCAAATAAATTAAATAAATTTAATTTTCAACATCGATTTCTGGCCAAACAGGAGAGCTTGAAAAGTAAAATAAAATGCGACACTTCCTCGATCATCTGAACAGAGTGAGACCTTCTTTTTATGTACGAGCACTTTTCGATAAGCTAAGATGACGCAAAATTGTAGGTGACAAAATTTGTATGGAATGTCACGTACAATTCTTCGTATTTTTCATTATTTCTCTTAGTTCGCAATGTTTCGTATCTCTCGCTAGTATTCTTGTCTCGAGTTTAGTTTTTTCCGAACGATAAGGAATACAATCAGGCAGTTTGCTCTGGGTTGCGACTTCTTTACTCCGTTGATTATGAGGACACAGTAGAACGCTGCTGCTCAGAGAACTTCACAGTTGAAAAAAAAAAAAAAATATATATATATATATATATATATATATATACGCAATGTTCCAGAATGCTGTCACTCTGACTAACATCACGAAGTGAAGATTTGTAACATTATATTAATGAGATGTCTATGACGTGAATTCATAAATGACCGATAGAAAGCGTGGAAGTTTCCTGCGCCGGATGCCAGTAAAAGTGAATTCGAGATTGATGTTTCGTCTGCGATAATGCGAAGCGGGACACTCATTTTGTCATTGCGCAGTTCTGCAATCTTGGGTCCCGGTGGTTCTTTTACCCGTATTATTCCACGCGCGATCGTACGAAATAATTTTAAGGTTCTCAACCTTGTTCTCCACTTATTCTGAACTTATTCTCGACCGTTTCTCAATTACTTCTTATCTCATTCACAACTGATTATTAACTCGTTCTACACTCATTCTGAGCGTATTCTCAACTTGTTCTAAATTTATTTTCGTTTAATTTTTTTCTTATTACTCCTGCCGATTTAGAAAAATAATAACCAATACCTGTGCAGTACTTTTTTGTTTTGTGTTAAAACAATTTTTTTCATGAAGTTCACATGTACATTAAAACATACTGCATTAAAACATACATATTAAATTAACTGTGCTCACTTGTTTTTTTCCTAAAAAAAAATCGTGAAAAAACGCTTTTTGAGTATAAATAATTCTACTGAGAAATGGCTCCAATCACCATACGACGACCTCGATGCTGTATATACATGCAACCCTATATGTGTATATATATATATATATACATGCCATATGATAAGGTTTCCGTTGCGATAAAGATAAGGGCGGGGGGAAGAGGAGAGCAGATAGGGAAAAAATATTGAGCAACGTTTGTCGGAAACCTCGAAACATGTATAGATATTTGTCAATTAACTTTAGCCTCGGGGTCGTAGGTTAAGTGCGTAACTTGTAAGGGCTTCGCGTGAGATTCATTTCGAAGTCTCTGCGGCAGCCACTATTCGAGGCTCCCGAAAGTCGCAGATACTGTTATATTCTTTCCTTTTACGTGAATAACTAATCACTCCCGCTGAGTTTGAAAGCTTCGCTAATGAGCGACGTTTCAATGGACATTTGTAATCATCACATCCGTCGGTTTCAAACACTTCTCGACGGGATAAGAATCTGAAAAAAAATTAAGTATATGGGAGGATAAAGATTGTTTTTGTGAAATAATAATTCCAATTTATTATTAACAAATTGAAGATAAATATCATTATTCAACAAATTACCCGGCAACTTAACTATTTTCCTTCGTAAATATGATTCGTTTATTTTTCGGAATACGTATGAATGTTTTGTAATCTTTCAAAATTACGTTTTTTCACAGTATGAACATAGAAAAAACGCAAATTTGAAAGATTCCGAAAACAATTCTGACAAAATTCATACATAGAAAAATAACCGAATCATTTTTATGGAAAAAATAGTTAAGCTGCCGGGTAATTTGGTGAACAATTATTTTTCTCGTTAATTTGCCAATAAAATTCTGGAATTATTATTACATAAAAACAGTATTTGCAGCACCTCCCATATGGTTGATTTTTTTCAGATTGTTATCCCATCGAGAAATTCCACTCGATGATCTATTACGATTTAATAATAAATAAATGTGTTATTAATTCTCAACGATTATATTGATAACATAATTTTATTGTGATTTTACTATTATTTTCATATCCTCTGTGACATTGATTAAACAAAAAATCGCCAAATATGAACCATTCGGCCCCAAACTTGGTCAATATTCTTATTAAGGCAAATGAATAATATTGTCAGTAAAAAATGGTTGCCAAATATTGACAAAAGGTAAAGTCGCTAAATAAGAATTAAATACAAATACAGCCTGACCGGATTCTTTGTCAATAATCAGTCGGTAGGGAAAGTTCGAAATTTACTCTACGCAAAAAAAATCGTTATAAATTCTATATAATAATATAACAATAAATGGATCATCAAAACCTCTAAAATTCCATAACAAAATATAATTTCGAAATATTTGTGAAAATATTTCCGAACTAATGTGATGATTTTTTTAATGCCGCTCTTGTTAATTTAATAATATAATGATTAACAAAGCTACAACGTGATTGTTGCAGAAAAAAATATGCCCGGCTCGGCGAAGAAACCGGGACCACTTGTTGCGGTACTAGACGTCGGCACGCGCACCGTGCGCTTTGTGGTGAGCCTCTATTAACATTCTATCGCTACATATGGCGTATAACTAGCCTACATTAATAGCATAAACTTATGATTATAACAACCGTGGTGAAGGGAAAATGCGACGAAGTCCAACGCAAGGCACCATAATTTTACCAAACGATTTTGGCCATCGTTATACCTTTAGAACTGCGAAAACGTGAAAAAAAAAGATTGTCATCGCGCACGGAATTCTCAGCCGAGCGCGATTTTCAATTTACGTTTTTTGAGCTATTGAAAGCCGTATTCTCATATTTTCAGGTGTTCAACGCTAAACGCGTGGCCGAAGTAGCTTCCCATCAGATTGACATCGAACAGCTCACACCTCAGGAAGGATGGGTCGAGCAGGACCCGAAGGAAATTCTATTCGCTGTAAAAGCCTGCATAAAAGACGTAGTGAAGAGACTCGACAGCCTGGGCCGCAGCGTTACCGAGATTATTACGTTTGGTATAACCAATCAGCGAGAGACCACCGTTGCCTGGGACTCCACGACGGGAGAGCCACTTTACAATGCGATAGGTGCGAATGAAATCCGTTAGAATATCACAATTTTAAAAAATTCGAAGGAAATGGGAAGCTTGTATGAATTAAAAAAAAAAAATAATGCACTTCACTAAAGATATAATTTTTACCACAATAATTCTTTCTCAAGAGCATGTGAAATACCGCGGTTGGTATAAAATAAAAACGGGCGATCCAATTTTTTGCGGACACTGTAAAAAGAAATTGTAAAATGAATGTACCGGACTGGAGGTTTTAATTCAAAAACTGGTACATCAAATTTAATGTACAATTGTGACCAAAAATTAATATAATTTGTCGTTGAAATTAAACTAAATTATAAAAATTAAAGTACCTTTATAGTCAAATTAAAGTAAATCATAAACATTAAGAATTTCCAATGTTTTTAATATACTGAACATTCATTTTTCATCGCAATTCTACATAAAATTTAATATACCAGTTCTTGCGTAAAAATTTGTCCGGTGCATAAAATTTCATAAAATTGTTTTTTCCGTGCAAGTGCAAAGATGGATTACAGTTTTTGTTACCGATACAAATAATGATTTATGTGCACGGAACAAAAACCTACGAGATGACATTTTTTTTTTTTTGCAGTATGGTCGGACATCAGAACGGTCTCGATAGTCGATCAGATCATTGCTAAATTTCCCGATAACAGTAAGAATCACTTGAAGCCACTTTGCGGTCTGCCAGTGAGTCCGTACTTCTCTGCCCTGAAGATCCGATGGTTGAGAGACAACGTTCCGGCTGTAAGAAAAGCCATGAGGGAAAAACGATGTAAAGTCGGAACAATGGACACATGGGTTATTTGGGTAATGAAACACTTTTTAAAAATTAAGCCGTAACACCACTGTGGTAACTGTGATAACTGTGATAACTGTGATAACTGTGATAACTCTGATAACTGTGATAACTCTGATAACTCTGATAACTCTGATAACTCTGATAACTCTGATAACTCTGATAACTCTGATAACTCTGATAACTCTGATAACTCTGATAACTCTGATAACTCTGATAACTCTGATAACTCTGATAACTCTGATAACTCTGATAACTCTGATAACTCTGAGAACTCTGATAACTCTGATAACTCTGATAACTCTGATAACTCTGATAACTCTGATAACTCTGATCACTCTGATAACTCTGATAACTCTGATAACTCTGATAACTCTGATAACTCTGATAACTCTGATAACTCTGATAACTCTGATAACTCTGATAACTCTGATAACTCTGATAACTCTGATAACTCTGATAACTCTGATAACTCTGATAACTCTGATAACTCTGATAACTCCGATAACTCCGATAACTCCGATAACTCCGATAACTCCGATAACTCCGATAACTCCGATAACTCCGATAACTCCGATAACTCTGATAACTCTGATAACTCTGATAACTCTGATAACTCTGATAACTCTGATAACTCTGATAACTCTGATAACTCGAATAACTCGGGTAACTAGATGTTAAATTCAATCTGCCATTTTCCTGGTCTATAGAGCGACACATTCGAAAAAGTCCTAGCTTCTTTTTGAGCGGAACTATTTTTACGTGTCGCACATAACGATATCTGTCACTCCCGTCGCATGGTCACGTGACGGGACCTGCTCTCAAAGATAGCCAGATTCGTATGTAAAAACCAATGATAATTACTCGAATATTTCCAGAACTTGACTGGCGGAAGAGAGGACGGACTTTACATAACCGACGTCACGAACGCTTCCAGAACGATGCTGATGAACATAGAGACGCTCAATTGGGACCCAACCTTGTGCAGATATTTCGACATTCCAATGAAACTACTGGCAGACATAAAGAGCAGCTCTGAGATATATGGAAAAATTACTGTCGGTCCGCTAAAAGGCATATCGATATCAGGTGTAAGTATATATATTTACTCGAACCAAAACTATCGGCGGAGAAAATTATGGAAAATGTTGTCCCGGAAGAAGTATCCGAAACATTTCGTTTATTCGTTTATTATAATATCATTAGATACTGGGCAATCAGCAAGCTGCTCTTGTAGGACAAAATTGTTTACACAAAGGACAAGCCAAGAACACGTACAGGAGCGGTTGTTTTTTGCTGTGCAACACGGGCACGACGGTAAGAATTTTTTATTTATATTGTACATAAATTTGGTGTGTTCGATTCCCTCGCGAAATTATTTTTCTGAAAATGTCGAAAAATCGATAAATCGGTTCGATTACAGATTTTTCAGATAAATATTCTCGGTGGGCTCGACAATACAAACGGAAACCATTTTGGTCCTAGAAAAAATTTATTAATTTTTTGCTTCCTCATAGAGGACGCTTTGTTTTCGTAAAAAAAAAAAAATTGAGATTTTAATGTCAGAATACTTAAAATAGTCTAAAACGTCGAGAAATATGATTTTTAGCTGGCGTCCGGATGTATGTGTGTGTGTATGTGACAGAGTTGCATCGTTTAAAATGACTATAACTCGGAAATGGCTTGAGACAGCGAGTTGAAATTTGGTACACTAGTAGAGCGATCACGTCGCTTCGTTCAGGGCTATTTTCGTGAACATTGAGGCCCAACTGGAGATTTTATGCGATTTTCAATTTTTTGGACATTCTCTGTGATAGCTCTAACTTGCGTAAATTTGGAGCAATCGTCCTAAAACTGCACATAAATATACTATTTTGATCAAAGACCTTTGGTATTGAATTTGGTCAAAATCCATCGAAGTGGTAAGATTATATGAGATTTTGAGTTTTTTGAGTTTTTGAAAAATGACTAAAAATGGTCTAATTTGAGTAAACTTGGAGGTATCGATCTTAAATTTGAAACGGGAATGGACTAATACTGTACAATGTTTAAAAATTATTTTTATTTTTATTTTAGAGAGTTTATTCGTCTCACGGTCTCGTAACGACAGTGGCTTATCAACTAGGTCCGAACAGCCCGGCGGTGTACGCGCTCGAAGGATCGGTGGCCGTCGCCGGTGCGGCAATAAAATGGCTCCGCGACAATGTGAAACTAATCGAGGACGTTCACGAGAGCGAGCATCTCGCTCAGAGTGTCTTCAGTACCGGGGACGTATATTTCGTGCCTGCATTCAGCGGGCTTTATGCTCCATATTGGAGAAAAGACGCGAGAGGGTAGGAAACACTTTGCGCGCTTTATTCACAATGTTCGCAGAACGATACGCCAACTACCCTGGTGAAAATATTTCTCTGAATATCTCTGAAAATATATCTGAAAGTCTCGGAAAATTTCTCTCACTTTTCGCACTTTTCGGAGAAAGTCAAAGATTTTTCTGAATCTAAATATTTCTGATTGTTCTGAAAATCTCTGATTTTCTCTGCCAACTTCTCTGAAAAACTATGAACTTTGTTAATATTCTAAGCCTGTTTCTATTCTGCATTCAGAAATTAGTTTCTGAAAAAGTCAAATACATATTCGGTGAATTTCTCATACAAAGTCGGAAAATCGATGAAAATCACTGAAACGGTCCGTTTAGAGTTTTTCAGAAAAATTATCAAATATTTTCAACAGGGTAGTGGTCCATTTTGAAAGCCTTCAAAGAAAATTTTGTCACGCACGAAGTTTTCTTTAATAGCATGCACCCAGGCTAGTTCATCCCACCAATCGCAGCCTGTAACGGTCACATCAGTTTTGATCTTTTATCTAAACATAACGATGTTCTGTAATATCGACATCGTTGCGATGCTCGTTCTTAGTCGCAATACCGTCCAGTCGTGGTATGTTATTGTTCGTACCCCTTTCACTGTCAGGCGAAAAGAACGAAGAAAGTTTTTTAACACTGTCAATTTAATGTACCGCACTGGAAGTTTTTAAGCGTAAACTGGTACATTAAATTTAATGCACAATCGTGGTGAAAATTTAATATACTTTTTCATTAAAATTGAAGTAAATTGTTAAAAATAAAGTATTCATTCATTCATTACATCACTATTGCAAGGTTGGGTTTGGTGAAAACTTGAGAGCAGGCGCGATGCCGCGGTCGGTAATAAAAATAAGAGCGAAATATAGGAGCATAAAAGAGAAGCATCCTTTCAGACCGCGTGAACAGCCGATAAAATTAACGATTCGTGAACATTAAAAATCACAATACAATTAGTTCGGCCGATCTAATACACGTGTATTTTGCTTTCGTAGGATAATCTGCGGTCTCACTGCCTTCACTACCAAGCAACACATAATACGGGCGTCTCTGGAAGCCGTGTGTTTTCAAACACGAGACATTCTCGAAGCCATGTACCAAGACTGCGGTTATCCATTAACGAAGTTGCACACCGACGGCAAAATGTCGACCAACAATCTTCTCATGCAATTGCAAGCTGATCTCGTCGGAATACCAGTATGTAAGTACACGAAGAAATAGAACTGTTTTATTCGATAAGGTTCAACTGAAACGGAACTCGGTCGGTAACAAAAAATGAATTCCATTTTTTTTTTCATTTTTTTTAAGGATCCTCAACATTTTGGACTTAATGCAAATTATTAGCATTCTCATCTGATAGTTGCGCGTGCGCTAATGATTCAGTTTTCCTCATTATTTTTTGACGTTTTCCTTCTAATATAATTCCCGTGTTCAAATATACATTAAAATACACCTCTAAATTCATCGGGCTAACTTGTTTTTTTTTCCCAAAAAAAATTCCTGAAAAAAAGCTTTTCAGACATTTTTTTACGAGGCCTGTAAAGCCCTGTAAAGCATAACACCCCCTTAAATCGAAAATTTTCCTTATCTACAGTCAGGGCAACGATGCCGGACATCACGACGTTGGGGGCCGCGATCGCCGCTGGTCGGGCCGAAGGAATCGAAGTCTGGGAATTGGAAGGCGAGGAAGTTGAGACTGTGCCAAACGACACCTTTCTGCCAACTACGACCCCAGAAGGTTCGTTTCTTCGTTATTTCACACACGTTTCCTACGTGCAGACCCACATGCTCATTCGACCGTAATTATTTTTTCAGGAAGAGACGCGAGGTACAAGAAATGGAAAATGGCCGTGCAGAGGAGTCTGGGATGGGCAGCGGTGAAGATGTCCGATCACATGACAGGTACAATTAAATCGATACCCATCGATTTTAGAATACAAAAAAAATTTTCATTTTTTTTTCTTGGCTATAAAAAATTAGATCGGAAATCCGCCACGATTCATTGGTCGTAAGCAGTTTCTGATCGCGCAAAAAATGTCCGAGATATGCGAACGAAAAATTGTTCGAATTAATTTTTTCAATATTACTTTGTTTAAATATATTTTCCAACTTAAAAAAAAATAGAACTCCTACAATTTTGTTATATTCGGACCTAGGGTTTTTTCATATCGGAACACCGCTACGGGAAATCAATCGTGGTGGATTTCTAACTCCATTTTTTATTACCGAGAAAAAAGTAAACACAATTTCTTTTGTATTAAATTTCCGAGGTGCTTCTTAAGTACTTCGTCGCAGGGCCAATGGTTGTGAACGATGAAAAAAATAAGGAAACTTTAGAAATCGATTTGCAAAGCCTTTTTTTATAATTACCTGTAAAAAAAATTCCTAGACAAAATTCTATATATATATTTTGTCTAGGAATATTTGTATAACTTAGACCCGATCTAACGAAGTGTACATGACTTTGCTTGCTCCGAGTATAAAAAAAACCTCGGAAGACGGTTAATCCGCTTTCCGGTTAGTCCGACCCCGGTTAATCGGGGTTCTACTGTAATATCAATTAATATTAATACTAAAAATATTATAATGTTAAATAATTATATCAAAATATTATATTGCGAAATATTTTAACGATTTGTTGTCAATGCATGATGAATGCCATTATCAGCATATTAACATTGTACATTTTCTGTTATTTTTTCAGATGAAAGATATCGTATTCTGGCTTCAATCCCGGCCAGCTGGTTCCTCATGACGAGCTTTATTCTTCTACGATTAAGCTACTACCTAGAAAATCAGTGACGTTGCGTGTACTACGACTACGATTATATTATCACGGATAATAGCTAGCAAATGTTCGACGACATTTTAATGATATTAGAAATGAGAGCTCTAAACTCCAGTCGAATTTACGCATATATGAATTTCGTTTTTCTCCGAGCCCTCGAAACGACCGCGATTCTGTCGGTCCAGTATGTACGAGCCTCAACCTTTTTTTTGTCAGTATCGAATTAGTAATAATTGTGACAACCGCGATCGGTACGATGCTCATAGATTCGACGTGCTCAAACGACCTGTATTATTTATTAAAAAAGAAAAAATATTAACGAGTCAAAGCGCACACGATCATTTCTTATTTACTGTAATTCGATTTTTCGCGAATTGCCTAGTACATGCGTTATATATTTTTTTGTCGGTAAAAAAAATGTTATCGATAATCCCATGCTATCGATTGTACGTAACGGTGTTTCGACCGTGTAAAAAACATTCCCAGGTCCGAATATACAGACTTGTGGGAGTCGAATTTTGTTTGTGAAAAATATGAGATGTGAGACGAATAATATCGGAAAAAAATGGAACCTCCACGATTTGTTATATTCGAATCTAAGGATTTTTTTGTACGATTAGAAGACGGTTAAGAATAATCAGACGCGAGGGATTCTGTGGTGCAATTTTTTTTACTGATAAGTAAAGAAATAAACATGTGCTTTGGCCTGAAATCGTCGAAGTCTCCATCTAAATTATTAATATTTGTCATCCAACTTCATTAATGTTTACGATATTTATTGAAAAAGAGCGTAGAAAAAAAAGCCATCATCGATACGTATAATTACCACGAACTATGGTTTATGCTGTCTGTAAGACGATATACTGATAAAATGCAGACGATTAATTACTTGACTCTTTACAGTGAGCTATGTATAAGCTTAGCGCCCAAAAAATACGTTAAGTTTTTTTTTCTTTTTCAATGAGGTATTGGGATGACAAGGTCAGAATTTAACGCATAAGTTACACATGATCTTTACAAGATTAAATTTTTTTTTATTGGCAACTTTTTTTACATAACGGAGTCATCTTTTATTTAGTAAAGTGGGGTAGCTGCTACGTTGGTCGATTGATGTACACGACAACTGTGGTAATCTGCAGAAAAAAAATTCTTCAAGATTAACAAAGAAACGAATGACCGGATATTGTTACGAAATTTTGAAAATTGCAAATATTGCAGCCTGTCAGAAAAAAAGTTTGATTTTCGACTGTAAAAAAGAAAATATCTACAGGCTGTAATTTTTACAAACTTCAATTAACAATTACTCCGTTGCGAATACGCATTTTCAATGAAAGAATAAAAATACTGAAACTTGCATAGACATGTATAAACTGTTTGTAAAATTCCACGTCATCCCGATAAACGCGTAAAAAAAAAGAGAAATGAAACTGAATTTGTTCGTTGGACGTTCAACTTATGCACGGTCCTTAATCTTCAGAAAGTTTATCGTTGATCTCCAAGCATAAACACAGGCTCCCCTCTTCGCGACAAGTTGGGGATATTTTAGCGTGTCCGAAAGTTTGTAAATATCCGACCGACAAATGTGTACTCGGAGTAACGGTTAATTCGCCTAAGAGTAACAGTTAATCGCGTAAATGTACATGTCGCGCTACTTTGCTCGTTCCGTGCCTCTCGCAAGACACATGTATATAGTATTAATATCTCGCGTGTCCGCTGGGCTTGAAATCCCCAGTGAGACGAAGAACACTTGCACTGTAAGATCTTTGAACCACGAGTGTCTTAGCATACACCAATTAACCACGAATTTTCCGTGTTTATTTAATTGGGCACTCTTACTATTGTGCCTGTAGTCTTAGAGAATTTGAACTTTCGCGGCATATCGATACCGCAGGGCCATCACGCGGACCGGCATGGAACTTATTGTGGGAAAACAAACGAAAACGAATCTGCTCGATAGTAAAACACGATGATATAGTGATCGAAAGAAAATTTGTAATATATTGTAACGACCTCTTATAAATAATAAACGTTACATGACAATTATTATTAATTATTATGTACAAGAGTACATAAAAATCAAGTCTTAAATTTATGTTGTCAAAGTACTTTTTTTACATCGTGAAAATAATGCGAGAAGCGGAATTTTTTTTTCCATTAGAGTTTGTTGTCGTCAAATTTGTGAAGCAATACACAAATTTGACGATTTTTTTGTTGGACAAGTCTTTTACTTTATTTATTATATGCATAAATATTGTAAAATTGTCGATTTATGCGATATCCGGCGAAGCTCCTCCGTCGGTAAACGCGCGAACGGTGTATCGAATTATGACGCCAAGGTTTGTCGGAAACAAAAAGAGCCCATGACTTTCTTGTTCATTGATAAAAATATCTAAAACATAGCATAGGGAATAGGAAACAAAATTGTACAAAAAAAAACATAGCAAAAAAAATGTACTGCAATGAGATGTTTAATTTGGTCTTAAGAGGTAGTGCAACAGCTGTGCGTGCGAGAGGGATAGTTGCAACTTTAAAATTAACTTTATTCGATACATGGTGCTAATTTTTTTGAGAAAAAAATGAATTCGGGCCCTTGAGAAAAGTTAATTACAGTTTTCATTGCCGACCGCGATACGTCACTTCCCCTTAGAGTTAAGTCTCATACTGCGGTCGGTAATGAAGACTGTGATACAATTTTTGTTGTCGAGGCTTCCGAAACTCGCAGGTACGCAGGTAACAGGATTAACGACAATGTATCACGTCTGCGTGGTCTTGCAGCTCAGAACGACCATCGCTTTGTTTCCGTCTCTGCAAAACCTAAAAACAATGCAACCGTTCAGTTAAATATGACGCAGTCTCGAAATCCCATCGAAAAATTCCAGTACGAAAAGGTACCACCCTACACAAGCGATAACAACATCCCACGCCCTCTGAAGTCGTCGATAATCGAAGCTGCGAGAGATCAACAATCGATTATCGAAAAATCTCGAACTCCGAACTGCGGCTCACTTCACGGTTGCCCCAGTGTCGCGATGGTCGCCCCGCAAGAGATTCTCTCTCTCTCGTCAGTTAGGAACAGGATGCGGTAATGCGTGATCTTGGCTCGCGTCTCGTTCGTGCGGGACCTCGTGAGAGAACGTCAACGTATCTCGCACCGCAGTCCCCTCGGCGTGCGTTTTCCGAAAACTGCTCGATCTCGTGTTGAGAAAAACGAAAGAAATAAAATAAAATAAAAAATAATCGTAACAAAAATATTAATAATGTGTTTCGTAAAAAGTGGCGATGTGACTTATCGAAGATAATACAAAGCGGTCGGTGCAAGTGGAGCGTCGTTGTGGGCAATAGCCAAGTTGTCGCGCCGAACAAGTGTCGATCCGCTCTCTGTCCAGAGAGAGAGAGAGAGAGGGAGGGAGAGTTCAGAGTCTCGGAGAAACAAACGAGACCTTAAGGTCGAAAAATAAAAAATAAAAAAAGAAAAAGACGGTTTTTAGTTTTCAGCGGAGAGTTGCGCCCGGGATAGACGGAACGTAAGGTAGGACAACTCGACGAGGGTTTTGGCGGGGCGTCGGGGCGGGGGTGGGGAGGAGGGGGCGGGGGTGGGGGGGTCTCGGATTAATCTCTCGGGGCCACGCAGAGGTACGTCAAGATGTCGTCGGGCGGTCACAGCAGTCGGAGCCGTGCGGTGCACATAAGTTCGATATTTCAAAAGCTCCAGGGCCGTTTCGCCGACGCTATGACGCCACCCAAGCTCTCCACCGACAAACGCATGCTCGACAAGACATGGAAGCTCATGGACAAAGTCGTCAAGCTATGCCAGCATCAGCGTATGAATTTGAAAAACTCACCGCCTTTCATACTGGACATACTGCCGGACACTTATCAGCGGCTGCGTCTTATATACAGCAAGTACGAGGATCGCATGCAGGTTTTGCACAGCAACGAGCACTTTTGCGTTTTCATAAACAATCTTATGAGAAAGTGCAAGCAGGCGATTAAACTGTTCAAAGAGGGAAAGGAGAAGATGTTCGACGAGACATCGCACTACAGGCGCAACCTTACGAAGCTCAGTCTCGTGTTTAGCCACATGCTGTCCGAGCTAAAGGCCATCTTTCCAAACGGCGACTTTGCCGGAGATCAGTTTCGCATCACCAAGTCCGACGCCGCGGAATTCTGGAAGGAGCGCTTCGGTAACAGGTAAAGTATACGGACTGTACATTCTCTAACGGGTTCGTCGTTGAATTATCGTGGGCTTGGGGAGACGCTGGTCGAGTCGGGCTTGGGTTGTAGGTTAGGTGGGGGCGAACATTTTTTTTTTTTTTTTTTTTTTTTTTTTTTTTTTTTTTCTTAGGACGAGAAACGGCGGGCGAGGATACTGAGCGTGGATGAGGAGGCCAAAGGACATGCGTATATGTGTATAGATATATTATATGTTTGTAAGCCACTGCCGGAAACAAGGAACATAACCTCAAATGACGTATGAAGACGTTCTATGGTCAGTCGGTAGTCGGGCGTCTCTGTTGTTTTGCAACCGAGGTTAGGTCCTTGTATGGTGGCGATTGGTCAGGGAAAAGCTGGAAACACTGAAAACTTTGGGGAATTGAAAAATTGTGAGGGAGATCGGGAAGGAGTCGGAGAATTTTTTTATTTGATGGAGAACGTTAGTAGGGAACGAGAAGGATAAACAAAGCTGCCTATACGCGATGAAATTTACTGTTATTTTTTTCACCCGCTCGAAATTCTTAGTAAATTCAAGTAAATCGTTAAACTACACTTACGGTTGGAATTTTTTGACAATTTGTAAATTCATAAATTCGCAAATTTATAAATTCGTAAATTTATAAATTCGTAAATTTATAAATTCGTAAATTTATAAATTCGTAAATTTATAAATTCGTAAATTTATAAATTCGTAAATTTATAAATTCGTAAATTTATAAATTCGTAAATTTATAAATTCGTAAATTTATAAATTCGTAAATTTATAAATTCGTAAATTTATAAATTCGTAAATTTATAAATTCGGAAATTTATAAATTCGGAAATTTATAAATTCGGAAATTTATAAATTCGGAAATTTATAAATTCGGAAATTTATAAATTCGGAAATTTATAAATTCGGAAATTTATAAATTCGGAAATTTATAAATTCGGAAATTTATAAATTCGGAAATTTATAAATTCGTAAATTTATAAATCTGTAAATTTATAAATTTATAAATTCGTAAATGTATAAATTCGTAAATTTATAAATTCGTAAATTTATAAATCTGTAAATTTATAAATTTATAAATCTATAAATTGTTTACTTTATAAATCCGTTAATTAAGAATTACTATTTGGGTAGGGAAATGTCAGAGACTTTTTTCCACTGTTTTTAGTGGCCACTATGATGTAGTAATAAGATTTTGTAAATTGTTAAGGTTCGGGCATAAGCTTGGGGCTTGAAAAACAGGTCGATTTTCAAAATATATATATTTTTGTGCGGGTCGATGACGACCCGCATGACGAGGTCGAAATTTTGCACACCAATTACACATGATCTTTACGAGTTACAATATTTGTTTTTTTATAGAAAAATATTTATACATAGCGGAATAATTGTTTATTCAGTAAAGCATTGAGGTCGCTGAATTTTCTATCGGATCATATCGGAAGTTCCGGGATGATTGATGTACACATCCACTCAATCGAGTACTCAGAATGCAAAAAAATGGTTGCGCACTCGTCTTAAGAGCATGCGAAATATCGCGGTTGGTAACAAAACTGTAATTGATGTTTTTATAGTGCTGACGACCAAAGAGCAAATTCCTGAATGAAGCTGAATTGATATCCGCTTTATGTAAGAATTTGTCGAAAAAATTAATAACAGTCTTTATTACGGACTAGGTAGATCTGGATTTCTGGATGTAGATTCTTCTAGTAGAAGTTTTACATAACATAAAAAAAGCAATCAAATTTTAGGTGTAATACCCAGTAAAAAAAATTACTATGAAATTTAATGTACTGGATTTAATGTCTAGAAGTTTTTATGCAAAAACTGGTATATCAAATTTCATGTACAATTGTGATGAAAAGTTAATGTTCAGTGGATTAAAAGCATTGGAAATACTCTATTTTTGACAATTTACTTTAATTTTAATGAAAAAGTATATTAAATTTTCATCCTAATTGTACATTAAATCTAATATACCAGTTTACGCTTAAAAACTCCCAGAACGGTACATTAAATTTACAATATTTTTCTTTACAGTGTAGCAGGAAAAATTATATTTTTATTTGGGGAAACGTCAAGGAATCTTTCCACTGTTTATAGTGGCCACTACGCGTACGTGACACAACATTCGATGCGCATATTATGGATCACACAGTGAATGGTGAATAGAATCAATTCTCGGGTCACGTAATCGGTGATGAATTACATCACAAAGCCAAATGAAAACAGGAAGAAAAGAGGGATAATATGAAAACCTACTACTAACAAAACCTAGAACCGAACCCAGAACACCCGTTGGAAAACTAAGCTCGCAACACCATAAACGTGTTTCAGTCGCCCGCACTCGGAGATTCATTTACCTTTATCACAAAACACCAAATACTCGTTGAGCTGGGTTTTTAACCTGTTCAAAGAACCATTGTTACGTTCGTCATACAACATTCATACGCATAATACAGATCGCACAGGCGAATCGAACCGTTTCTGGGGCGTCGTGATCGCCAGTCACTGTATCCTTTCATAGAATCTACACAATAATAACGTTCATGTCCATCGGACCACTCACAGTTACTCATACCGTTACACTACACTTACGGTGGGAATTTTCGTAAATTCGTAATAGTACATTTCGATACGAGTGCGAAAAAACTTTTTCTGACGAGTGTGAGTTTGCAGCACGAGCCGAAGGCGAGTGTTGCAATCACACGAGTTCAGAAAACGTTTTTCGCACGAGTATCGAACAAAATTTTATTTCACAAGGTGTGAAAATGGAGGTTTTCGCACGCGAAGCGTGCGAAAAACCGCCATTTTCCCACCGAGTGAAATAAATTTATAAATTACTCACACAATATTAAAAATCAGTTCACAATATTAAAAGTTCCCAACGAAATTAATATCACGGCACAGTCATATATATTCCGTATATAGTCGATAAGTTTGCTGAAACGAAAAATGTAGACGTCGTGCAGCACGGAATTAAACGAAAAACATCAGATCAAAGAATTTTCAGGGTAAAAAAAAAATTGCATGACTTTCCCTGACTTTTCTAGGTCCAAAAAATCCCCTGAATTTTCCCGGTTTTCCAGGTCCGTGGCAACCATGCAGATACTGAGGGTGTGGGCAATGGCAAGTGTGTGGGCAGACCTGCCCTATGTTACAAAACGTATGCGAGCGTGCGAAGCGCCCGAGCCATCATAACTCGGTAGTTTGGAAATAAGAGATACCCCCCATGTTTCCCTTCCGCCCATGGGGGACTCTCACTTGTTCGGCTCAGCCGAATAAGTTCATTGAACCCCGGGACTTCGGTGTGAGAGTGTTGTCGCCGTTTATCCGGCCCCGAGCAGGGACAGACACATATTATATGACAGTACTTCATCGACATCTCCAGCGTAGGGAATCGCCTATATACAAGGAACGGCGAAGATCGCCAAACGTATTCCATTTAGATGAACCTGGTGCGTTTTTGACCGATTTAGGAAAACAAATTAGGCTGCCATTTTCCTGTTCCTTAGATAAAGAAAAAATCAATGTGCATAAAACTACGTCTTTGTTCGATTGATATAAGTTTATCCGCTAACCACAATCTAACTTGTGGAACATTAAACTGTCTGTGATGCACAAGCACATCATGACGCATTTACCTCCCAAAGAAAGGACAGCTTGAGTACTCCTGGGTTATGGATCAAAGGATGGAAAGAGTCCTCGATGTTCGAGTAAGCGGAACTAGTAATCGAATCAGTCATTCGATATAAGTAAACCATTTTTAATGGCTATCTTCTCCTGTTTTCTGCTATTCAGGTAGATGAGGGTCAATTCGGTACATATAGGGGAGAGCGGGGCAAAATGGGGCAACGGGGCAAAACGGGGTCTTTGGGCAAAACTAAATTTTCCAATCATTTTTGGATCGGACAAGGTGGCAAAACTGGGCAGAAAAGCCTGATGTATCCGATAGGGCGAATTCGGGCATCCAAAAATTATTGGAAAATGACGTTTTGCCCAAAAACCCCGTTTTGCCCCGTTGCCCCATTTTGCTCCGCTCTACCCTAAGCCTTACCACACTGGTAGCGAATGCGAAGACATAAAGGGCAAAAAGCACTAGTAATTGAACACACATGTATTTAAGCTACTTTCGTACCGCACCTGATAAAATTCAGTAAACACCGCTTGTATTGTTTGGTTGTGATTTTTTTCCATCAGCGCGAAATCATGAAATAAGGACAATCCGAAACAAACTTAAGGTAATATAGTCCTTGCGAATAGTGTTCACTTCTTTTGCAAACACTTCTCGATGGTATAAAAATCTGAAAAAAAATCAGGCATATTAAAGTTGTTGAAAAGATTAATTTTCCATAATAATAATTCCAAAATATTATTAACAAATCGATGAAAAATAAAAATTTTCAACAAATCTCCCGGAAACCTAACTTTGTTTTAAATGAAAATAATTCGTTTATTTTTTTGAATACGAATTTTTTCTGATTTTTTAATTCACTTTGAAATTTGTGACTTTCCACACATTTTCCCATATAAAAAAAAAAACATTGAAAGTGAATAAAAAAATCGGAAAAAATCCATACGTATTCAGAACAGTGAACGAATGATTTTCATTTTTTTAAAGTTAGGGTACCGGAAGATTTGTTGAACAATTTTATTTTTCATCAATTCGTTAACACCATTTTGAAATGATTGTTATGCAAAATTAATCTCTTCAGCACCTTTAATAAGCTTGATTTTTTTTCCGATTTTCATGCCACGAAGAAGTGTTTGCAACTCCCTCACGTTTCTCTGAAACTTATGCGAAGTGAACACCATTCGCAAGGACTACCTTATATGTACGTGTTCCTTATTTCGTTTCGTGCTCTTACCCTATAAATCATTCCACCATGTATATTTCGCAAGATCGAGTCAAGGATCGTGATGTATTTGCAGGAGCGTACCGACACATCGGCAAACTCTCAACTCGTTTCCCCAGCGAGTGGTTGAAGCGCGGCGTAAAAATATTTCGGTGTATAAATAAACATCGAGACCTCCCCCGAGCGCGATTCATGAATGGCTCTCTCCTTGGCCGCGCACGAGGGCGCGCCGAGCCGAGGCACGAGTAACAGGAATTAGTACAGAGCTACATTTCAGCGAACCGCCGCTCTAAAGCTCTTGATTCGACGCACGTGTGTCAAGCCCCTCCCACTCTGCAGTCGGTCCATCAGCCTGTCTGCACGATACCGCAGATCTATCGGAAGGCTCGATAGGGGGGCGTGATGTGCCCAACCAAAAGCCCCCGACCCTCTCCTCCCGGCCGAGAGGCTTGTTATTTTTCTTCATATATTGTTTATCACTTTATCAATGATTCACAAGCTTTTCCGAGACAAGCGGAAGTAATATATTCTCAATTGAATACGTAACGCGCCGTGAGTTCTTTGATTGATATTATTTACTCTTGGATTAATACTTGTAAAAAAAAGATTTCTCGTAGCAATGCGTTACTTAGCATCTACACTGAGAGAAGGATGTAGTACAAACGACAATATCGCTTGAGGGATATTACCATAGCACACAGTAGTAGGCCGCTAGGGCGCCACCTTATGGTAGGAAGGACTGGATTCATAAGCATTTTTCTTAGACATTATGGTAAAAATTCTTGGAAATCTGAGACTATGCCGCGAAATGGTGTTCATATTAACAACGGTTTTTTTTTATCACTCACACCTCCCAGTTTTCACCGCATATTTCTTGTAGTGTACACTGAGAGATGGATCCGATAGATATTACCATAAATCTGGCAAAATACGACAGAACTTTCAGGTTTATGGAAAGTGCAGCGACATCTTGGCAAACATTCGTATTAAACTTAAAACATTTTGCTAGAAAATATTGTACTTTCCACTATCGCAGATATTACCCGAATATCCCTTAATTTTTGCAAAAATATAAGTTATTCTTACTAGAAAATATAGTAATTGATAGCGTTACGATAGCGAACCGTTTTTAGGTTTTACTCGAATATGTCAAATTTGTTTTATGTGTACATAAAAATACATTAAAAACATATAAAAACGTACGTACATAACAAAACTTGACTGACGAAATTCTCAGTTTTCGTCCACAGTATTCTCAGTATATTAATTGAATTTCGGTTTATCTATGGTAAAATTTAAGTTAAGTTTGTAGAAGCAGCCAGATACACAAAATGATGCCAACCCGCCGTTTGGAGAAAAATTACCATAAGGGTTCGGTAAAAATCACTATGGCCCCTGCGAAAATTTCACATATCGCTAATAGTGGCGCAGATGTAATGTTGCCTGGTCGAAATTTATATGACTTGGTAGTTTTTCTGAGATCCTTGTCCCGGTGCATGGACAGTGTAGAATGTATACATGGTGGCCGCGGTCAGGGAAAACCGGGAAAGTCAGGGAAACAAAAACTCGGTCAGGGATTTTCAAAATTGGTCAGGGAAAAAGTAAATTGTCGCCAAACCTTCTATAAATCAACTTTTATTTAATTTATTTGACGAGTTTCTCCTTTTTTATCGATTTAGATTAAGCCCAATACAGAGCTCAGCATACGAAATCTTTAAATATGTGAATAAACATAGTAAATACGGTAGATATAAAAATAGTAAACATAAAATATAAAATAACATTTGATTCTAGACTACATAACAAACTAAACATACATTAACAGCCCGTGGTTATCACGAGACTAGTCCTCACTACACTTCCCTTCTCTCTTTATCATAATCCGGTTTATTCATATTTAAGCACTCCGGAATATGTCGCCCTTTTAAATAAAAAGTACATAAAAGGAAGCCTTGAATCAAAATTCCGAACATTTAAAAAAACGGAATTAAACATACTATAATTAGGCATTTTCATTTGCATGATAATTTTTTTTTTTAATAGACGTTAGAAGTTTGGTCAGGGAAGATTTTTTATTGGTCAGTGAAAAGTCAGGGAAAAGTCAGGGACTTTTGTTCAGGGGAAAAAACGGCCACCATGGTATAATCGGATGTGGTAGAAGCCAAGCGAGCGATTAGCTGTGGCAGGCATAAACAGTAGAGGACATTATATACAAGTACGTTGAACGGTTTCGCGCTCGATGCGTATAGCTCCATTAGGCCCGATGCTTGGGGAACCTTCAGTTTCCGACGTTTCCGGTCAAATGATCCGCGGACATCCGCCCTCCCCCCCTCCCCTTCTCTCCCGCCTCGCCCCCTTGTGCCGCTGTGCTACTTGTGCCGCTGGCGATACTTGTGTCAAGCAGCACTTGCACAACGCGCTGGCTATATTTCGCGGGTGTAGGTCGCCTCGATTGCCTAGCAGAGAACCGTTCGCCCGGGCTGACGTACTGTATTTTACAAAAACTTCACCGCTCGTTTTATGCTGTACTCTGAATGTAGGGTAGACCGGAGCAAAATGGGCTACCAGAACATACTTAAAAGTTCCTTGCGTTCCGACCAACCCGAAACAATCCTGAAAACCTACCGGTCGATTGGTGCCGCAAACGGACTATTAGCCCAACACCTTTTGGGCGTTGATTTTTTGTCGATATTTAAAAACCATAATATCACCAGTGAAGATTCGAGCTTAGGAAATCGCCAAGCCAGCTACACTCGGCGTAGGTTTTCTGTGGCCGATCTACGTCTTGGGAGATTTCGAATGTTTCTACCTCAATCTTAAGTCGGCCACAGCCGCAATCGCGTTAGTAGACACATAACGAAAGATTCCGAAGCTTGCAAGCCATTTAGCAAACATTGCGCCACGCGTTGCATCCGCATTTGTCGGCAAAAATTGCGATAACAGAGTACGTCCTGAATTTAGGGTAACAGTTGTCGAAAAACTTTAGAAAAATGTCATAGAGAAGATAATTTTTCTATTATAATGTACTAAGAAAACAACCGTTGCTGAGTTATTTTCGCCAATTATATTACTTTTTTCAAAGTGGCGGCCGTACTGTGTTTTCGCAACTTGGACGCCAAATGTTCATTTTGCCTCGAACCGTAATTTTTCTTGGATGCTGGGAATAATTGTTATGATTTTTTTTATGTAATCAAACAGTTCATATTCCTGACTTCCGCAAACGGCCTTTGCTTTTTAGCTATCCCATTTTGCCTCGATACCCCTTCACATATGTGTATGCATAAATGCAATATGGAGTATACGCCCAAAGTCCAAAAACTCGTAAACTCGAGGTACTTGCCATACATCCCGCAAACTAATATCGACCCTCTCAGCGCCGTTCGTTCGTGAAACAGTAATATCCGAAGCAGAGGGAAAAACCAGAGACAGCATCGGAGCAGTAGTGGGCGATACTGATAAATTGTCTGGATTAAAAAAAAAATCATCCTACATCATGCTGGTGACATTACATGGCGGGCACTGCTTGGAGAAAACCTAAAAACGTCACAGCTTAATAAAAGTTGTTAAAGAAATAGCAAAAAGGTTGAGAAATTAGTAGTATTAGCAGTGTTTATTGGCAATGTATCGCATGGTGCGATCATAGATACGTGTACGATAATAGTAACAGTATGTATTTCAAAGGTCCAGCGCCTCGGTATGGGAAACCGAAAGACTGGAAAGTGTCACGGGTGCGATTCCCGAGACTGAAGTCCCGTAGGTGAAAGAAAAACGGACGGGGACGTAGCTCAGGAGATAGGAAGTACGAACTACGACTATATTTCTTTTTTTTCCAAGTTCCCCTTATGGCTCTGGCTATTTTTCTGCCTTCAAGCAGCTATTCCTCAATTGTTTTTCCAAGTCTTCAAATCCGTCGTAAAGTTTACGGCCGCAGCCGCTGTTACCCCCCATACTGCATCGCATTTGCACTAGGGCGCAGGGAAACTGCGGAAAACCTGCGCCGATACAGCCGGTCATTCCAACTGAGTCTTGATGTTCGTATTCGATATTTCGAGTACGAACTCCAATCCTCAGAATTCGACCTCCCGCTCAACGGTTCCAATGCGCCAGTTAGTGCACGGCTAGGCGGTCACCCATCCAAGTACTGACCGCGAAAGATTCTGCTTGACTCTGGGGACCACCGAAGCCGCACACCAACCGCGCATCCACCGCTGTCGGTACTACGACTATATCCGTATGTCCGGAACTACTGACACCTGACGGGGAGCGACGAAGGTCCGGGCCCAAGAATCGAACCGGCGACAACGGATAAGGAAGGAGGAGGAAAAGTGAAGGAGCCCGTAACCCTTAGGGGAACGGTGTAACCACAGAATACCCAAATAAGAGGGGCTAACTTCCTGTACCTCATCTCGACTAGGATACACCAGTTAAAATACCACCAGCTGTTGCTTTATGTGATTTCCAAATAGTCCTTACTTTACATAGATGTTTGAAAATAGGTATCATTAATTATCTCTGCAATTTATTTTTTTCAATTTATACATTGATGCTGTTGGTGTGGTCTATGATGCAGATCAGTGGTGTTAAGAGGGGTGAAAGTCACGTGACCGCGGCATACCGTTATTGGTGCTCATAATGGATTGAGAAAGACACCACGAGACAGTGTTTCGCATGGCGTTAATCTATGGATGGATGCTCGTGGGTTGCTGGGGCGCGGTTATGATCCTTCGCTCGTCGTGTTGACGGTGAGGTCGCGGTGAGTGGGCAAAAAGAAGGTCAAACCTCCTCGCCCAGTGCTGGCTAAACTCCAGTCACAACGGTTTTGGAAGCTTCTCTTGTTGTTCGTTATTATAGTGCATCACGCAGACTAACGGATACCCGTATTTTCCCGGTATCGAGTCGAATTCACCAGTCGAGTCTACATTTCTATACATTTTGAAAGTGTCGTTGCCTTCTCGTGGAATAAATAACGCGCCTACCCTGATCGATTGACTGGAAAAATTAAATTTTTACTCTGGAAAACCGCGAAAAGTCAGGGAATTTCAGTTGGAGAATTTCGTGGCAACAATGGCTTTTCTATGAAAGCCCGATCAAGACTGTTGTCATATGGTCAATCGATAATCTGTCCGTTTGTCATTTGTCATACCGAGCCATTCCGGTCACCTATGTAATATTATCGTGTGTCTCGGTCCTACCTCATCCTGTATTCGTTGCAGTATTAATTTATCATCAGAAAATTGCCTACCACGATTTTTTTTGTCGTTTCACAACACCCGCGCAGAGCTAAATCGGAGGTAAATTTTTTCTTCGATATATCGTGTCCCTTTCGTAAAAGGTGTTACGTAAGTTAACTGTATTCACCGAGAAAGAAAGGTGTCATTGAACGCACTGTCTGTGAGTTTCTCGTCTTCAATGTAAAATTTGTATCATTATATTTGTTCTATTTTTTATTAAATCCGCAACCATTAACTATTTATAAAAGTACGCTGAGTTCCCAACGTTTATTCATGGCGGGGAATCCTCGTGTGCTTTCTGCACGAGCGAACAGGCGCGCGCCGGAGCTCTGGGTATAAATATAAATAATTCGCGACGAAAGAGAAAACGGAAAATATACTGAGAGAAGATGCAAGATCGCGATTCTTCTCTCTCGACTCTTGACGACCACAGCTATGACGTTGTTGAACTTCAATGGAAACCTATATTTCAAAGCTTTGAAAGGGCGTGATGCGTCGACGTGCTGTCGCTGCATACATTGGCGCACCTATTATCCGTCAAGGTTTCATTCAAGAGTGAGCGCGAGAAAGTAAAAGGGCTAAGATACACTTCTCGTCCCCGGATAAGTTAAAGAGTTACGTCCAGACAGATGAACACTGTAGATTTCATGAAGTAATCTTCAATCTCAGGTCTTGTCTTCATACGAGTTGCACGAAACTTTCGCGTCAGTACTTTTGGCGTTGTCGAAACGTTGTTAAAAACTCGAATGTTATGTCATTAAATCACGATCCACATATTCAGCACCCCCATGGAAATAAAGTATATGCATAAATATATTTCGGGATATATGTTATATATACATGAGATATATACTGGATATATAATATATATCCAATATATATCTGACATATAGAACTTTTTGCCACATTATATATCTGAAAAGTATAACGAAGATATATGAAAGATATATACATGACATATATTCATTCAAATTTCTTTTTACGGCGGTTAGTACGTACTGAAAAATGGTTTGGGAATATTTAAAAAATTGATTGGTTTGTCATCATGAATTATATCAATTTAGAATACAATACTATATTTGGAGAAAGAAATAAACCTAACGACCTGAAGTTGGGCTCGAACCCGGGACCTTTCGCACGCTAACCTGGAACCTTACCGCTACGCTGCCACCTATCATTTTAATTGTTCTCATTCCCAGCGAGATTTGAACGTGACAAAAGTTTTCTTATTTCAAGTGATGATCATCAATTTTCTGATGATGAAAGTAAATCGGTTTATTGAGCCTTTTGCTTATTACAAAATGAAAAAGAACAAAAATAACCATACTTATGTTTAAGCTACCGAATAACGGATCGCCTATGCGTCTGTATGTGATCGTTTTTTACGCATAAAATGATTTTGAATGTCAAATTTAAATAATTTAGAAAAATGTTCACAACTTTTCAAAATTCACTTCTATAATATTAACCATAAACATAGGTACTATCAGATGCTTTAAAAATTATTGGTTGCGGAGTAGCGCGATATCTAAGTCTCTAGATGCAATCGCCAATATCTATTTACATATTTCTCGGAGCAGTTTGAGTTTAGGCTATGTACAGTCACAGATGATACGCTGTTCTGTCAAATCAAAGATATATATAAAAAATACATCGAATTATATATAATTAATATATAGGAATATGTAAAATATTTACATACATGAATATATATGACGTATATAATATATATATCTGAACATATATTAGTAAAGATATTTAACATATAATCAGTATATATTAAAAATATAAAATTGTAATATATCCCGTTATATATCTGGCGGATATATAAAAGATATATACGGGATATAGAACTTTTTGCCGTTATATATGACGTATATAAATTATATATCTTTCTATATATCTGACATATACTTCATTTCCATGGGGGCATTTCTAGCATACGTTATATACAAGTTCCAAAATATTATTCGCAAGTTCTGAATAACCGAGTAGGTTGGTTCCCGACTACAAACTTAGATGACCGGGGTTCAAGCCCCAAACTGGGTAATAAATTACTAATGTGTTTCCGATATAAAAATGTGAGAATTAGTAAGGTATAATAAAATATAATGAAATAAAGCGTTGAACCCCCGGCTGAATTTAGTGTAAGTGTAATGTTTTTGTAAATTTTGTTGTCAAAAAGAGGAATGGTGCGTGATCCGGGCCACGTCAGGCCCATATCAGGGCCTGAACTTGGACCGGATCCTGATGCCGGATCAGGGCTGAATTTGCATGAGCGTTACACCACGGATCATGGCCATATCGATATGCCATATCCGGGCCGGAGTTGATTTTCTGGCGCGCCAAGTATGGGCCGGATTCTGACCGGATTAAATTTCTGCTCGGGATTACCTGTTCTATTTATTTGATTTTGTACCTCTATTATTTCACGGGAATGGAGAACATGATAACTTACTTATACCAGAATAGAGACGTATTGAGAGACATAATTAGTTCGTTGGAATAAGATTTTGAAGATCTTAAAGGTAGTCCAATGTAAGCAAATAATAGTACAGAAATTAATAAATAAAAGCTGGCTAAAACGCGGCTACTTTTTAGCCGGCCAAACGATCTTAGCCGGATAATGTTTAGCCAGTCACACCATCTTAGCCGGCTAAGACGGCTTAACCGCCTAAACAATAATGTCCATTAGCCGGATAAGATTTTTTAGCCGGTCAGGACGTTCCAACCCTACATTGACGGTACAGCCCTAGTCATTAGCGTTTCAGTTGCCAGTTTTCTGTTGTTATGTGTAGGCCCAAATTATTTTGCAGAAAAAGCGGAGTCCATGTAGGCGGTCAGACACCGACTATGACGACGATGACGACCAGTTAGAGACTCATATCCGGACGTGCGCTCAGCTGTAGCGGAAGGAAGGGGACGCAACGTCAGGATTGAGGCGAATTAAAAGCTAGTCGAAGCGCGTTCGTTCGCTCGAAAGACTCACTCGCTCGAGTCGCGTCCATCCTCTGATCCATGACGCGTCTCCCATTAACAGCCTACGTTCCATCGGCTGAGAGCGGAGCCAGCCCATAAGCGGCTGAGTCAATGCCACGAACGAAGCCAATCCGTCTGCAAATTAACGATCATGTACACACATTGGGGTGACAAAACTCCGATGTATTCTGCTTCCCCACTCAGATAGCGTTGTTCAGCAAATTAAAATTGTTGGGAGTCCAAGGGCGATTTTAATTCCAAGGTTATTCAATTCTAGTCAATTCTAGTTCATTCAGAAAATCGCTTCACTATATGTTTCTGATAAATTCGAAATGCCATTAAATTCTTACACATATAGACAGATGTTTAACAAATTCAATCCTAAGAATCCTCCAACTGACATGAATGTTCGGGCAAAAATTTCAGGCCGATATGTTCCACCGATTCAGCTTTTAGTCCCACGAGAGCAAGGTAAAACGGAACATTGGGGCGAAATGGACCGTCGTTACCAATTTTTTCCCCAAACATAAAATAGTATATTATGCCACAAGGGAGGAAAGTGCGTCTTTTCACCGAAGTTTGATGGCCGAGCGAAGCGAGGGCAGAAATTCGCACGAGGTGAAAAGGCACTTCCTCCCGAGTGGCATGCGATCTTTTTTGCCCGACTATGCTAAAAAA
Source organism: Ichneumon xanthorius (assembly GCA_917499995.1). Taxonomy (NCBI): domain Eukaryota; kingdom Metazoa; phylum Arthropoda; class Insecta; order Hymenoptera; family Ichneumonidae; genus Ichneumon; species Ichneumon xanthorius. The sequence continues at coordinate 16,005,774 of OU824200.1, read as the reverse complement.
TGGCCACATTTCTATGCCTGCAATGGGGATGGAAAGTTGTCCGCCACAGTAGCTACTTTTCGGCCCGCTGTTGCTACTTTTCGGCCCGCTGTAGCTACTTTTCGGCCCGCTGTAACTACTTTTCCGCCCGCTGCGTTACTTTTCGGCCCGCTGCGTTACTTTTCGGCCTACTGCGATACTTTTCGGCCCGCTGCGTTTCTTTTTGGCCCGCTGGTCAAGAATCGACAACTTTCCGCCCCCGTTGCAGGCATGGAATGTGGACTTTTTGGCGTAGGCGGACAAAAAGTTTTTTTAAACGGCGCACGTGAGTCTGTTTTGCCCCGCTTTCCCCTATCTGGGTATGTAATGATCTGTGAGTGTCGATGTCATTTTCTAGCGGGTTTGCATTTCTTACTATTGGACAGAGCTTGCATGAGCTTGAGTCATGCGACAACAAAGATGTCATCGTATCTCGAAAAAGCATAGCGATGTCGGCCTTTTACGTTAATGAGAAAAATAGGTGAGGTCGACGGTGCGCCACATAGTCGCCGAGGTTGCTAAAGGACTGAAAAAAGTATTAAAGCAACTAGGTCGAGCCACGGGGTAGGTTGTACAGATCCAAGTACACCGGACCAGAAAGCATCTCCCAGATTCACCGCTGCATATATTGCGAGGCTGCGCTGCTGCTCGTCTGGTTTTTTTTACCTTCTTTTCTCTACTCTTTTTAATTGGAAAAGAAAAACTAAGACAATGTAGCGAACGGCGTCTCGGCTTTTTACCATTGATAATGGTAAAAAAGCCGAGAGGGTTTTCGCTCTCTTTTAGATTAATTATGAACGAGAGTTATGCGTATCACCGAGAACTCAAGGACTGTGCCTGTTTTCATTCTATCCAATGCTCGCCGAAACAATTGACATTGTCTTACCGCAATTTCTCGGTACTGTTGGTTATTACATGTGTTTAAAGCAATTATGTGTTGACAAAATGCTCAATTGTTGGGAGACGTCTGAAATCGTGGAGATAAAGCCCCTTACCCGAAGTGTGATTCATCTGTGCTTTGTGCCTTACCCGAAGTGTGGCACATTTACATGTCTACCGGATAATAACTCTACCAAAAAAAAAAAAAAAACAGCTCTAACAACTCTACCGTATTAGAACTCTACCAAAATCTCTACCACACAGTAAAAAACTCTACCCGATTTTAAATAAACCTCTACCGAAATCGAAATAAAACTATCAGAATACAAGGCTAGACCGTAGCCTTGTATTCTGGTAAAGATTTATTGTAATTCCGGTACAGCTTTATTGTAATTCCGGCAGAGTTTTATTTCAATTCTTAGATAGGTAGAGTTTTATTCTGATTCTGGCAGAGTTGTATTTCTAGTCCGGTAGAGCTTTTTTTTCTTTCTGTTAGAGATTTTGGTAGAGTTCCAATACGGTAGAGTTGTGAGTGGTAGAGATGTAAATGTGCCCCTCATAGGAGACAGGTCGATGTTATCCTGAGGTTGGTCCATCTCAATCCAAGGTGGTTTATGTCACTTTAGGTGTCCATATCACCTCAGGGATCGTCTATATCACCCCAGTGGAGGTCTATGTCACTTCAGGTGTCATAAATCTCAATCCATGGGTGGCTCATATCAATCCAGGTGTGGTCCATCTTAACCCTGAGATGGAGAATCTCAACCCAGGAGTGGTCTATCTCAACCCCGGAATGGTCCATCTTATACTAATGGTGGTCGATATAACCCCAGACGTAGCTCATTTCATCCCAATGATTATCCATATCACCCCGAAGGTGGTCCATGTTACCTCAAAGTTGGTCCATATCAGCCCAAAGATGGGCCGCATCACCCCAACGATGGTTCACATTGCCCCAGAGATGCTCCCTATCGCCTCAAAGGTTATCCATATCACACCAGAGGTTGTTTATTTCAACCTCGGAGTAGTACGGGAGAGCGGGGCAAAATGGGGCAAAGGTGCAAAACGGGGTTTTTGGGCAAAACTAAATTTTCCAATCATTTTTGGATCGGAAAAGGTGGCAAAACTGGGCAAAAAAGCCTGATGTATCCAATAAGGCGATTTCGGGCATCCAAAAATTATTGGAATATGACGTTTTGCCCAAAAACCCCGTTTTGCCCCGTTGCCCCATTTTGCCCCGCTCTACCCTACATCTCAATCGAAGACTGGTCCATCTTGATCCCCCCCCCCCCGGGACCATTAACCCTTCAGAAACTTGACATTCAACGTATGCTTTGTTTTAGGTGAATGTAGAACTACAAAAAGAGAAACTCCGAAAGTCCCTTAATTTATCAATTAAAAAAAAAAGTACATATTTTCTTTTCCTGTTCAAAGATTTAACCGATACATACATATATATATATATTTTGTCGTTCTTTTTAATATCTTTTGCACTAGAGTATGCAACGACTGAATCATCGGACGAGATCAGCAAAGTCCCGAGATGCTGGCGCGGTTAACAGAACGAATAACAGGCGTCGTTGTTTACGTATGTACCTACGTAGATACACGGTTACAACAGCGACAGAGGTATTGGTTACGTACGTGCGTGTGCCAATGCTGCTGACATTCTATGAATGGAGGCGGACCCGAGCGCTCGGATCAACCGGCAAGCGAGGACGACTAATTATAGCCACGGTATCTCTTACGTATCCGCGCGGGCATCAACGACATCTATATATACGCAACACTCGTTAAGTTTCGGGCTGGACTCGGACGTTTCTCGCCCGTTTTCATCCTCCTTCCTGCACGAAAAAAAACACTCATCTCCGGAACACCGAATCTCTGCCGCAGCATCGTTGATGGTACCTGGGCTAAAAATACACGTTTCCGGAGGGCGATGGAAACAGAGTCACTTAATGAAGCGACTACGTTACTTTTTTTTCTGGCATTCTGTGTGTTCCGTACTGTCTCGAGACCATAATTATTCGTTGTGGATTAACGTGGCCACCGGTGAGAGAAGACCCGGAAAACCTGCAAATGTTAGTGAATAAAAAAATGATCAGGGAAATCGGGGAAAGGTCGTGGACTTTGTCAATACGTCAGGAGAAATGGGGTGACTTAACGAGGGAGAAAAAAATCAAAGCTTCTTTCATGACGAAGTAAAATTCAAGAAATACTTATAAAATCGAAATATATAGTTAAAGAATAAATCACATTTATGCCGGAAATTAGTAAATCCTTGTATCTATAGATCTGTGAATCTGTGGATCTGCAGATCTATAGATCTGTAGTTCTATTGATCTGGAAATTTGTAGACTTGTGAATTTGTAGACTTGTGAATTTGTAGACTTGTGAATTTGTAGACTTGTGAATTTGTAGACTTGTGAATTTGTAGACTTGTGAATTTGTAGACTTGTGAATTTGTAGACTTGTGAATTTGTAGACTTGTGAATTTGTAGACTTGTGAATTTGTAGACTTGTGAATTTGTAGACTTGTGAATTTGTAGACTTGTGAATTTGTAGACTTGTGAATTTGTAGACTTGTGAATTTGTAGACTTGTGAATTTGTAGACTTGTGAATTTGTAGACTTGTGAATTTGTAGACTTGTGAATTTGTAGACTTGTGAATTTGTAGACTTGTGAATTTGTAGACTTGTGAATTTGTAGACTTGTGAATTTGTAGACTTGTGAATTTGTAGACTTGTGAATTTGTAGACTTGTGAATTTGTAGACTTGTGAATTTGTAGACTTGTGAATTTGTAGACTTGTGAATTTGTAGACTTGTGAATTTGTAGACTTGTGAATTTGTAGACTTGTGAATTTGTAGACTTGTGAATTTGTAGACTTGTGAATTTGTAGACTTGTGAATTTGTAGACTTGTGAATTTGTAGACTTGTGAATTTGTAGACTTGTGAATTTGTAGACTTGTGAATTTGTAGACTTGTGAATTTGTAGACTTGTGAATTTGTAGACTTGTGAATTTGTAGACTTGTGAATTTGTAGACTTGTGAATTTGTAGACTTGTGAATTTGTAGACTTGTGAATTTGTAGACTTGTGAATTTGTAGACTTGTGAATGTGTAGACTTGTGAATTTGTAGACTTGTGAATTTGTAGACTTGTGAATTTGTAGACTTGTGAATTTGTAGACTTGTGAATTTGTAGACTTGTGAATTTGTAGACTTGTGAATTTGTAGACTTGTGAATTTGTAGACTTGTGAATTTGTAGACTTGTGAATTTGTAGACTTGTGAATTTGTAGACTTGTGAATTTGTAGACTTGTGAATTTGTAGACTTGTGAATTTGTAGACTTGTGAATTTGTAGACTTGTGAATTTGTAGACTTGTGAATTTGTAGACTTGTGAATTTGTAGACTTGTGAATTTGTAGACTTGTGAATTTGTAGACTTGTGAATTTGTAGACTTGTGAATTTGTAGACTTGTGAATTTGTAGACTTGTGAATTTGTAGACTTGTGAATTTGTAGACTTGTGAATTTGTAGACTTGTGAATTTGTAGACTTGTGAATTTGTAGACTTGTGAATTTGTAGACTTGTGAATTTGTAGACTTGTGAATTTGTAGACTTGTGAATTTGTAGACTTGTGAATTTGTAGACTTGTGAATTTGTAGACTTGTGAATTTGTAGACTTGTGAATTTGTAGACTTGTGAATTTGTAGACTTGTGAATTTGTAGACTTGTGAATTTGTAGACTTGTGAATTTGTAGACTTGTGAATTTGTAGACTTGTGAATTTGTAGACTTGTGAATTTGTAGACTTGTGAATTTGTAGACTTGTGAATTTGTAGACTTGTGAATTTGTAGACTTGTGAATTTGTAGACTTGTGAATTTGTAGACTTGTGAATGTGTAGACTTGTGAATTTGTAGACTTGTGAATTTGTAGACTTGTGAATTTGTAGACTTGTGAATTTGTAGACTTGTGAATTTGTAGACTTGTGAATTTGTAGACTTGTGAATTTGTAGACTTGTGAATTTGTAGACTTGTGAATTTGTAGACTTGTGAATTTGTAGACTTGTGAATTTGTAGACTTGTGAATTTGTAGACTTGTGAATTTGTAGACTTGTGAATTTGTAGACTTGTGAATTTGTAGACTTGTGAATTTGTAGACTTGTGAATTTGTAGACTTGTGAATTTGTAGACTTGTGAATTTGTAGACTTGTGAATTTGTAGACTTGTGAATTTGTAGACTTGTGAATTTGTAGACTTGTGAATTTGTAGACTTGTGAATTTGTAGACTTGTGAATTTGTAGACTTGTGAATTTGTAGACTTGTGAATTTGTAGACTTGTGAATTTGTAGACTTGTGAATTTGTGGATCTGTGGATCTGTGGATCTGTGGATCTGCAGATCTGCAGATCTGCAGATCTGCAGATCTATAAAGTTGTAAAGCTGTACAATTGTAAAACTGTACAGTTGTACAGTTGTAAAGTCATAAAGCTGCGAATGTTACATGTATGTAAAAATAAAAATATTTAGCATTTAGATAAAAATTTTTTTCACTTGACAACAACGTCGAGTTCCACGACACCAATTTTTTCATAGGTTCTTAAAGCATTGACGAATACCCTGCAAAAATTTACCGTGGTATTAAAAGTATCACATTAGACAAAAAAAAACAATTACAACTTTTTTCGTTTTCCTGAAGATACAGTTTCCGATAAATATTAAAATATATATTGCATCAAACTCATAAATATTACATCAAATCTTTTATGAAAAAACAAAACCTTTTGCTCCGAAATTTTTTTTGGCTGACTTCTTTCATCCAAGAAATACAATTTTTAAAAGACCGACAGCGTTAGGTGCGCGGTCGGTGTGTGGCTTCGGCGGTCTCCCGAGTCAAGCAGCTTTGCTTGCGTCCAGTAGATGGATGGGTGACCGCTTAGCCCCACACCGGCTTGCACATCGAATGTTGAGCGGCAGGCCAGTTTTTCTGAGTTCTTGATGTTAAAACATCGAGGAATCAGAAAAATATAGGGCCGTCTGTACCGACATGGGTTTCCCGCAGTTTCCCCGTGTCCTCGGCAAATGCGGTACAGTGTAGCTAAGTCGGCACCGGACGCACTGGAAGTTAGGTAGCTTAGTGAAGTGCGGGTAGGGAGTGATAGGGGGAAAGGGACGGGTTACGTAAAAACCCGAGGAGGGTATACGATGGAACATACAAAAAAAAATACAATTTTTAAAAGAAAAGAAAAAAGAAATCTTGAATGAGTGAATTAAAAAATCTGAAAAAAAATCACAGAGTACCTTTGAACGGTACTACAATTTGGCCAATTATGCACGGATCCGCGATCAAGACGAAAGATACGTGGCAGAGTTGATGGAGAATGTCTCGTACCAATATCATCGGATTTTCTTGGATCACATCGAAAGAACGAAAAATTCGACGTTAATGCTCCGCCGCGTGTCCCGATGATTTTCTTTTATAGGAGAATCATCGCTCTCGACGGTGTACGTGCTTTGCAATTTTATTTAGACCGGCCCTGAGTAGAGCGCGATCCACTTTACAGGCTCGGCAACGAGGGCGTACACGCTTATCGCGACGTTACACATCGCTGCTCGTCCATACGGCGCTAGACCGTGGTGTGAAGATAATCACGATAGTCGCTGACATAGAGAGACGGAGAGTGAGATCCGATATATATATATAAAATCATTCGGCCGATTGTGTGGGAAATGGCTTGATAGGAAGCTCTCCCAATATGGCAAAATATTCAGTCTATAATGCAAGCACCATCGACACATAAAAAAAAGTTGAAAATTGAAATTTTCATATCGCTTCTTCATAAAAGTTGAAAATTGAAATTCGCGAAGCTTCTTCTATGAGGAAGCATTGTCTGTATTTTTGGCTTCCTCATAGAGGAAGCTTGGCGAATTTCAATTTTCAACTTTTATGAAGAAGCGATATGAAAATTTCAATTTTCAGCTTTTATGAGGAAGCGATATGAAAATGTCAATTTTCAACTTTTTTCAACGTCAACGTCTTAGACTTTTATGCAAAACGGCTGACCGATTCAGGTTCAGTACGTAAAAAAATATAACATCGTCACGTTTCATTTTGTCGAATCTGCGTTTGGCGGGAAAAAATACATGGAAGTATGCGCTCCTGAATTTTTTTTTGCCCTTTCGATTTTTATTCCAGAATTCCTAGTGATACCTCTTTATCTAGCTTTTTAATCCCGTCATATCCATCGTCTTGTGTATGTCTTGCTGTAGATCACGATAGGCACCTGGGTTTTCCCGCGATGCCATCGGAATGCAAAGAAATCGTTGTTTACAAATACCTAAAATCATTCATTTTTGCAATTTTGGCTATAAAAATGCCTGGTAAACTTTTTGGTTAGTTGTCGCTCCGGGACTGTAATTCCATGTATTTTTCCGCGCTGATCACGAATCTGACACGTATTTTATTCGCAGAGGAAAATTTGATCCGAAAAAATGCGTCTTAAAAAAAAAAAAATGCATGAAATTCAAAAATTCAAAATGACATAAAATTTAAACGGTTCGACCGATTCGTGCCAAATTTAATAGGGAATACGAGTCCATAATAGCTTATTTATGTACAAATTTGTAGGCAAATATCTCGAAAATTGTAAAAGTTGGAGTGAAATAGATATTTTTTGAAAAATCGAAAATTTCACAAAACCGAAACCCCTCGACCGATTCGTACCAAATTCAATAGCGAAAATTGTTTGATGTTGGTCTACTTCTGTAGAAAGTTTCAGCCCAGAATCTCAAAATTTGCGAAAGCTAGAGCGCGAACACACTTTTTTCAAAAATTTCAAAATCTCATAAAATCTGAACGAATGTTTCAATTAGTGCATAAATTGTAACAAACAGAGGCACTGAACTGCTCTACGTGTGAGCCAAATTTCAACCCGATTGATAAAACCGTTCTTGAGTTATAGACGATTGAATTTTGGAGGCCTGGCACACACACACACACACACACATCCATCCAGACATTTTTTCTAAATGTGATTTTTCGATGTTTTCGAACATTCTGAACACGTTTTCATTAAAATCTCGTATTTTTTTTTTTCACCGAAACAAAGCTTCCTCTATGAGGAAGAAAAAAGGTTGAAAATTGAAATATTCATACCGCTTCCTCATAATATTCCTTTATTCGTAAAGCTTCTTCCGTGAGAAAGCAATTTACTAGGGGTTTGCGAATAGTGTTTGAATTGAATTGGATCGAATATTGATATTCTATTCAAAATTTGAATTAAATATTCAAACAAATTCGAATAATTCGAATATTCATGAATAATTCAAACAAATTCGAATGTTTTGAATGATTTTAATGAATTAAACATTCGAATGATGAAATTCCGATTACAATGAATCTGAGCACATAAATTGCATTCACTGAACGAAGAATTTTTATTATTACAAAGCTGAAGAACTGACGCTCGGTTGCAAGTTATTCCCTTTTTCGCGAATTAGTTGAATTGAATTCCATCCATACCGTTCGGCCTAACACTACAGCCCTAATATGGAGACGACGCAAAAGTATTTTGTACTTAAAGAGCCCGAAAAGTACTGAAAATACCAGAAAAGTATTTGAGTACTTATAATACGTATTTAAAAAACCTGAAATATATCAAGTATTTAAAATATTACCAAGCTCTGCCCTCAAACGAATATTTCTAATTGTTGGAATAATTCAATTACCTAATTTGGAATATTTAGACTATTAAAATAATTCTTAATTACAATATTCTTAATTACTCGAATATATTGAAGTATTCAAATTATTCGACTTATTCAAGTGATGAATTATTCAATTTATTCGAATATTTTGAAAATTCAAATACGAATTGTTTATGTTCAATTCATGATGAATTATTCAAATTTTTGAGTTTTCGCACATCCCTACAATTTATGTATTTTAGGCTTCCTCATGGAGGAAGTTTTGGCAAATAATAGAATATTATGAGTAAACGATGTGAAAATGTCCGGTTGAGCGCGAAAAAAATATATGGGCTTTGCTATTGATTATTTTAATTCCTCAATTTTTTAACTCAAGAAATCCAAATGATAATGCTTTATCTAGCTTTTTCAACACCGTCATATCCATTATCTTGTGTATTCCTTGCCGTAGAACATGATAGTCACCTGGGTTTTTCCACGATGCCATCGAGAAGCAAAGATATCACAATGTGAAAATACGCAAAATCTCTCATTTTTCGCTATATTGACTATAAAAGTGCCCAATAAACTTCTTTCGTTAATCGTCGTTCTGGGACTATATCTAATGCATCTTTTCACGCTCGTCACGAATCTGCCATTCATTTTATTAATAGATGAATATTTAATACGGAAAATTGAGTCTAAAGTCTCAGTCAAATTTTGCATGAAATTCAAAAAATTCAAAATGACATAAAATTTAAACGGCCGTTCATCGAAAAATTTAATATGGATCATTGAACGATAATTTTTAACGAGATCGCTAAAATATTGTAAGGTCTGGAGCGTGAACAGACATTTTTGAAGAAACTAAAAAGCGCGTACAAAAAAACAATTGCAAATTTTTTAATGACCGTTTAAACAAACATTGACTATTAACCACACATGCAGTGTGTGGAATTTCAACTTGATCACCCGAGGCATTCTTCAATTATATCGGTTTGGTTTTTTGCGCCGTGAAGCAAACCTAGAAGACCGACTGTTGCTGACATCCAAAAGTACTGTTAACGTTCGCTCATATTGAGTAACCCTCAAAGTGGTACGGTTCCCACTAAAGGAGAAATAGTAGGTCCCGCCTTAATAACCATAGCAGGTGATGCGACGTTAAATAATAACAAATAAAAAAAATGTTTTCCACGGGTAGTTTTCGAAAGGTTGTTTCGAAAACTAGACACACGAGGCCGAAAAATTTAAGAACGCAAGTATGAAACCCGCGCTAATGCGTAACGCAGGGCCTCACGTTGTTCCAGTGATTGTGCATTAATGTCGCTTGCGCGAAATAAAGATTGATGCATCAATTGCCTCGTCGCATTCTCGCCCTCGGTATTTCATTATGTCTCCGTACGATACCTCGGAAGCGGCATTAGGATTTCCGTCGCGGGTTTTCGTCCAGTCGCCGATCTCTTATCTGTCCTGATACGCACTTCCGGTTTCTCCGTAAAATATTTTATTACACACCACGCAAGTACCTTATCGTATCTTAGGACTTAGTCATCTCGGACCGTAGGCGTCGAACGGTCACGATATTATTTCAGGAATTCGTCTCCTACCAGATCGGGGGAAGGCTCGACGCGTGTAGGCGGTGTTGGCGGATGGTAATAGCAATATCACGTACAAAAAACTGCCGTTTACTCAATCGGTTTATTATAGGTGTATTTAACAAGAGTACAGAATCCCGACGAGCATGTGCGTGTGAATAACTATAAAATACGTCAAATTTCGTAACAACATTATCCGAGATAGGAAGAATATTCGCAACTGAAGTACAATAACTGGTGATTTTTTTTTTTTTTTTTAACCAAGCATATCATCGATAAGGTAGAAATTCTTCTCGGAAAGTGGCTTTTCCGAAAAAAGGAAAAAAAATCATCCGTCATACTAAGTCATACAGGAAAACATATTCGGTATGATTTTGATGCACGATATGTTGTTACAACGTGATGCGTAATTTTGGTAATGCAAATAGTAATATTATGTCGTTACAAGCGCGCCTTCGGGATGAAAGTCGGTTCGAGCTCAAAAGTATTTCTCGAGATGAGTTTCCAGCTTATTGGGATCGACGTTCGGTCCGTGACGCTCGACGACCTTGCCGTCTTTGTCGACGATGAATTTTGTGAAATTCCACTTTATGAAGCTTCCGAAAGTTCCGCCCTGTTCCTTCTTCAGATACTTCCACAGCGGATGGGTGTTGTCCCCGTTAACGTCGATCTTTTCGAAGAGATCGAATCTACTTTTTTGACGATCGGCGAAACTGCATATTTCCTCGGGGGTGCCGGGTTCTTGGCCGTTGAACTGGTTGCAAGGGAATGCCAGAATTCTTAGACCTATAGAGAGAAAAAAAAAGTTTGAAAATCAAAAATTTATTTAAAAAATGTATGATTTATTTTCTCGTCGTAAAATAAACAATTAGCCTATTTTGTAAAGATTTTTTCAATGATTCTTTACCCTCACTGTTTCTAAGATACATGAGTATAAGTTTGAGTCATTCAATGTGGGTGTTAAACGCGGAAAAAAAATATCGGGCAATACATATATAGATATTATTAATGTCTTATGACATTATGAACGATCTTTTCTTTATCTTTTTTTTTTTTTTTTTTACAAAAAATCACTTCGATATCGATTGTCACGGCTTTCAAACCTCTTACGGATATTTTATGCTCGATGCAGTGTTTAAGACCGCTTCGAACATGCATGTTTTTATTCGGTCAATATCTTTGATTTTTTTTATTTCAACAGTTTGCGCCAGGAACATATGCGTCAAATCAGCAACTAGGTTGACAGAAAACAAAAAAATATTAATGGATTTATATAAGATACTGACGATTTGGTGGAAGAAAGGTTTTTTTTATAATACCCTTGAACATTATAGTGATTAGTCAGCTTATAAATACAATTTTCTAATATGGCTAGTTTAGCTTGTCAATGACTCGATAGGACGAGACGTAATGCCAAGTTCACTACCGCGGTCGGTAATAAAAACGCTAATGAACTTTTTTTGCAGGATTTCTACTGTTTCAATTGATACTCTGAATACACCGGTCAATATTGTCTTTATTATTATATTATTTTGTATTCTGATACAAATAAGAAATTTGACAAATAAAAAGAACAATAACATCATTTAATTACGTTAATAATTTACAAAAAAAAAATGAACAAATTAAATTAACTTTTTTTTCTCATTGAGAAACAAAACGAGGCAAATTACTTGATGAGTGCGTGCATTTTTTTTTTTGTAAACAAAATGAGCAATCCACGTCGGAATCGAATTTTCAATTTTGACTACTAAAAAAATGCCGTCCGTCGATAAATTGGCGTTAAGTTATTTTTCTGTAAATTCATACATTTCTTGTACATTTCTTTCTCCGTCAAGTTGGAGCTCTTTAAACAAGATCCAACTCACTTCACGCTAGTTCGGCATTGGAACGTGTGCAAAGAATTTTTTTCAGTCTCAATTATTGATCATTAGTTTGTCGTTGATATCTTTACCTTTAGTCTCGGCATATTTGTCGTACAGTTCGTTGAGCTCCTTGTAATTCGTCGGTGCGAGACCGCACTTGGACGCTATATTGACGATCAAACAAACGTGTCCTTTGTACCTGAAATAATTGAAAAACGCAAAGACATTTAATCATGTTGCTTTATACGAACACAGTTTATCATTAATAATTTTGAAAATTTCGGGGAATTTGAAAGTGTTCAGGCTAGACCGAGAAAAATCAAGGGTTTTATTCAAATTGATAATGGAAAATTATTGTACAAAGCGAATGGGTAAATAATCGTTCAAATAGCACAGGTCAATAAACGATTGATGAATAGTTGCCGCGAACGACATATTACCGATGGTATAATAACTATGAAGTGCGATCGGGTGAATTTTACCCAAAAATGTAATTAAATTATTTTTATTCGACATCATGTAATTTATTAAAATAACCGATTACATTACCGGTAAAATAGTAACTGGTATAATCTACCGGTAAATTAATGAACATCGGTCATATGACCGATTATATATACATAAATGGTCATATTACCTGTATTGATACTGACACTGGGTATTGACACTGTCTGATTGAATTTTTGTCGAAAAAAAAAGATCATTGTTGTCCAGAGAAATTGAGGGAAAAATAAGGGAAAGTATTTTTCCGCTGTTTTTATTCGTCGCTATATAATCCATAATAATCCATAATTTCGCTCACTTTGATAGCGGTACAACATCGCCCTTTATCGACGTCGCTTCAAAGTCGTGAACCGACGTGGCGGCTTTGTAATCCTGATTTCCGCTCATGACTAAAAAACAGAAAAAAATACATATCGATCTGTAATTAATTAATGCACAACGCAGTTGACTCTTTTTTATTGAAAAATTCCCAATTGTCATGAATGAAAAAAAAAAAACATTCGTTATCTCTACTGTATTCGATTATACTCGTGTTTCATAAAATATGTTATTCAAACAACATAACCATGCGGATTATCGCTCTAAACTGCCTTTCCATTATCTATAGTATTATCAAGAAGGGAATAATAGTATACGAGTAATCGTACTAAGAAAAAAAAAAGAAAAAAAATGTCCATGTACATGCCTGCGAAATTTCGAACAATTTGCAGTCCACCAGGTATTATCGTATATCTCAAAATGCGCATTCTTGGTTTTTTGTTTGTTTTTTTTCGTGAAGGCGATATTGCGACAATCCTGAAAATGTTATGTTTGTGGAGGAAAAATTTAATAGATACGATTATTTAAGAGGTAGTTTTATCTTGGAACAATGATCATCGACTTTATATGGTACAGATGATAATGTTTCCCCTAATTTCTTTGACAATTTGTCTGAAAATCTAACCGGGTTGTTTCAGTGATTGTGACTTTTTAAAAATCAATTTCACTGGATTTGCTGAATATCTGTATCATTTTCAGTGAAATATTTTCAGTGAAATATTTTCAGTGAAATATTTTCAGTGAAATATTTTCAGTGAAATATTTTCAGTGAAATATTTTCAGTGAAATATTTTCAGTGAAATATTTTCAGTGAAATATTTTCAGTGAAATATTTTCAGTGAAATATTTTCAGTGAAATATTTTCAGTGAAATATTTTCAGTGAAATATTTTCAGTGAAATATTTTCAGTGAAATATTTTCAGTGAAATATTTTCAGTGAAATATTTTCAGTGAAATATTTTCAGTGAAATATTTTCAGTGAAATATTTTCAGTGAAATATTTTCGGAAGCCGCGTAGTACACTGTATAGCATGACATTTGCAAGCTGTCGATGCCACCCATCGGCGTACGACGTGCGCCGCAGCCGGCGCGCCATCTAGCGTCGAGGCGAAGAAACCCCCCGATGCGCCATTGATATTGCGCCGAGACGGGTAATACCCGTTACTCCCTCAGCCTCTGCCCGGCTACCCGTCGACAAACTTTAATCTCCCATTCACCGAAAACTCGAACAATCGTCTAAAAATAATAATTGATCCGTCCTATCGTGTATCCGATCTGTCCGATTCAACTTACCCAACGATTATTTCAAAGGTTTAAATGCCTCCGTGAACGATGAACGCGATAAACTCGTAGCCAGAAGCAACGCGAACCTTACCCACTCGCGGACTGACTGGCACTGAAAATCTCCGGGGCCGCCGGGAGTAAAGTGTCGGGCGGCGCGACGCTGTAACGGGTGTTACTCTCAAAACCATGTGAAAGTCACGTGACCGCCCCACGAGAGCGAGAGAGATGCTGTTATTGGTCTTCGCGGTGGAGCGAGAGAGAAAGCACGAGAGTGTTTCGCATGGCGTTACCGCAAGGTGAAAGTCACGTGACTCGGCCAGGCGTGTGAGAGAGATAACGCCATTGCTCTCACGGTGGAGCGAGGCGAAGAGAGAGAGCAGCAGAGAACGGGTCTCACTTCGCCTCAGACTATTATACTTCAATCGCATCGTCGTGACGACGCATTTTCTTGTCGGCCACGATCATTTCAATTACGGCGCTCGCGTTTGACCTTTGAACAGACGAAAAATCAAAACAAAACAAATTGTCACCTTGAAAAAACGGGATTCTCAAAATGAATATATATGAAAAATGGTACTTTTGGAAACTAGAGTTTAACATTTTTTTTTTATGATTAAATATTATCTTCGAAAAATATATGTGAATAATATAGCTTTTGAAAAATCCAATTTTCTAATTATTGCACAAAAAGAAATTTAAATAAGAATTTTCGTATTAATCTCACGGAGAAAAATAGTTCTGTTTCTCTAACAAAATGTAGATCGTTAATAATTTATTGTTGTGACAGCAAAATATTTGTTTCCATAGCAAAATATTTGCTGCCACAGCAAAATATTTGTTGCCACAGCAAAATATTTGCTGCCACAGCAAAATATTTGCTGCCACAGCAAAATATTTGCTGCCACAGCAAAATATTTGCTGCCACAGCAAAATATTTGCTGCCACAGCAAAATATTTGCTGCCACAGCAAAATATTTGCTGCCACAGCAAAATATTTGCTGCCACAGCAAAATATTTGCTGCCACAGCAAAATATTTGCTGCCACAGCAAAATATTTGCTGCCACAGCAAAATAATTTGTTGCCCCTATGTTAACCAGGTAAATCAGTTATGGTAACAACATTCTTGTTGTTCCAACAAATTTTTTTTTTCTCCGTGCTCTTACACGTTGAAAAAAAGAATAGTCATATAACCGTTTTTCTGAGGAGCTCGAAACTTTTGTCGCATCAAAACATGTTAATGATGCGACTAATGATGCGGTTTTGCAAAAATTCAGTTATACATTTTTTAAACCTAATAAGTTAAAAATAATAAAAAAATTACGGAATAACGAAGAAATTTCTCTCGGATCTTTGAAAATCGTGTTTTTTCTATGTTCAATCTGTGAAAAAACGCAATTTTCAAAGATTACAAAAAATTCTGAAAAAATTCATACGTATTCAGAAACATAAACGATTCATTTTTATAAAGGAAAATAATTAAGTTGCCGGGTACTTTGTTGAATAATGATTTTTATCTTCAATTTGTTAATAACAAATTGGAATTATTTTTTCACAAAAACAATCTTCCCATATAGGGGAAGCCGGGGCAAAACGGGGACATGGGGAAAAATGGGGACATGTACCCCGTTTTGCCCCAGATGGTTTTTTTTAAATATCCTTTCAAAACCAGTGCCAATACAATTTTGGTGTGAAAAACAATGGATCTATGCTTTCAGTATCATTATACCAGGTTTTATAGCTTAGCGTCCCCGTTTTGCCCCGGTTTCCCCTACTTGATTTTTTCAGATTTTTATCTCATTGAGAAGAAATTTTGATTCAGAAAAAATTTCTCTGAAACTCACGTTTGACGGAAGCGCTCGGACTACCGTAATAATCGTCCCCTACCGTTGAGTTTCACAGAAATTTTCTCGGAAACGTTTGACAGAAGCGCTCGGACTACCTTAATAATCCGTTACCGCAAATAGCATACCGATCGATCAGCACAACCAAATAAATGATATATTATTATGCGGAATAATTATATAAATTATATATGTATTGTCATTATATCGTTCACAAAATAAAAAATAAAAATAGTATGAAAATAAAAAAAGTATTTAAAAATTTATATATAAAAAATACATGACAGGCCTGTAGAGTGGTCTTTGCTGGAACTGCTATATTATCGATTACGGTCATGTTAGAAATATATATCAACCTCGCAGTTCAAAGCGCATATTAGATTTATTCAAGTATCGGCTGTGCCCCGGTTCGCTAAGCAACAACCTGCTAAGTATAAAATAATAATGTACGGAATACCGAAAAAAAAATTCGCTGCTTTAATATTCGCCAATTTTTTAAAGAATTTTTTTCGTTTAAAATTTATTATGACTTTTTTTAAAATAGATGTTTCGCCAACGTGACAAGTATGATAGACTGGCAACTGAAGTGTTAATAATCATTCGTTACGGCAAATAGAAGCCCGATAGTTCATCATATAAATCTTATATTGCTAAGTTGCATAATTATATAAAGCATAAAATATAAAATTATAAAACAAAATAAAAAATTATAAAAATAAAATATAAAATATAAGAAAAAAAAATATTAAGATGTATAAAAATGCATAACAGAGCCGTAGAGTTGTCTTCATTGGAATGAAACATTGCAGACAAAGCCACGTTAGAAATATACATCGACCTTGCCGAATGAGTCGCATATTATATTTATTATTCAAATATCCGCTATGACCCGCTTCGCCAAGCAACGACATTGTATGTTACGACTTACATTCCATATGACTCGACATACGCGTCGTATGTGTCAATTAACGTGCAGATAACTGAATGATAATTAATTTCACAGAATATAACAACTTGTTTGTATCTTGCCCGTGAATTATTATCGACGGAGTTTTTTTTTTGTTCCCATATCGTACTCTCGGCTGAATATATTCGAAGCTCCGAGCAAATCTATATTTAGCTTATCCACAGACCGATTCGAACCTATCGAGTAAAAAAATTCTTCCACACCGGAGAAACTCGCGTCGCCCGAGACCCGTTGATTTTATGCTGACGAATCGTTGAATAATAAAACCTGGGATCTAACGATTTTTTTTTCTTTTTGCTTCCTCGTGAAGGAAGTTTTGTTTTCTTCAAAAAGAAAAAACTATATTTTTGCGTGCGAGTATTCCGAATGTTCCGATACATCGAAAAAATCACATTCAGAAAAAATGATCGGACGTGTCGCTGTGCTCCCAGAAAAATTGATTTAAAATAAAAAATTGATTTAACGGCCACCGTTTATTTGGTTTAAGTAAAATATTTATTTGATTTAAATAAATATTTTTTGATTTAAATAAATATTCATTTGATTTAAATAAATATTCATTTGATTTAAATAAATATTCATTTGATTTAAATAAATATTTATTGGATTTAAATAAATATTTATTTAAATCCAATAAATATTTTACTTAAACCAAATAAACGGTGACCGTCAAATAAATTTTTTTTCTGGGTGTGGATGTTCTGATTAGGCCCGAAAAATTCAAACGAACTCGAGAATGCCTCAAGCGATTAAGGTGAAATTGTACACATATAGTATGTTGTGTATGGTCAATGGCTGATATTTCTTCACAAGTTTCATCGAAAAATTTGCAGTTGTCTTGTTTTTACGGGGTTTCTAATTATTTTCTAAAATGTCGTTTCGTGCGTGAGTCCTTCCAATCTTTTTTTATCTATCTGGCTAAAAACGTACACACAGATATAATGTCATTATCCATTGATCCCTATTAAATTTCATGTAATGTAGAGATTTTCATTTCATCGTGTTTGGAATATTTCGAAATGTCGAAAAATTGCAACAGTGTCCGGGCGTGCGTGTGAAATCTAAACAGGATTGTTTTTCTTTTACCGGCCGAGCTTTCTCGGCGAGGAAGCCAGATAATTCAGAGAATTTTTTTTCACGGATGCTTTGTACACGAAAATAAATTACACGAGGAAGCCATATGAAGTTTAAAATTTTTTCTTTCTCTTTGCTTTCAGCACGCTGGTTCCATGGAAAATATTTAGACACGAACTCAATCAGGTGCACCCGATAAGCTCGGGACTTCAAGCGATGGCACTCAAATCGACGATAGACCTTACTTGCAACGATTATATCTCCAACTTCGAATTCGACGTATTTACGAGGTAAAATTTGCCGGATTCGACATTTTTTTATGCTTGAGAAGGATAAATTTAAAATTTTTTAAATATTTATATTTTTAAATTTTTAAATATTTATATTTTTTAATTTTTAAATATTTATATTTTTAAATTTTTAAATTTTTAAATTTTATGTTCAGAAAAAAATATCAAAAAATAATTTGTTGCGCTTGACTTTTGATAACTTTTTTTGATACGTTTTTGTTTTATTTCCTATAAAAAATAACTGTCGTCCTATAATTATCTGTTTTCGGACGTCGTTATTTTTATCCGTGGTCGAAACACTTAATTTTGTTGCGATTTTTTAAAAATAAAATAGAACGCGTTTTTTTGTTGGTGTCTTAAATCGTCGAATTTCCCATTTAAATCGAAAGTTCCAAATTCTCATTGGTTAAATTGTCGTTTCCAGGCTCTTTCAACCATGGTCGACGTTACTACGAAACTGGAAAATTCTCGCCGTCACACATCCCGGCTACGTGGCCTTCCTGACCTACGACGAGGTTAAAGCCCGTCTGCAAAAGTACTGCATCACGAAACCGGGTAGCTACGTATTTCGATTAAGCTGCACGAGATTGGGACAGTGGGCAATCGGCTATGTCACGTCGGACGGCGATATTCTTCAGACTATACCGCACAACAAGAGTCTTTGCCAGGCACTGCTGGACGGATATCGGGAAGGATTGTAAGTATTTCTTACTCGCGGGAAATCTTTTTTTGTAAAAAAAAAACCCTGTCTCAGAGTTCTTCAAACAGTCTAAAACGTCGATAAATTCGATTTTCAGCTGGAGTCTGAAAAAGGACGTGTGTGAGAGTGTGTATGAGTGATTAAAGAAAATGTTAATGTAAATTTTCTGATAAATTGAAGAAAATATAAGAACTATCCAAAACTTTTATTTCAGGTTAGATATTTTGCTCAAGTTATATAGAATCTATTACTTTTAACAACATTCAATCTTGTTCTCTGATAAAAAAAAATTACTTTTAATTTTATAATAAATTTTCCATAAATTTATATAACGGATAAAAACCTACGATCATATTCAGTTTAAATTAGCTATTTTAAACGAATGAAGTAAAATCAATGATTTTTTAAATTCCTAAGTTTTATTCCCTGTACAAAAAGAACAATAATTTTATTTCAATTAATTTTTTTTACGAATTTAACAATGTATGAGGACATGGATAATGTGTAGCTTAGATTTTCGTGCGTGCGTGTGTGTGTGATGAATGTGCTACGTTAAAGAGCATGTGAAATCTCTCGGTCGGTAAGGAAAACTGTAATAACAATTTTTTTTCAACAATGCCGATCGTACGCGGTCGAAACTAAATTGTTAGATGAAGCGGATATCGATTATCCGCTTCATGTAAAACTTTACTTTCGATCGGAAATAGTTACAGTTTTTTTTACCGACCGAGCTCCAGTTCCGTGGGAAGTAAGCGGAATATCGCCTGAAGCGAAATACCGCGGTCGGTAATGAAAACTGTAACGCTGTTTTTTTAGGGTGCTGAGACTTTGGCGTTCAAACGAAATAGAATCCACCTTTCAAATTGATAGAGGCAGTGAAATTGTTGTTACTTTCTGTTGAGAACAAGAGTGTTCCCTTAAAAGCGATGACAAATACCTCGGTCGGTAATAAAAACTGTAATCAATTTTTCTTTCCACTGATGCTGCCAATCTGTGGTTTCTGAGCACGTATGCATTTTTTCGGAAATTTCTTGTGTAAATGTTCGTTTTCGAATTTTGATAAAAGGGAAACTAACGTTCACTGCCTCTATCGATCCCGCGACAACTGACAATTTCCTTTTTTCTCAAATGTCTGTGGTCACGAAACGACACGCATTACAGATTTTGTTACCGACGGTGGTATTTCACATCAAGATAAATTAACCATACATTGTCTCATTGCAGCTATCTTTATCCGGATGGACGCAACATAAATCCCGACTTGACGTGGGCAGTTCAACCGACTCCCGAGGAGCACATCAAAGTAACCGCCGAGCAGTACGAGCTTTACTGCGAAATGGGTAGCACATTTCAATTGTGCAAAATATGCGCCGAACACGACAAGGATGTCAGAATAGAACCCTGCGGTCATCTTCTTTGTACACCGTGTCTCACAGCTTGGCAGGTAGCAGTATTTACTTTGATCTTTTGTTTCTATAATTTTTTTGTTGCAGCTAGACAGTCGTGAATAAATTCCACTGCGCGATTACGAGAATATGATAGTTTTATTCAGAGAAAAATCACCGCACCCAGATAGAAAAATGACTGGCACGTTTTTCTATCTGGGCATTGTTCAGAAATAAATCGATTAGGAGCATTCGATTAGGAACATTCAACGGTCGGACATATTTTTAATCCAATAGAAAAAAAAAAATCGAAATCGCATTTAACAAGAATGAAATATTTCAAATTACTCATTCGATTTAAAAAAAAGGTCTTATGAGTTTGCATGTGAGAAGAAAATACAACACCTTCGGCTTCGCTTTCGGTTGAAATCGATGAGAGTCGCCCTTAAGGTGGCAAGGCGAGGCAAGAGTGCAAATAATCGATAATGCCTGCGCTCGGTAAAGACAAATATAAAACTACGAGGGATAGCACAGAGAATAGCGTAGCTTCATGAAGGAGGCCAAACTATCTTCGCTGATAGCAGTGAAGGTAGTTTCAACGTTTACTTCTTCGATGGAAAGTAAATAAAAAATCTAGAGGCGGTAGCTCCTCGTCCACGGAGACAAAAAAATTGTTGGGACAACAAGAATTTTTTTACTATAACTGATTTACCTGGTCAACATAAGGACAACAAAATATTTTGCTGTAGCAGCCAAATATTTTTGCTGCCGTAACAATAAATTATTAATGATCTACCTTTTGTTAGAGAAACAGAATATTTTTCTCCGTGTCGAAGGTTGTTGAGCGGTTAAGCGTCGTTGACATACCGCAGTCGGTACTGCAAACTGTAATCGACTTTTCGTCACAGGTAGCGGCATGTGCGATCAAATGAGAAGTCTTATCGATCAAGCTGAATCGTTCGCGGTCAGTACTTGAATGGGTCGCCTAGTCGTGCACTAACTGGCGCATTGGAACCGTTGAGCGGGAGGTCGAATTCTGAGTCTTGGTGTTCGTATTCGAAGTATCGAATACGAACATCAAGACTCAGTTGGCATGACCGGCTGTATCGGCGCAGGTTTTCCGCAGTTTCGTGCAAGTGCGATACAGTTTGGGGGAGGGGGGGGGGGGGTAAAAACGGCTGCGGCCGTGAACTTTACAAATGATTGAAAATCGACAAAAAATTGATACGAGAGTACTGGCTAGATGGCACACAGAAGCTAAGGCCTTAAAATAGGGGATTAAAAAAAACGTCTTATCGGAAGCGCATTTTATTTCAGCATTCGATGACACTAACCAATGGGCCGTACCCCTAACTAGTGCTGTGAATTTACCGGTTAATAACGTTCGTAACCATTTTTACCGGTAAAGTTACATTTACAATTTATTCAAAGTTTACAAAAAATTGATACGAGAGTACCGACAGATGGCTAAGGCCTTAAAAGAATCTAATATGTTCACACTAATTTCAAAGAAATAATTTTTTTTTTATTGTTTCTTAACAAATGATATATAAAAAAATTGCAAAATGGTAACCAGTTGAAAAAAAAAAATGATATGAATATAATAATATAAATATAATATTGACCGTCAAATGAATTGTTTTGCAGGATTCGGAAGGTCAAGGTTGCCCCTTCTGCCGAGCTGAGATAAAGGGTACCGAACAAATCGTGGTAGATCCCTTCGATCCGCGAAGAACACATCGACCCGGGGCACTTTCAGCATCCGCCAGTAACGCGTCGACCCCTACGCGGGACCTTGACCCTGACACCGAGGTATCCGATTAGGAGTAGAATCTACCCTCCATTATCAGACAGCCGTGCCCTATGTATAGTACCTCTTAGATATATATATATATGCCTTATTTTTTTCGATATTGCCAATTTCCCCGTCACGTTGCCATTTTATTATCATTGGCCCAGCCAAATCGCAATAATCGTCATGGCCATCATCATCGCATCATCACTCAGGCAGTCAGTATCTGGAGTTGTTATAGCTATTCTCACCCGACGATAATTTACAGTACAAAAGAATTTTTATTTCGAATTTATTTACGTAGATTTTTCATAATGGCCGTTTTTTTCCGTCGACGCTCTTTTCTTTTTTTTTTCATTTTTCTCGCATTTTGGCAAACTCGTCCCCACGTTCCCTCGAATATCATCCGGATGTGCCGGTCGGACTCATAACGGACGCAAGGTAGGTTACGCTCTTGTGCATTCCAAGCTAATTTTTAGCATCGGCTACTTGTAATGAGCTATTGTGTCCGCATTTTCCATCTTTAATCGTATCTATCAGTCATCGTCCGGGAGCACTGAAAAACAGAGCGTGGAAAAAAGCCAGAAACAAATGGCCGATGGAAAAAGGGCAGTAGAAAAAAAGCCTCTTTTTAACTCCCAACGAGAAAAACCCCCCGAAAAAAACTCCGGTCATGTATTGACCATGGTGGCCGCGGTCAGGGAAAACCGGGAAAAGTCAGGGGATAAAATCTTGATCAGCGAATCAGGGACAAGTCAGGGAATTTCAAAATTGGTCAGGGAAAAAGTAAATAGTCGCCAAACATGGTATAATAAAATAAATAACTTACCTGATTATCATTTGTTCGGGTTTTGTTCCAATTATTTTTTCTACGCAGGGGTTTTTTCGGGTGGTTTTTTATCGGGGGACTTTTCCGCCTGCCAAAACAATCACATGCAGTCGTCCGGTCTTTTCTTCCATCGGTCAATTTTTCGAGGCCTTACTTTCTGCGGCCTTTTTTGCGGCAACCATCGTCCGGGAGTCGTTCGTGATGACGGACTAACAAAGATTTCTGGGTTGATTTACTATTATTTAATAATAGGTCTGTTCGTTCTCAGAGTTGATGAGAGTGGAGTGCAAGCACAGCGGTCATTTTGGGTTCGTTTCCCTATCGGTACCCGCGACCGCTGTTTCGACGGTCGTTCAACCGCAAATCCACTGGTCTGATTGTGCCTAAAAGCGACCACAAAATGATTGCGCGTCCGACCGATTGTAGCTCCATCGCTTCGAAACTAACTGCTGGTTACACCCTGTATGCGTGGCAAATACGGAGTTTCCACTATGAGTGAAATCGGGCCGAGATTTACTCTGAACTATTGGAAAAATTCTAGTAGACTCAAAATTCACTTATGGGATTGGCTGTTGACTAGAAAGTTTTGAATTGACTAGAATTTTGCCACTAGTTCAGACTCTTTTCAGTCCCGGTGGAAACTCAGTAAAAGAGGTCGTATTGAACTGTTCCGACCTTCCAGTAGTAGTTCAGCTAGAAGCGGTGGCGCTGCATTCGTTCGAATTTGCCATTTTTGTGCGGTGAATTTCAGGCACAAACCGACCAGTTGTATTTATAGTCGAAATGCTGTGTATTGTGCCGATAGGCTTAGCCGGAAGTAATACTGCGCCTAGTGCTTTGGGTTCCGACAGAGGAGTCAAATTCACTGGCGTCTTTGCTATTTTTTTCTAGGTTACTAACCTATAATGAAAATAGCCTAAAACTGGAGTCGAGAAGAGCCCGAACGCGTGTTCGTTTATCTAAGATGGAGTTGAGATGATCCCGAATGCTTGCTCGTTTATACACTCGCACTGTCTGACGTATTATGTGGAACCCAATTCAACTAGAGTTGAGTAAAGACTGAACGGGTGTTTGTTTTTGTCTCGCGAGGCGTTTTTGGTTCCGAGCTCTCTGCAAGTTCTTTACAATCGCACGGATTATAGGTTTACTCTGACAACGAACAGACCTAATGGTTGCGAATAATGTGGGACGCTCGTCGAGCAGCGGCAGCAACAACAAAATAGTTCGCATTTAATCCGCCAGGGGTTCACTCATTCCAAACGAGGTATTCGCTCTGTGTGGATAAGATCGTTGACGCCACATGCGGTGAAATGTTGCGATATTCTCAAGCGTTTTGCACTGGCTGATGAAGTCGCGGAATTTTATTTGTGTACAACATTTTTTGGTTTGCTACAAATTATTGCTCACACGGTAGAATGAACAATAATTTTAGGAGTAGAACCCGCACCGTGGCAATGAAGTATTATTTCGGTGGGTTACAGGATAGTTGGGACAGAGCTTTACCCACTGTTGAATTTGATTTTAGGTTCGGTTTAGGCAAGGAGATAACTACTTAAGGATGCTTCACACGTACATTCCCAGTCAAAAGTGAGATTCAGTGAGAATTCGAACACTTCCTAATGGTATAAAAATCTGAAAAAAATCAACTGTATTAAAGGTGCCAACAACATTCATTTTGCATAACAATAATGTCAAAAAGTTATCAACAAATTGCTAAACAAAAAAATTGTTTAACAAATAATCAGAAAAACCTTTTTTTTCTGTTTTCAAATGAATTTATTGATTTTCTAGAAGCCACATAAATTTTTTCAAAATATTCGATCATTTTTGAACTTTCGTTTTTGAATTTTTTTTAAGGCCGTAACTACGAAACGGTTGGCGCAATGACCTCCAAACTTGTTGTGTTTACTGTAGAATCGTGATACTGAACCATATCCAAAATTCCTGGCTCTGCAACGATTTTTTAAATTTTTGAAAAAAAAAATTTTGAAATGATAGAAAATTCTAAAAAAATTCATATGAATTCTGAAAACTCAAAGAATTCATTTAAAATGAGAAAATAAGAAGTCGTCTGATTTATTTTTAAACAATTACTTTTTCGAATCATTTGTTAATAACTTTTTGGCATTATTATTATGCAAAATCAAAGTCCTTGACATACATAATGCGGCTGATTTTTTTCGGATTTTTGGCATGTCGCGAAGTACTGAAATTTTCATCGCATTAAACTTTTGGTTGGGAATGTATGTGTGATGCATCCTTAAGGCATGGCTAAACACCTATGAGTGCGAGAGAGACAGAGGTTAAAATTTTGAATACATTTTTCTCCGAACTATTCTATACAATGAAAAACCATTCTGGAGAAAAATTGTTTCAAAATGTTTTGAGGTTGTTGATCTTTATACCACCTGAAGGAGAATGGATCGTTACATTCCAAATTAAACGTGAGATCCCGAGTGAATTTTGAATACTTCCGCAATGAGAAAAAATAATTAATAAATTAGAAAAAAAAGAATCATTCGGCAACCTAACTTGTTTTGGCAGAAATTGTTCGTTAATTTTTCTGAATACATATACACTTGTTTAGAATTTCTTCTAATTTTTTTTTTTTTTTTTTTTCAAAATGTATTTACCGTTACAAATTTTGGATATGTTTTCACAAAAAGACTACACATTATACTCGAAAAGTTATCGGGTAATTGACCGAAAATATTCGCAAATATCGCTCTAGCATTTTTCGAAAATTAGAAAGAATTCTAAAAAAAATTCATATGTATTCAGAAAAATTGACTAATCGACGTCTGCTGAAAAAGTTGGATTGCCAGATGATTTCTTAACCTATTATTTTTTATAATTTGTTTACAACATTTTGGAATTATTATTATACAAAATATTCAATGGAATATTCGATTTTTTTTTTAGATTTTTTATTTTCGCAATACAGTGCATGAACGATATCATATATTTTTATCTGTGTTTACTTTGCAAAAGGGCTTGTCCTGTGAATAAATAAAAGAATAAATAACTTTTTCGAATATTTCCGAACAATTCGAATGTTTTCAAATATTTCGAAATTTTTCGAATAGTTTTCATTTTTAATAGACTTTGCGTCGAAATAGTCGAAATTTTGGATAGTCGGATAGATAGAATACTGAAATCAAATATCAACGTTATCGAACATTCCCTGATAGTCACGCGCCATGAAACGGATGTAGTTGGAGCAATATTTGTGACATGTGCAGCGCATGTCGCAAATATTGCTCCAACTGCGTCCGTTTCATGGAGCGTGGTTATCAGGATTATTGTGTAATACAACGTTTCTATAAAACGGTGATTTTTTACTTCGTTGCGAATAATAATTTATTATGAATAAAAGATTTTTGTACACAAATAAAATTCGTTTTGTCACCATGGGCGCTGACAGTTCAATAAGCACGCTATAGTACACTATCGCGCGGAGCGAATACCAATTTCTAATCAACATTTTTATTCGGTAAAAATTGCATTAACTTCTGAAACGATCCAAATCTGAGATAAAATCAACCATATCAAACATGTTAAGAACATTAATTTTGAATAATAATAATGATGTCGAAAAGTTATTAACAAATTGGTTAAAAAAAATTGTAATTTTCAACAAATTTGAAGGAAATACTTACAAATAGCATATATGGCTCATGGCATTAAGCCATCATCGATATGAATTTTTTCAGAATTTTCTTATCGTGGTGAATTTTTTCTCTTTTTTTTAGTGCTTGTATCGAGAAATCGATTTAAAGTCACGAATTTTCCATAATTACAAGTTTCAGGGCTTGACTGAAACTGAATGTCTCCGGATTGCACGGACGGATTCATAAATACGGCTTCAAAAAAAAAGTTCATCGTGGAAATTCCCCAAAGATGAGAACATTCTGAAAAACCAACGAATCCATTTAACACGGCATTTTTTTCTTGTCCTTTTTTTGTTCACCAATTATTATTTTATACAAAATGGTTGATTTTTGTTCAGATTTTTATCCCGTTGGGAAGCATACAAAATCAAACCGCAGCTCATTTTTGGCCGGGAACGTGGACGTGACAAATCTTTAAGAGCATGTGAAATACGGTCAGTAACAAAAACTGTAATAATATTTTTTTGAATATTCCCAATCATTTGCTATTAAAAGAAAATGCTTACAAGAATCTGATTTTATATCCGTTTCACGCAAATATTACCTTCCGGCCGCAAGTAATCACCGACGTTGAAAAAAAATTTATGAATTATTACAGTTCTTCTTACCGACCGGGTCCAAATCGGTAACAAAAAGGAAACGGGAGGGGTCTCGTCGCCTCAAGGGGAAGTGAAATATCGCCGTCGGTAATGAAAACTGTAATGAACTTTTCTCAAGGGTCCTAATTTTTTTGAGGAAAAAGCAAATTGGCACCATTGAATGAAGTTAATTTGAAAATTGCAAACATCTGTTTCACTTCCGCTTAACCCGGAGAATGTCGGGATCCTAACAGACTCTTAATTCACATTCATAATAATTCGACTACTGTGTGTCTGCTGCTCACCTGATTAAAAAAAAAATACCGTATTTCCGAACAAAAAATCTTCTGAGACCTCCGCGCGCTGGGCAAAAAAACCAAATTATTCGATTCCTTGCATTCGGTGCACATAATGATGGACCGTCGTTTATTTATCGCAAAATAACGCACAACGAGGCGGCAACGAGGATAGACAAATAATTTATGAGATATTGTTACATAAGTATTATTAAAATATAGGAGAGAGAGGCGAGTTCGATATTTGGAGTCCAACTCCACAGAGTATTGTTGTTATTTTATCCCAGTATAAAGCTGCAAATGATCTTTCGCCAACAGAGGGCGCATCGTCTCAACCGATAACGATAAGACAGTCGGTAAAACAGAGAGAGGACGTTGCGTTGCAAACCAAATTATTTGGTTCCAGTGTGATTCTGTATGCGATTACTCATAAACTATCTGAAAGATAATAACGTAAAAAGAAAAAAAAACATTTTATTTTGTAACGTTCCACGAATACATCGAACGCTTGTCGGTGGTTGTCCGCAAGGGTCTCGTTGTAACAGTTGCATCAAATTTAATGTATTGCACTGTAAAAAAAAATTCGTCTGAAATTTGATGTACCGGACAGGAAATTTTTATGCAAAAACTGGTATATTAAATTTCAAGTACAATCGTGATGAAAAATGAATTCTTTGTGTATTAAACACATTGAAGATACATTATTTTTAATAATTTACTTTAATTTTACTATGAAAGTACTTCAAGTTTTAATAATTTACTTCAACTTCAATTTAAAAGTATATTAATTTTTCATCACAATTGTACATTAAATTTAATGTACCAGTCTTCGCATAAAAACTTCCAGTCCGGTACATTAAATTTACGATTTTTTTTACAGTGTGGCTGATAGAAATTATCGTGATACGTTCCCATGTGCGCCGGAAATACCGGACCAGAAACGCATCGCGCCGCAGCGTTCCGATGTATCAGTTCACATATCAATGCTTACTTTTAAGAAAACATTTCAAGGTACCGAGACCTCGAGGTTAAGAAAAAAAAAAATGCGTTAAGTCGGAATTGTGATGAATTTTCTTGTTGAGCGATATTTTCATAATGCGGCGCATAACTGTACTAAATCCGATCAGTTCAGCGTGTTATTAGGATTTTCGCATTCGACGAAGAGCGTGCGAACTCGTAGTATTAGAAACAAAAATAAAAATAATAATAATAAAAAAAAAAAATTATCCGTCATCCATTCGGGATAACAAGTGGCGAATCAATATGCTTCATATCGTCTCCGGGTTCGGCACGAACGTTATTTATCCAATAAAAAAAAGTAGTGCCGCTTTACTTAGGTCCTTCCTTGCCGCACATCGGCAATGACGAGGTTTAGATAGAATTTAGCAAACATTATTCTAGTGTACATTGTTTTTTTTTACTCATTGTAAAATATTAGATATTCGAAGAAAATTTTTTAAATAAAATTATATTATCTTATCCATTATTAGTTCTGTTACTTGTGCACTTCTGTTACATGCTCCTATTTTTGTTTTATTTTTGTTTACTCGCTGAATATACTTTAGTGTCGTTTAATTTTTTAATTAAATTAAGTTTTCATTTTTTTTTTTTTACATACCGAATTCGCGACTCTGGCGATCGGGGATGTTTTTGATCATATGCAAAAGGTGGTGTCTTCGTGTTGCCCGCATGAAACTTTTTTTTTTTACCATTCTTTCATTATGTTGTCCACTGGGTCGAATGCTCTGCCCGTTGCATGATACGAAAGACTAATAAAAGAAAAAAAATTAAATAAATTAAAACCCGGTTATGTACATAATGTGATGTTGAGACACTTATACTGGAGAGCAGGTAAGTGATATACAGACTGCATTATGGTTCTTCGCTTTTCGCTTCTTCGCCGTTACGCTTGGTCCAATATTATCGTGAAATCGTTTCAAATTGCGAAACATATACGTAATATATTCATTTTTTTTGTTTTTAATTAATCAATTTTTTCTTAATCATCGTAGCAGAATTTCATTTATCCTGTACACGTGTTTTATACATCGTTTACAATAAAATAAATAAATAAATAAAAACATTAAGACGAAAGAAAAATAAATTCTAAATGAACGATTGTAAATTTGTTGGCACGAATAGTGATAATTATGTGTTTAATGTTTTAGGACATAATGGAACTGTGCAATGGCAATAGTGGATTGATGTGCGACGATTCCGACGACGAGGAAGACTCGAGTCCCGCGAGCTCGCCGGTACCGCCGCGGGTCCCGAGGATCGTGCCGACTCTGCCGCCGAGACGACCATCACCCTCGCCAACACCACCCAACACTCATATAAGAAACAGTCGTCACCTTAGCGTCCCCAAAGAGAACGCACCACCTCCGCCTGCCGTCACGGTGATTCTATCGTCGAGTGACAATCATCAGAATAACAAAGGTGGAATAAAAAATAGATTGGCACTACGTGGTATCGTCATACGCAGATTTATCATAATTTTCCTACTTCATATGTGGCGAAAAGGATCTGTTGGAATTTACCACATCTTCTTCTTGCTATGGATCTATGCCAGAAGCCAAGTTCCATAATTTCCCTCCCTAGCAAGTCGACGGACCGTCAAACGGACCGAATAACGGGCACGTACGTTCGGGAAAGAAACGAACCGTTGAAAAACCGCAAAACGGACCGTAATGTTTTTGATTAGCGCTCCCTCGGTTTTCGGTCGCGAAAGCCGTAAGACGACCGAACCGTTTCCAACAAAAATTTCATACGGTCCGTTTCCTGTTGCGAGAGCCAAAACCAGACCGAACGAGCCGAATGGTCTTTTTTGTGACCGAGAAATGTTGAATTTCGTAAAAAAAAAAAAAAAAAACTTGTCAGATCTTTTGTTTCTCTGTAAAAAACTTTTGGTGGGAAATGTACGTGTACCATCCTTAATACAAGGAACCAGCGGGGAAGCATAATGTCGCAATTTGAATTGACGCCTTTTTTGGCTCTGAAAAAAAAAAATCGGAAAAAAACACATCGTATTGAATTTCGTAAAAAAAAGTTTAAAAGAGTCAGATGGTAGTGACTCAACTTTTTTGGTCGTGTGTAATTGGGTTAGTTCCCGAGGTCCCCAATTATCAGGTCATCTACCGTAAATCCGTTATTGTTATTTTCTTTTTATTAAGAGAATTTTATTAAGAAGACTTTTTATTAGATTTTATTAGAGATTCAATTCTACAGACCCGACCCGTATTCTTAGAATTAATGGTAAATTATGATCTGTCTCAATCGGCTAGCCAACACGGAAGCGAGATACGATATGCTGCACAGGGCTTCGTCACCTTCGCCCGTTCCACCGGCAGTGGTGCGACCGCATGTTCGAGCGCACCAGCGAACACCGCCAGCTCTGCCGGAAAAGGCGAGTCGTCATTCCTCGAGCCAGCAGCCAGTACCGACCGTCCCGCCAGTTCCACCACCTTTATCGGCTCCAAGACCTCCGAAAGCTGCGAAGGAATCATCGAGACAAGATCATCATTACGAAAATACAATAATTATTCAGGGCACGAAACAGCACGTTGTCAAGAACATCAATTTGGAAATGAACAGAGCTCGTCTTACGGCCCTTATGAGGGAGAGGGAGGAAGCCTGCGGCTCAGTCACCAAGTCAGAGGCCGCCCCGTACGAGAACGTCAACGTCGAGCATATCGCCAGACTGACGGCTCTTGGTTTTGATCAGGATGCAGTTATCAGAGCCCTCGGTATCACGAGGAACGATCTGGAAATGGCTTGCGATATCCTTCACGAGTTCGCCACTAAATCATCTTGACCAGGTATGCATCCACTTCTTCGAAAGTATCGTAACTTCGGCAGTTACCGTAAATATGACCAAACAAACTGTTGGGACCTTTTACACGTATCGTTAAATTAAGGTGATGCGGTTTAACCCCGCGCCCTGTTAGTAACAAATACTGTACTTAATACCTTTTGAGACTGCAGACCGCCGACGAAAAAGACAATTGTTTTTCCCCACGTCTGTCTATGACCAGGGAAAGACAATTTTCATTTCGCCAGCGGACTACGATGTCAAAATGGGATTCAGTACAGTTTGTTACCAGCTGCCGTATTTCACATCACCTTAAGGCTTTAGGATGCGAAGCCTTTGTCCTCCCGAACATTCATGAGCGCATGAGCCAACCGAATATGGTTGGCTCAATGACGATTTAGGTGGCTCAACCATCGAGAGGTTGAGTTAACAACATAAGGTTGGCTCAACCTCTCGGTCAGGTTACATACAGCGAAACTCATGGTGAACTTGAATCAATAGATCTCATCGAGGCTGCGCCAACCTTAGTGAGGTTGATTGATTCAAATTGAGGTTGACTTAAGCTCAATGAGGTCAACTGGTTCAAGTTCACCATCAGTTTTTTTTGCTCCATCCCCGTTTTTTTCTGAGTGCCACATCGTCAACCAAGTAGCATCGCAGTTTTCATTAACGACTAGGCCCGGGGCCGGCGGGAGGGCGGTCGTGACACTTCACCTTAAACAACCGTCTAGTAATAATGAACCTTGCTCGGATACTACAACGCATGTTTGTTGCCATGAGAATATACACGTATATATCTGTATATGCACCCACATAGTATATTCGTCACAACAAACAAGTGTTCTTATCCAGTTGCACGTGGCAGGTTATCACAGTTAGAGCCAACGATCAAGAGGGTACTTACAGGGCGTGATATTGACCCAATCTCTGGACTTGCATTTGTGAATTAAGCAACATTTTTTTTTCGCCACTTTGCAGGCTCCCACACGGATAGCTCGTGACCACCCGTACCCCCGAGGCGGTATCCCTAACGTCTACGACGGAGTCCGCGGGCCAGACAGCACTTGAACGTTGCTACCACTTATGAAGTAAGCGCACCCCCACCACCGGACCATCGATTAGCCCCCTCCACCGGCCGTTGTGAATATTCCAGGGGAATAATCATTCAGTTAAGATATCCGATCGAGCGAAAGATACGTCGATCATTCGGATAAGCGTTCTGGCTTCCGAAAGTTAGCCCGACAGTCTTTCGTACAGCTGTATTACTTAAGGGGACCAGGAATTTAGCTTGACGCGATCAAAAATAGCTAACTAAATACGAAAAAACAACAACAACAACAAATAATACGATAACTGGCCAACAAGAAGGCAAATATTTTAAGCTGGTACACAGACCAACGACAGTTCCGTGCGGAAAAACCTCTCCGATCACCCGAAGGTTAATTGGGTGGCCTGGAGGGAGATTAATGTAATTCTGATAATCGGAGAGATATTGGCCTACGTACAAATCACTCCGTACGCTAAAAAAAAAACTCATTTATTTTAAGTCGACCACCGATGATTTCTTATTTTTTTTTTTTGTAATCCGTTCGAATTTGTCCAAGGATTCCTAGTCCCCTTAATAATTTGTACTTCCAATCAAGTAAATCCATCGTCGCGCAACTCGCTACGATTCTCTGGCCAAAATTTAATGTCAGTTTGTAGATAGAAAATCGGCGCAAAGTTCTCAAAACATTGAATCGAGTCTGATACGTAATTGAGTGTTTCTATTTCTCGACGCTCCATTATCGCGCACATATCCGTTGGATTGCGTCACAGAGCACCAGGAGGAAGTGGATTCGTCGAAGCCCACGATTGTCGTACCGCGAATTGTAAATCTCGTCGCAGATAGTGATCGGGTGTTGCCCACCTGCGAGAATCATTGATGTTTTTTTTTGTATTTTATATTTTTTGTTATCCATCGGGTCTCTGTTTCGAGCAAAGTTAGGTGCCGACACACCAGTGTAACTTGCGCCAGCATAACCTGAGTTTTTCTACACTCAGAAAAAAACATGGTTGGATTAACCAAGGCGCGATCACCTGCGTTCAAAGGCGTTATTTGGTTGGTACAATAAAAAAATTTGTCTGAATCAAAATATTTTGAATCCACCGAAGCGAATAATCGTTCCAGAAAAGAATTATTTAGTTGTCCAATAACAGCTTTGAACGTATGTGACCGCGAATTTGATTAATCCAACAATTTTTTTTTTCTCAGTGTTGTATACTTAATGTAAGTACACTATTTCAAGGGAATACGTCGCGTAAAGTATTTTCGGCTTTTAGAACTGGAAATTGCAGACTTAAAAAAAAAAACGTTTTTTCCCGCCATGGATTGTCAGATATATAAGCATGAAGTTTGGTTCATTTGGAATGGATTGCATACGATGAAGAGTAAAAAAAATCATTCAAGGGTTGAAAATAGCAATTTGCGGGAATAGTGCGGCAGAATAGTTATATGGCAAGGGCGTAGAAAGGGAATTCTTCGCGACTGTGAAAATGGCACTTACACGAGTCAGGACTCTCTTTGCTATGTCTATGCCATTCACATAACTTTTCTTAACAAATTGACGAAGATCTCGCTTTTCGTTTTTGGGAAGTGTGCGCAAAAAGGCACTTTCTCGCACTAGAAGACGAAACCTCGCCGAGAAAACGACCGGTCGGTTGCTGACAAGAATACGTCCAGTAAAACGACTGTTGAAATGACTTCATCCGCGTCCAACTTCCAGTGAGAGCTTTCAGTTAGGTCATTTTACACTTTATGACTAGACGAACTACCGCGGAAACGACCGTTCAAAAGACCTTTCAGTCCGGTTGTCGTAAATGCGGTCGTTTCTTCGGTTGAAAAAAAAACGATCAGACTGGAAGGTGTCTTGAACAGTCGTTTTCGAGGTAGATCATTCGCTCATTAATTGTAAAACCACCTGACTGAAAGCGCTCCCTGGAAGCTGCGGACGTATTTTTGTCCGAAAACGACCGGTCGTTTACTCGGTCGCTTTGAAGGTAGTTTGGTGGTGGTTTTTCAAGTCGCGGAACTTGCCAGGGGTGTCGACTTTTTCTCTGTCAATTTGATATACTGCCCTCGCGATGCCGATGGGTAAAATCAGGCAATCTTAGATACGTCTTGGCACTTTGACTTCGAGTATTCTTTTTTCAAAAAAATGTTACTCGGCGTATCGACAATAGTGTAAAGAGCGTAAAAGTAACTAGGCGGAAGGTGACAATCGAATGAGATAATGTGATTAGTCGGCGTACATTACGCACAATTTACTTTGCGCAATTTACTTTGCTTGTGTCGGTATCCTTGTAAACAACACCCCCCCCCCCCCCCTTGCCCAGTACCTCGTGAGCGCGCGCCAATTACAATGGTATAACTTATGTGTGGTATAACCTATGAATATTAAGTAGGTATACTAAAGTCGACGCAACAACAACCACTTGTGCAATTGATGTAATCGCATCACCTTTATTAATATTTATTTATTATTTTAGCCATATTCATGAAATGTGATATTTATGTTTAAGACGATGTGCCACCCCTTCCACCCCGCCCGACACGGACTCGGTTGATAACAAAAAATGTAATCTGTTTGTTTTCACGAGTGTTATCCGTTTTCGGTTGAGGCGATGTGAAACCTTCTATAATTCTGCCTGTCGCCCGCCCCGAGCTCGGTCGATAACATAAACTGTAAAAAATTCTTTTCAAAATCAAATTATTAGCGTTAGCAGGACCGTCAGATTTAGGCGCTAAAAATTTGCCTATGGCCCAAAAATTTTAAGATACAAAAACAAAAAAATTTATTACAGTTTTTATTACCAACTGAATATGTTTCACTCCGGCTTAAAGTAGAACCTCATTTATCCGAATCAATTGGGTCCGAACCTATTACGTATTAATGATTATTCGGATAATGGTATTTTGAAGACAGAAAATAATATGCTTGCGTAAAATATAAAAGAGGAACGATGTTTCAAATTGTTTCTTGAAATGTCAAATTCTTTTTTAAAATGTCAAATTGTTTTTTGAAGTGTCAAATTGTTTTTTTTTAAATTTCGAATTCTTATTTGAAATTTCAAATTGTCTTGTCCACCGTAAGAACATTACGCTTCTGCTTAGAGGTAGAAGTATTGTTCGTCGAAGGCACAAAGCACTCCACTACGAAACTATTATTTAATCACAAATAATTTTTTACACGTGCGCATATGATTCTCTCTGCGCGTCCCCAAGAACGAATAAATACTACGCGAAAAACCATGCGATTGCGAAAAACTATGCGATTGCAAGAAAGT
Source organism: Ichneumon xanthorius (assembly GCA_917499995.1). NCBI lineage: Eukaryota > Metazoa > Arthropoda > Insecta > Hymenoptera > Ichneumonidae > Ichneumon > Ichneumon xanthorius. The sequence continues at coordinate 15,970,060 of OU824200.1, read as the reverse complement.
ATCGCCTCACGATGAAATTATATCGAAATATATCTAATTATATCGAAATTTTGCGGCGTGGTTCGGATGACAGAAATTCGGATAAGGAAAGTCGCTGATCCGATAATGGATGCAATTTTCAAATTAACTTTATTCAATGGTGTTAATTTTTTTGAGAAAAATGTGAATTCGGACCGGATGCGAAATTACCGTGCGCATCCGGATCGAATTTGCTTTTTCCTCAAAAAAATTAGCACCCTTGAGAAAAGTTCATTACAGTTTTCATTACTGACCGCGATATTTCACTTGCCCTTAAAAGATTAGCATCGTTATGACAAACTTATTACAGTTTTTTGTATTACCGACCGCGGTATTTCACATGCTATCAGAGGATGTGCGCAGTGCCAGTGTACATGGAATGCAATGTTTTTCCATAACCGTATCCCCGATCGTCGCTGAAATTATTCATAAAAAAAAAAAAATCAAAGACATCATCCAAATAATTATGTAAGAAAAAAATGCAAAATGATGTTTTTGGCACAGAGAGCATATTGCGTTTTATGTTAAGTGACCCGTTACGTCCCGCCCAACAATGAATAATAAATTATAATCATCTTTTTCTAAATCTTTCAATGGCGAATAATGTTCGTTATCGACGAAATGCGCACGAATCGGGGCTCTTTATCGCCCGAATTTAAAAGGCATCATAAAATGTATGTATCCAATAATTTACGGCACATCGGAGCGCTAATCGCGGGCACCGTTAACATCGGATAAAAACAAACCATTGACTCCACACTAATGTATATACACATAACGAAACTAATTTATTTAGATACGACCGATTTTTTTTTTTTTGTAATTTTTAGTAGAGTCGAATTCAAACTCCAGAGTACCCACTGTTGGTCTAGAAACAATTCATAAGGTCGATGTATACGAATTCATGATGCACGTTTGTCGAAAATTAGATCGATTTTTTTTTCTTTGCGATTTAACGAAATCGTCGAAATAGATAGTCGTGCAAAACAGCACGATATTTTCGTTACTCCTGTACCAAAGTAAAAAAATTTTAAAAAAATAAAGTATATACACTTTGGTTCTATAGAACGTCTGGACTATACGACGGATTAATGGAAAGAAAGATAAAGAAATAAAATTAGCTTCGTTACGGACTACAAAGACAGTAAAAGTAAATTTTAAAATAATTCAATCTTAACTCTGAGTCTCTTCGTCTTTCCTAAAAAAAAAAAAAAAAATCTCCGGACAGTGCATAGAACGATAGGGATTTTTATTTCGTAACGGGGAATGTTTTTCCCCGGTGAAAATAAACACGTGTGTGTGATTATAGATTTCCATGATAATGTATCTCGTTAAAGAGATGAGAATTAAAAAAATAATAATAATAACTCCTCGATCTTTAAATGTTTCGTCGATAATTCTGAACACAGTTATGATGAACTTAGCTGTCCTATTTTTCTACATTTAATATTCGTATCAGTGTTTCCCGTAATTTTGTCGTCGCGCGTTGTATGCGTATGGATTATAAAACTTAAAAAAAAAGTACAAGGTCCTCGGTCATCATCCACTCGAGGAACCGTCGACACTGGACGAGATCTCACGTTTATCGTGAGCATTAGCGAATACATTTTTTGAGAAAAAGAAAATGACCTACTCGGTGCAATACATAGTCTATATATCTTTTCGGTTAATTTCAACGTTGTTGGCTGTATGCATTATTTTCCGTATCGTGCAAAAATAAAATAATGAACGTTTCTATAGAACAAATAGTAAACTTCTAATGGACGAGTAATATGTCTTCATCCCATTTATATCTTCCATCCGTCGATCCCGTACTGTATCACGTACAAATACAAGGGGAATTATTATTTTTTTGCTCAGTTGAAGAAGATGATGAAAAAGCAATAGGCCAACTTATTGGAAATTAAGTCAAGTGACAAAAAGTTAAGAAGAAATGAATAGATTAACTCTGCACAATGCTAGGTATTAAATTTAAAACATAACTTTAATTGTTTAAATTTTACGACATTTTTTAATTTTTGTGTTTTTAGAAAAAATTGTTTTTTACGTCGCACACGAGTTTCTGAACAAAATATCACGATAAGAGTAAAAGGAGTTACAGATTTGTAACCAGCAATGAAAAATACATTAAAAATAGCCTCGAAACGACGCATTACAAAAATTCCAGTTTGCGACTTTTTACAATAAATTGTGGGGTAATTTTGACTATTTCAATTTTATGAGATGTAAACATTTTTGTAATGTTACGAAAAAAGTTGTGAAGAAATTTCCGCATGACTTCCTCGTTTACTACAAATTTGAGCGTAGAGATCCATCAACGAACGTTATCATAGCTAAAGCTATGCGCAAAATATTGTAATAAACAAAAAAGCCGTGTGCAAATTATAAAATAATTTTATAAAAGGTGCAAGTTACTTTGAACCTTTTTAAAAATTAAACCCCTCCGCCCCTCGAGAGGCCATCACCGCGGTATTTAAATAACATCGATAATAATTGGGCTAGTGATGGGTAGGAATGTCAATTCGATTGTGCAGACTTTATCTATACAATTCGATCGTCGTGCGTAAATGTCCAATATCGCGATACATACCGATCGGCGCCGACTGATATTAAACATTTGTCGTTATCGGGATTTGGAATGTTCCCACTGAAAAAAAAAAAAAAAAAAAAATTATGGACGTGTGACACATCGTGTCATAATGCGAGAGATAACGCCAGGCCGGAGCAATGCGACCAGACGACTGATAGACGATTGTATTGGCATTATGAAGACTCATCACCACCACCACAACCACCAACGCCGTCGCCGTTATTCCTTTTGCGAAGCGTGCGAACCCCGATTAGATTGATGATGAGAAAGCTGAAAACAAAAAGTGGAGTAGGGATACACTGAAGTTGATCTTGGAATGTATTGGGGATTTATTAATAAAAGCTAGATGTATCTAATAACAGTCTTCTGCAACAGTGCGAAGGATTCGGTGGAAGATCATTTTCACGGCTCTATGATCAAAAGTCGTTCCACAATTTGCCTAATTCGCCAAATCATCGATTCCTCTCAACATGCAGGCACGGTCCATTCAGGTACGTCTATCAGCATACGGTATTCGAAAAATTAATAACATCGTCGAAGACTTTACGAGTATAGTTCACGAACAATTTATATATCAAATTCAATACGCACCCTGGTGAAAATATTTGTCTGAATATCTCTGAGGCTCGGAAAATTTCTCTGAAAATGTCTGAAAATCTCGGAAAATTTCTCTGAATATCTCTGATTCTCGGAAAATTTCTCTGAATATCTCTGAAAGTCTCGAAAATTTTTCTGAATATCCTTGGAAGTCTCGGAAAATGGATAAATTCTTATATTCCAAAACATTCGTGGCTTAATGGCTGTTATTATAATTTTCTAGACAAAATATGAATTGTTAAAGTATGAAAAATAACGTAGGAAAAAATGGAGCATATTTCGAATTTATGGAAAAAGGGACATTTATTCGGAAACATCGAATTTTCTTAGAAAGCGAGTTTTCGATTATTCTGGGATCGCATTCGATCAGCGAGAAAGCTTCTTCCGCAGATCTATAGATCCAGGCGAGAGTTCAGAGCGGGAAAGTTTCATTGTATTTTGAATCGAGCCCATTTTGCGCACGCTCCTCTATGTAAATATAATTTAATCTCTCTATAATATAGAAAGATTTCACCGCCACCGTTCCGTTCAATAATCGGGTGGTGTCAATGATCGGGTCAGAGGGGGTCAATAATAGGGTCAAAGGAGGTCAATAAGAGGATCAAAACGGATTGATAATAGGGTTAGAGTGGGTTAATAATGGGATTCTGGAGTGTTCATAATAGAGTCAAAGGGGTCAGTAATAGAGTTTGAGGCGGTCAATTATAGGATCAGGGGATAGAAGAACGGGGTCGAATGACACGGCCGCCAATCTGGGGTCGCGCCCGGCCGTGGGTTGCCTTGAACTGACCTGGAGGTTTGATCCGGGCAACCCTAGGGGCGGAGGGGCCTGCTCTGGTGAATTATTCAAAGTCCCTATTCTAACCCTGGTGAAAAAATTTCTCTGACAATTTGTCTGAAAAACTCTAAACGGACCGTTACAGTGATTTTCATCGATTTTCCGAAATTTTTCTCTGATTTTCTCTGCTACATGTTAAATATCTCTGCCATTTTCTCTGCACAACCTCCAGCAGCCACGATATATCAGAGAAATTCAGAGTATTTTCCGAAAAATTCTGGATATCTCTGATTTTTTCTGATAAAATACGTTAAGAAAAAGTACGAATTGTCTCTAAGATTTACTCATTCTGTTACCCAAATGAACAATAGACTTTTTCAGAGAAAATACGACTAATCTTTTGAAAACCTTCGATTTTCTCGGATAATGTAGGTTTAGAGAATTTTAAAGAACTTACGAGTCCACTCTAAAATCTGCTCTTTCCGGTATTCGTACGAATAGTAATTTTTCGTGTACGTGTTCATACGAACAGTAAACAGTAAACAATAATTTATGTATACTTTGTGTGAGAAACTCAGCGAAAGTTAGACTTTTTCAGAAAATAGTTTCTGAATATAGAAGAGAAACGGGCTTAGAATATCAACAAAGTTTTCAGATCAGTTGGCAGGAAAAATCAGAGATGTCCAGAACAATTAGAAATATTTAGATTCAGAAAAATCTCCTCTGAAAAGTGCGAAAAGTGAGAGAAATTCAGAGTGCTTTTCAGGGAAATTTTCCGAGACTTTCAGAGATCTTTAGAGAAATATTTTCACCAGGGAAGTAAGTTTTGGACACACTGAACAGGAGCGCGCGACCCACCAGAAAACCCTAGTATATTAATATGTATTATACATATAGATATATATTGTATTATAATTAAGATATATATGATTATGTTTTTATTTATTTTCACAATCAGTCCAATCTACGATGGACACTCCTCGTAGTGCTAGTCTCTTCTATGGGTGTGTTCGGCAATCCACGGCCAAATATCGTCAGTCCCATTGATGGCGTGACTCTATTAGATCCGGCAAAAGTAATATGCATCGAGGAGGTAAAATAAAAAGAATTATTCTCCCTAAAAAATATCAATAGCCAAATTTCGAAATATCATGCACCACTTTTTAATTTCAGACAACTAACTTATGTCAACAATGTGCCAAAAAGACGAAAAGCGCCGTCGTGTATCCATGGTGTTGCGCCAATCACGAGGGAGTCCGCGAATGGTGCGAGCACTATTTGTACTTTGGTTTGCCATAAACGGCAGAGAGATAACGCAGAATTTTTTTAATAACACTGACTGACGGTACCTTCTCTTTATCGATCGTACCGACCACTTTACTTCTGCTATATACTCCAATTGCAGCGACAGTTAAATTCAAGAATTTATTTAATCTAAATATTAATTTTAATCTTAATGTAATTTTATTACGGAAATTGATTTAAAAAAAGAAAATTATTTCAAAAAGTTGTATTACCTTAAATATTTATTTAAACTGAATTTACATTCAAATTGTAAATTTAATATTAAAAGTTATTTAATTTTTTTCTATAAAGAGTCAAAAGATCGATCGTAGCGATCGTTTTGATTTTTCGATATTTTGCCGAGCGCGACAACTGTTAAATTCGATTCGAGAATTAATTTGATTGTTAAGTTAGCATTACTAAAAATTGTACAAAAACAATAAGAATTACGAAAAAATGTATTATTTTAGATATTTGCTTAAGCTGCATTTATATTCAAATATTATAAATTTAATATTTTATTGAATTTATTTACTTTTTTATTTGTATCAAAAGTTCAAAGTACAAGCCCAAACTGCTAACTTGTTGTTCTTCTTGAATGTGCTTTCGATGAATCACGGGTTTAGATAAACGACGAATTTTGTAATAATTGTAAACCATGATCTCGAATTTTAATAAAACAATAATTTATTTTCGAACAGCGATACACTTCGTTAGTGATACTTTCGTGACAATCAGGTAATGTTAATGGTATATAACGAAATTATAGTACAATAATGTGACGGGCTTCTGTAACGTTTATAACACTGTTTATAAATATTACTAATCTGAAGACAATGTCAATATTAGAAACTGAGGTAGCGTTACTGTTACGAAACCAGGTTTCGTAAAAGGTACATTATAGGGCGACAGTTGGAGTCAAAATACATTTTTATCGAGCCGCCCCTGAAATCGGCTCCAAATAAATAAAAAATAACATTGTAATATTTTCAGATAAAAAGAAAATTTAACCCTTGACCATGATGGTTGAACATATCAAATCACTTTAGGTCGAGCATATTGAAATTTTTGCATAAAACCTATTGCATAATTCAAGGCTAATAAATGATATTTTAGTGCTCAAAAAATAATCTTTCACAAAATGTTTCAAAATCCTGGAAAAAAATCAAATAGCGCGCATTTTCAGAGCGGCCGCTGCCATGCTATGACGTACCCTACGCGAACTTCCGGGCCCTCGTGATTACAAAATGATTGACGAAAATGTTAGATGAAGACCACAACCTCCTTTGAACCGTCATTTTCGTTGTCATTTTGCCGTCATACATCTGAAAAAGTGTCCTGCATGCTCTCGTTTTCTAGCGATAGGCACGACAATCGACGCTATAATATGTGTCCAACGCACTGCATGCTCCGTTGTATTTTTATTTTTTTAAGTTGTTAGTCAATATAAAAGTATACAAACAAAAAAATGTGAACCCTGTTGGTTGCTACTGTTCAAACCATAACGCGTGAGTTTTTCATCACATTTATTTTGCTGTAGATGTGACGTGAAATGACTGAAGTTAACTACACATTTAACAAATTAACAATGTATATTTTTAGCGAAACTCGCTTATTTTGGCTTGTAATATGATTGTTTAAAAAAATATATATGTATATGTATAAAAGAATGTCGAAAAAATTGACACGCACACGCACACGCACACGCGTGCGAGCTAAAAATCGCATTTCTCATTTTACACTATTCTAAGTACTCTGGTAGCAAAAGCTTCCGGAGGAGGAACAGAAAGACAATATAATAAAAATCGTTGTCGCGCCTTTGCAAATATAGCGACTTAGGCTCGATTGGCTTTTCGCGATCAACACAAGCTTTTTGATTTTTTTTTCTTCATTTTTTTTATCGGTCTCTCAGAGTGTCCGTGCAATAGTATCTGGAGTTTCAACCCAACTTTTCGGGTGGTACTTTAGTTGCATGAAATATTAATGACGATTGACACCTGCGGAAAACATACGCGGCAATAACCCTGCGCTGAAGGATTGATTCTAGATAATTATATATATATATATACATTAAAAAAAATAATTCAGATAATTCACCTCACCCAAGCACGCTTATCTCGTCGAGGATAATTCCATTTCAAGTTTTCGGTATCTCGCCAATTCCTCGTTGCTCACCGACGGTACGATATTTTGTGTTGCCTCGAGGAAGTCTCGTAACTCAACGACTACGCCGTTTCCATAACTTTTCTCGAGAACAGTCCTTCTTTCCATTTCGTCGTTGATCTCCTCAAGAGCCAAGATATTTCGGCGAACCGCGTTCAGCCAAGCATCCGAACAAACGGCGTACAGATCGGCCCCCGTCAAGTTAACCGGCAACTCGTCGACGAGTTTTTCCAATTCATCACCATTCTCCTTCAACGCGAAGCGTCTTGTTACCGCTCGAAGAACGCTGAGCTGACTCTCGCGGTCTGAATAAATGCCAACGTAGAGCATCTTGTCGAATCTGCCGGGTCGCAGCAGAGCGGGATCTATGAGATCCGGTCGGTTTGTAGCTCCGATTATGAACACCTTGCCAGAACTCTCGAGACCATCCATTTCCGCTAAAAGCTGCGAGACAACGCGATCCATTACGCCACCGCTATCGCCGCTTCGACCTCGATTTGGCGCTAGGGAATCCAGCTCGTCGAAGAATATGACGCAGGGCGCGGCCGCCCGAGCTCTCTCAAATACTGCAACGAAACAATCGTTATATCTATCAATCCATGTATATAAATTGAAGTGGCTCAACATGTATGTGTGCATGCACGTCTGTTTCTGTATTTCGGGGTACGACAGACTCCTGGGGGGTTATTCTCGAGTTCCAGTTCCGCTAGGGTGAGGTATTAATGCCGATATAGCTGGTCTCGATGCACGAAAAGTACGACTTTTCGCGCATTTGTTATAAAATAGTACTTTTGTTCACACCTTGTGAAATAAACACACTTGGCATCGTATCTTAGAGACTCATTGATCGTAGAACAGCACGGGTTTATCGCGGGACGGTCTATAATCACGAATCTGCTAAAGTACGAGAGCTATCTCGCGATGGAAATGGAGCTGGGGCGACAGGTGGATTCCATCTATACAGACTTCGCAAAAGCCTTCGACTCAGTCTGTCACGCAACACTCATCAAAAAACTCTCGTCCATCGGTATTAGTGGTGCTCTACTAAACTGGTTAACGGAATATATTGTGCATAGAACCCAGAGAGTTCGCTATAAAAACTTTCTGTCGAGACAAATCCGGATTACATCGGGTGTCCCCCAGGGATCACATCTTGGACCTCTACTCTTCCTGGTCTTCATCAATGACATCGCTTCGGCACTTGTGTTCACGCGGTTCGATCTATTTGCTGATGACTTGAAAATATATCTGTCGATAAAATCCGAGGCAGATCAACTGAGGATCCAAGAGGACTTGGACAACCTGTGGACGTGGTGCAGGAGGAATAGAATGAAATTAAACATCGAAAAATGCAAATGTGTGTCCTTTACGAGAGGTCGTACTCCTGCTCCCACGTTCTACACGATCGGAGGAAACCTGTTGGAAAAGGTACAAAAGATTCGAAACCTTGGAGTGATCTTCGACTCAAAGTTGAGCTTTGCTGAACATATCGAGGTATCATCAAGAAAAGCTCTACGGTCGTTGGGCTTCATAAAAAGATTCTCGGGGGAGTTCCGAAAAGTTGAGACCTTCAGATCGCTATATCTAACATTGGTACGTCCAATCCTTATGTACGCCTCTGAGATTTGGAATCCTGTCTTTCTTGTTCATGCCAAAAAATTGGAAAGAGTTCAACATAAATTCCTGCGTATGGCTGCATTCAAAATGGGAAGACCCCTGCGACAAGAAGACCATGATTACGGGCCGGTATCGGGCGAGTTGACTATACCAAGCCTACAATCACTGAGGATATACAGTGATCAACGGCTCCTGTTTAAAATACTGTCGGGAAAAGTGGAATGTCAAATGATTCTCAATAAACTTAGTGAAGTTTTACCGGAACGTCCGAGAAGACGGGAAGTGATATTCAGAACGCCTACAATACGAACAACACTAACGGAAAGGTCGGCCTATTACCGACTCACAAGCGTGTCAAACAGGCTCGACCTGTCGCGTCTACTTCCTGGTCCAAAATCTTCATACAATACGCAGCTTGCAATAAAAGTCTTAAGATACGAATGAAATAGAGAAAAATGTAAAATTATAATTTTTAAACAAATTTTTTGTGAAATATACTGTTAGCCATGAAATTTTATCTGAACTGTAACATATTATAAAAATTTAAAAGGGTTCGTCCCGTAAATAAAATAAATAAATAAATAAATAAATAAAATTTGGTACGACACTCGTGCGAAAAACGTTTTCTTAACTCGTGCGATTGCAACACTCGACTTCGGCTCGTGCTGCAACTCACACTCATCAGAAAACACTCGCTTTCAGCTCGGAACCACAAACAGCACTGGCCTTCGGCTCGTGATACTGTCGTAATCGCTTCCGGCACGTGCGGCAAACTTTACAACCTTCGTGGAAAATTCGTTTTTCATATCACCAATTACTAATGAATGCGATGTACTAATTTGGTATAATTCTTGATGATAATTCAAATCAATTTTTTCCAACATTACCAAACCTTTTGTCGGTACGTGCTAACCACCGTTAAAAAAAATGATGTGATCGTTTCCGCCGTTAAAACCAACATTTAAGGAGGGTCGAGCGGTACAACGTCATCAAGAAAAGTATGCTGATTTTTTGTACCAATTGATATGAACGGTCTAAGTGTAACTGCAAAGTTTGAATGCGTTCGTCTTCACTCTTTTCGAGAAATATATTTTTTGTATGTGCACCATTTAAATAAGCAATGAATTTTAATGTTTCTAGGGTAGTTCATGTGGAACCGTTGCAAAGAAATTATTGAAAATTGTAAAGAATATTGTCAGGAAGCTCTGTATAAAAATGTAGACACTTGTTCTTCACCGTTAGTTAACAATAAGCAATTACATGGAACTTTACAGCTTTATCACGGCATGCTTAGCACGTGCGACTGAGAGGCCGCATGGCGGACCTGTCACGCGTACACGACCTGCCCCACACCTTGCGCGCCACCGAGCCTCGCGCTAGACCCTCCTTAATACGAGTATCGTGTTTCGGTTTCGACAAAAGGCTTCGTAAACTTTTTGCACAAAAACTACTATCGTGATTTTGAAGGTGGTTCGGCCGGTGACCGAGTCTCCTAGGGAGTCTTTCCAGTGAGAAATAATTTACCAACTGTGAATCCACAAGCGATCTTATTTTTACAAAACACGTTACTTTGTAACATGTACATTTTACATCGCTGTTACAAGATGATGTATGGAATGGGATTGGTCCACAAATATAAGCTTTTCTACATACCTTGCCGGATATTCTTCTCGCTCTGCCCCACATACATGTTCAACAACTCGGGTCCTTTGATTGACATAAAATGAAGCTGGCACTCGGTCGCGACGGCTTTGGCAAGCAGCGTCTTACCGGTACCAGGCGGGCCGTACAGAAGGAGTCCCGACCTACCGAGCCCCAACGCCTCTGACATTGGAAGCTCGATACGTCGTTTAATCTCGTGCTTCAGTTTGGCAAGACCACCGATGTCGTCCCAATAGACCTTCGGTATACGCGGAGCACCAACACGATCGTTAAAGATGCTTTGCATGTATTCTGTTGACATTTGTTTTTTCAATTCAGTCAATTTTGTTCCCACCGAAACCGATGTTTGGTAATTACGCTTGGGGGCATACAAATTTCGAATAACCAAATGTACGTTTGATCATTTCGGAATTTCATAATTATCAATATAGCTTGATATATTTCATGATATCAAGCCCAAAAAATTAGAAATTGTAGACTTTTTTATTTGCACATTCGTCGAATTCGCAAGAGTTCGAATTTTCGTCAATTCTATATTTCACTCCTTGCAATTTTGCCGAACCTGATAAGATATCAGGTTCGGCAAAATTGGTGAACCCAAAGTTGTCGCAAAAAATATATATATGGAAAACATTTCCATATATATTTTTCGCGACATTTTTGGGTTCACCATTTTTTTTTACTTATAGATGTTTTACTGAATTTTTAAACTCGAATTTCAGGACCTTTCTAATGTTGGTCGTTCGAAATTATGCCCCCCTCCCCCCTCGCCCCAATCCGTAATTATCACCATTACCTACCGCAAGCTTCGAGGAAATTGCTTTGGGTCAAGACCAGAGGCGCGGGATTTTCGGACGTTAACGACGATTGATAAGCGATCTTGGCGGCTTGTGTCACCAGCGATTCAAGATCGGCTAGTCTAAAGTCCGATACTAACCCTGCAATCTTCGTTAGATCCGCTTCATGACAAAGTCCCTTGCCTTCGATTAGCCACGATAGCGCTTCGGCTCTCCGGGCCTGACCCGGATGCTCGATGGACACACTTTCGATAAACAATCGTTCGATCTCGGCGTCAAGTTCGTCACTCTCTAACGTCGCTATAACGATCAACGGGTACATCGATACTTCCTCATTGAGCTTTCTAAGCTCAGCCGAAAGGGCTGTTATTATCCTCTCATCTTTTTGTCCCTCGGGATTTTTGCCGAAAATCTGGAAACAACGAGAGATTACACGCTGCTGCCCATGATACAAAATAAGTGATAGACAGATTCAGATCCATAGATTTTTAATCGAGTTTTATCATTGGCTGTTATCTCTATCTGTTCAGCGCATTAAAAACATAGAAAATACTTTATTTTTAACAATTTACTTTAATTTTACTATGAAAGTACTTTAATTTTTGTAATTTATTTTAATTTCAATGAAAAAGTACATTCATTTATCATCATAATTGTACATTAAATGTAAGGTACCAGTTTTTGGAAACTTCCAGTCCGGTACATTAAGTTTATAATTTTTTACAGTGTATCTGTTTCCTACAGTGCAAATACGATGCGTATTCTATTTGTACATATCTCTGGTCTTTATCGAAAAATAATTATGGAAAACCTATCGTAATCATCTCCACCGATGAATGACATTTTACACGATTCGGGTATGCGAATTTTTTACTTTATCAGAATACCGTTCATACCAATCAATCGGAAGAAATTTTTGATATGGTGTTTTCTGTTGCCTAAAAATGCCCGGCCCCAAATTTTATTTGTAAAAAATAATCTCTCAATGATTAGATGCAGGTTACATTTTTTGCATGGAATTTATTATATGATTTTATATCACTCGGTAGGAAAATTTTCCCACCGAGCCCATTTTCACAACTCGTGAAGTAAAATTTGAATAATATTTCCGAACGCATGTAATTGTACCAGTTGCCTTCAGCTCGAGCTGCAAACTCACATTCGTCAGAAGTTTTTTCGTTCTAGTATCGTAATGTACTATTGGAATCTATTCTCCTTCAACGCAATATCTGTGTGATAAAAGTATACAAAAGTAACCATAAGTCACCGATAGCGTAGTGGTTAGCATGTCGGTCATTAGATCATAACTACGTAGAATCAAATCTGGGAAGGAGGTATCGAAATTTTCTCGACCGTTATCATTACGCGACTAACGATAAACAACAAACCGCAGTCAATAAGCTATTTTGATGAAGCAATTTTACTTTATCATTATTCATTTTCAATTCGTTATGGATATGTCACGTAGATAAAGTCGCGAGTTTAAATCCTGAATAGTGTAGATTTTAATAGAATCTACAATAACAACAACAAAACACTGCTAATTCACTAATTCCCGATTAATATATAGATTGCAAAAGCAAAAATGCTTGAGCGTATTTTCGATTTCAATACATCACTTCATATAAACATTAACTTTATTAGTTAATTAACGACTTTTTTTCCTTTTTTGAGACATCACGATGTTCTACCATTGACTCTAGAATCGGAATTGATGTATTTACAGCCCAAATATAAAGACGCAGCAAACTTGTACAAGTTTAACGTGTGTGCAACAACGTAGCAGTTATAGACTACAAATTTCTGTGGTTATTTATGAATACAAATTTTATACAAAAAAGAATTAGGTCCTTTTTCATGCTTTGCGGAAGAAAAAATATTTATAAAATTCGACGTGATCGTTAGTTATTCCAAAATCTTTGTCAACACGACAAAATCCATCGACTTACCTGAATATTACTAAATTTGAGAACGCAAGGAACGCTATTTCTCGCATTTTGCACAACAATCCGAAGCTTCGCTTCCGTCTGCGCAGCCGAGAGAGATTGAACTTCGCCGAAATCAACTTTGTACAAATTCAAACCGTTTCTCTTGGCGAGCGTTCGAATGAGTCTAAACTTACCGCTCCCCGGCGCCCCCTTGACGAGAAACACTGGCCTAATTTTTATTCTCCTGTCTGTAATTGTAAAACAAATGTGTATAATTTTTTTTCTGTACCCTACGTTTTCGAAGTTTCTCCGACCCCTTCGATAGTTCGTAACATCGAACTATCCGAGATACACGTTTCGTTTCTCTACCTTCTTGCAGAAACGGCGTCACGCAGGCTTGAAGCGAACACAACGGATCTTCCAACAGCGTCGGACAATTGTCGATGCAACAGTGTTCAATTTGGCTATGCATAGGCCCATCGAATCTCATACCTGTCGATTCGACAAATTCTCGAGGAAGAAAAGAATGCACATGCCCGGCTTGCACAAGTGTCGTTTCTCCACTCAAGACGTAACAGCCTCTTCCGGTACTTTCAATTTTATCGCCATGCTTCACTCTCAGATAATTGACCCTGAAGTGAACTCTGCTGAGACCGGGATTCTTGCCAGTGTAAAAAAAGTCAGCGGCGTATTGCTTCACATCCACGCCTAAGACGTCTTTGGCCCTTAGGTATCTGGGCACTTTGAAATACGTTTCCAATAGGCTATCTATCAAATCATTCGAACAGTCGTACGGATTCAAAATCATAGATACACTCGCCTCGGCGGCGATCGGAAGAGCTTCCTCGCCAGCTGGCACTGCCAAAAAAAAAGAAAAATTTCTCAATAATAATAATAATAATAATAATAATAATAATAATAATTATTATTATTATTATTAACGGATTTCCCTTTTTCCACGTATAATATTTACAATTGAATGACCTTGGAAACACGAGCTTGGCACCGACGACGGAACGGTATGCCTATTTTATTGATGAAACGGATGATTCCGTCTGGCCACGAAAACTGACCTTACAATTTCGATATACTTGCCCCGATCAGTTATCTCTTTTTTAAGTGGGGAATATTCATCTTGAAAAACTTTCTTGGAAAACTTTCAAGTGCTTGGATCTTTTCAAATGAAACATTCAGTTATTTTTCCGCTTCAAATGTTCACCTTCTACAACATTTTGTAGCTATTAGCTATAATTGTCGAACACTTTGTTTTTTTTAACCCTCGGTAGCGACCTCTAAAAATGCTTTGGTTTCATAGGGATTTTGCAGAGTTTTTTTTTATTCGTTATACTTTGGAAGTGCGGAGCGGCTCCAACGAAGGCTCGAATATTTGATTTTGACTTTAAAGTTAGAAGTTCCGAATTTTTTAATTTTTTTAAATAGCCAGTAGCGACCTCAAAACCGGCATTAAGTTCGGGGACTCTTCGCATATCGCATTTTATACCTCATGATAATATGAGATGGACACCAATAAAATTTAAAAAATTTCAATTGAAGGACCATCCTACTGTATGTTTTATACGAAAGATAATTTGCCGAGCAGAAATATAAGCGATCAATCGAATACAAAAGTGTTAAATTATTATATTTGTAGACACTATAATTATTTACACAAGCTCGCCCTCCATTCGGGTCTTACTCTGAATAACTGTTAAATTTCTTCCCAAACTTCTCTTCCATTGGCTCCTTATTGCCATAATTTATAATAAATTTATAATATATTTAATTTATAATATTAATATAATATAAATTTATAATATATAAAAGGTATATACTTTTATATAATATATAAAAGAGGAGTATTGTCATATCTATGACAATAATCCTTATTGTCATAAAGCGCACCCAATAATTTCCCTGGACTGATAATTGTAGATAATTGCACTATTTGAACCAAATTATATCTTGTGTGGAAGGATTATTCCCGTTAAATACGTAAATAAATAAATAAATAAATAAATAATTTAATCTATTGTGATCTTATACTTTCACTTATCTAGAAAATATTGTTCTAAACGAAACCTTATTTTCCCCTTTATATCCATATTTTTTTCTTTGTAAAAAAGCGTGTCCCGTAAACAAATAAATGAATAAATCAATGAAGTCATAAAAGTAATCCATAAAGTAATTCTCAATCTGCAAAGTTCACATGAAAAATGTAACGTATTCGCCATTACAGAAATGTTACGCTAAGTTTATATTTTGGTCAAGTGCAATAACGTATCACTGTGAGTTAGTATTGTGACTAGAAACTGACGACATTGTGTTTTTGTGGATCATTATGGTTCTACCATGGTTTGATAGATTAGTATTATAGGGTTTCAATCTTGCTCCGTCATAAACACAACGTGTACTCACTAACGAAGTACGAAGCGCCTTCCAGTTTATGACCCAATGCATTCTCGATATTGAACGATGTAGTTGCTGATACGACTAACAATTGTTCGTCCTTACAATTTTTGTATGGAACGACAAGGATCTTGTACTTTCTGTGTGATACCATGGAACAGACGTAGTACCATTCGGACGTTGAATCGCTTTTCATGCCTTCCAATTTTCCCAATGCGCAAGAAGCTTCGTCTATGTAATTCGTCGACTTGTCGCTGCATTGTTTAACAAGTTTTTCCATCGCATCTTCTGGCACAGCTCGTATCGTGAATTCCTTGCTCGACAATCTTTTAAGTCTACACCTGGCGTATCTCACGAAGAGCCAAACTAGCGTATAGTGAGGATTATGGAGAAACCATGTCTTGGCCAACGAAAGTATCGAGTTTAAGTTACTTAAACGACGGTCCATGTCGTATGTTTGTTTTACGTTTTTAAATATAAAATTAAATAAACTACAGGCCAACTGCGATTTGGCACGAAAAGATATAAAAGCGCAATGTTTACAAATTTACTCTGCCACTGATTGCCGTACCGAAAATCCCCCAGCAATTCTCGCGATGAACCATAGCCGCCTAGGTTATACCGGTTGTACTTAGTGTTGTGACTTTACCGGTAATTATATTAGCTGCCATTTTTACCGGTGAAGTTGCCAGATAACGGTTATTTTATTTTTACGAACATGCTCAAAACCGCGGTCGGTAATAAAAACTGTAATCGACTTTTCTCACGGATTCTGGGAAGTACGGTCAAGATAAAAGTCTCATCGCAAGTCGAGATGATGACCGTTGCCGATGGGACTTTTCTTTTCTTCTTCTTCTTCTTCTTCAAACTCTTTGAACGGACCCGTACACCACACTAGGGGCGACCCGTTCTTTTCTTTTAAGACCATATGAAACACCCCCCCGCCCCGTCCGTCCCGGGCTGAGTTGGTATCAAAAACTGTAATCAACTTTTCTCACTGGATCTCGCATATACGGTCAAAAGAAAAGTCTCATGGGAAGCCGAAATGATATCCGCTTCCGATGAGACTTTTCTTTTGACCGCATATGCCAGAATCCATGAGAAAAGTTGATTACAGTTTTTATTACCGACAGCGGTATTGCACATGCTCTTAAGAGCATGTGCACATGGTCTTAAAACCATATGAAACACCCCCCTCCCCGTCCATCCCGGGCTCAGTCGGTATCAAAAACTGTAATCAATTTTTCTCACTGGATCTCGCATATACGGTCAAAATCCATGAGAAAAGTTGATTACAGTTTTTATTACCGACCGCGGTATTGTACATGCTCTTAAGATAATAGCTCGCACCGATATAAAGCTCACACCGTCCTGAAGTATATTACAAATCCATTTAGCATTGCACTTTTTCACGAATCAACCAACGTCGTTCGGCCCGGGGTTGCAGTTTCTGTTCGGTAAATTACCACCTTTACTGGCACGCACGTTCCTCGCTCCTCTCTCCGCAGTCTGGCCAACCGAATTAATCGAACATCGCCCTCTGTTTTGCTCTGTCTCCCAAGATCGTCTGCGAAGCATGCCTCGATAAGTTCTAAACATTTTCGGCACTACGAAAATTCGTTGATTCATGAGTAAAAAATAAAGAATCGAAGAAAAAATTAAATATAGCATGACGGTTCCCGTCAAAGTGGAAAAGGTCAACGACGATATCGAGGATCCCGTCGAGCGTATGCTTAAGAAAACTGGTTGCATCGAGTTGCACTACGAAATTCAGGTAATGAATCCAACATTGTTTTTTTATCCACATTTTTTCTTTGATGTATTTACTGACACCTTTTTTTTAGGAATGTATAGCTGCTACGCAAGATTGGCGAAAGTGTCAGGATCAAGTACAGAAGTTTAAGGAATGCATGATCATTCATCAACGCAAGCAGCAGGCGAACGCTCGCCAATAGCTCATATTTTGGCCGCCATGACCGCGATCCTGAAAAACCTAAAATCATTATTTTTCTTGTCTCCGTTGCACAAAGGCGGTTACAAAATGGTCATAGTCGTAAGAACCGATATACCGATGGGTAAGGGTAAAGTGGGAGCTCAGTGCGCCCATGCCGCTCTGGAGTGCTATCGTCAAGCTTCGTCCAGTAGAGGCGAGCAGCAATCGTTCAAAGCCTGGTTACTCGAGGGTCAGCCAAAAATAGTACTGCGAACTCCGGGCGAAAGAGAATTGCTGAATTTGGCCAGAGATGCTAAAAAAGCCGGCCTCATCGTGGCTGTTATAAGGGATGCGGGGAGAACACAGCTTCAACCTGGAACAATATCTGTTTTAGGAATTGGTCCAGCACCTAAAACCGTTGTGGATAATCTAACTGCAGACCTGAAATTACTGTAACATTATAGAAACATTGAGCCCAGATGACCGTCCTTGGGCCTGGTAAAAAATTTGTTTATTTAATTCTGTTTCTAAAATGTTTAACTTTTCTATAGTAGTAGTTTCATTGGCATCATCGACGGACGTGTTGCTCAGATCCTTTAATTCCCATTTTGGTACAATTAAACAAAAAAATATATATTGATATTTGACAAAATATTGCAACAGTTAATACGTCGGCGACGTCTGTCCATGAGTGATCGTTAAGGTGTGACTAAAGATAAAGAATACTGCCAAATATTTTCAATCCATTATTATCCGAAACCGTTTTATATAAAATTAAAAAAAATTAATTGCGGGGCGCATTGCATTTTTGGTGAACGCAATAAGCCCGGCGAGTCGTTTTTCATTTTATAGTATTGTTTCGGAGAACAATGAATTCAAAATTTTAACTCTGTCTATCTCGCACTCATACGTGTTTAGCCTCCCCTTAAGACCGTATGAAACACCTCTCTCCCCGTCCATCCCGGGCTCAGGCGGTATCAAAAACTGGAATCAACTTTCCTCATGCGTTCTCGCATATACCGTCAAAAGAAAAGTCTCATCGGAAGCGGATATCATCTCTGCTTCCGATGAGACTTTTCTTTTACCGTAGATATCAGAATCCGTGAGAAAAGTTGATTACAGTTTTTATTACCAACCGCGGTATTGCACATGCTCTTAAGAGCATGTGAAACACCATGGAGTGTGAGAGAGATAGCAGCAGGGGCGCTCACGACGGAGCGAAAGAGACACACTCGGAAAGGTGTTTCACATGCTCTTAAGAGCATGTGAAACACTTCCTGAGCGTGTCTCTCTCGCTCCGCCGAGAGCGTCACTGATGCTATCTCGATCGCACTCCATAGTATTTCACATGCTCTTACGGACATGTGAAACGACTCAGTCGGTAACCAAAATCTGTAATGAATGCGATTCAGAGACCATAGACTTTTGTCTATGGAGTTGGGGTCGAATTTTAAGACATTAGTTTTAACTTAAGATTGCTCTTGAAATCGAACTTAAGATCTATCTTAATTCGAAATTAAGTCTGAATTGAAATTCGATTGTAACAAAATTTTTACGCCAACCGCTAAAAAACATACATAATAACAATAAAATTGAATGAAAAAATTCGTAAATGTTCTGTAATATATTCTTCGTCTACCCTGAAAAAATCAAATCGTTAAAGCGTACATTTTCTGAGAATAAAAATCACGAAGTTAGCGTGCGTTTTTACGCATTTACTGTGGCGTAAGCCCCCAAGCGGGGCTTAAAATTGCGAGGACATACGTTTTTTAAAGGGAGTTAGAAATTAGAATAATAAGGGCTGAAGTCTATAAGGAGGGGGGGGGGGAGACCTCCTGCCTAGGTCTTGATTATTTTACGTTTTTTTTATAGACTCTTCATGCAAGCTCGCGAGCCACCAGAAGCCCTAGTATTTATATAATATATGTACATCTTGTGGCAAATCGCCGCTTTGTTTATTAAACTTGAAAAAAAGGAACAAGACCAAATAAAAACAATTCTCGTACATATGGAATTGCCATTACAGGGATCTTACAATTGTCATTTATCACTACAATGGACATATTTTCTCGATTAAATGGCTACCTTTTTTCCGTGTTGCTGATACAGTTTTGTTCGGTACAAATATACTACGTAATAGCGGCGAATTATTGGATGGGTTTGAAAACTCAAATGTTCATCATGTAAATTTCATGCATCACACGAGTTTCAATTTTGCATTCGGTTATTATTATTTGTTCTACAACTATATTTTAACGTAGGATAAACTCTCTTTCGCTTGGCGCTAATTTCCGTTTCACGATATACAAAACTATATTATATTATAATTAAAATCTATATGCTTTTCATTAATTCTATTAATTGTTCGGTCAGACGATTCTCACTTTTTCCTCGCTAATCTCGAGATTCTTCATTTTCGTCAATATTGGCTGCCCCCCCCCCCCCCCACATGCGGTGTCCACAACCTTTTTTTTTAAATCACGCATCGATGTTGAATCACCCAGATGCATTTTCGACTTCGTCTGTCGTTCCTCGATGGGACTAACGCTAAGTACATAGAGAGATTTTAAATACTGTATCGACTTTACATTATATGTGTATACGTGTAAATGCCGGATATAAATTTGTGTTGTTTTTATTGTTGTTCTTTTTTGTTGTTTTTTATCGTTTTTAAAACAAGGAAATAGATTTTGTTACTAAGATCTAATTCTTTTCATACAAGTTTGAGCAATAATTGTTATAGGAAAAAGTCGTATTAACAAAGAGATGGAGGATTTACAAAAAGAAATCCCTCGCTTGATTATTCAACACCTCGGTCCACTTTTCGTTATTGGACCAATATAAGTTTCAGTACGGCGTGGTAATAATAAATTAGAAAGGGAAAGGGAAAGCATTCGAGTGACTGGGTTCCATTGATTTCAGGCAAAAAGACGTTAAAATTCGATTTTTTTCTAAGGTATAAAAAATTGGTTGCAAGATCCCCCACGCGTTTAGTCCTAAGTCCGAATATAAGAAATGGTAAAAGTTCAGTTTTTTTTTTGCTATATCATTTGTTTATATTTTGTATTTAAAAAAAGGAACTCTTCCTTTGATTGTTTATATTCGGCCTTGGGGAATTTTCCCCATAATAAGAACATCGCTGGGAACAATCCATTGATAGGGGTTTTTCGATCCAATTTTTTATTGCCAAGAAAAACATAAAATAAGCTTTTTGCCTAGAATTGATGGAACCCCTTAAAGCGACACTTGTCCACAAAAATCGAAAAGAAACAAATCGACGTGAGTACTTTTTTATGCTGAAAATGATATCCATGCCCGAGCACTGATGTAACGATTACAATTCAGATAAAACAATGTCGAGAAAAATTGAAAAATTCGTTAAATATCTCTACTTGAAATCGTATTCATAGTCATACTGTGATCTCGAAACAAATTGTATAAAAAAGATAAATAATGTAAAATCATGAATTATAATGAATTTTTATAAATTATATACTGTTACACATGTTACAAGCTATATCTTTGAAATTTGATCTCAATTGTAAAAAATTTGAAATGTAAAAGGGGTTCGTCCCGTAAATAAATAAATAAATAAATAAACATTGTAGGGGAGAGTGGCGCAAAGTAAACACGTAGTGCGCAAACGGACTCGTTTAGGGATGCAATGAAATTTAGAAAACGTCCATTGTTTTGTTAATAAATCTTGTTCAGACGGGCCACTCGCAGCAGATTCATTTTCCGGCACTTCAAAGTTAAACCGAGAGAAACTCTCCGAAGCCCTTGGCAGGTTCATTTTGCCTCACCCTTCCTTAACATTGTATAACAGCGACAATAGGATTATCGCTGCATATCTGTCAACCACTCGGAGGAATCCAATTTTCTTGTGAGCCCGAAAAATAGCATTACAGTTTACATTACCGAATGTGATAATTTTCATGATGTTGAGCAATAGTGACGAATTTAATCTATCACGAGTTATCGAAAAAAAAAACAATAAATCCGAATAATACATATCGTAAAAAAATGGCTCACTCTTGGCCGCATATATATGTGGTAGCGAGGTAGAAACAGCATGAATCATACTTTGTCAAAAATTTAACTCGTACTTAAACCCATGAACGAATCTCTCTTGTGCACATTTCTCTAAGTGGTGATTGTAATAAAGACAGTATAAATAAAGTACGTATCAACTGGGTGTAACTATTTATCGAAGTCAGACATGTAGTAGATGAATCTAAAATGTGTATTATCCCGACTTGATGTAACAACCATAGATTACAGTGAAACTGGTGTAAATACGATATTCTTTTTTATTTTACTTTTTTTTTACACTTATCCGAGAGCATTGGCTTGAATGAAAACCTCATTGGTTATTTTCGTCTCTCATCTCCATTTTTTTTTAGAATGCTGGACTATGGCAAATTTTTTTCCTAAGATGCTAAACCTTTTCGGGGAAACGCAAATTCTTAGCAGCTCCTTAAACGATAGATGAAAAGTCTGACAATTTCCGTTTGTCCAAAAATTATTAACGTCGCTAAAATAATTACAGTTTTTGTTACCGACTGCGGTCTTTGAAACCACTTCACGCTGTTTCTTAAAAATTGGTTGTCTACCCAACCCGGACCCGGTCGGGAAAGAGTCTGTCATCGACTTTTTTTCACTGACACTGGGATGCGCGGTGAAAAATGATATCCGCTTTCGATGAGACTTTTCATCGAGCTCAGTCGGTAACAAAAACTGTAAGTAATTTTCTTCACGAGTGCTAACAATTACGTATTAAACGTAAATTCTCACATGACACGGATATAAATTGAAGTTCACGCCAGGAATTGGATTTTGAACGTAAATGGCTAGCATGGTTAAAAAAAAAGTTGATTACAGTTTTTGTTACCGACTCAGCGCGAAAAACTTTTTAATTATTTCCGTAGTATTTTCAATATTTTGCAAAGATCGACGGTGTTACTGAAATCATTTAAAAAATATAAATATTTCGCACTATTTCCTTGTATGTCTGTAATGGGTGTTTTATGCGGACTTGTGCGTTGCCAAACGCTCATACTTGATTGCAACGGTAAAAAAGTTAAACGATTTTGTGAAAAGAACGAAAAATCCAAATTTCAAGGATCTACAAACAAATCCACGAAAATTTCCAGGACTTTTCACAAGCGAACTTCAAGAACTTTTAAAGGATTTAAATTATATCAAGAATCGTTCGACGCCACATATGCAGTGTGATAATTCTTTAATTATTTTTACGATTATCCTGCGATTCGGTTATTTTTTTCCCGACCAACTTGCCTATATTTTATCGTCATATAATAATTCATATTTACACCACATGATTGGACGGGACAGGAAACGTGTCCGACGCTCAAAAAAATTCTCAATTTTAGTAGAATCGAATTTTTAGAAACGGGCGCCTAATCGTAATAAACTAACACAGCACTCCAATGCAATGGCAATCATCACATCTCCACCGAACACATTCTTAATGCTTAATTGCAAAGGTAAAAAAATTAAATAATTTTGTGAACCGAACGAAAAATCGAAGTTTCAAGGATTTAAATTCGAGAAGACTTCCGGGAATTTTTACGAGCAAACTAAATTCAAGAACTTTTAAACGATTTCAATTATTTAAATTTCATTGATTTTGAGGATTATTTTGCAATTCGGTTTTTTCTTTGTCCGACCTCTGGGTAGGCCAGATATACAAGTGCCACGAAACGGATGTAGTTGTAGCAATATTTGCGACACCCGCAGCACATGTCGCCAATATAGCGCCAACTGCGACCGTTTCGTCGCGCATGTCTATCGGGGTAATTGCCTACACCGTAAAAAAATGTTTGAAATGTAATGTGCTGATACTGTGAATTTTTATGTTTATCTTGGTATATTAAATTTCATGTACAATTGTGATACAAAATTAATGTACAGTATATTAAAAACTTTAGAAATTCGTTACTTTTAATAATTTAGTTCAATTTTACTATAAAAGTAC
This sequence comes from Ichneumon xanthorius, assembly GCA_917499995.1. Taxonomy (NCBI): domain Eukaryota; kingdom Metazoa; phylum Arthropoda; class Insecta; order Hymenoptera; family Ichneumonidae; genus Ichneumon; species Ichneumon xanthorius. The sequence continues at coordinate 15,946,289 of OU824200.1, read as the reverse complement.
TTTAATTCCAATAATGTGCTTTAATTTCACTGTAAAAGTATAGTATAGTATATTCATTTTTCATCACAATTGTACATCAAATTTACATTTTTGTTTAACAGTGTATATTTCAACATCGCCGTAAAAAAAAATTGTAAATTTAATGTACCGGATTGGAAGTTTTTATGCAAAAACTGGTACATTAAATTCAATGGACAATTATGATGAAAAATTAATGTACCTTTTCATTGAAATTAAAGTAAATTATGCAAGATAAAATATTCCAATGTTTTTAAGATACTGAACGTCAATTTTTCATGACAATTGTACATTAAATTTAATATTCCAGTTTTTGCATAAAAACTTCTTACATTAAATCCGATACATTAAATTTCATACGATTTTTTTTACAGTGGTCATATAATCATTAATATTTATACCTCATGATTGAACGAGACACGCGAAGTGTCTATCGCGTAAAAACCTTATCGATTTAGCTTGAATCAAATTTTTCGAAGCGGGCGTCTAATCATAATCAACTAACACAGCACTCCACCGCAACGGTAATCGTTAAACCTCCATCGAACACAATCTTGCACCAGTGATTTACATCTCACGAAATAAAATGTAATGCAACGATTAAAGACATGACACGTGATCCACCAGTGCTAAATTATATCTCGCTCAATCGAGTCGCAGGGACAACATATTTTACAATTCCGTGAAATGACGTAACATTTGCGTAACAGATGAGCATATCCTTAGTCAATGATTTTAACTCTATTCCGTCATCGCAGTTTTTATTTACAAAACCAGCGGGTTATTGTGGCTCTCACGAGTGCAGTTCGTTCTCGAGCGCATTTTAACAATTAATTTCAATAATCGATGCCAAACGTATTTTTTTTTGCCATACTATTTATTAATCTCCCAATACCCCAGCGCTTCGTTAATTAAATTTTAATTGGCAATTAGAAACGAGTGGGCAAAGCCCCTATTATTGACCCCCGGCCCCTATCAGTGATTTCCACCCTAATTATTGAATTTTTGTATAATATTAATCTAGAACACCGGGGCGCTCGAGGCAAATAAGAAAACGCCCGTAATTCAACGCTGGCGCGCGAAGCGTACTGGCTACAATAACCCGCTATGAGATGCCCAAGGGACTTAAAAATAGCTTTAGCCGTGAAGGAAGCTTGAAGGGACTCAAATCGATTTCCTTATTTTCTCCGCGACGATCCATGCTTCAGACAAAAGGAAATTCGGTTTTCATGCATCGATATATACCTTACAAAAACCGAATTTGAATTTGTCCGAAGTATTAATAGTCGCGCAAAAAAAGGAACACCGATTTGTTACCGACTGAGTCTGTGTCATATCTCTGACCCCGGAGAACAGACAGACAGACATACAAATGTAGCCCCTTAATATATGACTTTCGGGAAATTATTACACAGAATAATATTTCCCAGGCGAAAATCTTTTTTTTTTTTACTCATATCGTTGTTTTTCGATCAATTCCGATAATACTGAAAAATTATCAAAGAGGAGGTCTATTGCGAAACCAAACGTGCCGTTATTTTTGTTTTTTTTGTGTTTTTTTTAACAAATGAATACACAAAGACCTCATTAGAAACAATCGACTTATGTTATTTTCATTTATGGAGTTTTGGAAGTACAATAGTAAATTACTCCACGAGGGCGAAAAACGTTTTTCTAACGAGTATGAATTTGCAGCATGGGCCGAAGATGTGTGTTACAATCACACGAGATGAAAAACGTTTTTCGCACGTGTATCGTACAAGAAACTATCGTACTCAGTGCAAAAATGGCAGTTTTACGCACGCCTCGCGTGCGTAAAAACCCCATTTTCTCACCTTGCAAAATAAAATTAATTCATGGTGCAAATAACAAGTGAATAGGAAAAAAAAACACAACATTTGCTTCGTGACAAATGTTATGTATCCGTTGTTACAGAGATGTTACGTCAAGTTCATATTTGTTACATATCACAGTGGCGTTGGTATTGCGGAAAATCGTTACGTTTTTGTAGAATCTAAAAATAATGAAACCATTGCAATCCGTGTGTCGGTGAGTTATAGAGGAAATCACAAAAAAAGAATACACGAAGCATGTGCCGCGGCAGATTGGGAGCCCCATATTTCCACCCTGTTTCCAATTTACACCAGTTTCCTTATATCTGCCATCAAAAGATGTATTTACGTTTAACCCTTTGTTCTCACCGTGGGTCTCATTGATTCGGCAAATTCAAAACATTTCAAATTTTTTTTTTTACATGTTAATCAGATTTCAGACGAAATACGTAATTTTTTACAGGGGATTTTGTTACCGAACACGTTTTTTCGACAGCAATCGGCGAGTCCCCCCCGGCCACCCTTGAGTTATGACTCGATATATCGTCCCGAATGTTCGAACAATGTTCCATTTTTTTTTGTTTCAATTGACAGATAGTTTTCGAATAATTTTTGGAATAGGCTCAATTTTGTATCCAGTGTGTGACGAGCGCGGACCTTTCGGGAAGTGCGCAGACAAAGGGTTAAAACGGTGATTATATTAAACTTGGAGTATACAAGTGCGATCCAGGAAAAATTGTACGATAATTAATAATATTCATATTACATTAATAATAACTGTAAAAACAATAAAAATAAATTAATTACTATTCATTAACGAATTAATATTATTATTAATATTAATTATATATGAATGGTATATGATAATTTTTTTCCCGGTTTGTGACGATTCTCTCAAAATCTTCCACTCGCACTGGCATATCCAATTTTTAATAGGAACACGATGAAAACTGCCCCTTTTTGTATCAGTATTGCAAACTACGCGCGTACTGAAAAAATTCGGCATGTGCCCGAAATTGCATAAAATCACCACGACTATTACACATCCAGTAACAACTATGAAGCCTAACATGCTCTTTCTGTATTAACTCTATCGTAGTCCATATATATATTTTTTTGTATCCCTCGACACTAATAAACTCTGCTATAAACGAGAGTAATAAGGCAATTGCAAAATAGTTTCGTAATCGTCGAAGTTTTTTGTTTTCGTAGCATGTATAAATTGTTTTCGTGGGTTTTCGGGACGCTCATTTATCCTGCGGATTTAGTGTGTGTAGGTGTATGTTTGTGTGTGTCTATCTGCCTGTGCGTGAGGGTGGATTTTTGTAAATTCACGTGATATTCGGGTTCTAAAACTTACGGAGCCTCGACAGCTTACTCGAGTGTGCTTGTCTAGGGTGCTTCAGTCTCAAATAACACATTTCGGAGTATCTTCGTTTCCACGAGTCGCGCCGTTTGGCAAACGTACGACACATCGTCCTTTCAATTGTTCTGTCTCGTTTTTTTTTTTTTAATATACCATTTCGTCATTCCTTCGCCAATTCACTTTTGTTCGATATACCCCGTTCGCGTGCATTAGGCTATGATTTTGTCTTCGGATGGTTCAACGTAGTTGTTCAGTACGTGGGGAGCCTCGTTAAATTCGTCCAATTCATCGCCGTTGTCGGCGCCCTGGGCGAGAAGAAAGTATTGCTCGCTCCGAGTTGGCCAGAGCAAATGAGCCATAACACAATACGCGTAACAGTCTGCTGAATAGGTGATACCTGTGAAAAATAAAATAATTACCATTACTATTAATAGTAGCGAGTCGTGGTGCGCTCGCATGGATTTCGTACAATAGGCCAGATCTGCCCATACCCCTGGCATCGCCCATATCTTGAATATCTGAGAGTGTCGCATAAAAAATCGTATACAAAAATCCCGTACGATTGATTGTTCGTAACGTTGTTGCGCACAACCGGAAAAGTTTGCAGATCAGAATATTATAAATTGTAATAGTTAAATAAAAATTAAATACTATTTGTCTTGTTCGGCCTGCAGATTTTCAAGGTGGTTAGAACCCCGTTACGAATTTGGTCACTTGACATTTTTTTACTGCTATAAAAATTAAACACGTTTTTTGCCCGAAATCGACATGAACTTTATTATCATTGTTATGAGGGGGGGGGGGGGGGGGGGGGGGGTGAGTCGATTCATTTTTTAGCAGTAAAAAGATGCAAGCGTCCGAATCGTAACGAGGTTCTGACCATCTAAAAAACCTGCAAGTCGAACAAGACAAATTGTATTTACTTTTAATTTAACTATTACAATTTTTAATATTCTGATCTGCAAACTTTTTCGCTCTACCCGAAACCGTACCGAAACGGGACTAACGAACGCAAAGCCTATGAGTGGGGATAGAGGTGTGACTTATAAAGGGTTAATATTAAATATGAAGGGTATGCGATACAGAGTCGGTCGGTAACAAATATGTTTCCCTATTTTCTTCGCGTCTATAAATATTCTGGACAAAAGAAAATTAGGTTTTCGTAGACTATATACCGATACATAAAAACCTAATTTCCTTTTGTCTGAAATATTAATAGGTGCGGAGAAAACAGGGAAACCGTTTTTTACGGACTTAGTCTGTATCACATGCACTTAAATAGAATAATAATAGATATTTTAATAAATAGAAAGTAAATAAACAAATAAACACCTCAGACTGACACGGACTTGTGAAAATGAACGAAAAGAGGAATCCTTACCTAGTAAAAGCTTGAACCTCCACAGTGCGCTGACCGGAAGTGCTATGAGGGCTATAATCGGTAAATATATAAACCACACGAGTGCTGATGCACCAAAGTGCAGCAGAAAATTGAGCTTCTGCGTATTGTGCTCGTACGTCATTGTGTTACGAAGTTCGAAAAGGAACCATATCATAATGGCACTGCGGAACAAGAGTATGAACCAGCCTGGCCATGTCTGGTACTCGTCGATATCTTCGATTATGTCGACTTCGGTCTGAAACAGAGAAAATCGGTTAACGATCGAGTTTGCCAAAGGATTTATTCTTCAAATTCAATACCGCAGAGTCTAGGAAGCTTCGAAAAATCTAATGCAAGGATTTTTCAAGGACTTTTGAAGGTTGTGAAAATTATTGCGATTACAGGGAGAATCGCCTCCAGAAAAGAAACTTTGTGTGTGCGCATTATAAATCTAAAAAAAATAATATCGTAGCTTTTTCATGTTCGAAATCGCATCTGAATTCGAGCAACAAGGTAATGGTACGTATTCAATAATAGATAGAGTTTAGAAAAAAATATAGCTCTTTGAAAATGCGAAAATTCACTAATTTTTTTAATATTCACTAGACAGATTCCCTATAAAATTTTAAGTTTTTTCTTCGGTTCGAAGAAATTTCATTTTTTCCCTCTTATCGCGAATGTTCCACTTATTTTATTTTTAAGTCAATATTTAATACAGAAACTCTCGCCATAATAAAAATATTGCTTTTACGTAAAATTCAAAAGATTCTACATCTCATAAAATTTAAATGATTCGATCAATGGTCTCCAAATTAAGTAGGGACCGTCGGTCGATAATAGTGCCTTTGTGTACAACGTTCCAGCTCGATAGCTCAAAAAATGTAAGAGTTGATGTACGTACGGACTTTTTTGGCAAAGTTAAAAAGCGTGCAAAATCCAAACATTGAGGATTGGCCCCTCTACCTACCTCAGAAATTTTAGTATGATAGCTCAAGCCGTTCTCAAGTTATAGGAATGTCAATTTTTCGGGTCACACACACCCACACAAACACACACACATATCCATATATATATTTTTTTAACATGTTTTTCCGATGTTTTCGGACATTTAAAATCGTAACAGCTTTTTTTCATTAAAACAAAGCAGAATTTTTAATAATGAATTTACAGAAAAATAACTCAGCTTACGCTGATAAATTCGCGGGGATATTTTTACGCAATTCTTTTTTCAAGTCAAATTAATTCATAGATTAATAACGAATCGGTAATAATTACAAGCAAAATAATAATAATAATAATAATAATAAATTATTAATATTACCAATTATTATTGATTATTATTTTTTATTCTTATTCGACCTCAGTCACCGAGATCCCATTTTTTTCCACGATAAATACTCTAGAAATTTACCGGTAAACGTATTCGACGATATTATATATAAATATATAATAAACAAAACGAAGGTACGACTGTTACTAAACTTTCTTTATATTGCAAAGTAAGGAACATCTTAATTAATTTTCTCTTGCTCCTGTACAAGGAACTAAAATAATTGTGGAAGATGCTTCCACATAGAGGATGAGCTTTGTGAAAAAAAAAAATTAACGAGGTAAAAAGTGAAAATTTAGCTTTTTCGGTAAACTTTTATACTACCACCTTTCTCACCTACCATGTTCCAAACATACAGAAGTATGTGAACGACACCGTAACATAGCCATATGACAAAGACCAGAGGTTTCCACGTCAGCTCCATCCGTGTTACGGCCCAGCCTTTGGCAAGTAGAAGTAGAAGTAGCATAAAGCTCGTCTGAAAGATAATTGTATCAGTCAAGAAAAGATTATTAGCCGATTATTTTATCACCCTATCCAGCGTTTTTTAAATTACTCCCCAAAAAAACGTTTACATTTGTCGAAACAATTTCGACACAACGGAATACAATTTTTTTTTCAACTATCCGATACATCCCTTGTAAAAAGTTTCATTTAGTACATTTTAATATACCACTTGAAGTTAAAATGAATGCACGGCATATTTTATCGAGCTTTTTAGACGTGTTTAATATACTGATTCATTAATTTTTCTTCAATGATGTGTATCAAATTTGATATACCGTGTTAATGCACATCTCTATAATTTAGTATATTTGCGTCCCTTTCATCAATGGATTATTAATAAAAATTTTCAAGAATACTTAAATTAAAAAGTTTTAAATAAAAATTCTGGGTGTGTGAATAGTACGCTAATCGAATTGATTCGAAATTCAAATTTTCGAAGATAGTTTCACCGCTAATAAAGATATATCAGACAACGGAACCAGCCGCACTCTTACACGTGATAGAATATCGAAGATATCACCAGCGACTTCGAGCTGCGTGTATCCAACGCCGTCGAGGGCGAATTTCAGTACGTGAATGAGAATCAAGCATATCGCAACGAACTCGAGCAGCAAGCTGACGGTGAACAGTCTTGTTACCGGATGTCTCTGCAGTCTAACAGCGTAAAGTTGCAACGGCACGAGTATAATGTAACATATGAAGAACAGCAAATAGAGCTCCACAGTGTTTTGTCGATCGCAGGAGAACTGATAAGTCAGACTGTTCAATCCGCTCGTATTTGGATTCCCATTGACCAGCCATATGTCATAATCCAACTGGAGCGATTGGTCAAAGTGCTCCCACTGGCAAGTCGTTTCATTTCTGTAGCATGCAACCAGGCTCATGTACCAAAACCTTGGCTGCCAGAGATCCTGGATAACGTATGTGAACTGGTAGTCTCTTATGACGTTCCATTTTGAGTCCTCGTCTTTGCACAATTCTCCCTTTGGACATGGTACTCTCCTGGAAACAAAAAAAAACAGAAATCACAAACCAGCAATATAAAGTATTAGCGCACTTTGAGAGAAACTTAAAGTGGGCCAAAAAGAGAAAGCCAAATGACTTAATGTAGGTATAACAGTACGTAAGGACTTGCTTTGTAGGGTACAATTACCCTTTTTTTGTAAAGAAAATATGTAACGCAAGGAGTAAGTGAACTCTGTGATATCCACGAACGAGCAAATCTTGCGTCTGTAGACTAAACAATCCGAGAGTTTTCCTCGTAGATGTATTATATTATTCGTTAATTATTATTATTATTATTTATTTACAGAAACAAAGTTACCAACTTATAGAATCTGCATCATATCGTTAACATTAAGTAGTCAAGTGTTTATTAGGTCTATTTGTCGATTGGTTGATTGTCTCTGATTCTATCACTTTGGCTGGTAATGCCTTCCATGCATTCACAACCCTGTTCAATAAAGTATGTTTCCATGAGTTTCTTTGGTATGGTCTCGTCTCCAATTTTTCCGTGTCCACAAAGATATGGATTTCCAGAGGGTTTGAAAACGTCTAGCCCATTTATTGCTTTATAGGAAAAACTTGTTGAAGGAGAAATTCGTACACATAATAATAACAACAACAATAATAAAATTGATCATTCGGGAAAAATGGACCAGAGTCCTTCGTTCAAAATGTGACTTTATGTGCGCTTTTTGTATACCATAAAAAAACCAATTGGAAAACATGGTGTCCAGTAAAAAGTGAGTGCGAAATTCAAGGACATTCAAAAGAAATAAAAATATGCATATCGCGTGCAAAGTACAAAATAATATGTAGTTCAATAACAATTGTTGTTTACGTTTGAATCGGTTTGTAAATTTCAACATTTCAAGACATTTTCAAGGACATGCAAAATTCAAGGACAGTTCCATGGACTTCAAGGATTTCAATGACCGCCGGACACCATGAAAAACCATAGTCCATTTTATCGTGCTCCGTGCCCAACATTCGGCGTTACCTCAAAAAATCTTGACCATCCGTATTGCAACGCGCGTCGTACGAGCTTTGATTGAGAGTGTCAAACATTCTTGCGCACGCCTCGCCTCGGTCCTTGACCGTACGATTGCCATAATATTCGAGAAAGTGTCCTCGATCAAGAACGGCCAGTGTGATTGGCTGTGAAAAATTTTGGCGCGATGTAACATTGCCGAATATGTAGCCGTACGAGTCTCGCTGGTGATGACGATCGGTCTGTTGAAAGCCGAATTTCATGAGAAAGCGAAAGAACTCGTCCGTGTTGAACGTCCCCGTTATGTGCGTACATAGTACGAGAGACGAGTCCGTACGCAGGACGAGCGCAGCTTGGAGTCCGAGGAGGATCGTCAGGATACTGCGTTGCGCAAACATTTCTGCGGTGTTGTCCTCCGATTCTGGTGTCACGTGAAGGATCTCATCGAAGATTAGCTTCGATATCTTAGAAGATGTTGATTTTGTGTTCCTTCGCTCGGCGACTAATTTTCCATGTGAATCAACTTTTCATTCTCTGACAATCTTGTAAGCTCGAGGAACATTACCACAGTTTTTTTATTATTAATTATTATCGCTATTTATTTATTACGCATTTATGTTGTCTGTTCGTTAATTTTAGCGACGTCTCCGCGTTTGCATTGAACTGGCATATGTTGGAGCGTAGCACTTCCGTTGTACTGTGAGAGCTGTGTTTATTTGTTGGTAAATTTTTTTTTTCACGTTCCGCGAATACGCGAGATATATCTCGGTGGTGCTCTCGTGACTTGTTCAAGCGAGCTTTTCATATTGATTTTCCCCACCCAGTGTGTGTGTGCTGACGCTCGGACGAACCGATTGTGGGCCCGACTGGCGATGATTGTTTCCGGGCGAGTGCGAACCGATAACATTAATCGCGAAGCCGACGAGGATTTTTCCGACACATATTACTTCACGCCGTATTGCGAAAGAAGAGAAACGTCAACGATGTATTATTTTAGAGTGGCGATAACGAGCTTCCCTGGCTGATTGACTCCACGTGGTATTTCTACATACCGAACGGATTGCCTGCGGAAAAGAGCGGGTATCGCTATCTTACGGATTTACACACCCGTTAATTCAGTTACCGACCGCGCTGCGAGGCCGTATTTTTCCGTCGTCGGGTATACTTACCGGCTGGGCAAACTCTAAAACGAAACACTGGGTTTGTGCCGTTTTCGGAGTAAGCTCGAAGAGGTCGCTCGATTTTACGTGGAAGGTATATCTATATATCTAACAAATATATATATATATATATACTTGCCACGTTAAACAGAGAGCTCTGCTTACTCTGAAAACGAACAGACCTATTGGCAAACCACTCTTTTCTACACAATTGCATTCTCCACTTTCGTTACCCCACACGCATTTCTCCGCACTCCACGTACTGCACAATCAAATTCTCTAGGAATTCATTGCCCGCAATTTCGGTACTATACATGTTTACCCTCGGGAATCAACCAACTAAAACTCTGGGTTGGATGTGGGTTGTTTTCTGACAAACTACTGCAACTCAACCAGTCGATTGGTGCGCCAAATCAAAAAGAAATTTGTTTAAAAAAACTTTAAATGCGTAGAAAACGAAACATGTATTACCGGACCTACGGAGAATCGAATGCGGGCAAGTAGTAGTATAAGTTTGTAGAGAATCGGTTTGTGTAGTGAGTGGCGTGCGGAGAGCCACTTCGTATAGTAAGATCGTAGTGTATAGGCTCGAGCGTGTGGAGAATCGAAACGGTTTTCATTAAAATCTCGACATTTTTTTTTTACCAAAAATTTTTATACAAAAATAGAGAGTAACGATACAACAAAGTCAAACAAAAAATCTTTTCATCTATCAATTTAAACAGCTTGTCAAACTAGATAATTTTTTAGCCGTTGTTACGTCCTGCGAATTTCAATGAAATTCACTACCGCAACTGGCTCAAAATCCATAAATGTTTTTAATAAAATAATAAAGTCACAGGATACAATAAAAACAATTGTCCAGTCATAGTAAAAATCACATTAACAAAAGAATCACTGAGGTAAGGGCGCGAAAAATAATGAATAATGCGTAATTTATCGCTGAATGATTCTATTCAGTGATTAGCATAGCAACAATCATATAACTAACAATATTAAATAATGAGGATGTTCGAATTGCTAGAGAAGTATCATCCGCAGCGAGAAAACCTTCGGTCCATACCCATTGTTTCAATTAAAACGCAAAAGCAATATGAATCTTTTCCCACATGCGAAAGGGGACGGTACTAAATATTTAAGATCTTTATTATTTTTTAATCAGAGTTAAACAAATGTTAGTTAAAAATCCGGAATTTATAGAATATACTTAAACAAAGTTAACTACCAAGGGGCTATAACTTTTGATAGAAACAGCGTACAAACTTCATTGAAATTTCTAAGTCATTGTAATTTAAAACGAAAATGATCACAACAATTTCTTCAACCAAAAAATTGTTGTAAAAATCAATATTATAAAATTATTCAAATAAGCGACGGATGATGACAAAACCGGATCGATAATCACAACGGAAGGGGAACGGGTTATCAGCTGATAGGCTGCTGGGTATCAGCTGATCCAACTGACGGCTTGCAGGCGAGGGCGCCACAGCGCCCCGACCAAAACAATAAAAGAAGTTTCTCCAAGGGTGGAAAGTCATTACTGTCGGGAAGGCACTATTCGCGGGAAATCACTCTTGTCATCTACTTAACATTCACTGGATTACTCAAGTTACATTACTCCGGGGACGTCTCAAGTCATTGACTTCTCAATTCGACTCACTTCCGGGAACTATTATGTCCTCGTGGTTGACAACTATTTGAAGTCTTGAATTATACCATTGAATGTTAGAAATTAACGCTGAACCAGTTATTAAATATTGTAACGACCGAGCGAATGAATAACGTGCGTATTTGGTTCTGGGGCGGATATTATTAATAATGATCACTGCTAAATATCTCGAGTACGAACTGTCACACGTCTGATCTTTCAGACGTCTCAGTCCAGACTGTTTTACATGACCATTGATCTTGTATCGATTGTATTACAGTTAAAGCTTTTGCGTCGCGAAACCGCCAAATTTTGCATCGCGAAAAGTCCCTTGAAATCTTTGAACGTCACGGAATAATTAAAAACGTATAAATCAACGATGGAAAGCGCCGTTTAAATATTAGTAACGGGTGTCGGATACTCATTCGAGGGAAATATCGATTTCACGGTGAGTGTTGGAAATGTCATAGTTCTGCGGTCAAGAGTGCCGACGGGTAGAGCGGGTGGAGAGGTTGGAACGGAATCGACTAAATCGCACCTTCGGTTATCGCCGTACATTTCATGTGGGCTGAAGCTGTCAGTGAGCTTGGGATTCTCGAGCAAGGGAGTTAGCGGTGGAGAGAGTGAGAGCGAGAGAGATTGCAGGCCCGCCGCCGTCTACGAAGAGGATGAAAAGGAGGACGAGGACGTGGACGACGAAGGTAGCAACACAGTTCGTTACGAGCCCGAAGCGTCAGGCGCAGAGCTACTGGCGACTGATTTCGGAACATGCAGTGCGTGAAGCATGAATTTGAGGCCGCTCTCGTTCCCTTAGTTTAGCCGATTCACATTTCACAAGCTCTCGCCGTTTCACTACGAACGAGATACACGGAGTTGACACATGAAGTAGCGTGGTGTCACCTTGTCACTGCAGTGAGACCGTTTCGTCTACGGTGCAATGCATTGGAGCAACGAGGACATATTCCCGAAGACGGCATTGAGTAATAGTTAAGAGTTTACCGTAGATGCTTGAAATACTGGAATCCACCGTGCATGTATGGGCTGAGCCCGATCTATAGTCGCACACTATTAACGATGAAAAAAGATCGTCAAATGACGATCTCGTAATGTAATTTTTAGGCACGCCCGAGTATATACTTGGTGGTGCTTAAGGAGGTTGGAGCCAGTGGTGTTCATTTCGCCTAAATTCGAGAAATTCGGGCAAGAATTGCAAACACTTCCCGATGTTATAAAAATCTGAAAAAATTCATACTTATTATAGGCATTGAAAAGACTAATTTTACAGAATAATAATTTCAAAATGTTATTAACAAATTGTTGAAAAAAAAATTGTTCATCAAAATATGTGGTAAGTCAACTTTTTTTTTTAATGAAAATGATTCGTTCACTTTTCGGAATACGTATGAATTTTTTCAGATTTTTATCTTTATTTTGACTTTTGCACATTTTTCCATGTAAAAAACAAGAAAAATCAAAATAAAGATAAAAATCTGAAAAAATTCATACGTATTCCGAAAAATGAACGAATCATTTTTATTTTAAAAAAAAGTTGAGTTACCACATATTTTGATGAACAATTTTTTTTTCAACAATTTGTTAATAACATTTTGAAATTATTATTATGCAAAATGAATCTTTTCAGTGCCTATAATAAGTATGAATTTTTTCAGATTTTTATAACATTGGGAAGTGTTTGCAATTCTTGCCCGAATTTCTCGAATTTAGGCAAAATGCACACCACTCGCTCCAACCTCCTTAAGGCGAGGCTAAACTCGTGCGACGAGCGGCCGAGTGCGGGAGAGACAGGGCCTAGGGTTCGTGTGAGAGCGAGTGAGAGGGGGTGTAGAGTCCCCTTAAGACTGCCGACGGGCATCTCAATTCCGTTAGGGAAAGTGTGAAAATGGGGATTTTACGCATATGAAGCGTGCGTAAAACGGCAATTTTCTCACCGAGTGAAGTAAAAGCCTTCTATCATTTCATCATCGAGTATATCAAGTTCCGGGGACGACCATACCACCGTCGAGAAATATTGATGTCACTGCCAGTAAATACCGAAAATCGTTACTTGACGACAAATGGGCATTGAAACAAACCTTTCGCAGGAAAACCAACAAGCCTGTATGGTTTCCCCGCGAATCAAGAAACTGTCATTGATTTCACTCCCTGCCTAATATTTGCCATGCAAATCCCGCACTAAAAGCGAAAAACAAAATTATTTTCGATGTGATATTTTTTTTTTTTAATAGTACGCGATTCCGTTTATCAAAAGTAGCTTTGAAGATTCATATACTTGAGAAAAAAATTCGAAGGAGAATTTACTGGTATAAAAGACGTTAAGAAAGACATGGATAAGCGACAACTATGTTTACTTCTGTGAATAACAACATCTGACGGAAAGATCATGAGAGAAATATTTCAAATAATAATGCAAGAGAGGGATAAATACGATGCTCGAATTCGTATAGGAGGTACAGGAGGTAAAGGAGAGAACTACAGGGGGCTTTCTGTAATACGTCAGCTGAATAAAAACGTGGCTCAAGAGAGGACCTAACTATTTGCATCGTAATTGAATATACCGTCCGCGTCGAGGAGCCTCGCGGAATAACGCAAAACTCGTAACGCTATATTTCTGTACAACATATATTTATACAACATATTTTTCGCTTCCTCATACAGGAAGCTGTTTTCGGAAAAAAATCTATATTTTAATGTAAGAGTACTTAAACCAGTATAAGACGTGGAGAAATGCGATTTTTAGCTGTCGTACCCTTGAGCCTGTAGGAATACAGAGATTAGCGTTCCTACAGGGTAATAACCAATCTTCGAGAAAATTGCCGCTCAATCCGCCCATTTATGCGCCAGCCAGCGCGGCTAGGCGGTCACCCATCCAAATACTGACCGCGAGTGGTACTGCTTGACTTGGGGGATCGCCAGAGTCACACACCAACCGCGCACCTATCGCTGTCGATCGATATTCTGGGCACTTCTCGTTGTGAGATCGAGTGAGCCAGACGAGTACCTGTGAGACGCCAGTTTATTCCCGGGAAAGGATGAAGGAGCGACGAGCTCGATCTACAGTAGAACCCCGTTTACCCGAGGTAATGTGGGAAGAGCGTACGTCGGATAAGCGAAAACTTGGATAACACGGATAACATACTCAATTCAAACTCGTACTACTATTGTCTGTATCACTCTTACCTGATCAGACATGATCAATCAGATCTGATCCATATATGATCATATATGATCATTTTTTCGCGGGCTTTTACGAGTTCCACCTCCCCGCCCTCTTCCATTGTGGCTGCCGGCAATTTACCCCGTTACTGTGTCGCATTCGCACAGGGGCACAGGGGAACTGCAAAAAACCTCCACATAGATACATAGCCGTTTCTCCAGAAATTTGTATTCCTACTGGGTAATCACCAACCTCCTGAAAAAGGCTAGACAGTCACCTATCTGAGTACTGACCGCGAGTGATACCGCTTGATTTCGGGGACTGCCAGAACCACACACCAATCGTGCACCTATCGCTGTCAGTGGTTTGGCGCCGAGCGTCAACGCGTGCGAACGTTACGTGAAATAATTAAAGACTGGGATCGTTACAGGCTATTTTTAATGCTATAGATACGCAAAATGCACAATACTCGTAATACTATATTCATTTATAAAGCAGGCTTCAATGCATTTCAATGCTAATGACGTAATTTTAATTGTAGCTCACAATTTATATACTAAAGTATTTAGTATTTAAATACTGAAGTACGAGTAATCGGTTGATGAAAGGTGTTACTATTTTTTAATTATAATATTTGTTGTCACCAACTTAATATTATTTATTGTTATAAATTTAAATTTAATTTTATATATGTTCTGACTGTACGCTAACGAGAAAAATAATTAAAATGTACTATTTTCATTCGAGGTGTAAAACGGAGCAATCCGTGAATACAATATCAATATCAATTTGTGAATGTAAAAATATGCTGCATTAATTGCTGATAATTACATTTCAGTTCAGATGTAGCTGCGCCATGTACAGTAAATTAATGTAAAGCATATTGACATGAAATCTTTATGTAAAATTTACAGAAATTAAGTGTCTTGCTCGGAAAAATGTCGACCATAACACTATCTGAAGACTCCTTTCATTTAGAAGTTTCGCTAAACATGTTTCGCCTCAACAACTATATATACGAATATACTATGTATATTCGCTTGCGTATATCGCCTCAAAAACTATTTTGTATGTTGCCTGTATATTTACCCAAAAAATCAGGACGTTTGTACACTTTGGCCAATAGTATATTACCAATGGTTACGAAAAATGAGTCATCATTTTTTTTGCTGTGAGATAAACGTATCGCGCATATTCGATTGTACAACATTTAAACGACAACAGTAGAGCAAAATATTCGGTCTTGGCAGAAAAACAGCTTTTATCATTACTGAAATGCCGTGATTTATATGCGAGATATTTTTCTACGTTATACTTGGCTGCTTTGCATTATTTATGACGAATGGGTCGACAGTTCGCACGTGGGCATCCATCGAGAGAATATAGGTCGAATGTATATTGGTTCGACATATATGTAGGTAACCAATTTGCCTACATCACTGTGATATTCGCAACGATTTGGCTGTGTCACTCGATGATGTGCGTGGAACACAATGAAGCATGGACTATGAGAAAATGCATACAATGCATCAGCTCATCCGGTACATACGTCAGGAGTTTCATCTATGAATATATAAAACGAAGAAACAAAATTGGCGTAGTTTATAGATATGAGAAGATTCGATCAGTGTCGAACAGTTGGTGCACTTGCATTGGAACGGACGCACGACCCTTAGAGGAATTCGCGGTTGACTTTGCAACTGACACTTGCAGCATCGTGTTTTCTTGTTGCCGTTAATCTTGTATCTAATAAAAACTCGAAACATTTGTCAGCATCACGATGGCGAGTATTGCCAGTCGGATAAAATATAACAAGCAAAATGTCAACAAGACTTTTGCAGAAAGTGATATTCGGCGATTTTACGCTGGAAAAACCGTGTTTGTCACCGGCTCGACTGGATACATGGGACTGTGTTTGGTTGAAAAATTATTGAGGGGCTGTCCCGATGTAAAACAAATTTACCTGTTGGTCAGGGAAAAGAGGGGCAAGACCGCCGAGGAAAGAATCGATAAGTACTTCGACGATACGGTAGGTTTGGAAGGCAACAGAATACTATAATCGCGGGATCAATAAATAGCTAACGCTCTGGTGGTTCGATGTAGTTATTGGGTTCCTATTGACTGACATCATAACATCAAGTGTCAAAAAGTTGTAAATGTATGTACCGAGTATTTTTGTGATCGCGATGTGTGCTGATAGCACAGTTAATAAAATGGACCACTGGAGGTTAAAGCTTGCACCACTGGAGGTTGAACTTCCGAAGAAGTTCAAGGAGGATGTATCGTAATTGCAGTTATTCGACACTTTACGAGGGATGGGCACTGATTTCAAGTCAAAGATACGCATGATGGAAGGTGACCTAATGCAAGGCGGCATGGCCTTATCAAAAAATGATATGGACACTTTGATTGAGGAAGTGAATATAATATTTCATAGCGCATCAAACGTTAAGTTCATGGAGCGAATGAGCAAAGCTCTGAAGATCAATGTTATAGGAACACAGGCAATGATTGATTTGGCTAAGCAATGTAAACATATCGAAGGATTCATGTATGTGTCAACTGCATTTTCTCATTGTTACCAAAAAAATATAATGGAAGTGGCGTATCCGTCGCCGGCCAGCATGAAATACATAGAAGACTTGATAGCTGCCGACTTGGCAAGTCCGATGGGTCTAACTGACGCGGCACTTTCGGATATTCTCGGCGAGTTTCCCAATACGTATGCTTTTACAAAGGCTGTCGCCGAGGGTTTGGTGGATGACGTGGGCAAGCAAGTATCATTTCCATGCATAGTATATCGTCCGTCTATAGGTAAGTCCCAGAAAATAGATCAATAAATCTTCTATAAAAGCTTAATGATTGTGAAGCGTTGTTTCGTAAGATATAGGAAAAATGTTCTGAAACAAAAATTATATATCTGCAGTATTGTCTTCATGGAAAGAGCCCGTGAGAGGCTGGTGTGCAAATTTAAACGGCCCGGGTATGTTGTTCACGGGGTATGCATTGGGTATTCTTCATGTGGCACTTCTGGGCGACACTTGTGCGGATTTCATTCCAGTGGACATGTCAATAAACTCGATGCTGGTTTCGATGTGGGATGCGGTAAAGGAGAGGTGATACGTCGATGAAAAATATGAAGTGGAAAGATCTCAGTATATGCAAAAAAATTATCTCACGGACACTCTTCACAGGCCACATGGATCTGGAGCCTTAATATATAACTATGGAAGTAGCGTAGTAAAGCCGATTTCAATTAAGCGTTTGCAAAAGATGGTTCAACCAGCCGGCAGTAAAATACCGGCACCATCGATCCATACGATATGGAAGGACTTTATCTATTTCACCAAATGTATTTGGTACTTCGCGATACTTCACATTCTGTTTCATATCTTACCGGCGATGATACTCGATTTATACCTACTCATAAATGGAAAGAAGACACGGTGGGTAAAGATCGACGAAAGAAAAAAAAATAACGGTAAAAAACGAACTTAGCAATTATTATTTAAGTGTAATCTTTCGTTTGTAGAGCTCTATCGGCATTGAAGGATGTTACTAAGTCTCATTCAGCGCTGACGTATTTCTCACTCGGCGAGTGGAAGATAGACATAACGGAAACGAACAAAGCGATCGATCGGATGAGCACGATTGATAATGAATTGTTCTTTTGCGATGTTAGGCAACTAGACTGGCACGATTATGCATCCGATTATTGGCAGGGTCTTCGAGTTTACGGTCTCAAGGATCCAATGTCAACGGTACCGGCGGCTGAACGTAAAGTCCGCATTATAACGGCAGTGCACTATATTGGGAAATACACGATACTGTTGTTAATAGCGTATGTGACATTACGATTCTTCGATCTGTTGTGAATATAAAATGGCTGCCCGAGAAATTAAACAATTAATATGACGTAGAAGTTAACAACGTTGCTGCAACGAATTCGTTTGCACCTGTCAAAGTTTCAAAGTCGTCGTTCATAGGGCCCATTTTCCATACAATTAACCTATCTTTTCATGGCAATGAAAACATAATGAACTAAATTCTGTGTCCCAATAAGTGTCAGGGACAATGTAAAATTTTTTTAAACGATCCATGTAGGAGAAATTTAGTGAAATGTCATAGGGATAATAAAATATTACGAAAAAAAAAATTATGACCGGCCGGTAATTGTTTTTTCCTGAACGCACCAGGAATCCTCGGAGACTGCTTTTTCTACACTTCAAATTGTATACAGACGTGAAGCAAATTTTTTTTCAATGCGATTAATCCTCTGGACAATTTTTCGTGCCCGAAAAACTGTTTTTAAATATTCAATTACAAATAAGTAAGGCTGGAGGCGCTACAGGGAAGTGCCCGGAGGATCGTCGCTCGATCACTCTAGTTAGCATCTTCCCATACCCCCTACCTAATCGCTATTCGCACGCTCTCGGTCCCTTCCGCCGAAACGAAAACTCCTTACACGCGTAACGCTGGTCAGCGCTCGGGAGATCTTCGGCGACGTTCGATAAGCGACACCCGCAGGGGTACTCAGTCTAAGTAAGTTTCGCCCTAAGTTAAGTTTCGTTACTTTTCTTGTTATATTCGAGTCTATTAAGTTCCGTTACTTTTTTCTTATTTTGTATTATATTATTCAGTTTCATGAGTTTTTGTTTCACTACCGGTTGTTTCGGTTATTTTGTTTTATATTCGGTTAATTATTGGTATGTTATTTTTCGTATTCTTTTTGTGTGCCTAGTGGACCTCAGTCCTACTGCAAAATAAATGCTATCTATCTATCCCCCTATGCTGTCTCTTGCAGATTTTCTTCCGGCAGCTGCTGGACCGATGCAACGTCTCGGCGGCTCGATGATTTGATGGGAAGATCGAGCGCTCCCGCGTCGATGATTGATCTGCGACACCAACAGCAGAGGGGCAGGCTTCAATCCTCCGAGGCTCCCCGGGCTGAGCGTCTCTGGCAGCATTGTCTGCGAATCCCGAAGCTACGGCCTCTCCGTGGACTCGTGGACGTACTGCTCTCTCTCGGCGGATGGCGTGAACGCAAGAAATGCGTTCCAAATCAAATTTAAAAATACCCGTTATTGCATTCTCGGCCCTACCGAATCGCCTTGTGAACCGGTGAGCGAACTGGCCGGTAATTCAGTAACGAGCAAAATTTACCACGTTACAATATAATAAGTACTTGGTACTCGGTATTAGATGTGACAAAAGAGAATTTTAAGGATAGCGAAAGTACTTGAATATTCAAGTAGAAGTGCCCCAAGTACTGTCGAGCTACTGGCTATTTCGAACTCTGTTCCTTTCAGAGGCTGTCGGTATAATTTTATCTTGCTCCTTTTCCAGTCACATTCGCACTCATCGTTGGCACGTTTTAAGGTCATGCGCGACCGTTTTCTCACCTTCCATATCGTGGAATCCGACCGCTGGTGTGATACATCGGTAGCGCTTTGTGCGTAATTTGGAACAGGCATGTACTAAAGTGTCGTGCGCGACAGCCCGTCAATTGTCGAGTCGAGACACTAGCCTGCGCGGAAAGGCATACGCGATTGTCGGTACACAAGGTAGTTACTACGCGATACTAAGTATTTACCATAGCGTCGGTATGGAAGATACTGATTCGAACATTGATACACTATCCATCGAGTTATGTACGTGCATGAGCTGATGTCTCAGTCGTTACCGTATGCGTGCGTGCTTTTCAGAGAAATAACAACATGATTTATATTTGAGATGAGATTTGAGATAGTAGAGTTGGTGCCACTGATTTTAGTGAAGAAGGCAAAAGAAAATATTATATCTCGAAGACCGTCGGTTTTTACAAAGCTAGTATACACTTTATTCTATTATCAGCATGTAACTATTATATAATAATATACAAAACAAAAAATTTGCTGATGTTGATGAATTATTAAATTTTTTTTTGGTTTCATTTTATGTGTAATAAAATTATCGATCTTTCATTTGTTTATTATTTGCATGTTCTTGCTGTTTTATCCTGAGCATTAATTATTTATTTATTACAAGGCACGGTCCAGTTTAGTTTTAATATTATTTTCCAAATTTATCTCGCGTAATTTTTATTTCTGAATTATTTGCCTTTGCAGCAGTTCCACAGTCGACACCCCTTGTAAATACTTTTTCGAGATCAATCAACGGTAAAATTCCCAACGAAGTTCGCGATTATATTGAAACCAGCAGGAGTTCCGACAAACGAGACCTCGAAAAAGGTCGATCCGAAGTCGCTAAAAAAATGACCCAGCGCAATAATTTAACAAAAAATAGATTGATACGAAAGAAAAGGAGGCGCAAAAATGTGAGATTGATAAGGAATTTCGAGAGCACGCCTGGCGTTTCTTGGAAGCTATCATTCCGTAGTACAACGGTCCATATTGCATCGTCAAAGCTTTACGAAACGGTAGACACGTTGCAGCCAACGTCGAAAATGTTCAGACAACGCAGAGACCCTACAGTGGGGTGTGGGAAGCAGCCAACATGCAGTCTTGGCGTTCTACCCAAATTCCTGATAAAAATTAAGACAGTAAATGCAATGCAGTACTGTAAGCGGTAGTAGTGAAGTAATCTAATGAATATTTATACGCGGTCAGGGCGATGGGTCATTATTGCATTGTGAGGCGACAATGTCTAAAAATCGCCGTCCTTGAAATCTTTCGACTACTTTGTACTTTTGCATTATTTATGACGATTGGGTATACAGTTCCCTCTTGTGCATTATTCGCGAGTATATTGAGCTTATATCGATTTGGCACACCGGTAATGATTTTGCGTACATCAGAAAGGTATTGAATATGTCATGGCCGATGTGCATACACACAATGAAGCATACACAATAAATACAATGTATCGTCTCACACGTCACCTGCGTCAAGGATTTTTTCTATGAATATTAAAAAAAAAAAGTTTAATAAGAATTTTAAAAAAATGTGCATATATCAAATTTCCGAAGCTTATAGATACTGGTAAAATCGATTGGTATCAATCAGTAGAAGCGTTTCCATTCGAACGGCCGTACAACTCTTAGAGAAATACGCGCTCGAACGATTTGTCATCAGGCGCGTACAGAATTGCGTGTTTTTTGGTCCTGTGCCGATTTGTATTTAATAAAATCAGGAAATATTTGTCAGCATCACGATGTCGAATATTGCTGAATGGATTACGTGTGACACGGAAATTGACAGCATCCGTTTCGCAGAAAGTGACATTCAGCGGTTTTACGCTGGAAAAACGGTGTTTCTGACTGGATCAACTGGATACATGGGAAAATGTTTGGTTGAAAAATTATTGAGAGGCTGTCCGGATGTAAAACGGATTTACCTGTTGGTCAGAGAGAAGAGGGGCAAAACTCCTGAGGAAAGAATCAACAAGTTTTTCGACGATACGGTAAGTTTGAAGGGCAACATATTACAGTACAATTATCACGAATCAGTAAATAACTAACACTCCGGTGGTTCTGTATGTCGTTATTGGATCTTTATTGACTAGTACTATAACATCAAGTGTTGAAAAGTTTTAAATGTACCGAGCACTTCACGATAGCGAAACGATTCTATAAAATAAAAAACCGTTTCGGAGAAAAATATTTTGAGGCCATGTTGATCTTTAGCCCCACCTTAAGGGGCTGCTGGACTTTCCTGTTTTACCGACGAAAATAGGCGATTTCTTAGTTTTCACTATTCGTCGTTACTATGCGACGCGTATGCTCAAAATCTTACAGGACTTCGGTTTTCTTAATTCCTTGTCAGTTTTTAATTAAAATTCGACTGGACACTGAAGCGTTTATATCAATAACATAATCCTGTATGATTTGACGCATATGTCGGAACTGAAAAATTGTCTAGTTCCGTCGGTAAAACAGGTAAAGCAGGTTAAAAAAAATTGAAATTCTCATAGCACTTCCTCATAAAAGGAAAAAAACGGCTTCAGCATCCCCTTCAGCTTCATTACAGTAGTACTGAAGAAATTAAAGGAGGGCGTATCGTGATTGCAGCTATTCGATACATTACGAAAGATGGGCCTCGATTTCAAGTCAAAGATACACATGGTAGAAGGTGACCTAATGGAAGACGATATCGCCTTATCGAAAAATGACAAGGATACGATGATAGAGGAAGTGAATATAATATTCCATAGCGCATCGAATGTTAAATTCATGGAGAGAATGAGCAAGGCCCTGAAGATCAATGTTATGGGAACACAGTCGATGATTAATTTGGCTAAGCAATGCAAACATGTCGAAGGATTTATGTACGTGTCAACTACGTATTCTCATTGTTATAAAAGAAATATAATGGAAGAAGCATATCCGTCGCCGGCCGATATGAAGATGGTACGAGACCTGATAGCTGCTGACTTGGCGACTCCGACGGGTCTCAACGACGCGGTACTTTCGGATATTCGCGATAAGTATCCCAATACGTATTGTTTTACGAAGGCCATCGCCGAGGGTTTGGTCGATGACGCTGGCAAACAATTACCATTTCCGTGCATTGTATACCGCCCGTCTGTAGGTAAGTCTCAGAAAATAAATCAACAACTTTTCAATAAATCGTCTATGACTCTCAAGAGATTTTTGGAAGATGTTTGAAAAGTGTCCTAAAACAAAAATTATATACCTTTAGTACTGTCCTCGTGGAAAGAGCCTGTGAGAGGCTGGTGTGGGAATGTAAACGGTCCAGCTTTGTTAATCATGGGTTACGGATTAGGTGTCCTTCATACATCAATAATGGCAGACAATGTTATGGATTTCGTCCCTGTCGACATGTCAGTCAACTCGATGCTGGTTTCGATGTGGGATGCGGTAAAGAATAGGTAATAAATAAATAAAAATACTAAGTCGAAGCAGTGTTAATAATCGACAGTTCTTTTCGCGTGTTATCTTTACAGGCCAAGTGTATACGGAGCTGTAGTTTATAACTATGGAAGTAGCATGGAAAAGCCAATGTCAATTAAGCGTTTACTAAAGACGGTTTATTCACCAGACGATAAATGCCCGACTCCATCTATTTACGCGATGTGGAGGCCCTTTATCATTTATACCAAATGTATTTGGTACTTCTGGATAATTCACATTTTCTTTCATTTATTGCCGGCTCTGATGGTCGATGCATACTTACGCGTAAATGGAAAGAAGCCACGGTGAGTAAAAAATCGATGACGAAAAAAAGGGCGAAAAACGAGTTGCACAATCATTATTTTAATGCAAACTTCGCAGAGCTTTGTCGGATTGCAAAAAACTTATTTCGTCTCACTCTGTGGTGAAGTACTTCATACTCGGCGAGTGGATGATAGATATATCGAAAATGAACAAAGCGATCGATCGGTTGAGTTCGATTGACTATCAGTTGTTTTTCTGCGACATTAGAAAATTAGACTGGGAAGATTATTGTTCGGGGTACTGGAACGGACTTCGATTGTACATTCTCAAGGATCCGATGTCAACGCTGCCGGCGGCCCAACGAAAAGCCCGCATTATAGAGACAGTACATCGTACTGTGAAATACACAATAATCTTATTGCTCGCATATGTAACATTACGATTCTTAGGTCTGTTGTAAATCTAAAATGCACGAAGACCCAACAATTTTGTTCCCTCATAGAGGAAGCTTTGTAATAGTGCTAAAAAATGCGAGATTTTAATGAAAACGTGTTCAGAATATTGCAAAAACCAGCGAGCAACTGAGGCTACCACCGGCCTGCACGCATAATCAGATAGTTGAACTAAATTATCGTTGAAATCCCGAGTCGATAATGTCATTTTATATTATAGAAGCGCAGTTTGAATATAGTGTGCGGTGGTTTTCAACTCCGCACATAAGTTCTAGGGTTAATCATTTTTAAAATACTTACACTGTAAAAATAAATTGTGAATTTAATATATTGGAAATTGAAATTTGCTTACATTACCTTACATTAATTGAACATGAAAATACCAGATATTACAAGTACAAATCTTTGCCTGAAATTTACAAATGTTACTATAAAATTGCAACGTACATGCGGTTGAAATTTCAGAAATAGTTTATGTAAAAGTGCTTCCAATACCGTTCATTAATTTTCAAACAACATTTTATTACAGTGTATATATATTGGAACGCGGCGTTTTTAATGCGCGGTACAATTGCGCCTCCTTTGGTGTGGCTCAGGGCTGGTCCAGCCAACATGAGGAGCCTGCGAGAGGTTCATAGGAACAAATTCTAGATTTATTAGGAGAAAGCGATCGTGAATCGATTCGGCGAGTCGACGGGACGATATTGGGCGAAATAGAATTATTATTTATTGTTTCTGAAATCGGATTTTCAAGCACCTCAACCGAGAAGCTGCCCATCGGAACTGGAATCGTCAAGTGAGGGGTTTTATACCCTGGCAATTGGAATCTATCGATAGCGGTGTTTTAGCCAACCCGCCACCAGCGTCGAGGATCGTAGCCTGGTTGGCCACAGAGAAACTTCGAAGGAACGGAAGCTGTTCTGCACTCCAATCTCGCGGCCAGGATCCGAGAGGACATCGTCGTCTCGAGGTATTGCTCGCTGGGCTCGCAAACGTTTCGCGTTCCCTTGGCCGATGAAATCGTTCGCGACGAGCGGTAACGTCGAACACGCGAGGACAGCGATCATCGGCGGTTCCTACGAAAACGTTTAAGGTAGTCCTTGCGAATAGTGTTCACTTCGCATAAGTTTCAGAGAAATGAGAGGGAATTTCAAACACTTCTCGATGGTATTAAAATCTGAAAAAAATCAAGCATATTAAAGGTGCTGAAAAGATTTATTTTGCATAATAATAATTCCAAAATGTTATTAATAAATCGATGAAAAATTGAATTGTTCACCAAATTTTCCGAAAACCTAGCATTAAAAAAATGATAATGATTCGTTCATTTTTCCCATATAAAAAAAAAAAATTCAAAGTGAATTTAAAAATCTGAAAAAATGCACACGTATTCAAAAAAATGAACGAATCATTTTCATAAAAAAAAAGTTGGTTTGCTGGGTAATTTGGTAAAGAATTAATTTCTTGATTAATTTGTTAATAACATTTTGGTATTATTATTATTATTATGCAAAATTAATCTTTTCAATACCTTTAATATGGATGCATTTTTAAAGATTTTTATACCATCGAGAAGTACTTGAAATTGTCTCTTATTTTTCTCGAACTTATGCGAAATGAGCGCGAAGCGACACAACTACCTTAAAGTACAAATCTTTAAATACATTTTTTGACTTGCACAAAAGTGTAGGCCATTATTTGAATCTAATAAGGATTTTTTTAAAGCAAGGAAACATTGATATCATCTTAATAAACATCATTTAAAGATCGAAATTTACTTTGATTTTAATACATCTTTTTTTCTGGATGTAGATATTTTATCTTCCGAATCTTTTCTTATTTGTTCCTCGCAATTCCGACCACTTTTTGATGGATTCTGTCGTGTGAGGAAATTTTCCGCGTCACACCCAGCGTTAATCCTGCAACGGCAATACTACGTAGTCTGTAAAAGAACAGTGCCTAATCAGGATGATCGTAAGACGACGACTAAAAACATTTCCGAGCCGGCCGAAGCCGCCGAAGCTTCGATATCCCCGTCAATGTCGACTCGAACGTCGCCGGAGACTCGTCGAGTAGGGCTGGTGTGCTCGCCGACCGTTCGTCGATGGACCCGGCAGGGGTTGTTCGGGATGTTGGATCGGCGCGCGCCTGCTCGGCTCCATCCGGTCGACCTCGTCCTTCTCCGTCGATCTCTGCGGGGGCAGCAGCCCGTCGAGCCTGGCCCCCACCCTTCGGCATCTCGCCAAAGCGGCGGCGGCGGCGGCTCCAGCGACTCCAGTTACGGCGGCGCTGCACTTGTTCTCACCGTCCACCTCTTCCCCCACCCCCTCGCCCCTCCGCTGTCGGACGGCGCGCGCGCGCCCTGCTCACGTTTCCCCCTCCCTCCACTTTCTCAGCGCAGCTCCCCGCCTGCGTTCGTTAGCGCACCGGCAGCGGCACACACGCGTTTGCTCCTTCGCCGAACGAGGTAGCGAGTGGAGATCACGATTTGTCGCGGCTAGTTTCGGTATCGTTAGTGAAGTTGACAACCGGTCCCTCTTCCCGACCCCTTCGAACAATCGCCGCTACGGCCGAGTATTAACAGTCCTCTCGGGTAACGAGAAGAACACCGGCCAAGGAAGTGCAGGAATACGTGCAAAAACTGAGCCCCTCGCGAAGTGTCGATTCAACGAGAGTTCTCGACCGTTGTGAGCGATCGGTCAGTTACTCTCACGTGTCGTCTCGTCGGTGACTGTGAAGAACGGAAGTTAGAGAGATCGAAGTCTCTTCTACAAAGCTGCGACGAATTGTCAACATGCAGTCAAGTTCGTGCGGTGCGAGTCGCCGGTTCTGTGGGCTTTCTTTCTGAGCCGAGGAAAACGACCTTTGTCGCCTCTCTAGATCGGTTCGATCGCTTCGCTTCTGTTGTTATTCCCCCACCGCTCTGAGCCCCCCCCCCCCCACCCCCCACCCCCCCCGCCGACCTCTCAAGCGAATGGATTACTCGTCCCGCATCCGAAGAAAAGTGCGTCCGAACTCTCGTCGCAACAGCGTGAGACTAATACTCCAGCTTGCGGAAGGCACCTCTGAGTACTGACACGTGAAGCTCGGCCGATCGATCGACCGACGTCGTGACGCCGCACCGCCCTTCTCCTGGAGAATCGCAGCCCCCCCCGGCCGCCGCCTCCTCATTTGCCATCGTTCCCGTGAAAATTTTTGGGCGAAAGGCGCGCGCCTCTCGCAAGTGCGTCGCCACCGACACACTCGACCCGAATGACGATACTTTCGATACCTTCACTCAATTTCCCACAAGTATTTCGTCAAGACACATCTCACGCCCGAGTTAAGCGCAGAAACTTCCGAGCCAACTTAAGAGACCTAATCGGTATCCATTCCGTTAACGTTACCGCAGTGCAATTATGCGTATTTTCCTCGGCGTTTGATTAATCGGTCTACGGAGTTGAATCCGGATCCTCGAATCGTCGATACAACGATCCTGCGCACGTGACCGAACCGACCTGCGTGCCGGTCTTAACTCGCTGGTGCGCTGCGATAAAGTGTTTGTTGTTCGAGAAGAGCGCGACCTTGCGGCGATCGGCGGAAGGTGATTTTTGTTTTTATAATCGTATTGTGCGATTGGGTCGATGTCGTTTGTGATCGAGGGAAAGAAGAATCGAGTTAATTTTTCGGCGTTTACGCCTGATCTTTAGACGCCTCTGGAGGGACGACGAGAGATTGTGCCGAGCGGCGAAACACGACCTGATCGGGCGTTAATGACACGTCTCTGTCATCCGCCGTCACTGCCTACGCGGCGAAGCGAGATTGTGTAAATACGCCCACTCCGCAACGTGACGAGAATCTACACTAATCTCAGTTCGATTCGACGAGCGAGAGGAGCTTCCTAGACAAGCGTGCTTCGGTCTTTCTTTTTTAGGGAAAAAATAAATCGCGAGTGAGAGAAATCATACGTTGAAAGTGAGCTACGAAAGTTCGTCTGGATTAATCGTGTTGTACGGATTAAGGACTTTGCTTTGATTTTTTTGTGGGGTGGACGTGTGTCAATGGTGCTGATAGTATTTAGTGTCGAGCTTCAATAACGACCGACGGTATAATAAGGTTTGGGGCAAACTTTGTGCGCGATCTGAAACAAGTGTGTTTGTAATTATAAAGTATGTTAACGATGAGGATGCTGAGATCTCTAACGGAGTCCAAGGACCTTTTCAACATGGGAAGGCTACTGCCGATCGTCCTATTGTTCATCTTCTTCATCGGTCAAGGTATTTCTTTTTTAAGCATTATATTATCGCGGCAATTTTCAGAACTCCGTACATATAATTGGTTTTTGTTTATATAAATGATTTAATTACTTGATGTAGAAGAGCGAAACTGTCTCGATAGCAGCAGCAATTTACTTTTACTTTGACAAAAATGAATTATTGTCGATCGACATTTTTCGGCAGTTACAAAACCATTTTTCCACGTACATGGTTGGGGAAATAATTTTTACAAGCGCGTCGAAGAAAAGAATCCCCGTCGGGCTTGAGATGAAATTTTCTGTAAAAAAGTATTAAAAAACGAAGACTCGTGAAGGTGAAGAAATACTTGCTTTAATAAACAAAGTTTCATTTAATAACTTTCCAGCGGAAAATTCTACTTAATATTGACATTGAGCAATCGATATTAAGAAATAAAATCTAACTAACGACAAAAAATTTAGTAAAAATCCTACTTTTCCTCGTCATCAAAACCGACCCATGCTAAATGACTCAAGCTTTATTGTTTATATAACTCCGAATCCATGTGGGGAAAAAACCATTGAAAATTCTTTATAAAAAAGTTCGTTACGTCACACTCTGCAATTTTTATGTGGCAACAATATTTCTCCGAATGTAACATACACTCGGATAGTAAATAAAAATAAAAAACAACTAATTGTCAGTTCTCCCTATTCATCATTTTGTTTCGTTTTTTTCTGTATTTTTTTAGTTCGGAAACCGCGGTTGATGTTGGTTGCAATTTTGATACATTCGACCTAAACATTCGTTTTTAACGACACGACAACAATATTTCTGCGAATGACCGCTTTCACCGACCTACACCTCAAATAAAAATATATGATCTGAAAACTGCGAAAAAGAGTTAAAATAAAAAAAATGGTCCAACGCCAGAAATGCATATGGGCTGTGCTTATATACAGCCCATATTTATTTATGTCGTTAAGCTATCGATATGTACATTCCACTCCATAACGAGACTTTACGATGTGATTCGATCACTTGCAAAAAGAATGAATCAGAGTGACCGCTAAATGAGATGCAGAAAAATCGCTGACGTTTCTGTGACAGAATTTTCAACAAAGGAACAAACGATAAAAACGATTTTTTTAAATTTATTTATTTGTTTATTTATGTATTTACGGGACGAACCCTTTTACATTTTCAGTTTTTACAGTTTATATAAAATTTCACAGATGTAGCTTGTATAATATATAAAAAGTCATTATTATCCATTACTTTAAGATATTTCTCATTTTCATAAATTTTGTTGCGAGATCACAATATGAATAATGTTATGTTACAGACATTAATGAACCATTAATCGAATTAACTATTAAGTATTGAGGCTGCATATAAGTATTTCAATCACGTTTCGAATACCAATGAATTATGTCATTTTTATTTTACCTTTTTCTATACATATAAATATACTTTTATGATCATA
Organism: Ichneumon xanthorius; assembly: GCA_917499995.1. Lineage (NCBI taxonomy): Eukaryota > Metazoa > Arthropoda > Insecta > Hymenoptera > Ichneumonidae > Ichneumon > Ichneumon xanthorius. The sequence continues at coordinate 15,916,612 of OU824200.1, read as the reverse complement.
ATACGTATTTTTTTTTGGAAAAGCATTTTGAAACGTTTTTAATTTTTACCAAGAACAGGACGACAAGAATTACCTTACTCTCTTCACCTCAGTAACTTATTTATCCGAGCAAATTTCTTTTTGGTTTGCATTTTTAACGAGTCCGTCTTTCTTTTTTTCGAGCTTTCTGAGATTTTGCACATGTTCTAGCGAGCTCTATCCATAGTCGATAAAACTTTTGAATTTCTGAACTTTCCCCGATATTTCCCTGATATCCTTGATGAATTTAAAATTGCCTGATTTTCCCAGGTTATTGAAGTTTTGGCGGACAGTTGTCAGCCTGGCGAACCCTTGTAACACAGTAATTTAAATTGTACATCCCACAAAATAACGTGTTATGTAAAAATAAAATAAAATACCATTGATTGAAACTTGTGATAAGAGAGTGCTAAATTATTTCTCGCTCAAAAATAATCACTGGTTAAGTAAAATATATATAACATTTACATAAATTTATGTAACACTTAGGTCACAAGTAAATATCTCGATTCCGTCATTGTAGCTTTTATTTGCAAGTAGCAGGTGTACGTCGCTTGCCCGCACGCATTAACATTTGAAATTACACTACCTTTTTATAAAATTTCCCTAACAAATGTTGCATATCCATTCTTGCAGAAATGTTACGATTGTATTTTGCTGTAGCGCAATAATGTAACTCGGCTGTATAGTATTAGCAGGTTACGGTGCGTTACGCGTTCCGCCCATTCGCATGGGTCTCGTATAATGGCCCAGATCTGTCCACAACCCCGTGATCTCATCATATTTTCATAAACGCTACTTACGGTGCGACAGTGGAGATATCTGTATCTGTAAGTGCCTGTGAGTACCTGTGAGTATCCGCGAGTATCCGTGAATATCCGTGAGTATCCGTGAGTATCTATGAGTATCTGTATCTGTGAATTTCTTTGTGCGAATCTATGAGATTCTGTGAACATCTGTGAGTATCTATGAGAATCTATGAGCATCTGTGAGTACTTATGAGTATCTGTATTTGTATCTGTATCTGTATCTGTATCTGTATCTGTATCTGTATCTGTATCTGTATCTGTATCTGTATCTGTGAATTTCTTTGTGCGAATCTATGAGATTCTGTGAACAACTGTGAGTATCTATGAGAATCTATGAGTATCTGTGAGTATTTATGAGTATCTGTATCTGTATCTGTATCTGTATCTGCATCTGCATCTGTATCTGTATCTGTATCTGTATCTGCATCTCATCTGTATCTGTATCTGTATCTGTGAGTTTCTGTGAGTTTCTGTAAGTTTCTGTGAGTTTCTGTGAGTTTCCGTGAGCATCTGTGTGAATCTATAAGAGTCTATGAGTATATCCGCGAGTTCAGTCGATGGTCATGACGGATGAGAATATTATCGCGCTTTCGCTAGAACCGTGTGAATCAGTGAGTACTGTGAGTGTCTGTGCGTACCTGTGTGAGTGATGGCGAGATATGTGAGCATCTGTGAACAGATGTCAATATTGGTGTGAGTGCCGAATCGACACGAACTTTGTTATTATTTATTATGTAGATTGTGACACAACACGAACATCATATTGACGTCAACATTACGGAACATCCCTGTGTTTTTAAGAACGTGAATCTAAAATTGATGTAACTGTTGCAGTCTTCGTGTCGTAGTCTTGTAAGGCTTTGATATTTACAACTTCGGTATCTTCCACCCACTAGGGATAAAGTCCGTAATAGGGTATAATAGCGGCGGATTTAAACGCTATCAAAGTCTTTACGCAAATATTGAGTGGAACTGGCGCTGCTGGTGTCTCCAGACGCTTTAGCGACTAGTGCTGTGCTGCCGGCTGCTGGCGTCATCCCCGGTTCCGCAGATTGGAGGTAATCAGGCATTGGACTGTTGCACCTGTGCGGTCGGCTGCTAGCTGCTTCCTGAATCCAGTCGGCGCACATTGCACACCCTGCGCACCACTGCTCCCCTCTGCTACGGCTCGAGCATATGCGACTACCACGGATGAATACCGCGCGCGCGCACGTTAGTGAGGAATACAGAAATTGGGACGGAAAATCTTGTATGTATCCCACCTGTATATACGAATTACAATTATCGTTGAGCTTGTACGAAAATATAATTTATATTCGTGTAATTATCGAGCGGAGAGTTTCGGGACCTGTAGATATTACAGCCAGAAAATTAATTTATTTGACGGCCACCGTTTATTTGGTTTAAGTAAGATATTTATTTGATTCAAATAAATGTATGCAACAATGTAGTAGTTACAGTATATTTCGCGCGCGAGCATGCTGCTTTATTCGTTTTATCCCGGTTTTCCATGTTATCCGAGCATACCCCGAGTAGAAATTTTCGAGCGTTACATCGGGCCCTGATAGGGTCCTGATAAGGCCTTATCAGGCCCTTGTCAGGCCCTTATCAGGCCTTGTCAGGACCTGATCAGGGCCCGATGTAACGCGTCAAAATTTCTACTCGGGACACCTTGCGACTCGTGCGATTGCAGCCCTCGCTTCGCTCGGGCCGCAAACCTCACACTCGTCGCAATCGCCAACTTTCGACCCTTGTTGCACAATATACTATTTCGATTGAGCTTTGACAACGTATATATTTTTTGTTAGCAAACTCGAATGGGTCGATAGATGTAAAATTATAACATTATCAATAAAACTTTCTCCTACTACTACTATTATTTTCGTCAAGGGTACCTGATAAAACAATACTTCATAACGGACAAAAAAATCCATATGTGAGATCTATCGAATCACTACGTACGTAATAACCCATACAGACTCTCGAATCAAGCACGAATGCACTGTAAAAAAAATTTGTGACCGGTATAACAAACCATCAGCAAAGGCGGATTTGGAATATATGGACGTCCACTGAACCATACTATTTACTACGTGCATACAAATTCGCCAGCAGTGACCAAACAGTTAGAAGGGGCAATCGAAAAATTTACCAAATGAACGTGAATAGCAACGGCGTAACAAAAAATTCGTGTGAAATTTAATGTACTTTTTAATTGAAATTAAAGTAAATTATTAAAATTAAAGTACTGTCATAGTAAAATTAAAGTACTTTCATAGTAAAATAAAAATACTTTCATAGTAAAATCAAAGTAAATTATTAAAAATAAAGTCCTTCCAATGATTTTAAGGCACTGAACATGAATTGTTCATCATAATTGTACATTAAATTTAATATACCAGTTTTTGCATAAAAACTTCCAGTCCAGTACATTAAATTTCATACGAACTTTTTTTTTACAGTGTTGCTATACACGTTCATTTGGTAAATTTTTGATTATCCCTTCTAACTGCTTGGTCACTGCTGGCGAATTAGTATGCACATAGCAAATAGTATGGTTTAGAGGCAGTCCATATATTCCAAACCTGCCTCTGTTGGTGGTTTGTTATACCGGGCTTGCGATACCTGGAATTGGGATGGGCGCTGGTGTCATACACACAGCTCGGCCCTAGCCTAGAACTCCAGGAAAGCACAACAGCGCCCGGAAACCGCCTTTCTCTTCGAAACGCACCAACCGCGAGTTTTCCAACAAACTTGGGTTTTACCTTTCAAATCCCTCGGATGAATTACCGGAACGTAAAATTTGACGGCGCTGTATCGACTCCGAGTTCGAGCTCCTGCTGCCGCCCCGCGGTGTTTCACATACCTGAAAAAAAACATTAAATAGAACAAAAAATAATGGAATATTCAAATAAATTAAATATATTCAATTAATGTATAATAATTGTAAAAACTTTAAATTGAGTTTTACTTGGCAAAACTTTTTGTTTTTCCACACTTGCAATATATGCCCAGTGTGGAAACTCCCGTTGGAGCTTCAGGAAAACCGGAAACCACGACCGAGCCTTTCGGTCGGGTTTGCCCGTTTTTCTCGTAAAAAGGGCAAACCCAGCGACCGCGGTATTAAGGTAGTCCTTGCGGATGGTGTTCGCTTCGGATAAGTTTTAGAGAAATGAGAGAGAATTCCAAACACTTCTCGATGGTATAGAAATCTGGAAAAAAACCAAGCATATTAAAGGTGCTGAAAAGGTTAATTTTGCACAATAATAATTCCTAAATGTTATTAACAAATTGATAAAAAATAGAATTGTTCGACAAATTTCCCGAAAACCTAACTTAAAAAAAAAACGATAATGATGTTCATTTTTCTGTATACGTATGAATTTTTTCAGATTTTTGAATTCACTTTGAATTTTGTGACTTTCTACACATTTTTCCCAAATAAAACGAACAAAATTTGAAGTGCATTTAAAAATCTGAAAAAATTCATACGTATTCAGAAAAACGACCGATTCATTTTCATAAAAACAAAAAGTTGGTTTGCCGGGTAATTTGTTAAACAATTAACTTTTTGATTAATTTGTTATTAACATTTTGGAATTATTATTATGCAAAATTAATCTTTTCGGTACCTTCACCGAATTTTTTAAGATTTTCATACCATCGAGAAGTACTTGCAATTTTCTCTTATTCTACTCGAACTTATGCGAGATGAGCGCGAAGCGACAAAGCTACCTTAATGTATTCGCCGAAGAGGATAGAAAGGCTTTTAATCCAGGAAACGACGGGCAGGATCGCTGTGTTGTTGAACTGAATAACTATCGCAGCAGGATCTCTTCTCGGTGACCGAGCGTACGGTGATTTATATGCGCTGCGCGCTTATTCACTGAATGACTAATCACGCGCGAGCGATATCGGTACTATCTTTGCGTCATTAATCCCCACCGTTACCTGACCAGAATTGTGGACCGGACTCTGCACCTTCTATTACCGTGATTGAATGAGTCCAATATCGAAATATACCGCGGTACGTTCAACAGCGAAAGCATTGTTTTTCCACGGTCGACCTCGTTTATGCGCGATACGTCCGCTCTGCGCGAACCTGTTTTACTGGCTCTACCATACCGGATGTACGCCCTGTGCGCGGGAAAAAAAAATTGCTGGTACAGCAAGAATTTTTTTAATCGTCACTAGTTTGCCTGCTTTACACAGGATTTAATAAAATATATTGCTGCGGCAGCGAACTTTTTGATGGCGCAGAAAATGTAACCTTGCGGCTGCACATTTTTTGTTGCCGCAGTAATTTTTTGCTGTAGCAACAAACTTTTGAGAGATCGTTTAAATCACTCAGTAAAGTGTTGAATTTATTATATGAAAAGCAGATTAAATCTGGTGTCCCTTTCAAAGGCTGTGTTAAAGTAGGTACAAATATGAACCGATGCTCAATCTGATACAAGTCCCATTTCGATGTCATTTACAGTGAGAGAAGGATCTAGTAAATATGACGATATCGCTTGAGAGATATTACCATACCACATAGTAGTAGGGAACTATAGGCCGCCACCTATAGTAGGAAGTACCGGATTTATAAGAATTTTTCGTAGATGTTATGGTAGAAAATCATAGAACATCTGAGACTTCGCCATCCGTGTATGAATTAATGGTGACAATTGGGAGAAATTATTGTTTATGATGATCCTCTTGGGTAGGTGGAAATCGGGATAGAATGTAATGGGCTCACGTTACCACCACACCGACTGTTAATTTTCTTAATTATTGAGTCCCCGGATAGAATACAGCGGCCGACAACTCTGTGATTTAAAGAATAAAGAAACAGTCCTCTCGTCGACCCTTTCATTTTGCTCTTCATTGTCTTCGCACGCAAGTGCAATTCAACACTACCTTCGACGCAGTGCTCTCCGCACCGCGCATATCCCACCGTATAATCCTATTGCACTTGCAGCTAGTAGTGAAAACTTTGGAATATAAATTCAGCGGTGCGCGAATACGAGGACGTCAGTAGCAGGCGAACAAGGAGGTGCGATGGGAATTGTATACGACTCTTTTTAAAGCACGAGTGTACGGCGCACGGGCGCCGAAAACTACATACATACACACACACACACACACTCCGTGTATATTATTTTATACCGCGTCGGAATGAAGCTTCAGGTAGAAATTGGCATGTCTGGACCGTGTAATTTACATTAGCCCGATATAGCGATTAATTTATTAACTTGATTCTCCAGACCCTCGCGTTCCGGCTAACGGGAAACCAATCTGAAAACCAAGCGTCGATTGGTGCGCCAAACCAATTCCGATTCCAACCTTCGAGAGGCGGATGTTTGGTCGATATTTCAAATATAACCGTAATATCAACCGTCATGTGTATCGGCTAGAAGGTTGGTTAACGATTGGATTTTCCCAAGACAACCTAATTTCTGACGTTATACCGAGCGAACATTGATAGCTCTCCACTCAGTTTCGTGAATCCGGTTAGTTTGGGAAAATCCAACCGTAAACTACCCTTCCGACACATAACACCTGGTACGACGATTTGGAACTATCGACCAAAAATCAACCCCTCAAGGCTTGGAATCGGACTTGGTTTGGCATACCAATCGACCGTTTGAGTTGATGTCGATTATCGGAAAACAAGCCAAAGTTGTACACTTGCAAGCGAAGCGAAGTATCGGCGCGACAATTATTTCTGCTTCATGCAAATTCGAATGGCGACGTAAAGAAGTGAGAGGCCAAGAAAGTCAGGAATACACATGGAGGAAAGTGCATTGGCATTCTCGACTCCTCATGTCCGGATAAATCGGAACGTACTTTCCTCAGCGGGTATGGACGTCCGACAATGCGATATGCATAGTCGGCGCGCTGGATGTTCTATGCCCTCCTCATTGGCTGCTTCTATGGAAGTCCTGCCACTTTCAGCGCGGTTCACCGATGCTCAGACGAACTCTGCAGCCCGGCGGACCGCTCGATCGCGTGGGATTCGTCAGTGTGCGGAGGTGTGACGCTGAATACGGGAGTGCTGCTCACCCCCCGGAGGTGAATGCACTTGTCCACCTTGTCCGCCCAGCTTCGATGCGGTAGCAGATATCGTTCGACCGAAATGGATATCCACATCGTGACGATACATAGATATGCATGCTTCTGCTTCTGCACGTCCATTGGTTGTGTCAGCGGGCAATACGATTGCCCGCTGCCCACGGCCCACGGCATGTATACATGTCTATTACACGCGGATGCACTTGTACATTTGTTGCTTCTATTGGATAATGCAGATTGTAGATACGAGAACATTGCGACTCCATTGTTACGTTCCATTACTCACCGTGCTACGCTTACGTTCGATGCTCAGAAATCTACACCGATTGCACTGTAACGGCAATTAACGACTGGACGTGAATATTGAACGACAATGAGGAAGCATGAGGGAATCGTGGGATCGAACACTTTGAAATGTACTCTGCATCGGATTACCGATTATCGAAGATTACAAAGATTACGCGGTATTATGCTCCGATGAGATTATCCGAGACTAATGATTGACTGCAACCGCGTTGCAGCAGATGTTGAAGAACCGGAAGGGATATAATTGAAGGAGGGATGGGGCGGGTTTTCATGGAGAGTTGTTTAATAAGGATTTGTTAAATAGCTAACGGTTATTACGGCTCGATCGCATTGTGCTCTGACAAAAAGAAAGAAAAACAGTTCGTAAGACTGAAACGTATATATGATAACGATGTATTCCGCAGCTAAAAGCCGTTTGATGGAAATTATAAATGTCATCGCTGATGTTTCGTGAGAAATGCTGCGAGTGTCCGAAGCTCTAATATATATTGAGTAATTGCCCAGTGATGGCATGTTGAGAAATGCATGCGCATGCGTTGCGCCCTCTGTCTAATTTATCCTTCTCCCGTTGCTATCTTTAACCTCCTGGTCCCTATAACTCACCACCCAGCCCTCATGATTGGTCCTATCATTGACCCGACTGTCTCTATCAGTTACCACTCTGTTGCGCTGTTTGGCGGCGGCGGCGCCGTCGGCCTCCTGGGGCGTCCAACCTGTGCATGCCTGTATGTGTGTCCGTGTGAGTGTCCGTGTGAGTGTCCGTGTGTGTGTCCGTGTGTGTGCCCGTGTGTGTGTCCGTGTGAGTGTCCGTGTGAGTGTCCGTGTGAGTGTCCGTGTGAGTGTCCGTGTGAGTGTCCGTGTGAGTGTCCGTGTGAGTGTCCGTGTAAGTGTCCGTGTGAGTGTCCGTGTGAGTGTCCGTGTGAGTGTCCGTGTGAGTGTCCGTGTGAGTGTCCGTGTGAGTGTCCGTGTGAGTGTCCGTGTGAGTGTCCGTGTGAGTGTCCGTGTGAGTGTCCGTGTGAGTGTCCGTGTGAGTGTCCGTGTGAGTGTCCGTGTGAGTGCCCGTGTGAGTGTCCGTGTGAGTGTCCGTGTGAGTGTCCGTGTGAGTGTCCGTGTGAGTGTCCGTGTGAGTGTCCGTGTGAGTGTCCGTGTGAGTGTCCGTGTGAGTGTCCGTGTGAGTGTCCGTGTGAGTGTCCGTGTGTGTGTCCGTGTGTGTGTCCGTGTGAGTGTGCGTGTGAGTGTTCGTGTGAGTGTCCAACTATAACACAATATTTTAACATATTGCAGATACATTCGACTGTAACGGTTTGCGTGCGGACTTCAAAACTAAAAGTAGATACAAAGTATAGGAAGATCTTGGATATTTCGGAGGTCGCGGATCTCGCGTTCTTAAGTCTGGGCGCAAAGCGTGTTCACTCGAACGGAAACTTTTAAGAGCTCCCTTATATGTCGCACAAATCAGGTAGGCGGATGTCAACATACTACTATTAGTTGAATGGCTCCGTGGGGGCGGTAGCCGGTGGTTAGCAGAAGGTACTTGGAGCCAAGAAAGAAGCTTCGTGCATGACAATGAGATCGCCAGTTCCAGGCAGGTTGGGTTACGGTCGGAGATGTGTTAAAACAAGCGTGTGGTATTGATTCTTCAGTCGCGTATGTATAAACCGAATAGGACAGTAACAGTTCCTTGAACGACTGTCCATCTTTGTCCGAATGTACTGCGGTGTTCCAGCGAGAATGTTTCCGGTCAATTGAAGTCTCTTTCCCCATCCACGCCATGTTCTTCTTCCGCAGATCCTGCGCAGTGCGAAAGCCCGTCCGCTACCACCGATGGAGTAACCAGCAGTAGAGAAAATGGCAATTGGGGCTGCGTGGCTGGGAAAGGAATAGAATGAAAGAAATGGAGGACAACATCCTACCACTCCGTCCGTAGTCTCAAAACATAAGATTGGGAAAGTAAGAAGTTCCCCAGTGGCTAGCGCCGGTGCAGTTTCCGCTTCTATGGCTGCTGGAAAACTCCTTTGGAGCTAAGCCAGATGCGATTGTCGAGAAATTCACGGCGCTCCGCCGACCAGTCCAAGTGAGAGGAAAGGGAGGGCGCATTTTGTAATGGCGTTGGGCAGACGATAGCTGCTCGCCAGACTCCACAGTAGAGTTCCTCGACGTCCAGGCTGTAGTACAGCAGTCAAGGGTTACGAAATATACTCCTCTCTGTAGGGACTGTGAAACTGTCGCTTTTGATGATGCTTCAATATACTGTATGCAGGAATACAGCGCGGCAAAGTAGTTTTATAACAAATATTTTATATTGCATACCACCACATTTCAAAGGTCGTTCAGCGTCATTGGTTCGAGGTCCTGGAACGCGCATTCATTGGAGATTTTTCGCGGCTGTTGCCATCGGCTTTTAATGGCTGAGAAGGGAGGTGAAGCCATTCAGCTGCTTTAGCCTTGTTCGCCTGTGTGTTTATTATTATATTCATATTCACCCCGCCACTTTGTAGCTCCGGTCGAATGGTTAATGTGTTAAATGTGTTTCACGTGAATATCACCGCGATCGTTGTTTTACGTGCATTTGGCATTGCCTCTATGTTCTGATCTCATTAGCATTTCGATTTGGCTCCCAAAGGACGCCGTCATAGAGTTTCGTAATCAATAAATAATAATAAATAAGTGAACCGTGAAATACATTCGACGCAGTCTAAAATTATTATATATAATATATTTTTCAAGAATAAGAGACGACGATTAGATTTAAAATTGCAGAGGGAAAAAGTATTTGTCGTTAATATTTTATTGGGATGTTTAGAGGTACGGTGGTTTAGCGGGGTTGTTCGAATGTGCTTCAAAGGGTTTTAAGCAACCCGAGCGCGGTAAATTAACTGAGCGCTTGTAGCAGTTTTTATTCTAAAAAACCATGATCTAACATCGATGTTACGTAATTCTCATGGTTGAGGCGTTCCGTCAATAATGAAAGAGAAATAATCACTTGCTTCGGTTAAGAACGATTTATTCACTTCCAAGATACAGTAGTCGTTATTATAATTTTTAATAATACTTATAATTTATTATTGCAACGGTTACATGAGCCTTTAGTTTGGTTGTCGTTAAGATTGATGATAATATATTATTATTACGAATGTAGTGTGATCGGTAATATTTCGATGGACTTGGTAACTGGCGTATGACGGAAGACGACCATCCCGACGATCGTATAGATATAGATATAGATATAGGAAAGAGTATTCAATAAACAGTTGGAGTTCTCTTTTTTTTTTTATAAATCGTTACCTCTCATTTCCATATAACGTAAAAATAATATAAAATAATGATAATATAAAATCTGTTAATACACGGAATATGGGCAGGAATGCTGCATGGGCAGAAGGCGGTTAAATTGCGACTGGGGCGTAGAACATATACGTCATCGGGCAACCGAAAATTTCATTCGCAATTTCACGCTTGCGGCTCGAGCCCGGAATCTCATTAAGCTCGCGAGGTCTAAAGAGGGACGCGGGGCGCTTTAACGGCACGAAATTGGAAATGGTGCGAGCTCATCCTTTCCGTTTCTCCCATGCCTGCCGATATCATCCTGATGCAAGTGCGGTAAATTTATTGTTCGGTCAACGGCAGCGGCAATAGAGCGGAGCAGAGTGGCGGAAGTGCGACGAGGCCTCGTTTAGGTCAATGCGACGTCGTACGTATCTTCGTCAGGATGCGTTGCGATCAGTGGATGTGACGGGTCCCAGGTCTAGAGTACCGGAGCGGCTAGAGTAGTGGAGTGACTACAACACCGGAGAATATGGAGTCCCGAAGTGCCTACAGTAAAGTACCGGAGTGACTGGAGGTTAGGTGTCCGAGGGCGACTAAAGTACCGGAGTGACTAGAGGTTAGGTGTCCGAGGGCGACTAAAGTACCGGAGTGCCTAGAATGCCGGAGTGTCTAGAGTACAAGTATACGGGTGCGACTAAAGTACCGTAGCGCTTAGAATACCGGAGTATCTAAAGTCCCGGGGTGACTAGAGCACAGCGGGCGCCGAGACTATCGGAGTGACTAGAATACCGGAGCGATTCTCTAGTCGCTCCGGTACTATATTCACTCCGCTACTCTACCGAAGTGACTACAGTACCGGAGAATATAGAGTCCCGAAGTGACTACAGTAGAGTACCGGAGTGACTAAAGTACAGGTGTACGGGGGCGACTAAAGTACCGGAGTGCCTACAATGCCGGAGTGTCTAGAATACCGGAGCGATTCTCTAGTCGCTCCGGTACTATATTCACTCCGCTACTCTACCGAAGTGACTACAGTACCGGAGAATATAGAGTCCCGAAGTGACTACAGTAGAGTACCGGAGTGACTAAAGTACAGGTGTACGGGGGCGACTAAAGTACCGGAGTGCCTAGAATGCCGGAGTGTCTAGTAGTGTCTAGTGTCCCGGGGTGCGACACAGGGGGCGGTTGGAGAATCTGAGTGACTAGCGTACCGGCCGGTCCAATTTCCTGGGGTTTCTAAAATCCCGGTGATTTGTGTGCGAAGTTCAGTGCCTCGGTGGGTCTCGAGATTTGGGACGTCTACAGTCCTTGTTCTCGGAGATTCTGCACTTCGAGAGTGAACGAAGAGGAAGAGCGGAGAACCTAAGGATAAAAATCCGTCGGAAGGAATGAGTCACTGACGGTTCAGTTTTCCGCTTGTCACTGTCACTACCTTCTTTTCGGTAATTCTATCAAATGACAAAAACAAAAAAAAAGTTTCGAGCTTTCCACCAAACAGATATACTGATATATTTTCACGAGAATATTATCGGACACAAAGCGGACAATAAATAGGACTCTATTATACGAATATATGTTGAACCGTTAGGGGAATGTCTTTTTGCACAATAATCGATTGTCCGTGCTGCGCAGCACATACCTTAATTTCGGTACAAGCCCGTGAAACCGCGTCTGGATGAGCTCGCGCTCCGCTAATTCATTCATGAATGTTAAATTCCTATAATACCCTTCCATCCCTTTCAGCGTACGTGCACACAACGCTCGGTTAAAAGTTTATTTCGTGTTTATTTTGTGCCGCCCCTTTTTACCTTTTTTCGCCAGCTTTTTTTTTTGTGTATTACGTTTCAAACGTGCCAGCACCGAGTTCAACGTGTCGACTGGCCAGCCGTAAAAGTTTGCTTTGCTCTAGATGACTGGAAAGGGGCATTGACATCGGTCACAGCGGGCAATGTACGTTGCGAGGGATGAACGGGAACTCTCCATGATTGGTAGCAAACATAAATGCAAGACCGTGTAGCATCATGTCGTGTTTGAGAGATTCACCGAGGACGCATACCACGTACAAATTGTCCGCTAAATGGAAACTGCACACGCACACGAGCACCGACTGCTATGACGTTTATTTTCTCGATCCTCCCGTGGCTAGGGTGAGTTTCGAACGCTCCGAGCAGAAACAAGCCATCTCTGCGCTGTACTCTTGTATTTGTTAGCTGCGTATATGTATTAACACGAACAAACGGACGTTCACGCTTCCATGGTTCCTGTGATGATGTGTGAGAACCAACAAACCAGCTCGTAAAGCACCGTGGATATAAATACCATGCATCGTACTAAACCTACTCGAGGTGGACTAATAACAGAAGCTCAAAGAATATGTAATTAGCAGTAATTGTCTGATGTCACGACCGGGACGGGGAGCCCTCGATGCGGTCACACGGGTTCTTTTGGTACAGCAATGGAATACCGACACGCAATTTCTTGCCTAGTCTTTCCCACCGGCTCTTTTTTCCATGCGGAGACTCCAAACGGAGAGGCACAGGTGCAGTTTGCCCATCGAGGTGTCGCCCATCAACGAACGGCGGCTCTTTGTCACAGGATCCTACCTCACCGGCTATCGATGCAATTCCCCATCCAGACTCCCATTTTCGGAATTCAATTGTATTACGCCAATTTCTTCTCCGAATGACGATAAATACGTATTGCTTGCTGACCCCGTCAAGGATCGCGGGCGTCGTGAGAAGGGAAATGGTGTTACGCATTGAGACAGAATGTTTTTCGACTATTTCGTCAAAATATCCCACCTGACAAAATGAAATAATAAAGCTTAGATAATATAAGCGATTATTAAGTTAACGTGTAGCAGACGTGGATCTTATATATAAGATTCGAAAATGATCTCGGGTAGTAATCTCGGGGACACGAATTCTCAAGTCCCCATTACGGATGAAAAATGTATTCTGATGATTGCAATGTGTGAAGATAAAAAACTACAAAAAAGCAATTGTGGAATGCTAAAAGAGTATGTAGGAGTCGCGCAGATCGATAAAAGTGTTTTTCCTGACTACCCTAAAAAGGCCCTATTTCATGCCTGCAACGGGGGTGGAAAATGTCCGATTCATGAAAAGTTTCACTTCTGTTCAATGTACCTCGATATATAAATATCCTGAGAGGGGTTTCTTCTTTGCGAGCAAGCTTTGCTTTCCTGAAGGTCCGGGACCTGCAGCGGTTACTAATTGAATTGCGGTTGCGAATGCACTTCGGATGACACCAGATACACTCGCATTCGCAAAGACCTTGGGGAAATCACAATAAAAACTACGCTGGGTGTAGCCGGATAGAGGCCATTTCCAGAGATCCGGAGAAAGCCTTGGTAGCAATGTTGGAGCGTCAAATCAAGCTCTGATAAGGCGGGGGCCCCGACGAGGACCCCAATGATACGCTCAAAAATTGCTGCTTGGACGTCGATAAGGTAACACGATTTATACCCTAACGCGCAGCAGCTCACGAAAAACCTTTTACACTCACGCGGAAATCGAACCCGAGGCTTTCGGGTCACCACTGCCAGCACTGGATTTAGCAAGCTTAGTCCGTGGACCACCAGGCTGGTCGAAATACGTTTGTAATTCACAGGAGAGTTTCTGCCTCTTTCTCCAAAGCATATGGAATCTTCGCCGTGAGAGAAACGTTGGAAATTGCCCTCGAGGAAAGGTTCACAAAAACCGGCAAGCAGTCGATAAAAATGGCTTTACCGATTGATGGTTAGCAGTACAGTAGGATTCATTTTATGTTACTTGTACTCGTAGAAATGTAGGTAACATCATATGCACTTGTGAGTTATTATTATTATTATTGTTATTTACAGAAAATAAGTTTACACTTTTTAGTTCTGCTTGAGTTATGATTGATGTTTATCATACTTTTTGATATGAGGGAGTTAATATGAGGAAGAAAAATGATTTAACAATTGGCCTTTAAAAATAAAAAACCACACCTATCGGTGCAGGTGGTAAAATTACACGGAATGTTTTGCGTCCCAAGCCATTACAGTGATTCATTGACTATTCACACCGGTGGAACTCATGTCTTCTCTTTCTTCATCTCCTTGCCGGGACAAGTGCTCCGGTGGTGTCACAATGATACAGCTTCTCGCTGTTAAAATTGCCTCGCAGCACTGCGACGGTGACGGGGGAGAAGGAGGAGGAAAAATAAGAATAGGACAATAACTACGTGGAAAATGTGAGAGAAGGTAAATAAAAAAAGTTGCAGAATAAGTGTTGCGAGAGTACACCGAGCGAATGCATACAGTGAATGTATACATGCAAATCTATCGTGTATAATAGCCTACAATCATATATTCTTGCTCCGTATTAAACTGTAGTTTCTGGCTTTGTATTGTATTTGTATATGTGAGCCATTCTCCACCAACTCGACCCCTTTCTTCTCGGATCGGTTCCGTAATTGGCCAAATTGCAGAACTACTCGAAGGTGCTCTATATGAAATTTTTCAAATTTTTAAATTCACTCGTTTCGGAAATGATTTTTTTTTACTTGTGTATCTTGGACGAAACAGCTTAAATAAAAATATGTTGGAACAATTTTTTGTTTTATTTTATTTTTTCATAAACTATTCAATGCCATATGTGTAATATTTTTTATTTCGTATCGTATCATCCCTCGTATCGTGTAATATTTTTTATAATCACTCTTCGAAATTTTCGGTAATGGTATTTTTTTTAAATTTTATATTGTATTGTAAATTTCGAAGAAATTCATAGCACCTTTCATATTGAGCAAAAATTCCGTGTAGTCTTACTTTGGTTAAGTTTTCATAAGAGCCCGTGCATAAAACCCTATTTTTTGTATTAATTTTTTCGATTATTCATTCCGCAACCAATCCTAAAACTTCGTGATCAGTTTAACTACAATGCTACAAAAATTGAACCCCCTTAAGCTCGAAATCGTTTTTTACGAGATACAAAAATTGAACTCGTACATTGGTGCACGCGATAGCAGAGCCAGCAGATTTGATACTATTGACATTGTCGCCACAGTGGCGAGCTTCCTCTCTAATTGCGGTCAAATTTGCGAGAACGTTCTCTGAAACCCTGACGATATTCTCAACGTATCCGTTTCCAGTTGTAAATTTCTCGTCGACGCACGCGCTCATGTTAGCGACTACAACGAGTCCGGTATGTTCAAACTCGGAAGCCCTCTTGTTGCAGTCGGTGCAATCGACACCGGTTTCTCAATTTCCGCTTGAGCCTGTGAATAGATGACATGTCACACATGAAGAAAAATAGTTCTGTTTCACTAACAAAATGTAGATCGTTAATAATTTATTGTTGTGGCAGCAAAAATATTTGTTGCCACAGCAAAATATTTGTTGCCACAGCAAAATATTTGTTGCCACAGCAAAATATTTGTTGCCACAGCAAAATATTTGTTGCCACAGCAAAATATTTGTTGCCGCAGCAAAATATTTGTTGCCGCAGCAAAATATTTCTTGCCACAGCAAAATATTTGTTGCCACAGCAAAATATTTCTTGCCACAGCAAAGTATTTTGTTGTGGTAACAACATTTTTCATTGTGACGAACAACGAGGACGAATGAAGAACAAGAAGGGGGTGAACGAGATTTTTTTTAGCATTGATATTATTGAAGCATTTTTATTTTACATCTCACGATAATACGGCGTGGCCCCCAGAAAATTAAAAAAATGTTTATTTAAGGACCACCCTAATGTAGGCGTCTGATGGATGAAATGCGATAAAAATTAAAAAAAAAAGAAAAAACAGGACCTCTCGATGAACGTCGTCAATTAGCAGGTGCCTGGGTCTCCGTCGAATCCGAGGCGAACAACGAGGAGGAATGAAGAACGAGGAATGGGTAACGAGATGATCGAGGGTTGCGCGGTGAGCGAGGGGTTCGTTGCCCGAGCCGGGGATTGCGAGAGGAAAAGAATAGAGCAGGAGAGAAGAAGCGCGGCCCAACGAAAGTCACATTACTTTTCCACGCAGGAAGGAAGGGGCAGAAGCGCCCAGGTCGGTGCCACCGACGACGAAGGTTAGAGGGAGCCCGGCGGGTCATCGTCTCTCCGCCTCCTCTCCCTGGTCGACGTCTGGTAACGAACGTGGAACCTGGAACGAAGCCAGCCGCCAATCTATTACGCTATTAGACGGGGCGAACGGAACACAGGGTGAATCCATCCGCTGGCGGGGTGAAGCGGGGCGGTCCATACCAGTAACTAACGCATTTACTAATTGGTTCTCACATAAATATGAAAATCCTTGTACGGGCCTCCGGTGTTACGCCGTCCTCTCCGCGTCAGCCTGCCTCGACCTTTTCTATCTCCTTGTATATCTAAAACGTGGTGTGTGTCTCTCCGTCCACGGCGCGCCATCAACGTCGGCGAGGGGGCCGATGATGAGAGGCGCTTCGCGAACAATGTTTCCGAGCTCGAGCTTCGCGTGTTCGCGCGGACGATGCCTGATGTGGGTATCTTCCTTCACTGAGAAAAAATTACATAGTAAAAGCAACAATATTCATTTTTTTTCCAGAAAAAATAGTTCCCAGGGGGAACGTCTAGGGCTGTACATTTGAGCAGTCTTGGCAGGCTAACAAATCTTAGCCGGCTAAAAATTAGCCGCAGTTTAGTCAGCTTATTTATCCATTTCTGTTTGCTTAGATTCGACTACCTTTAAGATCTTAGCCTTTAAGATCTTAAAAATTAGCCTTTAAGATCTTAAAAATTAGCCTTTATGATCTTAAAAATTAGCCTTTAAGATCTTCAAAATTAGCCTTTAAGATCTTAAAAATTAGCCTTTAAGATCTTAAAAATTAGCCTTTAAGATCTTAAAAATTAGCCTTTAAGATCTTAAAAATTAGCCTTTAAGATCTTAAAAATTAGCCTTTAAGATCTTCAAAATCTTATTCCAACCAGGGCTGTACAGTTGAGCCGTCTTGGCCGGCTAAAAAATCTTATCCGGCTAAAAATTAGCCGCAGTTTAGTCAGCTTATTTATTCATTTCTGTTTGCTTAGATTCGACTACCTTTAAGATCTTTAAGATCTTCAAAATCTTATTCCAACCAGGGCTGTACAGTTGAGCCGTCTCGGCAGGCTAAAAAATCTTATCCGGCTAATGGACATTGTAGTTTAGCCGGTCAAGCCGTCTATAATGTCCAAACTATAATGTCCATTAGCCGGATAAGATTTTTTTATCCTGCCAAGACGGCTCAGCTCTACAGCCCTAGGAACGTCTACATTGTATAATTACGACTATGACAAAAAAAGCATGGATGCAAGCACAATTATACTTCAACCAATGGAATATATACTATCAGAAACTATCTATATAGACTTTTCCCCCGGAAATTATTCAATAGGGTAAAAGTGGTGAATATGGCCCACCTCGATTAACACGTAAATCAATGATATATGGACCGGTCCGTATTCCCCACTTTTACCCTATAGTAGAAATTACTTTTTTTTTCTCAGAGTTTCTTATAAATTTTCTGTAGTTTCTTGGTTTCGCGGTGAGCTTGACTCTGCCCTAATAAACACAGAGGCCGGTGTTTCTCATCTTGTCTTCAATCCCTCACGGGGCTTCAATTACTTTCGCGCCCCGCATGCGAAGTGTCTTCGTTTGCCGAGTTCACGGCTATCTCACATTATGGCGATGTATTCAATAGAGCAAAAATAATGCCGCGTTCACGCGAGCGTCACGGACAAGCGAGGCGCCGTTTCGATGGCGGAGTCGTGTGAACGAAGAGTCGAAAGGTCGGGTATCCGCTGACGTGTGCAGACGACGGCGAGGATTTAAAATAAACAGAAAAAAAAATGGGGGAAAAATTGGTTTAAGCGGAGAAGAGACGAGCTCGCTGAGCCAGCTGCCATCCGCCGACACCATCGGCTCGTTGAATCCGATATCAACAATGAAATAGCCTCGCAACTCTCGAATGTCATGAAGTGACGGGTCAATCAAAGTGAGGTGAAACAAAACATATTTTTTTTTCGACCAACGAACGAGCGAACATCGTGCGAGGATGTTGAAAATTTTTGCACTTCAGCATGAAACACGAGTGCCCTGTTTAATGTTTGCTATGGAAAGTTGGGCCGAGGGCAGGAATGGTCGTGACGCTCGTCGGACTACTCATGTGGCGATGGACAGAATTATGCTCGTGCCGTGACCCTTTCTCATTCACCCAAAAACATCATTTATTTGACGGGCATTCGCAAATAAATATTTTTATTAAATAAGTATTTATTTAACTTAAATAAATATTCATTGAAGTTAAATTAGTATGCATTTAAGTTAAATAAATATTCATTGAAGTTAAATAAGTGTTTACTTAAGTTAAATAAATATTTATTTGCGAATGTCCGTCAAATAAATTATTTTTCTGGCCGTTCTGGTCCAAGTGATTGTGACGTATCGCTTGGGACTCACTTAATTCGAGAATTCACGTTGTATGGTCGGTCGATGCAAAATAATTTTGAATTGGGGTTGAAGGACTTAGGTCGATCTTTTGGCGACGCATATAATCCTTTTTAGAAATAAACTTGGAATATTTTTGTGTAAGAAATAAACTTGGAATATTTTTGTGTAAGAAATAAACTTGGAATATTTTTGTGTAAGAAATAAACTTGGAATATTTTTGTGTAAGAAATAAACTTGGAATTTTTTGTCTGTATACATGCATAAAAAAAAATTTGATTGACGAAATTCTCAGTTTTTGGTCACGGAATTCTCAGTTGTAAATCACGAAATTCTTAGCCAGATACGTAAAATTGTGCCAACTTGCCTTCTGGAAAAACTACCATATGGGTTGGGTAAAAATTTCTATGGACCCTGTGAAAATTTCACGTAAGAAATCAATATTCACATATCGATTTCTTTCTCAACAGTGCTTTAATTTTCTCTGAATAAAACTATCATATTAACGTGATTCCGGTGGTAGAATTTATTCATACCTGCCTACAGCTGCAACATGGGCACATTTACATCCCTACCAGAAAACATCTCTACCATATTAGAACTCTACCAAAATCTGTACCACTGAAGAAAAAAAACTCTACCAGTATTGAAATAAAATTCTCCGGGAATTGAAACAAAACTCTACCGAAATACAAGTCTAGATGGGGTCGCCTTGTATTCCGGTAAGTTTTATTTAAATTCCGGTAGAGATTTTTTTCATCAGTGTTAGAGATTTTGGTAGAGTTATTATCCGGTAGACTTGTTTTCTGGTAGGGTTGTGAGTGGTAGATACGTAAATGCGCCGCAACACGTAGGTTTTTCTTTTTTTCATTTGTTTGACCAAAGTCCCGAGATTTGACGAGTAAGGGCTATCCTGTGATTCTTCCCAAGGTAATCACTTAATTTCATGGACGATGGATCTTTCTATCGACAGGAAACCGATTTGGGAAAGTCAACATGGCGACGGTCAGTCGCGGCAGCGAATTGTTCTCCAGCCCGTCGAATAAAGCGGTTTGCCGCGAGTGAAGACAATAGTAGAAGCAGTAGCTAATGCTTCGCAAAGAGTCCGCGCCATCGAGATGAATGGAGCTCTCGTTGACTTTTTCTGGCTGCTTACTTCCTCAATCCTTTCTGTCCGAGTCTCCGCGATCTTACGAGCATGAGAAGCACTTCGTTCAGTCTGACTGTTCTTGGCTTTTACGAGGAGAGCTCTCGGCTATCGGCCTAAGGGGTGGAAGTGACGAGCGAGTGATTAATGATCTCCCTGCCAGGAGGACAAGAAGTCGCCGCTGCGTTTTACCAAGTGAACCTATCGCAAGAGTTTCAGGGATGAGAGAGCCATGCGATACCGCTGTTTGGCATCGATGTGGCAATATCGGTAAGAAAATTTATCACGATTACCGCAGGTCCCGGATGGACTCGCCGATAAATTAATCGAGCGTCGATTGATTTAGCAACTGTTGCACCCAATCATCGTTCGCGAATTCCCAGTGACTGAAGCGGATGGGGCAGTGGGTGTCATTAACGTTTTATATTATTTTTGTACACTATGAAATCTGCGATGTTGTGAGTGGTAAAGAAAACCGGTGTTAAAGTTAACACCATTTTGCAGTGAAAAATACACTGAAACTATAGTAAACCAGAAACGTAGTATACTCTAATAAATCCTCACACTAAATTGTGTGATGTACCACGATCTCACTTAATGGTCACTTAATGGTGTTATCAAGACAATTCTGTGTTGACCGATAACATCTCTAAAAACTGGTGCATTGAAACACAACTTTAAGTAGCATATATGAACGGTGTCTTTAATCCCCAAACGGTGTTTTTAGTCGCGCAGCGTCCCACTTCCCTCATTTATGATTTAGCATTCAATAAATGTCAAACTCCAATAAAAGGACCAATAAAAGTTGCTAATAATTATTGATTGAGTGAAGAAATTTATTGATCGGGTTAACAAATTTATTGTTACTCAACCAATTGTTCGCCCGGGATGTATTTACCCACGCAGTTTCTGTAACTAACCGATAACATACTCGCGCGAAATAATACCACGCCGACACACATTCTTCAACAATACGTAATTAATACAAGACAAAAATGTACCCCGCGGAGGTTTTCACATGCCTCTATGCATACATTCCCGAACCTTTGTTTGCCATTCCACGGGTCGCATGTTATTCGGGGTCACGAGACTAGCCGCTGAATACTTCGCCCTCCAATTTTTTTAATGCTATTCCCCGCGCTGCTCCGCTTCGTTTCATGAGTGTTCATGAGGAGAGAAAAAAAACGTCGCCGCCTGTGACATTTGGGTGAAGTGGCACTTGTCATCGCCATATCGTGTCGCTGGGCGTACGCGTGTTCACCTACCATATCATCTCGTGCAATCCTACATCTGCGGGTTAGTCTAAGTTCGGTCGAGTGGACGTTGTGTGTGCAGCGCGGTGCAGCGATGTCGCGAACCTCACCTACCGTGGACTAGGCGAACCGCATTAACATTCCATTTTGCTGGGCCGCAAAATTATTTCCGTCTCTCATTGCTCACGCCGGGGCAGCTATTCCATAGTTTCCACCACTCTACGTACAGGTGTATGGGTGGCTGAGTATCCGCAGAGCTCTTGTGGAACTTTTACCTCCTATTATTGTGAGTACCTGTGCATTGCGTTCTCTGTGCCGCTCCTTCACCTTCGCCATCTTCACCTCTTCTACCTTTTCCACTTTGTACTATGTATTACAGTCGAGCCCGGCGCTTATTCGCCGGAAGTTTAACAATCCAACGGGCTCACCTCGGTGTCACGGCGAAAGCTGTTTGTCGTCTGGAAACACATAAACGGTTTCCTCCCGGTTGTCTTCTGATGCGGCTTCACCTTTCGTTCGGGCAGAAGTCTGTCTGTTCTGCAATCACAATGAGCGGTGTTCCTCGAGGCCAACCGAAAACAAAAACACACGAGGACCCTCATTTCGTCACTTATCCCGTATTCTTCTGTGACAATGGGACTAGTTTGCGACCCAACGTCCGGTCGCTTCGCGGATCGAGCAACGAACGACATAGCTGGAACTCCAAATCCTTTTTGCTTCGATCCGTGTTGCACCGATGTTAAGTTTGCAGAGCTCCGTTAAAAAAAACAAAATTAACATGGAAGTTGACATTTTTGGCTCTTACCGTGACTGCGATGAACAATCCGAAATTTTCTGTGTAATTTGTTTCGGATTTTGAAGGTAGTCTGAGCGTATAAACTGACACGAAGTAAGATTCAGAAAGAATTGCAAACACTTCTCGATGGAATAACAATCTGAAAAAAATCAAGTGTATGGAAGCTGTTGAAAAGATTGATTTTACATAATAATCATTTCAAAATGTTATTACCACATTAATGGGAAAAAATTGTTCAATAAATCACCCGGAAACATAACTTTTCTTTAATGAAAATTATTTGTAAACTTTTCTGAATACGTATGAATTTTTTTTCAGAATTTTGTTAATGCTCGAAAATGAAAACGCAAACAAAATTCGTTTTGCATGGGTTTTAACATTTATTTTTCTTGAAACATTGTAGGTAATTAAAGATAATGATAATTATTAATAAAAAAAAGTATTAAAATCACAAAATTATAAAAATTTAAAAATTATAAATGTCCGATGGATAGACAGTAGTTAAGCAGACGAAAAATTCAATGAAAAGGCGTTTTTTATGCTCGTGCTCTTGTGGAAAGTGTCCATTCATTAGCTCTGTCCATTCATTTTCGGGTTTACCCTATATACGTCCAAATTATATAATAGAAACTTACATTCGCCAGTTCTAAAAAAAAAAAAAACAAAAAAAAATCACTCACATAAAACACTAACGGGAACTACTGACTGGGATATTTTGGTATCCCAAGCGCGCTGCGTTAGCGTCCTGTGCTACAGCCAGCAAGTAACTGAGTCTACAACCGGCCTCCGCACATCCTCAGATCATGGAACAAAATTTTATTGAAGGACAATAATGTCAATTTCTACTTTAGGAGTGCAGTCTGAATATCGTCTGGGGTACTTTTGTACCACACACATGAGTTCTGGGGTTAATTCGTTATATTTTGCAAGTATTATCTATTTGTATGCATGCCGAAAAATGCGTGACTTGCAGCACTAGATGGGCATCTCGTTTGGAATTTTGTGGACAACCGGAGCCGATTGAGATACGAAACGATGAGCGGACCAAATGAGAAAAAAAATTTCTCGATTTTATCGCTAGTTGTCTTGCATCTATAGCATAAGCCGTGGAGTTTCCGAGCAGCGGTCGCGGTGTCGCTCGAGCCTGCAACCTTTGCTGACTATGCGAGGCTGTAATTAAAAAATATCGCTTTGGTCGACGGGCCGTTGAGAGGAGCTTGGGGATGGGACTTAACGAATACGGAGCCAACCGGAGCAACGGCATCGTTGGACGATGATGAAATTACTTGGGTACGTTGTCCCGTTATTCCTGAAAGTGACAATGCAGTTTAATATAAACCAACGCTGACAGCTGCGGTTATGCTATACCGAAAGAATGGTGGGAGGATAAGCGAGGATGAACATTCATAATAAGGTCTACATGCAGCAGCACCGTAATACATTAGAATACGCTGTAGTATTATACTGTCCCATGTAGCACGAAATATTTTGAAAACATTTCAGAAATATTTTCAATCTTTAAAATATCTTTGAAATATATGGAAATAATATTTTGAAACATTCAATCGAAATATTGCAATGAAACATTTGTGAAACATTTCGAAAATATATGGAAATCATATTTTTCAGAATTCAAATAAAAATTAGTATTCTATCAAAATATTCCAACGAAACATTTCTAAAATATTTCATAAATATACTTAATCTTTCGTACATCTAAAGTATTTTTGAAGCTGTATAAAAATATTTTGGAAGCGAATATTAGTACATGTGCATTGAACCACGTTCAGAAGGAACGAAGTAATTCGCGAAGCTTCCTCGATGAGGAAGCGATATGAAAATTTCAGTTTTCAACTTTATGAGGAAGCGCTATAAAAATTTCATTTTTTTTATTAATATGAGTTATAATTATTATTCATTTGCTCACTATAGTCGAGCGACGTTTCCGGCCGTATCGCAAACGTTTTTCAAGTGCACCTGCCAAGTCCGTTTGTGACACGGCCGGAGACATCGCCCGACGGTAGTGAGTGAATGAATAATAATTATAACACATTTGAGTAAAAAGAAAAGGACGGACCAAATGTTTTTTATTCTTTTTTCCATATTTTATATTAGAGTAAAAAATATGAAAAGGGAAAAATGGTTTGAGTTTTTCAATTTATATTTTTAGACATTTGTGAACTACAGAATTACTATATCAAATATATACATGTATTTATAAATTTGTCTACAACTACTCGGCTCATATTATTTAACTTGTATGATTGGAATATTATTTTCGATTTTTCAAAAATAATTTGTTTCGATACACATCTATTTTTTTGGTTGGTTGGAAAAGCACATTTTAAATACTCGGCGTACCAGTTTTTGCTTTTTTGGAAAAAAAAGTATATATCTTGGTTTATAAATTTCCCGGCACTTTCACTTCTCGCGGCCCTAGGAACTAGAAACATCATGCGAAGGGAGGGCGGTGTGAAAAATGTATCGACATTTGGTGAATGATTTTCTTTTCCATTTCCGATATAATAAGGAATAGATGGCTCAATATGCAATATGCCGTTTATTCTGGCCGATTTTGGATGCATTACACGTCAATGAGATGCAGCATATTTACTTGTCGAATTCAATTTCGCCAAACATTCGGAAACATACTTTGACGAATGGGGCGTAAAAATATACCTTACCAAAGAAGTAAATGAAGCTTGGCAAAAGTCTGGAGTGTATCTGGGACGTGGATCCACATAATGCAGCTGTGACGGAGATCCGAAATATTATTTCTTTTGGGAATACGTGAAAGGTGATAACGGGAAGCTCAGGCCGGTACGGAATGAGGGCTCGAAAGATAGCGGAATCGAGATCCCGCTTGATGTTTCTGGTGTTCCATATGCCATAACGTAATGGAAAAGGAGCCCCGGGGGATGGTGTTGTCACTGCACTATAGCCAAGGGAATACCGGTGAATCATACCGGCATTCGCTACATTCGCGGAAAGTCGACATCGGATACACGGTATTACAGTAGGTATGCTCGGAGGAGTCTCGCCTCGGAGGAGTCATTCTCCATTTCGAAATTGCTCGAACTCCTCAGTGTGTTTCGCAGCGTATTTACGTTTATACTGTTCGCACATCGACAGAAATCAACGTCGATATCTGAAAATAATCCAGAGCTTGGAAAACACTTCAAGTGCTCGAATGACGTATTGATGAACTCAGAACTTGGGTACTCAGAACTTGGGTACTCAGAACTTGGGTACTCAGAACTTGGGTACTCAGAACTTGGGTACTCAGAACTTGGGTACTCAGAACTTGGGTACTCAGAACTTGGGTACTCAGAACTTGGGTACTCAGAACTTGGGTACTCAGAACTTGGGTACTCAGAACTTGGGTACTCAGAACTTGGGTACTCAGAACTTGGGTACTCAGAACTTGGGTACTCAGAACTTGGGTACTCAGAACTTGGGTACTCAGAACTTGGGTACTCAGAACTTGGGTACTCAGAACTTGGGTACTCAGAACTTGGTTACTCAGAACTTGGTTACTCAGAATTTCGGTACTCAGAACTTGGTTACTCAGAATTTCGGTACTCAGAACAGCAGTACTCGGTGCCTCGGTACCCAAGTGAACTATTGGATTGAATTAATATTTTTTGATGTCCAAAATGTTCCTTGTCACGCTGTCTCGGAGTGAGTTATGACATTGATACGTAAACCGTAACCTTCAGACTCGGTGAGACAAAAATCGAGGGAGGGTCTAGAGAGGATCCCCAGGGGGTGGTCCCATCCGAATCCGTGATCAGAATCATGAGTAAAGCCTCTTGATCATAGTAAACCCAAATCACCTCGTGTGGCGGGCAAAAATGTTTCAGACATATAATATGTCGATATTCGGTTCGGAATTCTTGAATACTTAAGCTCGAGAGAAACCCGGGTCTGAAGTAAACCCAAGTTTTTCTAGAGCATTCTGGGTAAGACAATCCCTTGATGGAGATAGCGGCTCACATGGATTCTCGAGTCTGATCGAATGTTTTAATATAGATTATGGACGTTACGTTTGGATTGTTGGAAAGAGGACGATTAATAGGGTTTATCGTATCCGCAAGAACGGTGTGTATACTGTACAAGACGTGGACCACGAACGGTCACAACAAAGCCCAGTGAAGGCTGATATAAAAGAGCAACAACCCTCGACGGGAACTAGGTTGGGGATGGGGGGTGAGAAGGATCAGAGCGACGCGCCTGGAGGGGAGCGGGTTATAGTGACGTCACGCCGAGCGAGGGATCGATCCGGCATCCGCGCGGTCTCGAGGTTGCTGGAAGCTTTCATTCCTGGCACTACTAGTTAGGTGCGCACACTGTGCTCACCATGGGCCTCCTAGTCTCGGGCGTCGGTCTGTACCACAGTAGACGACGGCGCCACCGCAGTTATGTATGTGATACATATAAGTCTGGTATCGTATACCACAGTTATAGCGTGTAGCGAACTTTACTCTGCTAGCGTGAAGGCACTGATAATTATGACTCATTAGGAATCTTTTCACAAACATTTTGCTACGTAATACTGACATGTTAATTAAAATCTTGTTTACTCAACCATCCCATTGACGGTTCATTAAAATCTACGTAACCTGATATATGAATCTGAACATGTGAATGAATACTTTTTGATCCAGGTTTAGTTTCCGCCGCAGGAAGTTTTTTTAATGACTCATTCCGAAAAATGGTAATTGATGACACTTTAATATCGATAGAGTAAATGGGGAGAAAATTTGAATTTTAAGCTAATTTGGGAGGTGTTCGGTATAAAGTTCTCTGCCTGGGCAGTCCCTACAGAGCCAGTCTACACATTTTCTTTCGCCCTTCTCCCCGTCCCCTTGCCATCCAGCCGGCCGAAAGGGGAGCGAAATTGAACTTCAAAGAAGGAAACCATCTCAATTGCTCATGTAACCCCACCGACGTCTCTGGACCTCGCCTGAGTCGGCTGGTAGAGAAAGGCAGCGCATGTGCCGGTGCGCTTCTTTGATTAACTTTGGAAACAAGATGAAAGGACCCAAAATCGCTACAGTCAGACTGTCAGAGGAAAAACGCATTTGCTTCTATTTTGATGCTGCTGAACTCGTCATTGAGACGAGAAACTTTGGATATGGTATTGCAATTGAATGGTGCCGGTATTTACAACTTTCTTCTCAGTTGTCGACGTTGGTGACGATTGACGCGGTATCACAGAATTCCGTAGTGGAGCAGCGATCGTTGGAGCATTTCGGTATTTCGGCAAGTGTCCAAACTTATCCAGTTTGTCAGTGCAAGAGACGCTCATTCTAGCCGGGTGTATTGAGAAAAATAATTGGTTGCCCCAACCGTCAGCGCCAGAAAATTAATCTACTTGGGTGAATCAATTAATTGGTTGTGCGAACTAATGATTGGTTGAGTCACGAAATTGGATAGCAAGGTCATTTAATCAATCGCTTGGTCTAACCAAGTAAATTTCCGGCTGGGGACAACAAATTTTCTTTTGTGTGGTCGATTCACACAATGTCCGTGCCTTCTTTGGTGTCAGTGCGCGTGTCCTAGATTTCGGTTATTGCAATGTGCATTTTCCCTTTCGTAGAACCTGAGGTGGCTGGCTTGATCCTGAGATTTCGTAGAGCCATTCGATGTATGTGATCATGACCAGATTCTTCGACATGGGGGAGTGCTAGTGGTCTTCCATCAATGTTTAATGGAAAATAAACGGTTCACCGAGCTCACAGATGAGCTTTCAGATGAGCTTCACAGAGCCCACTGTGAGGAAAACCCTCACAGAGGGCGCTGCTAACAGATGAGCCCTCGGTGTAATCCGGCGTCCACACTCTCGTGTGGGTTGCAAATGACGCTCATCTAGTATTTCGGCACCCGCTAGATAGAGATATTGGAAAAGGGAGAGGAAGAACGGCCACAATATGGTAATTAACTGTTTGCCGTATAACGGATTTCCCCGATATCGCAAGTTTTCTACTGAGGTACGGTAGAATCCCTCTTTTCTTGAAAAGAAAAAGCTCACTCCGAGTGAAGGGTCTTGTAATAATTGCTAAAATTGGCGTAGGAAACGGCAGATATTCTGCCATTTGAGCAATTTTTTTCTTATATATTGCTACGACGTTATCATACGTATGCAACTTAGAAGTATCGGAGTATCGGAACTATCAATATCATCGGTAACTGGACAGTTCGGTGGTTATTGCTATAATATTTTTTTTCAATTGTATCATAATTTTCGCATATACGCGATATATTCGATTATTCGTTCTTTTTGCTACGTATCAGGTTCATTAACGTAGAGGAGTACAGAGAAAACGGTAGCGCTGAGAAGTAAAGGTCGTTCGAATGATTTAGACTCTACAAGTTGACTGTTTCGGGACAACATGAGGTCTGGGATGATCACGAGTAGAACGCCGTGCCCACATGTACATTGTGTTCAGAATTCTCCTCTTATCCCCTATGTCTGCGTGCGCCAATCTATCTTTCTGGATTTGTCGTGGTAGCCATTTTGTTTTGTGCTGGCAAAGTGTGCAGCGTCCCTATATAACCCGAGTCACGAGAAGTAGCTCAAAGTCGTTGGCAAGCCTATTCCAAGTGCTGATTTACATCTTCTTTTACCATGGCAAATTGTCTTCTATTTGCATATAGCATTACGCGAGGAATTTATAGATCGTGTATAGCCGCTTCGTATACAGTTAGGTAACAGAAAGAAGCTCATAGAGACATAACGGCCTCGAACTTTTGAATCCTTTGGACCAGAGTTCCCGAAGGATATATATGTCGAAGCAACGTCTTCTATTTCTGAAAGGAACCTTTATGGCTTCTTATTGTTCAGGGAAAACGAGGAAAATGTCGCTGAGAAACCGCAAAGTCATATACCAAAGTCTCTCGCGGTTGTCCTATTCACTGGATGACTCGAGCAGATAGTGAGGTTCGGACGACTCAAAACCAAGATTGAGAGGAAGTGGGGCGCATCAGCTTCCGAAACTATGGAAAGACATCGCTGTTACAACTTTGCACCGGTTATCCGCTAACCAGCCAGGCCACTCCATTGCCGTCCAACCGATACGCAACCACCATTCTCTGTTATGCACCATAGTATATCGTATGTAACGTACAACAACTTCGATTAAAGGAGAATCTCCTGTCGGGCAACAGCACTTGGGACAACTTTGATGATCAAAGTTACAAAGCGGCTTTCCCAATCCTGTTTGTGTTCCGTACTCCTTCTGCTTTCTTCGAGAAAATGAGAAAGCCCGGGGTAACTCACATAAGGATTCTAAAGCGCAACATATCTCACAATGTTACATTATCCCACCATGATTGCACAAGGTTATTGCATCCAAGGAACGTCGGAGTTTCACGTCTCTCAGCTCCTGACCTACATCGCCAGAAGTTTGTTGCGGCGTTCGCATATTTCAAGTTAACTTGAAAAAGAGCGTGTTTACAATATTCACCCAATTTTCGGTCGACCGTTTGGGGGTCAACATTTCGAAGATAAGAATTTCAATGGGCCGCAAACTCGAAATAGAAAATAACAAACTGGCGAAATGTACAAAATCTCGTTGTGATAGAGTTTTTAATTTTTATTTAAATTTATGTTGAAGACAAAAATATTTCATTCGGCAAAATTGCAGGAAGTGAACTAATAATAGAATAGAATAATAAACAGAATTGACGACAGTTTGAATACTTTACAAATTCGACCGATCGGATTGTACAATTACGTGTAATGAGAAAGTTTACAATCTCGAATTAAGCCCCCCACACCATATGGGATTAAATTAACGAGGTTAGGAATGTCACGGTCGACGGGGCACGGCGAGAACGAATGTATGGTGACAGGTGGAGCAGGTGCTTCTGCCTCGTCACGTTCGCCGCAGTGAACTATGGTATCTCTCAGATCCAGGATGCTTATCGCTTATACAGAGCATATAAAGTGCAGTTTCCTATCGTTTGAGGCGGTTAAACCGCGACGCACCCCAACGAAAGTTTCCGTGGAAGATGTTTCTTCTCATCGTTTTTATATATCGTAATTAATTCGTTGCTATTAATGATGACATGCTCAACGTTCTCGGTTGGGCCTTATATAATGCTGATGCCTGCGCAGCAGATGCCGAAGATTCTTCAACGATAATGTTCCGGCATCTTGGTGCTCGGAACTGAAAAAGGGTGCAAATGTAACTTTCATATCGCTTCCTCATTTTTTTACTCTCTATGAGAAAATTTAATTTTCTACGAGAACATTTTATTTTCCATGAGAAAATTTAATTTTCAATAATTGTTAATGTGAGAGTCTTAAACAATTAATTTTTGATTCATTTGTTAATAAAATTTTGGAATTATTATTATGCAAAATTAATCTTTTCAGTACCTTTAATGTGCATGCATTTTTTCAGATTTTTATACCATCGAAAAGTATTTGCAATTTTCTCGTATTTTTCTTGAACTTATGCGAAATGAGCCCGAAGCGACATAGCTACCTTAACTGTAGATATGTTCAGCCTCATCTCAGGAGCTTGAAACGTAGCATAATCTCAACAAAAATTCTTTGCAATTTTCTGAAAGGCGACTTATCGGAATAAAATTTGGTGAATTTGGCGAGCTTACTAGGGCGTCCCGTTCACCAAATTTGATTCCGTTAAGTAGTCTTCGAAGTGAGATAAAATTTTTTTTAGCTCCCTTGCAGTCACAAATGTTCGAAGGCGGGAAGGGGGAGGGCTCCAAGTCTCCCCTTAAGGCAACAGAAAGGATCCTTAGAGGGCAAAGGGAACGAAGCGCGTAGAAACGAGTAATGGAAAGGGGGGGGGGGAGGCGCAGAGCAATTTGTCGATCCCTAGAGAACGAGCGTGCGCGCGCACGCCACAGATAAGTCTGCCGCCGTCCTGCCGTGACCTTTAACCTTAGAACGAACGAATGGACGGGCGAAAAAGAGAGACAGAATAGGGTGGTGCAGAAGTACCACTATTGGTAAGACGCGAGGGCTGTTATTTATTCGCACGCTCTGTACGCGCCATGTTGAAATGAGAAAAGGCGAAGGGTATTCTAGGACGTAAAGCACACCATAGTTTTGTCCTTGGTGTCTATGTCCGCGGGGCAAATAAAGAACAAAGAATTGAGGTCCTCTGGAGAATGAACACGAAAGTTACCAGAACCTGGTCTACTCGACTATACGTCTCTTTCGTTGCGTCATGGTGAGTGTCAGAACCTTTTCGTCGCTAGAACATTAAACGACAAGACGCACAATTAACTTTGATAATACGAAATTCTCTGAGCTGGGCCAATACTTCAAGCACTTGATACTTCCAGTACTTAAACTACTGGATACTGCGTACGCCTTGGGTATTGGTTAATACTCGGGTATTAGCCATTACCCAAGGCACTGGTAGCAAGGGTACTACTATGTGTACTGAGCGCAGGATTTGTTGGCGTGGTAAGGGAGGTGGTTTTAGTGGGCAGAGCCGTTCGGGGAGGAGTCCCACACTACCGTTACCGGTGTATGTAAAGGCATTTCCACTTCCCCACAAAAAAAGAAAAAAAAACTGGGCGCAGGGTATAGCGTACTTGGTAATGCTTGACTGCGGTATTTGGTACTTAGATGTTAGGTACCATACAGTACCACGTAGTACTTGAATACTGAGTACCACGTAGTACTTGAATACTGAGTACTACGTGGTACTCGAATACTGCGTACTTGGTAGTACTTGGATACTGAGTACTACGTGGTATTCAAATACTGCGTACTTGGTAGTACTTGGATACTGAGTACTACGTGGTACTCGAATACTGCGTACTTGGTAGTACTTGGATACTGAGTACTACGTGGTACTCGAATACTGCGTACTTGGTAGTACTTGGATACTGAGTACTACGTGGTACTTGAATACTGCGTACTTGGTACTACTTGGATACTAAGTGCTTTCCCCGATGTTAGTGTATCTCTATGACTAGGCACCTATTTGCCACAGCACTCCATTAGATTTGTAGCTCATCGAGCGGACTGATGCAATGAGGTTTAGCTAGTCTGGCGATGAATCGTGAATTTCTTAGTTAGCGAATGTTGATATACAGTGGTATCTATGTCGTTGCAACTACATATAAACCACTATTCCTCCTACGAGAGGAATAGTTCGATGATGCTCCGAGCTCACTGTGCAAATAAACATAATACTGAAACTCCCGGTTGATCATGATGGGAACGGTGGATGAAGTCTTGACAGTCATCCAACCTTCAATTCCTTACTTCCATTACCGTTTATAGAAACTCCGACTGATCGGCATCGCTACTAATTGCGAGGGCAAATGATGCAATTGACATCTATAAACCGATTGAATTTTTCTGTGTCCTTTCTGCATTCCCAAGGTGGTTCGGAATCCACTTGCGTAAAAATGTGCTGGGTCATTCTTCCATGGCCTCGGGACCCTCGCAAAGCCATCATCCGGAGGCCATGTCTGCCAGAGCTGCGACAGTTGTTCCTAACTACAGTAGAACCCCGTTTATCCAACGTAATGTGGGGAGAGCGTCCGTCGAATAAGCGAAATCTCCGATAACACGGATAACATACACTGAGAGAAAAATCGGGGATGGAGCGAACGCACATGAGAGGTTGACCAAAACAAATATAGTTGGCTCAATGACGATTTAGATGGCTTGACCACCGAGAGGTTGAGTCAACAACATAAGGTTGGCTCAACCTCTCGGTGAGGTTAAATACGGCGAAACTTATGGTAAACTTTAATCGATAGATCTCATCGAGGCTCTGCCAACCTCAATGAGGTCGATTGGTTCAAGTTAGCCATCAGTTTCGCCGTATTTAACCTCACCAAGAGGTTGAGCCAAGCTTACGTCGCTAACTCAACCTCTCGGTGGTTGAGCCACCTAAATGGTCGAATGGTATTGAGCCAACCATATTCGATTGGCTCAAGCGCTCATGTACGCTCACTCCATCCCCGTTTTTTCTCTCAGTGTACATACTCGAGTTTTCCGTATTATCCGAGCCTACATCTCGGTTAACGCGGAGGGCTCGGATTAGTTGGGTGCCCGGATAACTCGGAGCTTCGGTTAATCGCCGGTCGGATAAGCGAGGTTCTACTGTAGTACGCAAGATACTGTGCTCAGAACTACACGATACCGGGGTATGGCTTGCGGAACACTAAGCAGTCGCCTACAATGTTCAGCATTTTCTCCTCAAACACGGCTCCGAGAAAAGCAACGGCGATAATCCTTAGCCTCGTTGCGTTAAGGTTAAGAGAAATAAGGGGATTACCAATTTAAAAAAGAACGCTAAGCTCCCAGCAAGCCACAACTGTACCACATCGCGAAAGTCGCGGTGCGAAATCGACGCTAGGGAAAGGACACCGAAAATTCATATTGGTTGTACGCCGAGCGTTGGAGGAGCATGAAACATGGTGTGGACAAGAGGGCGTTTACGGTGAGCCTCCGGCTAAACAACTCTAGGCAACCATTACCAATAAATAAACACTTTGAAAAATCCATACACCATGGCCTGGTCGCCCCAGAATTAAATAGTGCAAAAAACCTTTCAGCAAGAGGGATAATGGAAACGTATTAATTCCTAATTGTTTATTCTACAACTACTACCCGTACGAGAATCCGCGACGCTCGGGAGGAGCCGTAGATCCTCAATTAAACTTCAGGGTCTGGAAACCGTGTTTGCCTGTGTTTGACGTATGCATTTCGAGAGGATAAAATCGAATCCGGCAGAATAGAGATAGACGGGTTAATTGGAACCGTTTGGAGGCGGAGGTGGTATACGAGTTTACGCACAGTCATCGAGTTATCCAATAGACATATAACATGGATATGTACGTCCACATGCTATGTCTCTCTTTACTTCTGCCCGACTTGCTTGGCAATCCTCTGTGCTGTGTATACTCGTATATGTTAACGTTGCGTACACCGGCCGTCATTGATGTCTGGACTGAAATCCCCTGGATGTACCATATGCACTTTGGACATGGTACGTATAGCATGATTGAAAGCATTTCCAAATATTTATTTGTCATAATAAACCAAAGCTACCTGAGGTTTGGCGGTTTGGATTAATGATTCCGCAGCCGACATTCGTAACTGTCGATAAATAGGGTTCAAGTGGTGAGTGTGGTGGTTTTATTTAAAATGGAAAAGGTACACAAAACGGATGGACAATTTTCACCACTTTTATCATATGTGGAAAATCGTTTGCAAAATAAGAACGAAAAGCGTATCTGTGGGCTATAGGTTGGAGAACCAGGATTTCAGAACTCAAATCACAAAATTCATCGTTTTTTCAACCGACTACTCGTTGGTCGGTTTTCCCTCGAAGGAGTGATCCAAGCTAATTTGCCCAACCCGATTTATCCATAACGATTTTTCCACGACGATTTATTCGAGACCAAAAAAATGGTACAGTGGCAGCAAAAAAAATCGTAATGCATCAAAAATTTGTATGTTACCTACTTGCTGTTTATAGTAAAAAAACGCAACAAAATGTTTTCCCACAAAATATTTTGTCTCTGTTTGGGCATTCGTGCAACGCGTTAAAAAGTGCACAAGCATGCAATTTAAGTAAGATGGAGTTCAGCCGAGGCACAGTGCAAACTCGCCACTGCCTAGGCCGTGTGAAATAAGATTGTTCTCCCGTTGTTGGTCATTATATTTCTCATCAGCCCTTTTATACGCAGCCGGCTACACGAAACAAACAAGCGAAACCAGAATTACCAGAAAACATCAAGTTATCATACAGACACGTAGGCGTCGACACTCACGCTACCGGAGCTACGTATTCTAAACCGGATGTGCATATACCGTGCACCATTCTCGACGCTGCCTTCCTCCTCGGTTAGCCTCGATAATTAAGCAGCGGGGTGCACCCGTGCAACTGAGAATCTTGTATTCCTTCCGTCCTCCCTCTAGTAATGTTGAACGAGAAGATGGGCTCCCTTGTATGCAGAAAGGGTACATTGCGGCGCGTGAGAAATCGCACCGTACTGGCGAATCGCTGATAAAAACAGCGGGTACAAAAGCATCATTTGCAGTACCGTTTTTTTGTTCAAACGTTGCTAGGCACCATGGGGTTGTCTCGCTGATGCGGACGTTTATATCGTTGGTGTTTTTTTTTCGCCGGACAAGAAAGAGGACGAGGGAAACGAAAACAAAGACGGTACGGCAGGAAGACTTGCCAAAAATGTTGTGGAAGAGGAAACGATGAGGAGCCAATGGACTTGTTTCTCGGTAACAGTAAAAAGTGCTTGCACATTTAACTAACATTACTTGCCAAAAAAAATTTCATACTTTTTTTCATCTTAATTTAGAAATGTTTTTTGTTTGTTAATCAAAGGTATTTTTAACGAAAGAAAAATTGGTAAAGCATGAAATTGAAAAGCTTTAAAGAAAATATTGTAAATCTAACAACAAAAAATGGTAAAATTAACGAGAACAAATTATAAGAAAAAAAATTATATAAAAACAATCGGGACTCGAAACAAGTTACTGAATGAACAAAAAAAAGGACAAGAAAAATAACGACTTAACAAAAAATTCACTTTCAATTTTGTGACTTTCTACATATTTTTCTCATGTTAAAAAAAAATTCGGTGAACTTGAAAATCTGAAAAAAATTAAGACGTACTCAGAAAGTGAACGAATCATTCTCATTTTAAAAACAGTTAGGTTTCCAGGAGATTTGTTGAACAATTTTATTTTTCATCAATTTCTTAATAACATTTTGGAATTATTATTATGCAAAATTAATCTTTTCAGCACCTTTAATATGCTTGATTATGCAAAATTAATATTTTGACCCCCCGTAACACGCTCGATTTTGAAGTGTTTGCAGTTCTCTCTCGTTTCTCTGAAACTTATGCGAAGTGAACACTATTCTCAAGGACTATCTTATACTACCACATTTCTTACGTTGCAAAATCGTCTTTATATGCCAGTGAACCCCTTATTTTTTTTTGAGATACCAAAAAATTGGACTTTTTTGAAAAACGTCTGTATCGTAAAAACTGTTAGTCGCACAAAAAAAATAAAGCTTTCTCTATGAGGAAGCAAAAAAACGTTCCAGACATAAAAGTTTCAAAGGAACTTTTAATAACAAAATTTTGTAGATTTTTTAAAATGTAATAAAAGTCCATTTCTATACAAAAAAATAGACTAAAATATTTTTTTTCAGGCAATATGTCATAGTTGGCTTTTCTTCAAAAATTTCAGAATTGACTCTCAAGCGTGTAGAGTGATCTCTTTTTTTGATGATTTAGATACCCGTTTGATAGTTGTGCTCCAATTAATATCGACTTTTCATAAGTAATTATATCTATTACTTTCCATGGAATTTTCATTAAAACTGAGACAATTTTTCGATACCTCAAAAAACTACGATCAAAAAATTCTGAAAACGTTAACCCTTTGTAAATAATCATGAATTGTGGAGAAATGATTTTTTTTTTTTTTTTTTTTTTTTTTTTGATTGGTTCGATTTTTTGACCGTCCGAAACCGGACGAAATACCTCGTATATATCAGCCGTGTAGAGTGAGCGAGTAAATCTGCCAATACTTTCGGAGAAGGTAAGCACCCTTCTTTTCCTACTCCGCCCTTTGCCGCATTGTGTGCGTATCGATAGCCGAAACACCGTCAGCCTTTCGGGTGATCAGCACGGCCAGGAACCGCATCCCCAATAGGACCAACAGCGGTAGAAGCATTGCGGGATCACGCTCCGGCGTATCGCCTGTTCGAGCGTCATCCCGAGTTAACGAGTTTGTCGAACAAGCGCCCGGGTGTATGGGCACATGTACATATCTGTATTCCAGTTCTGGCTGTGCCCTTCCCCCCCCTTTCCCTAATCCTTCTGCTCGTCCAACTCCACACTATACCCTGTTTTACACAGAACTCGAACGAAGCTTCGGTCGACTATCGGAGAGGCGTTTTCCACACCACCCAATAACTCTCGTGGCCAGTTTCCGTTTATTCTCAGTGTGCGCAACTGTGGGCCATGCGGTCATTCGTTGGGTGAAACTTGGTGTCTGAATTAATGTGTGTGTTTGTGTGCACAGATCCAAACATCGACTATGGATACACTCGGTTACACAGTTAAGATTTTATGGAGACATATCGGGTTCCAAGGCTGGAACCCGAAGTATTCCATTCCATTCCAGAAGTATGAGCCAAAATGGGCATGAAATGTAAGTGCAAGCGATGCGAAAAATAAATTAAACAAAATAAGTGTAAAATGAATTGATAAATTTTGTTTATTTATTATTTGAATTTAGCAAACACGATTTCATTGAACATTTTAAAGATTTAGTTATTACGATATAAAATGAATTAATTTTATGGTAATTATTAAATTACTTGTAAATTTAATTTAATTTGGTTTATATATGTCTTATTTATGTAGACGTTATAATGCCGGAAATAAAAAACGTTCGCGTTTCGATTATCCGAGTTTTTGATTGTTCGGACCTACTGTAGCGATTCTACTGTATAATAAGATAAATAAAAATGCTATCCAATGTCTCCTAGACCCGTAGAACCTCGCAAAAAAAATACTATGAAGTACACAGTAAAAAAAATTTGAACTTTTTACAACTCATTGTCCACAAACATCCACATTTTTTTATTTCTTAATTTTCCGATCGCACCGTACGGTTTCAGTTTTACAACCAAAAGTACAAACTAAAATTGATAATGACACGGGAAATAAGAGGACAGGTTTGTATATTCAAAGCTGACCAAAAGAGTTTGTCACTTACTTAAAAAAATTATTTTTACAAAACATCGTATTCCAATTTTACGAAATTATTTCTTCCGTCTACGGTTCTAGAATCATCTGAAATCCCGGTTTTAATATCGACACGATATCTCTGAATTGACTGTATTATTTTTTTATTTTTTAAACATTTTTGTATGTTCCATCGTATACCCTTCTCGGGTTTTTACGTAACCCGTCCCTTTCCCCCCTATCACTCCCTACCCGCACTTCACTAAGCTACCTAACTTTCAGTGCGTCCGCAGCCGACTTAGCTACACTGTACCGCATTTGCCGAGAACACTGGGAAACTGCGGAAAACCCGTGTCGGTAGAGACGGCCCTATATTTTTCTGATTCCTCGATGTTTTAACATCAAGAACTCAGAAAAACTGGCCTGTCGCTCAACATTCGATGTGCAAGCCGGTGTGAGGCTAAGCGGTCACCCATCCATCTACTGGACGCAAGCAAAGCTGCTTGACTCGGGAGACCGCCGAAGCCACACACCGACCGCGCACCCAACGCTGTCGGTGAATTGACTGTATTATTTTTTTTTATGTTTTCAGGATTTCTGATATTTTCTATAAAATAATAAGAATCCAACATTTCAATCGTGAATCTTTTAGTGCTGAAATTTATTGATTTAAAGTACGATTGCGAGAAGAAAATTCTGACCATATTAGCTTCAATTTGTTCGCCAGCGTAAAACGAATGTAGCGGATTCATTTTTTGGGTTTACCAAAAGTCAAAATATGTTCTGTTGTTGAGTTAATCGATAAAACTCCCTGAATCGCTTAGCTGGTCCATTCCCCCTTCTCCCTCGTATCGATATATCGAGTTTCAAAGTCTATATACCCATGAGTATACAGCTCTTGTGTTCAGGCGAACGTGCAAGTTCGGCCTCGCTTAT
This sequence comes from Ichneumon xanthorius, assembly GCA_917499995.1. NCBI lineage: Eukaryota > Metazoa > Arthropoda > Insecta > Hymenoptera > Ichneumonidae > Ichneumon > Ichneumon xanthorius. Next base: position 15,877,852 of record OU824200.1, on the reverse strand, counting down.
CGTACATCAGGAAAGCCTGGGAGCTTCCGCTACCGCTAAAGCCGCTTTATTTACCGAAACTTGAGCGACCCAGTGGTGTGAAATGAACGTTCCCGTGACATCTTAAAAGTTGATCGATTTTACCGTTCTTGTTGAAAATTCGTTGACCCAACCCAACTGCACGGTTAAAATGGGTACCAACCTAATAAATTGGTTGCCAACGAGATAGATTATTTATTTGGAACAAATAATAAAATATTGTTTGGGCGAATAAATTGTCAGACTTGCATATGGGCCTATTATTCTACAATACTTTACTGTTTTATAATTAAAATATATAAAGAATCTAAATGAAAAAATAATAAAGTATTTTCTCTGATTTAGCTGCTATTAAAACGGTTATTAACCGACTCACGTCACTAACTGTCGTTACTTAAATAATCGATTGTTTTACCGGTAATGTTACCGGTACAAACGGTTAGGAACGTTATTAACCGGTAAATTCACAACACTATATCTACCTAACGTCATGCCAAGCATGGCGGCTTCAACACCGGAAACATAAGTCAATGATTTAGGGAACACAATGGAGCCACCGCTAATTACTAGTAACATGAACTTTTCTCACGGCACGCCTCGTCCGCCTTCGTTACCCTCCCGGTACTTCCTACTCTCTTTCCCACCTTCGCTATCGCTCGCTACACAACGCTTCTGATCTCTGAGAACTAAATAACCACGGCGGCGCCTTCGCAATTGAAAGGAACGTTTCATCCTGCATGGAACTCGAGTGTACTTAAGAAATATTGTGTATAAAAAGGATAATAGCAAGTGTTCTTCGGGAGGTGTGGGCGGCTTTCTTGCTCCCTACAACCCTCTTAAAATGTCTCTCCGATATCTTTGAACGATTGTGGAAAGCTTTCTCTATGGGAAATCGAAGAAAGAAAATAACTTAAAATAGAGATGATTTTTTCTCACAGAAGAAGCTCTGTGACCAGAGCAGGGGTGCTTTTTAAGGCACCCCGAATTCGCAACGTAGCGCCACAAAAAATTACTAGAAACGTATTCCGCATTTTTTTCCCCCGCTTCAATGGCCCATTTCACTCGTTAACATATGCAATCCATGCCAAATGACCCAAACTTTATGCTTATGTATCTCAGAATCCATGGAAAGAGTCATTCAAAATTCTCATAAAGCCTCATACGTTGTTACGTTAAATAAGAACCCCTAATTTTTAGTTCCAAAAGTAGATGACGACATGCTAGACCTATTCCCTTAATATGGCAATTATTTAGTGTCTCGTCTGCGGTCGGGCGATTGGAGGGAAACAAAATTAAGCAAATCAAAACGGAGCACAAGATGAACGTAGCTTCGCGTTCTCATCTATATCCCTCTGTGAGACTTAGCGTCTCATCTGGCGGAGCTCATGCAAATTCAATTCCACCCCTCGCCCATCCTCGCCGATCGTGAAATTTTCAGCGATAAGAGTCCTTTCCCTGTGCGCATCAGACAAGCCCGTACCATCCGCCAATTCCGTTATATTGGCGCGAATAGAGCGTACCGCGGCAAGACAGTAATCTGCATATTGATCTGGGAGATACTCCCACAGCGGCATTACCCAGCATCGTCTCTGCATTCGCACACAGGCCCACGATCGAGCTAGTCGGCATCGTCGATGTCGATTCCGAGCCGTTCGCGGAGACTGCCAATTCGCCCGATTTCCGACGAGCTTTAAAAACTCGTCGGGAATCGTCTTCTCCCCCCTTTAAAAACTCACTTTCTCCATTCCCGTATAAAGATTATGCTCCATAATAGATAAATACAAACATTACGCAGTAAAAAATAATTTCGTAAAAATAATTTTGTTAAATAAGTGACAAAATCGTCCGTTCAGGTCCGAATATACAAAGCTGTTCTTTTATTTTCCCGTTTCATTAAAGATTTTAGCTTGTACTTTTGTTTGTAAAACTAGAACCGGATGGATGCGATCGGAAAATTAACATAAAAAAAATTGTAGACGCTTGTCGACAATAAATTGTTTTAATAAAAAGTACAAACTTTCTGTACTGTGTAGGGTATTTATTTGATTTAAACGAAGATTTAACCGAAAGAAATACTTATTTAAATCAAATAAATATTTTACTTGAACCAAATAAACGGTGGCCGTCAAATAATTTTTCTTCTGGGTGTAGTGCGAGCGATTGATTTCAATTACAAATTCAATTTTGACGAAGATGTGCTAATTGACAGTGAGCCGAGCTATCGCTTGATTAGTAATAGCAGCGCTTGCCACGCTCAATATACAATTTCTGTCGGAGTGGCGGAAGCGAAATGCAGCGAGGGCAGGAAGGGGAGGATATACAAATTGCACAACGTCGACATCTACCCTGCTATTAAGTGTTCGCGAGTGTCAATTAGCATTTGCGGTCTGCGCCCAGGCGTAATCAGCGTACAGCATCTGACAGCATCTCGCTCAGTTTCGTTCGCAGGCGATCTGAGAGCTGAAGACGAACCACCAAGAGTATTACTGTGCACTTCGATCGGCAATCCTTATCTCGTTAGATTCTCTCTCTCGCTGGCTGCAGAATAATATGATGTGATACCAGATTTTCCGGTCACCGTTCTCATTCTTTGTCATTACCAGGACTTATCAGCTTCGTCAGACGAATCCCGGAAAATATAACCATGAAAAAAAACTCGAAAAATAGCGGCTCGAAAAAACCTGGAAAAAAATAGCCCTTGAAAAAAAACCTTCTATGATTTCACGACCTTAAGGTAGTCGGAGCGGTAAAGTCGCACCAAATGAATTGCCGGGTAGTTTGTTGAATAATGATTTTTATCTTCAACTCGTTAATAACAAATTGGAATTATTATTTCACAAAAACAATCGTCCCGTATATTTAGATTTTTATCCCATCGAGAAGTGTTCGAAATTTTCTCTGAAACTCACGTCTGCCGGAAGTGTACCGCTCCGTCTACCTTAAAACAAACGATAGATTATCAGGTAGCGCAGTGTGCGTCGTTGTTCAAGGGACAAGTAATTGTAGAAACCTGCTATATATATTTACATGAAAAACTGCGTAACACAGCAACAGGGAGAATTGAGATCTACAAGGAAAAGGAGGAACAGGAAAGGGTGCAGGGAACAATAGCTCGCCTCTGAGCATACGCTCTCCTGCCGAGCTATAGTTCACGTTGACGCGAGCTATGGCCCGTCTAATGGGTGGTTTGCTTGTTTCGAGTCGAGGTGTCCTCGCAGTCGTCAAAATTAGAGTCAGTCTTGTGTCGTACATCGGACGTCTACCTAGCGTTACTACCACCAGGGCTAAGCTAAAGTGGACGACCATCCAAAGAGCACTGAAAGCATCCCGGGTTCTTCGGGATTCTGGCGCAGAGCTCTAGATGAGAACTGAAAACTGAACTCGTCTCCGAGTTAGAAAGTATGCTTGGACACATAGCTCGTGAAAAGGAAGAGGAAAATTGTGTATCACGGGAGGTAGCAGACCCACCTGCTTCTGCCAACGGATGTCTTTCTACAAGATTAACACCTACATCCCTACCGCACTTGCTTCTCGCAGGACTTGTGCCTGGCGGAACTTGCTCCTCGCTGGACCTGCTTCTCGCTGGACCTGCTTCTTGTTGGACCTGCTTCTCGCTGGACGTGCTTCTCGCTGGACCTGCTTCTCGCTGGACGTGCTTCTCGCTGGTCCTGTTTCTCGCTGGACCTGCTTCTCGCTGGACCTGCTTCTCGCTGGACCTGCTTCTCGCTGGACCTGCTTCTCGCTGGACCTGCTTCTCGCTGGACCTGCTTCTCGCTGGACGTGCTTCTCGCTGGACCTGTTTCTCGCTGGATTTGCTTCTCGCTGGACTTGCTTCTCACTGGACCTGCTCCTCGCTGGACGTGCTTCTCGCGAGACCTGCTTCCCCTTGGAACTTCCTTCTCGCTGGACTTGCTTCTCGCGAGACCTGCTTCCCCTCGGAACTTCCTTCTCGCTGGACTTGCTTCTCGCTGGACCTGCTTCTCGATGGACCTGCTCCTCGCTGGACGTGCTTCTCGCTGGACTTGCTTCTCGATGGATTTGCTCCTCGCTGCACTTGCTTCTCGCTGAACCTGCTTCTCGCTGGGCCTGCTTCTCGATGGACCTGTTCCTCGCTGGATTTGCTTCTCGCTGGATTTGCTTCTCGCTGGATTTGCTTCTCGCTGGATTTGCTTCTCGCTGGATTTGCTTCTCGCTGGATTTGCTTCTCGCTGGATTTGCTTCTCGCTGGATTTGCTTCTCGCTGGATTTGCTTCTCGCTGGATTTGCTTCTCGCTGGATTTGCTTCTCGCTGGATTTGCTTCTCGCTGGATTTGCTTCTCGCTGGATTTGCTTCTCGCTGGATTTGCTTCTCGCTGGATTTGCTTCTCGCTGGATTTGCTTCTCGCTGGATTTGCTTCTCGCTGGATTTGCTTCTCGCTGGATTTGCTTCTCGCTGGATTTGCTTCTCGCTGGATTTGCTTCTCGCTGGATTTGCTTCTCGCTGGATTTGCTTCTCGCTGGATTTGCTTCTCGCTGGATTTGCTTCTCGCTGGATTTGCTTCTCGCTGGACTTGCTTCTCGCTGGACTTGCTTCTCGCTGGACTTGCTTCTCGCTGGACCTGCTTCTCGCTGGACTTGCTTCTCGCTGGACTTGCTTCTCGCTGGACTTGCTTCTCGCTGGACTTGCTTCTCGCTGGACTTGCTTCTCGCTGGACTTGCTTCTCGCTGGATTTGCTTCTCGCTGGATTTGCTTCTCGCTGGATTTGCTTCTCGCTGGATTTGCTTCGCGCTGGATTTGCTTCTCGCTGGATTTGCTTCTCGCTGGATTTGCTTCTCGCTGGATTTGCTTCTCGCTGGATTTGCTTCTCGCTGGATTTGCTTCTCGCTGGATTTGCTTCTCGCTGGATTTGCTTCTCGCTGGATTTGCTTCTCGCTGGATTTGCTTCTCGCTGGATTTGCTTCTCGCTGGATTTGCTTCTCGCTGGATTTGCTTCTCGCTGGATTTGCTTCTTGCCAGATTTGCCGCAATAGAGGATTGTCATCGACCGCATATGACAATCCACTTGCTACGAAAGGATTCTCTTCCGGCCTCTTGTATCCGATGGATCTTTTTAGAGCGTCTGTCGGATAGGTGTTTACTAGAGACGAGAACAAAATTGTATCTATGAACTATCACACCCCGCGAGGAATCACACATCGCATCGATACACAAAATTCTCTATTAGTACAGACTATTAATTAGTTACATGGTCATTCGGAGGACGTAATTTCTATCGAGACGAATGCCACTGGTGGCTAAAGCAGCGCGTCGGACTAATATATCACTGTGTCATATGCACAAGCTGCGAAGGGGAAATGTCATTATCATGCAATTTGATGTGCCGAGTGTCGTGCGCGTCAAATTTCACGATTATTTGGGCAATCTCGATCGCCGCGCTGACTTCCCAATTCCTGTGCAGTGGAGTTATGGCATTTAACTCTGTCTCGTCACTCCGTAAGCGTCGTCACATGGAGCATAGTTTCTGTGTCAGCGACGATAGAGCCAGAGACAGAGGGCCGAAAGATCAGAACGACACTGTGGTACATTATTTTACTGCAGGTATAGCGTGGGATCACGTTACGAGGCAAGCGATTCAACGTCCCGAACAAAGTACAGTAGAACCCCGATTAACCGCGGTTGGATTAACCGGGAAGCGGATTAACCGCGCGTCTTATGACGTTTTTTTTAATGTGCATGGTGCAGTACCACACGCTTCCAAAAAAAGACTAGCTTACGTACTAATAATGAAAAAAAAAAATACAAAGCTTTACTTTCCAAGTCACATAATTTAACAACGGCAAGTTGCACCAAATGTCATTGTAACTAGTCAACATGAAGTTGCATCATTGGCCATTATTGACTTATCGACTTTCACTGTCTAGTTCGGATTACCCGGGATTTCGATCATCCGGGGAGTCTTCGGTCCCGAGCATCCCGGTTAATCGGGGTTCTACTGTAATCGCGGAGGTTTACTCACTCGCCACCTCGCTTCGCATTTCAGAACAAGGGAGACGAATTAATTTTCGAAGTGACGGGAATATATAAATGTGACAACGAGGCTGGAGGAGCAGCCGCGCCGCTCCGTAGCCGAGCCCTTGCACCCTGGTGCGCTCACCGGTAACTTTTCATTTATTTAATATACGAAGTTTCCATAAGCAGGAAATCAAAACTTGGTAAAAGCGTTCCGGCTGCACGCCATAAAGTAGGGGATAAACTGTGTACAGTAGAACCCCGTTCATCCGATTTAAGGTAGTCATTGCGTTATGTCTGACGCCACTAAAAGCCTCATTCGTTGCTTTACAACACTTGTGATTTTTAGTTCCAAATGTAGCCGCTGTGTTACGTATTCCCTTAACTCGGAGAGATTCTTCCGTGAGGAGAATTATCTACCGGAATTCTCTGGATTCCTCCTAGAGGAATCCGAGGATAGGTCATCATCGTTGCCTGTGAGGAATATTTCTGAATATAATACTAATTAATCTCGTCTTTCGGAAAAATATGGTGTCTTCTTCGGACAGTCCTTCGGCCAACAAAGCCTTGGCGGCTTTTAGTTGATTTTTTCTCTCTCTCATGTATTGTCCCCGGGCGGCGGAGTTTTATCTCGATCCAGATGGCGAATTGGGCACGGGCCGGGGATAGTTAAGGGCACGGGCGGGTCGGTGATGAACGAGAGGGACCACGAATACGGCACAGGCCAGCTTGCAGACAGGTGAATCCTCACCTGTTTCGCACCTGGCCATCGCCTAACTTTTGCTTGACTTTGTGGTAGCTTCCTTATTGGTTACCTTACCGACCTGTAACTCTGTGTGCAGTCACCACGTTCGAGCGTTGAATTACGTGAGGATCCATTGTTCGACTGTCACTCATCTCAAACAGCGGAAACCTTGATGGATCGTAATTGCTATGAAATGAGGGCTATTGTAATGAGCGAAACGGTGTGACAAGATGTATGGGCTTAGCGCGATTCTATTGACCGCGTCGCTATTGATACTGTTCCCAACGCGGTCTGTGCAACAGAACGGGCTGACGTTCCAGGCGATACAGATGTCCATCACGATCGTTGCAATATCGACCGTTTGTCGATGGCTGATTCGCGAACTGTATCGCTCATTCATACACTGCACTCAATATTCGTTGCAGCATATCGCGCGACTGAAACGAGAAGGTATCGCATCAACGACTAAGAATAAGGACGTAAGCCCTATGTTAGAGTAGCTATGTAAAAATCTGAAAAATGCATGCGTACTAAAAAGAACTACTGAAAAGCTTAATTTTCCATAATAATAATTAGAAAATATTATTAACAAATTAATCAAAAAATTAATTGTTTAACAAATTACCCGGCAACGAAACTTTTTTTTTTAATGAAAATGATTCGTTCATTTTTCTGAATACGTATGAATTTTTTCAGTTTTTCAATTAGCTAGAAAGGGACATGCGAAATGGTCAGATCGTCGAGGGACCATTTTACCATACAAATTATGCAAATTATGCACAATGAGAAAAAAAATCGATTGCGTCAACAAAATGAGTGCTTACGGGTGGCGAACCAAATTTTTGGTTGATCGAACGAAATAATTGTCGTAGTAAGTAAAGAAAAAACATTTGATTCGCTACCCGTAAGCCCACATTTTGTTGACGCAATTGATTTTTTCTTCTCTGTGCAAACTACCACAGTTGGATTCCGGGTATGAAGAGGCTGTGGAATTCGTCTGGTGATTTTAAAAATCTATTTGAGTAGGGGAGACTGGGGCAAAGCGGGACAGTGGGGGCAAAACTCCATTTTCCAATCATTTTCGGATGCCCCATTATGTCCTAACGATACATCCGGATTGCCAAACCCGTTTTGCCCCACGGGCCACCATCGCTACCATCCAAAAGTTATTGGAAAATTGCGTTTCGTCTTATTATCCCGTTTTGCCCCGCTGTGAAATTTTGCCCCGCTCTCCCCTAGTAAATAAATAATTAAATAAATGTATCCAGAATATTTTTTGTACAAACCACCGAGAACTGTTGAAATTGAATATTAAAATTAGTCGCTACTATTTCGCTGATATTTCGATGGATTTTTAAAACGCTTTTTTTCATTTTGTTTTTCAGGTGAGTCCATGTCAGCAATCGACTTCGAAAAGTGAACGGGAAAGGAATTCGAGAGATCTCGTCAAATCCAAGAAACCAGAGGATTTCTGAAATCGGATAAGTTTCAAAGTTTCATAGGGGCAGGGGGAGTAATGTAATTCGTATACTGTTCCATAGGGGCCGGTATTAATTGTACGAGTAATGCATAATAATACGAGCTTGCCAAGCGAGGCGTGACAAGAAGCGGATTCTCGCGATCGGGGCGAAACGAGCAAACACCGTGAGCAACGCGTAGTCGCGACTGCAAAAGACCTCCAACAAACTTTTCGGCGGAAAGTCTACGGCAACAGGATATAGGAGGAGTCTCACCTCCTCGGTTGCTTGTTCGCGTTTCGCAGGGACGATTACTCTTCTGTCCGCACAGCTATTTGTACCCCCCTCGTACGAGCGTGTTACGTATGTATGCCCATATATATGCCAGACGTGCTATACATTTGTATGTACACATGGCTATGTAAAATTTATGCATTCCGTGACGTAAACGATATTTATAACTCGCGATGCGCAGCACAAGCTACGAAGGCGACGTATCTGCGCTACGATAATTGTAGCACAGAACTCTCTTGTTTTTTTTTTTTGTTCACCGAAACACATACGTACCGAGAAAGCTCGGTATTTTGCCGAGAGTCATTTGTTCGATTGGACGGCAGTCGTTTTCAGTGGAGACGGATAAGTCGTGGCGATAATTTACGCTACGTATCTCTTCTCGAACACAAATTGTCAGGGAGGAAACGCTTAAGAGTTCCAGGGCTATGGGCTCGCGTCAGTAATTGGGACTGCTCGCAAAGCTATCATTAATATTCAGAAACGATCGGTGACTCTAAAAAAAAGACTAGAAACTAATATTGTTTTTTCATTGTTCGGGAAACGGTTTTTTGAAATAAGGTTTATTGAGAAATTGTGACATTTGCATTGAACAAGAATTGAAAAATTTGAAACGTAAGAGGGTCGAATATGTCGCTTGAAACCACAATGTTCGAACCCTTCGCGAGCAAGCAAAATTTTACCGTTTATGCCTCAACAGCTCTTGTATGGATATTTGGAGTTGTTATGAGGAATGCAATAATAGTTATCTCAATCTTCCCCAGTTAATATACCTATCATACACTATAAAAATAAATTGTAAATTTAATGTACTGCATCTTGAGATTTGATAACATTACTTACATTAATTGAACATTGATATACTTTGCTTGTAAAATAAAAAATACCAAATGTAAAAATGATAAATCTTTTGAAATGCATAAAAATTTGCATGAAAAATACACATTTTACTGTAAAAATCCAGCACCCACGTGTTTCAAATTTTATCAACAGTTAATGTAAAAAAAAGCTTCCAATACTGTTAATTAATTTACTAACCCATTTTTTTACAGTGCACGTTGAGAGGCAATGCATAATATATCCCGAGATAATTCTCTCCGTCGACAAAATCGCAAACCTCGTTACCTCAGTTCGACTTCCGCTCGTAGCAAAATGAATCTACTGTACGTTTCCCACTTAGCAACAAGCCCGCGGCGCGCTGTAGGGAGCCGAGTAAAGTGCCGAAGCTCAAAATCAAATGCAAGTATTGTAGGTAACCGCGCGAAGCGAGCATAGAGGAGAGCGGGGCAAAATGGCACACCGGGGCAAAACGGGATAATGAGACAAAACGCAATACTCCAATAACTTTTGGATGGTGGCGATGGTGGTAGGGGAAACCTGGGCAAAACGGGGACATGGGGCAAAATGGGCACATGAAATGTTATATCGGCATGGGGCAAAATTGCCGCAAGTAAAATCGAAGGGTACCCCGTTTTGCACGAGATGTTTTTTTTTTTAATATCCTTTCAAAACCGGTATCGTTGTAGCAGGTTTTATTGCTTAGCGTCTCCGTTTTGCCCGGTCTACCCTACGTGTGGCAAAATGGGTTTGAAAATCCGGATTTATCGTTGGGACAAAATGACCCATCAAAAAATTATTGGAAAATTGAGTTTTGCCCTCACTGTCCCATTTTGCCCCGTTCTCCCCTATGCGAACGGCCGCAAGTCCGACGGTATTAAGTCCGTTGCCACGGCGTCGGCAGGGAGATCAGGATCGTTGAAATGCGGGCGCAGAAGGCACCCCTTGGTAAGGCCCAAGGGGATCCAGCCAGTATCCGCGCGTTGGGAAACTTCTGGCGAATTCGAAGTTTAGCCCCCGTTCGACGTTGGCGGAGGCGAAGCCGTGAAACTAAGCTCTTGGGAGCGTTTCGACTATCCTGGGAATACGGTGCAACAGTTGTAGGTACAAGTAGTATACGTATCCGGAAGGTAGAACTCTTCGACCCCATACCCATGTAACAGGTACGGAACAAGTTAGAATCTGCATGGCCGGGCGGACGAGCTTCGCTCGGTTGTTTCGCATCCAGTTGCTACACTGGATTCCACTTGGAGCTTCGCTCGTCTTTCCTACATCGTCGCGCTTCCGCCGTTCCTCGAGGGGCCGGCCGGCCCTCGTGCGTCCACAAACTGGAAGGCCAGTTCCTTCTCGCTTTACTTCTTACCCGTCTTTCCTCGTGGGCGATTACATCCCCTCGCGGATACGACCCTCATTCTCGGATGCTCTTTAGCCCCTCGTCCGTCCCGCGGCCCTCGCGGCCCTGCAGTCTTCAATTCCCAGGCGGTTCCTCCGCAGCCCGGCACTCGAACCCACCTTGCCGTTTCACCTCACCGAGCGCGATCCGAGAGACGCCGGAACCGCGAAGGGACTAAATGTCCGCTATTAAATTGAAAAAGTTTATCTCTAGTTTCTCTTTTGTCACGGGAAGGGAAAGCGGGCAAAAAAATTGTGGAGGAACGACAAGTAAAGTGAACGGCCCATTTACTGACCGTTAATCATATTATCTACGATATAACATCCTGTTTATGTCTGACATAGTCAAATTCTTTTTTTTACATTTTTTATGTTGTGCATCGTGTAATTGAATAAGCATCGAGACAAAATTTTATAAAATCGTCGACGTTCATAGCTTTATCTGTGAACCCGCCAGAAACAAGCTCGCGTTAGCGATTTGATTGTGAGTTTCGTTAAGCAGTTGCGTTTCTAAAATTGCTTCGTGTTCTTCATCAGAAGCGAATATAATTATGAATCTAGGTTGTACTGTGTGATTAACGGTCAATTAAAACGGTAGTGCACGAGAAAAAAAAAAATAGAAATTACGATTTCGCCGGAAAATACATGGGTCAGAATTATTAGTGTCCGGATATTTCAGTCAATTATTTTTTTATTGCGTTATGTCTTTTTTATATAGAATTTATCTGAAATTGTCATTGAAATGCATGTTTTTTGTACAATGTTACTGCGAATTAGCATGATTATAAATACCCTAACATTTTCCCTGTGTCATGATTCGAAGATCGGACGTAGAATATCACAGCCTCATTTTTGCTGAAAATATTATGATTTTCCTAGTCACTAATCGGGCGCAGATGAAAGACGGCATAGGCCAGTGATTGGGCACCGGATAGGTCACTACATGGGCTATATGACAAAATGGTCGGACACTAATCGGGTAATTTACAACAGTGTATATATTTCCAGTTTATTATTAAAAAATGTTCAAATATAATAAAATAATACTTGCTTTAGTTAATTAAGACTCTAAACTTTTCTGTAATACCAGTTGTTTCAGTACCTCCACTGTTTTTAACAATCTTTCATTTTCAATGCCATGCGGAGCTTAGGTAGTCAGTAATTGGGTCGTTCACCTTAGCGGGACCGAATCGTTCGCCTGATAACTTATCGTTCCCGGGCTCTGCAACATTGCTCGCATGCTAAAGCGCGCGCGTTTTCTCTATCTTCGCGAGAGCTAATTGACAATGATTTATTCATTATCGGCTGGGTGTGTTCTGTTTCTTCGTTTCTTGTTCGGATGCGAGGGAAAAAAGCGTGCCCACTGGTAATGTGACGGGGAAGAGAGGGGGATACTTAATCCCTGTTATAATACAATAAAACATCTCGGAGTCGTCTGCACTATTACCTATTAATGGGTGTTGCTCGGGGAATTCATGAGGGGGAAAATTACGAGGATGAGGACGACGTCGTCTCGGAGTAGACGTGGTTTTCTCGGCAGTCTTGCCAATCATATATTTTCCGTGCCTTTCGCTCAAGCGTTTATGATTTATCCGTACTCGTTATACCTATTTATTCCCGTTTTCTCAATCCCGATCGCTAACTGCTCGTAGTATCGTAGCATTTGAACGGAATTGGCCCGATTATGCGGTTTGTGACAATCTTGGTGGAGAACTGGAGTAGTATGTGTGTGAGCCGGTAGAAATTGTGAGCAACGGGCGCATGTATGTCTCTTAATGGGTGTAAACCGGTTGTCCGCTGATTGGCGTCCGTAGGTGAAGGAGTTTTCTTTGATCGCTAATGGCAGAGGTGCTGGGATTTCCAGTGTCATCGGTGCTTAGCCAAGTCACTCCTCCCCGTCTCGACTCGTTTACTCGTCTCGTCTTCGTGTCAAGGAAACGTACGCGTCGCCAACCGTTAGATCAATTTAACAAGCCGTAAGATCTTGAGCACGCGACGATCTGTACTGAACAGGTTCTACATAATCTGTAGGATTGTTCTAATAACGGAAAGTATAAATCTACGCACTAATAAAATTCACGTCGATTGAATACTCGCATCGATACTTACGCGGATACTCACATGGGTCCACGGATCGATGGGTCCACGGATCGATGGGTCCACGGATCGATGGGTCCACGGATCGATGGGTCCACGGATCGATGGGTCCACGGATCGATGGGTCCACGGATCGATGGGTCCACGGATCGATGGGTCCACGGATCGATGGGTCCACGGATCGATGGGTCCACGGATCGATGGGTCCACGGATCGATGGGTCCACGGATCGATGGGTCCACGGATCGATGGGTCCACGGATCGATGGGTCCACGGATCGATGGGTCCACGGATCGATGGGTCCACGGATCGATGGGTCGATGGGTCGACGGATCGACGGATCGACGGATCGACGGATCGACGGATCGACGGATCGACGGATCGACGGATCGACGGATCGACGGATCGACGGATCGACGGATCGACGGATCGACGGATCGACGGATCGACGGATCGACGGATCGACGGATCGACGGATCGACGGATCGACGGATCGATGGGTCGATGGGTCCATGGGTTGATGGGTCCATTTGACCATGGGTCCATGGTCCGTCGTCCCACCCATCCATCCATCTATCCAACAGCCGGCTTGGCCGGTCTGATCGTACAGCACTAATATGAAGTAGACGCAAAATTATTCTGTATTTTGTACTTAAAGGCCCCGAAAAGTACGTTCCGACTATCCTAAAATACCAGAAAAGTATTTAAGTACTTAAAATACGTATTTAAACTACCTAAAATACATCAAGTATTTAAAATATTTTAAGTGGCAATATCCAGAGATGACGTAAGTAACGGAACGCATGCTGAAGTATTTCGCGGTACACATCGTCGGTCTCTCCTTCCTCCCGCTGCTTCTGGAGTTCGTTGCCCGTTTAGTAGCACTAACTTCACAAAACACACGGAACTCTATGAATCTGGGCGAAACTTAGTAGCAGTATGCAGTATTTCATACTGTAGTGAGCAGTCGATCCGTTACGCAATGAAAGCGAGGTTGAGTCGAGGTCGGAACATGCGTGGCAATATTATATTTCAAGCTCATAGTACCTTGTCGGTCGTACATGTCAGGTCGTCTGGCTCCCGACATGTTCGCGATATTGCGTGCATGCTGCGTTACAGGGTATTGCGAGCCTCTGGACTACCTGGTTATTCCTCCTCTCAGTAGAAGTTTGCTGAAGTCAAGCCGAGCAAACAGAAGCATTTTTCTCCCTTCACTGTTTCATTTGGTCGTTTCTGTGTTCGCCGTTTCAACGTTTCGTGCATTCTCGACCTCTTTCGCTCTCACTCCGTGCAGAAAAGTTTAGAGATACCGTCGAAATTCTGCTATATATACACTGAGAAAAAGAATTGGTTGAATTAAGCAAATGCGCGGTGACATACGTTCGAAGGTGTATTTTGTTGGTACAACAAAAATGTTTGTTTCAGTCAACAAATTTTGAATAAATTGAAGCAAATAGTCGTTTAACAAAACAATGCTTTATTTGTACTAAACAAATAACAGCTTTGAACGTATGTCACCGCGACTTTTGGTTAATCCAACCAATTTTTTTTCTCAGTGTAGGACCTTCGCGTATTCGACGAATCCAGCTATTCAACCGATTCCATATCGATGGTCTGAAGTAATAGAATAGAATAGTGTTGTTTTATTCGTGCCCTGAGGCAAGCCCCCAAAGGACATATCAAGTGTGTGTAAAAGGACGTATCAACCCAGTATATACAGTAATATAGCAGCAATGTAACTGAAAGTAACAGGTAATATTACCAGAATGTTACATATAAATTACATGCAAGTTGCCATTTCCTACTCAGCAATATAACATGTGCTGACGTTTTAGCATGTGCAAAATTCCACCGTAGATGATTTCATCGTGAAAAGTTCAAATTTTATCGGGGCAGCTCGTTTGGGGCGTCACTCTGTCGGAAGTAATTCATGTACTACATTACTATCTATGTCTGGTCGGGGCGTACCATCACTGGAACGAGATAACAAGCATTGGATAATCGATTGTGTGTATGTCCATGTGCCAGTGAATGAACTGCAAACCGTAGACTCGAACGTACACCGGCAATCAAGAGGGATAGAGCTTTGACTCATTTTGGTTTCACATTTTGCTGGTGGTTCTCCGGAGAACAAATAGCTCTGGGTCAGATCAGTATGACCAATACGGAGTGCGATTAATAATGCATTGCCTTCTTCTCTCGAAGCCAGGTATGGGGCAGCTTCGAAGGTACATTAGGGTTGATTCCGTGAAGCTCGCTGTTTCCCGCTTTACTCCAGATTTTGTTCCATTTCCTGTAAGTACCTATGTGTAATGCGCGTTTACCAAAGGTAAACGTGACGGCTTCGTCCGGGGGAGCGAAAGAAACGTGACTTTGGCTGCTTGATCAACTTGGTCATTACCTCGTATGTTCCGATGCCCATCGTCTTGTTTCGCTTCCCAGCCACGATTGCGAGGAGAAGTATTCCGTAAATATTTAAAGCGTAGGAACCTTGAATACGAAGAAGGTCGAGAGCAAAGTTTTTCTCGTCTTCCTCAGTCCCATGGTTAGTCGGACTGGAGGGGGGTTGCCCTTAGTTACGACCAGAGCTGGGCAGTATTTAAAGTAAATGAGTACGACGACCAAAGTACTTGTACTATTTTCTGCCCATGCACGTTTGGATTAATGTTCCAATTTGGAATGTTAAATATAAAAAGGTGCAAAGTAATTTGCACATTGCTTCCTCATTTATTACAATTTTACGCAGCGCTTTCTCCACGAGAAAGTTCGTTGATCGATTTTGGCTTCCTCCAAGAGGAATATTTTAATATACGAGGAAGTCATGTGCAAATTACTGTGCACCTTTTTTTTCATTAAATTGAAACCATCAAAATTTACCGTGAAATTTGTTGTATGAAATCGCAAACAGAAATTTGTAGATTTCGTTGCCTTAAGGCAATTTCATCCAATCTTCACCGCGGATTACAAAACTGTAACTTATTTTACTCTTAGCATGATATTTGATTCAGAAACTCGTGTAGATGTATAAAACAAATTTTCAAAAAATGAAAAATGTTAAAATCCCCACAAAACTTAAACGGTTAGATCAATTTTCGCCAAATTTAATACCAAAGATTGTACAGTGTTGGTCCGTTACCGTATTAAATTTAAGCTCGATACCTCCATGTTTAAACAAATCAGACCGTTTTCAAAAAAATCAAAATCCTATAAAATGTGACTTCTTCGATTTTGACGAAATTCAATGCCAAAGGTCTTTGATCTTTGATTTAAGTACTATGATACTAAAGCTTGATTATACGATCATAAAACTCATTTCTAGCTGCACCTCGCGCCTAATCTTGCGACTTGTGCAGTATTTATTTCCGCTGTCTAGTTTCGCACTCGACACACATCCAAACGTGATTACGAAGAAAATCGCGATTAAGAAGGAAAAATACTTTGTACTTAGTATTTTGTAAAAGTCCTTTACGTATGGAAATTACTTTGTACTTAAAGTACTTGTGGTACTTAGTACTTTAAGTACTTTTATTTCACTCGGTGGGAAAATGGCGGTTTTTTCGCACGCTTCGCGCGCGAAAACCCCCATTTTCACACCTTGTGAAATAAAATTTTATCGGATACTCGTGCGAAAAACGTTTTCTGAACTCGTGTGATTGCAACACTCGCCTTCGGCTCGTGCTGCAAAGTCACACTCGTCAGAAAAAGTTTTTTGGCACTCGTATCGAAATGTACTATTAGGTACTTTGCCCAGCTCCGGTTACGACCATGAATACTGGCATCGGGAGGTAGACATTTATGTCCATATTTACACGCACCTTTAGCATAAATCCCATACTTCCAGAATAGCTCCGACTCAACGTGAAAGCTGCAGGGACAAAGCGACTCGGAGTTTAAAGGGATGGTACGAATACGGACCACAGTAACCAGCCAGATATAGTGTTGTACAGAGTATAGGTACATAATGACAGCTTTCTCTCGTCTCCCCGATCTTCCACTATACGAGTGCATTTTTTTTTTTTTTTAACCGCCCAACGAAACCCGGAAAATTTGCGCGGGGCAAAGGGATTCGGATCTTGCTTTGCGCGCTTGCGCTCGGTTGGCTGTAGGTATGGAGTAGTTGTGGAGCTAAAAAAACGTCCAGTGCAATATACTCGCACTGGGCGGCGATGCCGCGCGGAGTTGAGAGACGATCTTGGGAAGCAAAGAGCTCACGGTGGCTCCCTTGGCTACGTTCTCCTCCTCCTCCTCCGATATGTTGTTGCCGTTGCTCTTGGTGCTGATTCTGGAAACCGGTACATACAGGTTGCTCGAGCGTTGTATTGCTCAATGGAGAATGCATGCCACTACTCCGACGCTTTACTCTCCGTCTCTCCTCGTTGCCACCGCGACGACGATAGGCAAGAGTCGGTATACGGGTGTGCTCTAGAACGGGGAACCGAGCCACTCAGCTCCTGCAGCTGACGAGTGTTTCACTTTGAGACGTCTAGTCTGTCTGGGATGAATATTCGAGGCTCCCTCTGACAATCCAGGGAGCAGAGGGAATCTCACAAAGGGAATCTCCGGGTCCTCTCGCACAATCGATCCGGGAATACTAAGTGCTATTTCGAAAATATCTCGACCGCAGGTTCCTGGTTATCGATCGTGTTGGCATTCCGGATAGGATGGTTCTTGGAAAACTGATGCGAGCCACGTATCATGACATGGATGAAGGTGGCAAATCCGTCGTGTCCCAATATTGTTTTTTTTGGGACACAGATATCTGGAAATTGCAGGCTCTTTATATGAGCTCTCCAATTCCAATGAAAATTATTTTTATCATGCTTGCCACGGACCTGGAAAACCCGGAAAAGTCAGGGAATTTTTTTTAAACCATGGCAATTTTAGTCTGATATTTTTCGATTAATTCCGTGCTGCATGACGTCTACATTTTTCGTTTCAGCAAACTTGTCGACTATATACAGCATGTATATGACTGAGTCGTGTTATTAATTTCGTTGAGAACTTTTTATATTGTGAACTGATTTTAATATATTAATAATTATTATATATTACATTTTACATTATTTTTAATTGTTCTTTACTACCCTGATCGATAGACTGGATAAATTAAATTTTTGATCTGGAAAACCGAGAAAAGTCAGGGAATTTCAGTTGGAGAATTTTGTGGCAACCATGTTTAGGCTCATCCGTTAATAGGTCTCATGTATTGATCTATGTTATTCGGATTGCAATACATTGTCCCCCAAACATCATGGAGACTTACCCCGGAGCTATTTTTCTGTTCTTTGAACGAATTCTGGTGTCTGATCATGCCAACAAATAAAGCCGTAAAGTTCATACCATTGTAAAAAAATTAATGTTCGTGGTGTTTCAAATCATATTTTTTTTATGAATACATACGTAAATATGTTTCGATTGGAAATTTTATTCGCACCATAAGTGCGCCGCTTCATCTTAAAATATTGGGAACATGTATGCATCGTGAAACCCGCTCCGCATTGAAACAGACGAAACAATTACCCCAATTAATGGCAGCATGTCCAACCGTCGTCACAATATCACTGCAAATAAACAACATTTCTACCGTGGTGATAAAAACTCCACGTGGGAAAATAGAAAATAACGCGATTTCATGTCCGAGAGAATGACACTTCCGGGATTCAGTACAGCCGACGCCCAAACACTACACCGCCGCCGGGGCTCGGTTGCTGCGCAAACGAGCGTGTGCGCGAATTAATTTTATCATATTTTATTAAATCCGGAATACGGGAGTCGGGTCAGTTGCCAGCTTTTTTCCACCTTTTTCCTATGTGGCCTCGTCCCGCTCACGTCCGCACAACTATTGCATTACATTATTGCACTATTTATGTTGAGGTGTGTTTATTTTCTTTCCGTGTCGTACCCGCTAAAAGCATAGATTTTTCACCTCGCATAATATTTCACAAAAGCATGTCGTCAGTAAAAAATCTTGAAACGTGCTCCAATTTGCTATAATGCCACATCAACGAGGCACCTCGCTCGGATGGTAATCAGTGCTAGGAAAATACTTCGAGTATTCGAAATTCTTATTGCTCTACCCCAATACATAATGTGTCTAATACGCAGTTCTTTGGTACTTGATGTTTCCAATACCCAGTACTTCAGGACTTGATGTATCTAATACACAATACTTCATATATTCAATATCCAGCACATCAGTTTCTAGAGTCGTATTTTAACACATCAGTTTGGATTTAAGCTCGCTCTTCGGATCGAACTTAAAATCGAAGTTTGGCCCGAACTCCATTGCATGCTTAAGATCGATATTAAGTTCAAACTCGAGATCAAACTTAAGCGCGAAATGAAAGTCGAACTAAGACTTGAACTTAAGATAGATCTTACGTACGCAATGAAGATCAGGTCAAACTGTGATCTTAAGTTTGAACTCAAGTTCAATCTAACGTCTTAAAATTAGACCCTCAATGTATCCAATGCCCAGCATGTCACTTCTTCATGAATTCAATAACTAGCATTTCGGTTCTTCATGTATTCAATAACTAGCATTTCAGTTCCCCATGAATTCAATAACTAGCACTTCAGTTCTTCATGTATACAATAACTAGCATTGCAGTTCTTCATGTATTCAATAACTAGCATTGCAGTTCTTCATGAATTCAATAACTCGCACTTCAGTTCTTCGTGTATTCAATAACTGGCATTTCAATTCTTCGTGTATTAAATAACTAGCATTTCAATTCTTCATGTATTCAATGACTAGCATTTCAGTTCTTCATGTATGGGTAAACCCAGTGTTCACCAGTTTAGTACTCAAGTACTACGCAATGCAGTATTTCTAGTACTTGATGCTTCAATACGCACTTAATGTACTTGCTGTATTGGCCCAGCTCTGGTATAGAACAATATTCCAAGCCGTCCCAAAAAGCATCCAAAGGCTCTATCAACATAGCAAAAAAGGCAATAAATATTTATACTTTTCGTCTACCATTCTCCACATTTGCTCGTCTTCCAGAAAAATCATTCCGCGCCAAGACCGGTCATAGATTACCAAATTGAAGCAGTACCTGAAATCGGTAATGATGGTCGATAGTGTTCATTAGTATCGAAGATAACTTGCACGGATCTGAGCAGGTAATCACGACCAAAGGAAGTCTCAAGACAATACCGCCGGATATTGCAAACAAAGTTGCTCTACACCCACAATAATAATACGACATTCGATGCTTCTAAATAGTTATCGCTTCAACGTTACTGTCTGAAAGTAAATTTCATCGACTCAGCTAGACCGCTTTTGTACGCACAATGTACGTTCATGTTGTATGCACAAGTGTTCCACGGTGAAGAGTTTGTCTGCGTTCGCGTAAGGCCATGCAATCGTTCTCTCGGCACCGCAGCAGTTTCTCGGTGGCAGGCAATGCTTCAGCGGGTTGGAGTTTACAGCCAATGCCGAGAGTTGACCGGACATGGCTACCGGTGAAACTAGATTGCGCGTCCCGGTGGCGGCGGCGACGGCGGCGACGGCAACGACGTCAGTGCAGTGCGGCGATTGAGGAACGCCGGTCATTACGCTCGTGGTGTTCTGCTATGCGGGTCGTGAGCTTACTCGCCCGTTCCCCAAGTCGCCGATACTCGCTACGCCCCATCACAGGCAGCGGAATAGATGCGCTGCTGTATCGTAGCAGATACAGCAGCAGGTAGGCAGAAGACGGATAAAAAAGAAAGGAGCGACAAGCAGACGCGTGATCAGCTCCGAAGGGAACAGGTTTTACTGGTTCTCGTTGGAAGGGCAGCGAAGGAAAGGAGCGAGACGAGAAATTAAAGAGAATCAAGATCACGTAAAGAAAGAGTGAGAACGACCAAACGGACATCTTGAAACGAGCGCCTTGCGCAGGCTAAACAAGTCGGAGGAGAGAAAATAAGAGTAGAATCGGTGTGGAACGAGGCAAGAGTTGCCCGGGAGATCGCGGCAGGACGAAGTGGACGGAGAGAAGTCGGAGAAGTCGGAGGAGAGCAAGGAACGGAGAGAACCGGGTTGGGGTGGGGTGGGAGATTGTGACTAAGACGGAGCAAGAAGGGGAGAATAAGCGTGGCGGAGGAGAGGAAAGGATCCGTGAAGGAAGGGAGTAGAGAGGCTTTGCGTACGCGCACGCTCCTCTTGTCTTACCTCCGAACTCTTCCCTTTCCTTTGCCCCGATGCTTCCTAGCGGCCGGCCGGCGCGACCGGGTTTCCGGTGAATGGCGAGCGCCGGCCACGAGCCGGCGTCCAATCAGGACAGGAAACGACGAAGAAGCCACGCGTGTTGCATTGCGCGCGCGCGCGCGCTCACTGCTGGCGAGCAGCGGCGGCAGCAACACCAGCCGGCAAATACTGCCGGCCACCAGCAGGCAGCGCTGCATCGCCCGTGCCTCAGTCGATCTCCTGGACCCGGCAAATAAAAATAACAGATGGCCGAGAAGCACTCGTGTGCCTCGCTACTCTACTCTTGTGATTCTTGTACCTCTTCTTCTTAGAACTTGGGAGCGAGGATCCTCCACGGCAGACTCTAAACTCCTTTGTGCGTTTGGAACAGTAACCCAGCTAGAAAGTATTCCCTTATTGGATGTAGGGGAGACCGGGGACAAAAGTAACAAAAATCCTTTTTTATTTTTTTACCAACAAACCCGAGAGTCTAACGCTTCGGCATCCAATGATGTAGCATTAACCGAGTCTTAGGTATCTAGTTTAAAAAATTTAAGCAGAAAGTAGCACGGAATTGCGAACACCGCCCCTTTAAACACAAACAAAATTCGGTAAGAATTTGGGCCGCGGTGGGGTCAATTGTAACGGGTAGTGGGGTCATTTGTAACATCCTCCTGTACCAATGAAATCCTTCGCCGACCGCTATTAAGAAATTGAACCGGGGTGCATTATCACAGAAAAATTTAAATTTAAATTTAAAACATTTAAAAATGTATTAGCCAAATGTAAGACATTTTAGCCGGCCTAACTATACAGCCCTACTATAAATGTTATAGTCTGCAATTGGTTGGTTATAAATTATAAGTGTATAAATTATCGCTGATTGCTTAGAATGTAAGAATAAAATAAATAAAATATATTGGTATTGGTATTGGCATTGGTAGATGTTAATTATTGCTGGTACAATTGACCCGGATCGACTGTTACAATCGACCCCACACTTGATTATTAGCAAAGTTGTTGTGGCATCGGTTAATAACAATCTGAAATGGATCGTCTCAACGATCAAAATGTTCTGCAAAAATGTACCTTTCAATTCCTTGTGCTTGTTTGCACTAATATTTAGTATTGTGTTGCCTAGCTGACGCGATCCGAACAGCCGAAAAATCACTTCTGCACTCGCGAATCACATTTGGTTTCGGCGAATTGGTATTTTTGAAAACTCAGCTATGAGGTGATTGCATGGCCATAAGGTGATGTCTATAATGTTGCTCACTTCATATCCGATGCGTCCGATCATGCGCAGCGTTGCGCAGCCGCTTGTTACAATTGACTCGTGTTACTTTTGTCCCCGGTCTCCCCTATGTCTTCTCATCTTTACACCGAATGCCCAACTTTATTTTCGTTTACCGGAGGAAAGGAATCATTTACAAAGTATCAATTTCAGTTCGCCAAATACTTGAAGTATTCCAAGTGAAATCGCTACCTCGAGTCCGATACTTGTAGCATACAAGTAATCTTTGGTACGCAGTAATCAAGTAGAGTAGAGCGGGGCAAAATGGGGCAATGGGGCAAAACGGGGTTTTTGGGCAAAACGTAATTTTCCAATAATTTTTGGATGCCCGAATTCGTCCTATCGGATACATCAGGCTTTTCTGCCCAGTTTTGCCACCTTGTCCGATCCAAAAATGATTGGAAAATTTAGTTTTGCCCAAAAACCCCGTTTTGCCCCGTTGCCCCATTTTGCCTCGCTCTCCCCTACTTCTTATTTAGTATCGTATCTTATTTAGTAATCTGTATTAAGTACATGTAGTATTCACCCAGCACCGACTTCAATGCAGTATTGCCAGATGAAAAAAAATTCTACCGAATTTGCATCGATTTGTCTTTACGATTCCCATTTAAAAAACTGGGCCACGCCGGTAAAAGTGATTATAGTCGTGCAAGTTATTATCTTCCAAACCGCACCCAATCTGACCGCAAATTCGACGCTTTGGCACAGAGGTTGTCATCCGGCCAAGTCTTAAGGGCATCGTTTGTCTTTCTCTTTGTCCATCTAGCTGCTTACTCCTTCTACCTATATCTGTCAATTCTACCGGAATGCTTCTCCACCTCTCGTGGTTTGGTGTGGGAACTCACAGTGACTTCTCTCTCATGGGCATCGCGTGTCCAACATGATATCGATGTTCCGTGGGAACTGGAGCCTTCGCCGATCTTGGTTGGAGTACAGCAGCTTCCCGACCTCTTCTTCAATATGACTTCTCCTCTTCGCTGAGGACGGATATCTCAAATATTACCTCCGATGACGCTGATCTCGCTTTCTTTCCAACCCTTTCCAACCCTTTCTCAAAATTTCAGGAAAACCCCTCCCTCACATTTTTTTTTTCATTACTCTCACCATCATTTCCTATTCTCCAATAAAAGTCGTTGACGCAAGTTACGCAGATATCGCTGTCGCTGTCGGGTTCCGAGTGTCGACTGGTGACCATTTCATACGACCTAGGCTAGGAATATCAAATCTCCAATATACCGTTGCAACTACAGAAAACTATCAAATAATTTATAAAACCGCATTTCAAATTGTAAAAGATATGCAAGACCGTTTCAAACGATTCAAGAGTTTGGTATAGAACCTGCTCAAGCTGGTTAAAACTTTTGAAGTCCTCGTACCGTGTAAGCTTATACACGCCGACACCCCGATACAAGAATGGAGGGACCGAGAAGCTGATAAATATATTTCAAAAGTATATGAGTGAGTGATATGGAGGAGCGGTGTCAAAATGGCGATCGTAAGCATGAACATAGGAGGGGTGAACGAGCTTGGGGTGCTGATGTTTCTCCCTTCAAAGCCCTTCACACGTCTATCCTGTCAGCCGAACTCAAGATATATGAACTCTAAGCATAGTTACCGGTGCGAGTTGGTCGTGACGAGCATACGAGATGATGAATGCGGAAGCTCTCTTCTCTTTTCCGGTTCCCTTTCCATGATCACGTGGCAGTCACACACAAAAACGAAGAGGGAGGTTCACGTGTCAGTGGGTTCGGAAATAGCCAACATGGGTCTTCGCTAAACTACTTCACCGCATATGTGGTTGGATAAAGTTCGCGAGCTGCTGGATATTCGCCCATCTCAATAACTGCCGATAAGTGATGAGTTGATTCTGATAGTTTAGCACACAGTACGTTGCTATTTCCCATGTATGAACCTAAAAAGAAAGATGAAATTGCCAAGAGTGAACAATACGCGCATAGTCGGCATTGGCGCCTAATTTTCTTTGACGTATAGTGGGTATTCGCGTATATTTGGTATTGGCCTGCCGGTGAAGCAACTTAATGAGAAAACGATATGAAAATTCCAATTTTCAACTTTTATGAGGAAGCGATACGAAAATGTCAATGTTCAACTTTTATGCAAAACGACTGGCCGATTCAGGTTCTGCGCGATTTTTACTCGAGAAGTCCTAATGACTCTTTATCTAGCTTTTTCAACCCCATCATGTCCTTCATCTCGTGTATTTCATGTGGTAGAGAACATGATAGGCACCTCGGTTTTTTCGCGATGCCATCGGGAAGCACGCACGCACGCACGCATGCACGCACACCCACACACACACACACACCCACACACACACCCACCCACCCACACACACACACACACGCACGCACGCACGCACGCACGCACGCACGCACGCACGCACACACTGTCCATATAAACACAAAAGGCAATAAAAAAAGAGATTAAGATCGATCACTGCCTAACGTCGATCGCAACATTTGTACAAATATTTAGGTTGCATGACCATAATACAGTTGATCTTCAGTTACAGACTGTTTCCATCAAAACGTGATGTTATACCTCGGATAGAAGAAGATATAGCGCTCAATTTTTTAGTCGTTCGTTTTACGTAATTTTACTCTGTTGCTTCCGACACTACTTTTGTTACTTCAATTCCAGCAAGTAGGGTAAATCTCATTATCCTAGCAGTGTGGGCATCTACACGTTTATTTCATGTTCGAAAAATAAAAAGCTGCTGAAATGCTGCTGAAGCTTGTTTTACTGAAATTTAAGTATCTTGTAGCAGACGTTACAAGGTTTCCTTTGATGTTTGGCTAATTGAGAAAAGTTTATTTTTTACTAAATTATCAGAATTCTCCCTGGGGCGACCTTAATTACCTCATTATTCCCTGTAGTATAGTAGACATGCCGACAACTGAGAAACTAGCAGACAAGTATAGATCCTCAGCAACAACCCTTTTTCCCTTTCGCCACAGACTCCAACTATCTCTACCGCCCATTATTTTACCTCGCACTACATTGGGCTCGCCTCTACCAAGGACTCTTTCTTCATCCCCTTTCGCTCGTTAATTCTGCACAAACGGTGCGAAAGGCGCCTTCTCCGACCCGGCATTTGTCATTCAATCCGAATTCTGCTTTATGCGCTTTCCTAGTTTTTCAACTGTTCATTTATTATTATCCTTCTCGCAAGTCGGGAATGAAGTCTACTTTGTATCAACTGAAAATTACTAAAGTCTGCCGGAGTATGTATGTATATATGTATGTAGTGATTCATTCGTACGGTAGGACCAGGGGCCTTCTAGGCACATACACTGAGAAATTCAACAAAAATAACAGTCGTAGCATAAATGTAAAAAATATCAAGACATAAAGAAAATATATAGAATATAACCGACAGCGTTAGGTGCGCGGTCGGTGTGTGGCTTCTTGCCACACACCTACATACATGGACTTGCGTCGAGTAGATGGATGGGTAACCGCGTAGCCTCACACCGGCTTGCACATCGAATGTTGAGCGGCAGGCCAGTTTTTCTGAGTTCTTGATGTTAAAACATCGAGGAAGCAGAAAAATATAGGGCCGTCTGTACCGACACGGGTTTTCCGCAGTTTCCCCGTGTCCTCGGCAAATGCGGTACAGTGTAGCTAAGTCGGCTGCGGACGCACTGGAAGTTAGGTAGCTTAGTGAAGTGCGGGTAGAGAGTGATTGGGGGGAAAGGGACGGGTTACGTAAAAACCCGAGAGGGTATACGATGGAACATACAAATATATAGAATATGAAGAATATAAAATATAGAGAAACCAAAAAAAAGCATTATAACAAAAAGAAAATAACAGTAATAATAATAATGATGATGATAACAATGATGATGGTGATGATAGTATGGACAAGTATTGACCCATGTCGATTAATCCTTTAAGATGGGCGTACCGTTGGGGCAAGAGTTTGCAATTTTTACAACAACTTATTGTCCACAATAAGTTGTTGTATTATATAATATATAATATATAATATATAATATATAATATATAATATATAATATATAATATATAATATATAATATATAATATATAATATATAATATATAATATATAATATATAATATATAATATATAATATATAATATATAATATATAATATATAATATATAATATGTAATATATCGCACCCTTAGAACAACAGGGCGGGCAAGAAAATGTTCGGCTATTATGTGTGGCAAAGAACGATTTCTCAGTGTTCAATTCGTAATTCTTAATCCATACGGCAGCAATTCTTTCGCAGCAGAAGCTCTTTTTTGAGCAAATTGATTTTTTTTTTTTCAGCATGGCGCAACCAGTTAAAGGAAAAAATTGATACTGGACTTCGTTAGCACGTTAGCAGTGAATATTTAGGAACGAGCGCGCTTTTCCGTTTAATTTATCAAGTTGTAATGTTCATTGCAAATGCCAAGATTGCTAAGCTACGGCCGACGGTACGAATACAGAGGCGCCTAGGAGGTGAAGAACCGAGACGAGGCTATGCGGTCTCGCAATTAAGTGATACGAGTGCAGCCGCGGTATATACTAGCGGAGTATAGTGCCATAAATCGTCTAGAGAAAATGGTCAGTTTCCCTAATTACGCATTCCCGTTTGGCTCTGAAATGTTACTAGTATCATAAGAACGATACGCAACTGTAGTCGCTGCAAATTGTATTCACACCTGGTTCTCCAGAGGTTTATTGAAAAATAAAATAAAATAACGAAAGAACCACATAATTGAAATATTACGAATTTGTATAGTTCGTTTAAAGTTCTTTAAACATTTTTCAAAATTTCCTAATAGTTTATAGTGTCAAGAATATTCGGTTAAATTTTTATGTCGAAATTCAGCGAATTGAGAAAGTTAGAGACCGCTATGTGGAAAGTGGCGGAGTGCTCGAGCAGCGGCCCGGCCGAACTTTGAACGCGTTTTTCTCGAAACGCGATTTTCAAAATCGGTGACCCTCATATCTCAAAAACGGCTGGATGGATTTTTATGAAATTTTTTCCCGATTTACTTCTACAAATTCATTAGTCCTTGACGGTTTCATATTTTTTTTAAATAATAAAAAATATTTTTCAAAAAGATTCAAAGTGTAAAAAATAAAAAAAATCTGAAAAAATTCATACCTATTCAGAAAAATGAACGAATCATCTCCGTAATAAAAAAAAATTAGGTTGCCGAGTAATTTTTTAAACGATTAATTTGTGTTTAATTTGTTAATAAAATTTTTATGATGGACTTTTATGATGGACTTTTTATGATGAAAACTGAATCTTTTCAGTACCTTTAATATGCATGCATTTTTGAAGATTTTTATACCATCGAGAAGTATTTGAAATTTCATATAATTTTTCTCAAAGTTATGCGAAATGAATAACAAGCGACAGAACTACCTTAAAAAATAGAGAAGAGCAGTAAGGACGAAATAGTTCTGAAGCTATTCCGCTATAGCGCGTGCTTCTGGTACCGCTATACAGCCCGGGATGATAGAATCCCGTCGAGATAAATGACTAATGTCCTAATTGTGAGCTTCATTATGTACGATAGGGTGGCGCGTGGACACGACAGAACGGGTCAGTCTGTGTCAAAGGGCAAATGTGAACGACACCAGTCCCACACTGTGCTTGCGTCAAGCGACCGTTGGCGGTCAGTTGTCACGATACAGTGGCGCGAGGGGGCGCTTTGGTACCGCGTATAATGGCAGATAGTATATGACCGTCGCCGTGCCACGTGTCCAAACAGCATCAGCGTTACCAAGTGAAGCGCCAGGCGCACCGAGGACAAAGCGAGGTCAACTCGTCGTGTCAATTGCCGCTCCCTCTCGAGAAGCTCCTACACCGACGATAAGAGAAACGACAACTACGAATTTCTCGCCTAGTCTCGGCATCGTACCGGCACAACGAGACCCTCAATTCCGAACAGTTTCTTGTCCTCAATTAAACCTTTCGATAGTTTGAAGAGTAGATTATTATTTCGTTGAGTCAGGAAAATAAAAATTGTGATTAAAATCTGATTTTCAACGATGATTTTCACGGACTGGGGAAACAGCTGGAATCTCCAGCTTCGACGTTGGAGTCGGAACGGCAATACTTGCGGGTTGCGCAACAAAAAGTGTGCCTTTCTATCGTTAATATTTGTCATATTACTTTCCATGTGCGACACGAGATCATTTTTTTTTCATTATCCGTAATATCTCTATAATATAAAAAGATTTCCGCCGATGCCGCCGTCGCCTCCTTGCCCAAAATCCAGGGGGGGGGGGGGGGGTGTCAATTATTGGGATCAAAGGGTCATTAATAGGGACGAATGGGTCAGTAATAGGGACATAGGGGTTCAATAATAGGGTCAGAGGATCAATAATAAAATAATAGGGGGCAACAATAAGGCCAGAGGGGTCAACGGGTCAGTAATAGGAACGGAGGGGCCATTATTGGGGCCGGCGGGTCAACAATAGGGTCAGAGGGTCGATAATAGGGACGTGAGGTTGGTTAATAATAAGGGCTTAAGTCTACAAAGGGGCGCGAGCCACCAGCTCCGCTAATATAAATATACGTACATTATTAAAATTAGGATAATGAACTTTTTTCAATGGCGCTAATTTTTTCTTCGAACGATTGGTGGCCCTAAAAAAAAGTCCATTGCAGTTTTCGATACCGACTACGATATTTCGGCTTGTTTAAAGAACTTTATTTTTTCACCTAAATATTCAAATTCACCTTTAGGTGATCAACATTACCGCACTCTCCCGTAACCTACATAGTTACAACGTTGAATAGATTCTAGCGCGCATTACATACCTGTCGTGTATTCACCTTCCCGTACGTCAATCATTCGTAACTCTCGCAATGGTCGCCTGACCTCAGCTTGACCGCGAGATTTCAGAAGCTACAGCTTCGCACTTCACCTGAGTGAATTATGGTATGCGTCGCACTACGACGTACCGCACAGCAAATACAATTAAACAACGGCATTACTCGTGTCGCCTACAATTGCGCGAGTGCAATATCGAGTTGAACGATTGTGCACCCTAATTTTATTTTATTGTTGGAATTCGGGATTTCTATATTGAGTGTAACATTTTTCGGATTTTTTTTATCGGCATTTTCATATCTAAGTCATGCATTTGTATGTTGTTTTGTAACGTAAAAAAGTACTGGGATAAAGAAATGTTAATGATACATTGTGACATATTGTTCTAGATGCACCATTTTTTTTTTTTTACTTAAACAATTCACTATTTAAAAAAATATCGCCTTCAATATTGACGAACAGAACTTGTTAATGCGTCATAAAGGAAGTTTTTCTCAACAAGAATTACAGAACTTTTTTTTCTTCATTTGGGTGTAAAAATTGAGAAACCGAATTTTTGAGAAAATTAATTTTTACATAATTTAATAAGAAAAGTATCGAAGGGTTTAGAAAATATAATTTTTTAAAAAAGATGCATGGCTTCGCTAAAATCGCAGTGGTGTTTTTATGCTTTGCCGATTCGATAAACTGAGGTTCCTTTAGACACTATTGGTACCCGGGATGTGAATTTTATGAGTATGAAGAGTCGTGATTAAAAAAAAAAAAAATTGCCGCTGGAAGTAATTATCACAGGGAAACCGTTAAATGAAAGCTCGTTCTCTGCGGGAATCAAAGCGTCATGTGAATCCCAGGAGGCATTGCTCAGCTATATCTATGCCATATATACGTGTATCATACAGAAATACAGTGCCACATGTACTCGGCACGCTCTACTACATAATGTACGATTGGAATATGAACCTCTGTACAGTCTACATAGCGCAACGTGCGAGACCGTGGGCGTGGCGACCGAAGAAGTAATTGCTATACGTGCTAATACGGTTTTCTTTTTTTACCAATCGTTCCCAATTGATCCATTTGAAAGCACAGCGTTGGGACCTGCGAGATTCCTCTGTGCGCCTAGCGACACGATCTCCGGTAAAGATCGACATTAGAAGTGACAGTGGAAACGATAAAAAATGCTACAATTTCGTGACTCTCGTCTGGACAAACGATAAACAAATCTTGTTTATTTGACAAACTGGCTCATCCTCGAACGTCGACAATTTTTCTCTCGTTAATTTAATTATTCTTTTCCTAGTTAATTTAATTAATTTTTTTCAAGATACTTTTACTATTCTTTTCATATTAATTTTACGATTTCTGTAGTCAAAAATACGATCCGCTGGCAAAAAAAAAAAAGAAAAATATTAATAAGCTCGACGTGTAATATAAAAAAATGGTGGATCTTTGGCGGCAAGAAATGTCTCTCGAATGTCGAAATCTTTTCTTTACCGTGTCCAGAGCGAAAGGATCTCCGGTAAAGATCTACATTAGAGGTGACAGTGGAAACGATAAAACAGGCTAAATTTCCATGACTCTTGTCCGGACAAACGGTAAACAATTATTGTTTATTTAACAAAAATTGGCTCATCCACGAACGTCGACAATTTTTTTCTCCTTAATTTTATTATTCTTTTTCTGCTTAATTTCATTAATTTTTTTTTTTTCAAAATACTTTTCATATTAATTTTCCAATTTCTATAGTCAAAAATACGATTCGATGGCAAAAAAGAAAAAGAAGAAAAATAAATGGTGGATCTTTGTGGACAAGAAATCTCTGTCGAATGTCGAAACCTTTTTTTTATCCCGTGTTGAGGGATAAAATCACTGTTTGACGTGACACGGACACGCACAATACGTAAACGAAATACAGGGAAGAATACATTTCGTAAACGTGATCACACGTAATGTGCGATTGTTCTTTTTCAAGTTTCACCGTTATTCCATTTCGGTCTCGCTTCGATCGACTTTCGAGCGAGCTCGGAATGGAATTGGCAAAATTAACTCGAGTGACATAGAGTATCGGTTTTCGAGAGGCTGCGATTGCGTTTCGTCGAAACACACAGATGGCTTGCTCTGCGGGAGCATTTTCGTTTTCGAGCCCCCCCATCGGTGTGCCATATTTTTGCCCCCACAGAAGGCACTGAGACACCGCACTTGGCTGCTTGGGCTCCGCACCGGCGGCTGTTGAGACTGGTGCTGTTATTGGACCATCACAGACCCTCCGCCGTCGTAGGTCGACTGAGCTCCGTAAGCCATACCGTGACCACATGTGGCTCCCACGAACTCTCAAGAGGAGACTTGTGATCATGGACTAAGCTACTGCATATATTAGAGATGCTGAGGATAGGAGCGAGGAAAGAAAAGAAAATAATCAACCAAGTTAAATTCTTTTCTTTTTTTTAACAGAGAACGAGTGAGAGAGAGACTGTTATATCGACGTTTCATTCGTCGCAGATTTTTGAGAACCGATCATTTGTTTCTATTTCAATAGAGTGACTTCGCGAGATAATGGAAGCACCGCTGTGGACTGTAAATAAAATTCGTATGAAATTTAATGTACCCGACTAGAAGTTTTTATGCAAAAACTGGTATATTATATTAAAAATATGGTTGACCATATTTTTATAAAACCTTAGATTTGTAAAAGACTTATGTTATTGACATAAGTCTTCAGCCATGCAATTTGTTGGATCAACAAAGCTTTGGTTTTGTAGGTCCACAATTTTCTTCTCGTTAATTTCACAATGTTTTATTTTACCGGATGCAAACAAAATACCCATCTCAATATATTTTTAAGTCATTTTCTCAACCTTTTTAAAACATTTATTATTTTGCTGTGTCGCTGAAAATGACGAAACGTTATTTTTTCGCGAAAATTGGCTCTCTTTCCTGGAAGCAGCAGAGTCGACCATATTTTTATAAAACCATCGATGTATAAAAGACTTATGTCAATATAGCTTTGTTTTGCCCCGTTCTATTTTGCCTCATAAGGCGCAGTGGAATCGACAGTTGAAGATCATAGTCCACATGGACCTTATAAGGCCGTATTCTTAATGGACGCGCTCAATCTCGATGACGACGGATGAGACTCGAACGAGAATCGGCGAAGACCATGAGAAAACGAAGGGAGAAACCCCTCGACAGACCGTTTCGTGCTCTCGACGTGAACATAGTCGCACGGACGAGAGTTTACAGAACGCAGGCTGAAAAGAAACACCGTCAACGCTGTGCACTCCTTTTTTATGAGTCTGAGTTGCCACCGGGAGAGTATGCGTCCTTCAGCCCGAGGAACCCTCCGGTTGATGTGGGAGGATGAAAGCGACGCGTCTCCGATACGTCGCTTTTCTTGCGTCTCCGGCCTCTGGCTCCCACATGCTCGGGGGATTTGCGCCGGATTCATTGCGACAAATTAAAACAAATTAAGGGGGGGGGGGGGTCTTTGCCTTACATAGGCTGAAAAAGCTTTTTCCGGCATTTTTTTAAGGGGCATAAAACAAGTGAGCCCCCTGAATGTAGAGGTATGTTTTAATGTATATTTGAACAGTACGAAAAAATTTGTTTTAACTCAAAACAAAAAAGTACTGCATTGTTATTGGCCTTCTGCATAGTTATTGGTTATTATATTTCTGAATTGACGGGAGTGATAACAAAAAACCTAAACGACCTATCGACTTAAACCAAAGCTCATTTTTTTCAGTAACAACCACTTGTTTTTTTTCCTCCTCAATAAAATCCTGGAAAAACGCGTTTTTAGACTTTGTGAAGCAGAACCCTCCTTAAGGTAGCAATGTCGCTTCGCGCTCATTTCGCACAAGTTCGAGAAAAATAAGATAAAATTACAAGTATTTCTCGATGGTGTGAAATCTGAAAAAATGTATGCACATTAAAGGTACTGAAAATATTAATTTTGCATAATAATAATTCCAAAATGTTATTAAAAAATTAATCAATAAATCGATTGTTTAACAAAGTACCCGGCAAAGTGACTTTTTTAAAATGAAAATGATTCATTCATTTTTCTGAATACGTATGAATTTTTTCAGATTTTTCAATTAGTTTTGATTTTTGTGTGTTGTTCACACATTTTTTCCATATAAAAAAAATCAAAGCTAATTGAAAAATCTGAAAAAGTTCAGACGTCTTCAGAAAAACGAACGGATAATTTTCATGAAAAAAAAAGTTTCGTTGCCGGGTAATTTGTTAAACAATTAATTTTTTGATTAATTTGTTAATAACATATTGGAATTGTTATTACGCTAAATTAATCTTTTCAGTACCTTTAGTATGCATTAATTTTCTCAGATTTTTATACCATCGAGAAGTATTTGCTATTTTCTCTTATTTTTCTCGAACTTATGGAAAATAAGCCCGAAGCGACATAGCTACCTTAAACTTTGAAGTCGCATCGTGTAAGACACGCCATAAAAACCGACCTTGTGTACTCGCCGTTGATATTCTTACGCTACAGCTACAATTATCGAAATTTCTCTCCAGGCGCAACTGCACGTAGAGTAAAGTAACGCGACGTTGGGCGCTCGCAGATATATCGAAAAATCTCTATCGGCTCGATCATTCTGCGAGCACTCGGGCTCCAATCAACGATATCCGGGACGAATTACGCGATCGACCGAAGCAGCGATAGAAGAATTCGCAAAGCTGCATGGAACGGCGATCGCGATAAAATGAAGGGCCGAGTTTACGAGTTTTTAAGAGAGCAAAGAGTGTTGCTCGAAAATGATGGAATTAAGACGTCCTCGAGAATAAAGGATCAAGATTGCAGAGCGCAAAAAAGATCGACAGGAAACGACGAAGCTTCGAAGCTCATTGAGAAAAATCGGCAAATCGATCGATCTATCAGCGATGCGGATCACTGAAACGTTGACTCCGTGTCAAGTCACGGTAAAACCCTCGATCAAGGTCCCAGAGAGATTAAGGTCGTATGAGAGTGCAGTTCAACACCACGTAAGATTCAGAGAGAATTGAGAGAGAATTGCGAACACTTCTCGATGGGATAAGAATCTGAAAAAAAATCAAGCATATGGAAGGTGTTGAAAATATTGATTTTTCATAATCATAATTTCAGAATGTTATTAACAAATTAAAAAAAAAAAAAATTGTTCAACAAATCACCCGGAAATACAACTTTCTTAAAATGAAAATGAGTTGTTAACTTTTCTGAATACGTATGAATTGTTTCATAATTTTGTCTGATGTTTGAAAATTGCGTTTTGGTACACTTTTAAGTTGTAAAAGAATTTAAAAATGGCAATTTTCGAACATTGGGTAAAATTCTGAATAAATTCATACGTATTGAGAAAAGTTAACAAATCATTTGCATAAAAAAAGTTACGTTTCCGGGTGATTTATTGAACAATTTCGTTTTCCATAAATTGTTAATAACATTTTGAAGTTATTATTATGCAAAATCAATTTTTTCAACATCTTTCATATGCGTTATTTTTTTCAGATTCTTATCCCATCGAGAAGTGTTCGCAATTCTCTTCGAATCCTACGTGGTGTCAGTCTATACGCTCATACTATCTTAAAGCGGCGATGCAAGTGAAACATAACGATTCGTTTTAGCGATTTCGTGATGATGGTGGCTACACAGTAAAAAATAATTTCGTAAAATCGGAATATGAAGTTTCGTAAAAATAATTTAGGATTGGTAGAAAAATATTTTATTTCTGTTGAATTTACTGAAATCCTTACAGTACGGAACAGATGGACGGAGAACTCGCGCGGAAGGAATGTTTTCAGCGATCAACGGCATCAGCGCCGGAGTGCTTGACCTACGGCAATCAGGCGTCGCTGCTACTGAAGTGTAGCGTGCACACCCAGAAAAATAATTTATTTGACGGCCACCGTTTATTTGGTTTCAGTAAAATATTTATTTGATTTATATAAACATTTATTTAAATCAAATAACTATTTTACTTAAACCAAGTCAAGCGATATAATTTTTATAGATACATTTAAAATAAAATAATAATAGTATACCATTATTCTTATTTTCGTTATCACCCTCTGTTGTTATTATTATATTGTGCTACATTATTTAAATTTTACTTGTAATCGGATGACGCTGTAAATGCAAATGTTACATGGCGGTAAATCGGTGCATTGTTCGACTTGCCATTTTCAATCAACGCAGCTAGGTCGAGGCGTTTCTAGTGCTTGCTCTTGAGAAGATGTAAACGTGTTTCGTGGGAATCGAGGAAAGGAGCTTAAGCTTCAATACATTAACAACCTGTTCACGCTTCAAAGAAGTCGACCCGTCTACTGGAAGCCTTAATTATTTTCTAAAGAAATTGCGACTCTGTACGAGGCAAGGAGAAACTCGATTCGTTATCTTAACACGAATACGAATAAGTGGAACGAAGCTTGAGCTCAGAACATAGATTGGCTGCTGTGACTTCGTTCCTTTGCTCTTGAGCCGCGAGACGTGGCATATACGGTGCAAATTCTACCTGGCAAGTTCAGGTCGAGTGGAGTGTCTTCCACTCTTGACCCGAACTTGCCGTAGCACGTGCCAGATATCGCACGGCAGTGCAATATGTAGCACCTTATCTTTGCGCTGGTTTCCACCCATCCGAAGTAATTCATGTGTCGTCTGGAGTTCTACCGAGCGAAGAAGCCGGTCTAAAAAAGCCTTTTTTGAGGAATTTTTTTTAGGAGGAAAAAGAATCAGTGAACTCAGTAAATTTACAGGTATCTCTTAATATACATTTGAACTGTACGAAAACATTTTTTTTAACTCCAAACAAAAAATTGCTGCATAGTTATTGGCCGATTTACCACACTGTAGTTTTCAATTGGCGTGAAAGATGCAGCGCGTCATTTTTGACTGAAACAAAACAATCTAATACATTTTCAATTGATACACATTTTTCTTCTATGCGAACCTCGAAAAAGCAAAAAAAGATTCGACAAATTAGGGCTGTACAGTTGAGCCGTCTTGGCCGGCTAAGCCGCGGCTGATTTTTAGCCGGCTAACCCGAATAGTATTCTCTATTACAGAATACTATTCAAGGAGTGAACATAGAGGATATTCGGACGCGAACGCTCTTTCCGCTGTGCTATAGTTGAGATTTCGAGGCGCTTCTCCACCCGGACAAAGCTTGTCATTCGATTCTGCCGTTCACCCGCTGAGAATATTTTAATGTCACAGCATACAAATTTCTTCTCACATTTTCCCGTTTTCGTCTTCGTCACTTGGCTCACACCGTTCAATATCGCAGTCTTAATATACAATATCAAATAGCGAATAAACTTTATCAAAGTACTGTACCAAGAGTTTAGCTGCAGGCGAAGCATTGGAACAGGAATGGTAAAAGCAAAACTGAGCAGGGAACTCGGAGAATCGTCCCGTGCCAACTTCAGCGTCTCTCGTTGCACTGGGCGGAGTTGGGCTTCTCAAAACTACCAGCAAAGAGAGAGACAAGGATAAAGAGGATAGACGAGGAGATACTATTTACGAATAGAAACTTGATCACCGTCCGTGAAAAGCTCAGCATTTCAACGTTGAGACTTAAGGTGCAATCCGTGAGCATTTATTCTCCTTGTTCCATTATATATCGATCCGAAGAAAAGTTCTCTGCAAACTTGTCGCTGTCTTGCTCGACGCAGTCTTTCCATTTGTGCTACGCTTACTAATAGTGCAGATACGATCGTCGTCTCGACGCGGCGATTAATCAGCAACTAATTAAAAGTCTCTATTATGTATAATAGGAAATCCTTAACGCTTTTACAACTTTAATTCAACCAGCCTAAAGCTTCTACGGTGAACTTTTTTTATTTTCTTCTGAATTGTTGGATACAAGAAGGGCTTCAAATTGAATTTGCACGCTCGTTTCCAAGCGCTTTATCATAATTACAAAGTCTTCTCTATGATACTGCATGTCGATAAATTCAATCTTAACGAAGATCGGGTAAAACCGGAATATTTTTGTCAATATTTTGCGGAGCATGAAAATAAAAAA
Organism: Ichneumon xanthorius; assembly: GCA_917499995.1. Taxonomy (NCBI): domain Eukaryota; kingdom Metazoa; phylum Arthropoda; class Insecta; order Hymenoptera; family Ichneumonidae; genus Ichneumon; species Ichneumon xanthorius. Next base: position 15,840,696 of record OU824200.1, on the reverse strand, counting down.
AATACCATCTTGAATGGAGGACACGGGTCGGTTTTACCCCCTTGCACTGTTTTGCACGACCTTACGAACTTGTCTCGATTTTTTTCCATATGTTACGTTATACTTTGGTGTGGTTTTTTTTCGGAAGGTTAATTGATTTGTATTGTAATTAGTTTGTATTTGAGTTTTCTATTGGTTCTCATCTAACACATGACCCACTTTTTTACCATATAGAGATTTACCATATAGCGATGTACGATATAGCGATTTACGACATAGCGATTTACGATATAGCGATTTACGATATAGCGATTTACAATATAGCGATTAACTATATAGCGATTTACTATATACCGATTTACTATATGGCGATTTACTATACAGCAATTTACTGTATAACAATTTACTATATAGTAATTTACTGTATAGCAATTTACTGTATAGCAATTTACTATATAGCGATTTACTATTTAGCGATTTACTATTTAGCGATTTACTATTTAGCGATTATAACGATTTAGAGAAAAACTAAAAACTCAATTGCTAATGAACAAAACTACCCCCCACCGCGGGACGCGGGTCGGTCGTGCCCAAGGCAGCCAATGTAGGTGAGAGCGGATCAGAGCAGAACCTACGTCCTCTTCTTAAGGTGAAATCTTTTTTCGTTGTCCCGCGAAAAGTTGTTAAAAGTAGTAAATTTCATGAATGGATTCTATCATACCCGGCTATCACATATGGAATGTTACCGGTTAAATTTTGCACACCTGTTTTAGCCAATTCCTCAGTTGGCGAGACTCGTTTGATGTAATTTCCTGCGAACTAGCCGACCACTCGACGTCCTTCTGGATAAAAAAAAGAAAGTTCTGAAAAGGCAATCCATCGCTTCAAGTTGCCGAGGCAAAAAGGTAATTGAGTCCCTCATTCAGCACTTAGAACTGAAGTGCTTGAAAATCCGTGGGGTATATACACACGAGTGTGAAGCTGCCTCTACGCAAGATTAAAAAAAACATTGATGTGGAGCCTGCGTGACCTTGGCACCAGACTCCCCATAATCATCATCATCATCGTCACGAGAACGTAATTGAAGCGTGATCGAAGACTGGTCGCTTGTTTTCTCCCGAGCAATCGGCAGGACTTGTCCTCGGCTCTCACGTCGTTACTTATAGATATTGTACAGTAGAACCTCGCTTATACGACCTTCGGTTAACCGAGCCTCCGCGTTATCCGACGCACCCAACACATCGGAGTCCTCGTTTTTTTTTCCTTTTTAATCTGCTTTACCTGTTTTACCAACGAAACTAGATAATTTTTCAGTTCCGTCTTAGCATTGTTAATATGCTACGCGTATGCGTCAAATCATGCAGGATTATGATATTGACATAATAAGTAAGCCAGTAATTTTTTGGAAGTACTCAGTGACTTTGCTTTGCTTCTTGCACTTCCTTCGAATTTCGTCTATCACCTGTTTCATTTTTCCGCGCTCCGCTCATGAAAAATAATAAGACGGAAGACCCACGGTTAATCCGCTTCCCGGTTAATCGGGGTTCTACTGTATATGAAGTTAATGTTAATTAATTAAATTATAATTATCTAATAAAGTATAATTATTATACTTATATATTGTCTTTGAATTACTTCTATTCCTGAATAATCTGGCTACCAAAGGCAAACAATCGGTGTATTGATTAAGAATGTTTCAATGAAATGATGAATGATATTTATCTAGTTTTATATTAAGATGCGATCTGATGATATTATTCTAATTGTTAGAGATACTTCCACTATTTACTGCTTTACTGATTTATTTTTATTGTTACATGTAAGCAAAAGGATTCATCCCGTTACCTAAATAAATAAATAAATAATTACACTTTAAAAATAACCAAATTAACTAAGAAAGTTAATGTTTATATGAAGTGGTCTGTTACTTTTTAAAATATATAATCTTAGTGCAAGTTTGAATTGAATATGTTATCCGTGTTATCCGAGATTTCACTTACCCGACGTCATCCCACATTACCTCGGACAACCGGGGTTCTACTGTACTTCGACCATAGGCTAATATCCACGCACACGTACGTTGTGTGTGAAGTCATGCAAGCGTATCGATAATGCGAGTCCTCGATGCACGAGAAACAGTATGAAAAGCGTCGCGGAGGAGAAAGGCAAGGGAAGAAAAGACGTCACCCAAGAATGTTCGCAGTTATTCTAGACGCACCTTTTCCTTCGACGTTTCCGCGTAACTGAAGGCACGGAACCTTCCCGCAAGATACGCGTACTCTATTTTATAAGAAATCGATTTTTTAAATTTTCACGCAAAATATCCATGACACAAGCACACAAGCAAGTTAATCTTCGTAGTGAGAGTTGCCAGCAAGCCTTGCCAACAACTTCATATACATTTATGATTTTTCAAACAGACATTTTTGACAGTGCATAACACATCGATGTATTTATTTTCACGCAAAATACCCATGCCACAAGCAACTTAATCTTCGTAGTGAGACGCAAAGCACCAGCAAGCTGACAATATGCTCCTAAGAATTTTCGGCATTGAATGCCGACAAAAACATAGGCAAATACGGACGCACATACTGCGATCCCATGCGGACATATGCTGCCTAATTGCTGGTTGTTAACAAAAATGCTTTCTGGGTCATTGCCTGCCCTACAGTTGGCTATCTGGGGTAGGGCTGTATAGCTGAGCCATCTTGACCGGATAAAAAATCTTATCCGGCTAATGGACATTAGCCGGATTATTGTTTAGCCGGTTGCGAACGACCGAACCGATCTTGCTGGATCGGGCTTATTCTCACAACGATCGATACCTCGATTCGCACGGTCTCAAGTACCATGGATACATATTGTACACGCGCACTACCAACTACTTATGGATGTATATTTATTTGCATACGTATGTATACACATACCTCGTGGTGACAGGCTCGTCGTGGTTTGCTTACGACAAACGAGTTTCGCGATTCTCTTTCCCAGGGGGTAACCGGACACGAGTGAGGGACCAGTGAGGACGACCGGACGATGTAGACCACATCGCGGGTTTCCGACTCCAAGAGGGAAACGGGGTAGCGATAGAGGTCGACAACGTTACGAGTATCAACCACGAGAGTGAGGCCGGAGTCAAACGACGTTGCCGCAAGCCAACGCCGCAGGATCCCTTGTCATCTCTTCTATCGTCGTGCCGTCAAAGGGAATGGCCGATGGTCCCAACTTTAATTAGCCTCTACAGCGGACCAACGGAGACGATTGGCCGACGATTTCATTCGATGAAATTAAGAGAATTCGCGCCTGACGAGTAGCTCTTAGGGCCCTTCTGTGATTCAACGGAGACAAATAGAAGAATAGCTAATCCGTCGAAAACTTGCTTATAGCACGCGTGAATTTCTTCTCGTCACAATTTTTGTTATATATATACATATATTTCTTTTTTCGGCGCGAAGTTCTTGTGAATAAGTTGTAATAAGATTTTGAAGATCTTAAAGGTAGTCGAATCTAAGCAAACTGAAATTAATAAATAAGCTGACTAAATTGCGGTCAATTTTTAGCCTGCCAAGACGGCTCAACTGTACAGCCCGAGTACCGCGGAGAGCTTCCACTGCTCGTCACGCGTCTTGTGGCTGGTGAGTGAGACGGTGGAAGAGATGGACAAATAGATAGACTGAAGAGGAAAAATGCTTTTTTTTGTATTCTAGAGTATGTACAAGTTTCTAGATTATAATGTGACCGTACATTTTTTTCGGATTACGATACTTTATCTCCTTAGATCTTTGTATATGATAAGAAAGTATATGATATTGATCTATGAAAAGTTACTACACATCGGCAATACAAGTTATTAGTAACTTGTTGAATACCATTATCCCACGTTGTATAATACAAAAGAAAGTCCATCAGTTTTAATTGTTTATCTCAAGCGCAATATCATTCACAAAATAAATTTCAATTTGGATTTCAAAACTTTCCGACAAACCCGAATAGTAATTATTACTGGAGAGTGGATAAGGTAAATGATCCTATCGTCGATCACGCTCCAATGACTAACCTCTTCGCATGAGCCACAAGCTTCTTCCCCCACGATACCTTTACGACAGGAGCGTTAGTATCGATCAGTAATTGAAATACCGTAGAAATACCGGGCCTTTGAACCTTGGAAGAAAGGGCTTGCATATATGCATTATCCTTCAAAAGTACAGAATAAGCTATAACTGAGGAACAAAGGTTGAAAAAGAATTTAAAAAAAGAAAAAATCTGGAACAGAAGAATCGATCGGCTGAAGATGTTACACAAATTTCGTAGCGACTAATCGGGCCGATAAGCATATACAGTACATCAACGAGGCAGCGTACAAATAGCACGGTGCTTCGAATGGTTAAATCCAATTTTCCTTAGATGATCGGTAATAAGGCTATTTACCATGGTAGCTATTCTTGTAGTTTTGTAGTGACTATACCAAAAGCAGAGGTTCGTTTCTTGTCGTATCCCCTCGGCCGGTCGTCTCGGATGCACGCTCCATTTTCGAACCAGCTCAACTCACTTCTGAGCGTGACAGACGAAGAGATTCTCTCTCGCTTAGAAAAGGAATCCCGTTCCAAGGAGGAGTCGACTACTAACTCGAGGTTTCGCGCGCGTGAAGAACCTGCCAGGAGCAGCGCACTTGCTCTCGTCGCTCAGCCGTTCATTTCTCACTCGTTCTACCACTCCGTTGTCCTTAGTATCGGGGCTTGCTCCTTCTCCCTAATTATCCAAATTTCAGAAGCAGCCTTGCTTCCTGTCCTCGTTCTCAACCCCGTTGTCAGCGTGAAGCTCAAGTTTGAGTTAACGCGACCTATGTGGCAGTGAAGCAGAGAAAAACAATAGCATATATGCTTTCCCAGCAAGAAACAGTCTATAGCGTTGTTCAGGGTGATATAGTCTGCGGAGTGGCAATGCCTTCCGGGTGACATAACCTGCAGGGTGATATGGCCTGTCGAGTGACATTATGTGCCGCGTGATATAGCATGCCGACCTGTTGGTGACACGATCCATGGGTGATATGGCCGTCTGGTGACCCGATGCATGATATGACCTACGAGTGTTATGACCCGCGGGCGATATGTCCCATGGGTAATATCAGCTACTGGGCGATATAATGTACAGGGCGATGTCACCTACCAGGTGATATGGCCTGCCGCGCGACACGATCTGTAGGGTGATATGACCTCCGAGTGTTATGATCCGCGGGCGATATGTCCCGTGGGTAATATGAGCTGCTGGGCGATATAATGCACAGGGTGATGTCACATATCAGGTAATATTATATAATATTACATATTAACAAATTAAATAGTTTGTTTTTGACACCCATTTGAAAACATTTGACAGATGCAACTATTCGTCCGATAAGATGGATAAGATTTGATCATTTACACCTACCGATACCTTCGCATACGAATCCACTACTATTGACAATTTCACTAATGGAAACCCACATATTCCGTCTTTACAGAAAGTTAGCGTATCACCCGGAATCACCCTATGCTTTCCGAGAATCCGGATTAATGACTACCTCCTCATTACTTCCTTGCTTCTTACCTCCGGGCTTGTGATGGGCCACTTATCTATATGCCCATTATCACTATGCTGAGAAAAAAAAAATTTGTTGGATTAACCAAAAGTCGCGGTGACATAAGTTAAAAGCTGTTATTTGTTTGGTACAAATAAAGCATTGCTTTGTTGAACGATTATTTGCTTGAATTTATTGAAAATTTGTCGATTGAAACAAACATATTTGTTGTACCAACAAACTACACCTTTGAGCGTATGTCACCGCGCATTTGTGCTTAATAAAACTATTGGTTTTTCTCAGTGCACACCAATAATTGCCGTATGGCCATTATCGACCTTTATTACAGATAAACTCTCCATGCATTCCGAGTATACGCCGCCTCACACCGACACAATCAATAATTCCGCCTAGAAACTCCATTGTGAAATATCGCTTTTTCATTGGTTCGTTGTAACCTAAAAAGATGAAGAACCGGTGCATGCGCCTTCCCATAAGCGAGTCTCGGGACGCAGAGTGTCATGCCATGTCCGGTGAGCGGATCGAAAAATGGACAAAAGATGGACAGAAGGAGATGCAGAAGGGCCAACAAAAAGGCATAAAAATAATGCAGTCGTTATAGGTATACAGTAAATAGGAGCGAGCGGCAGAGGAAAGCCCGTCGAGCAGGCGAGAGCGAGACTGATGCGATGGTACGAACCGGTTATTCCACGCCCTGCGTCTTCGTTGCACCCGAGGTCATCGGTCCGCTTCCATCCTCGTCCATCGCCACGCGAACGACGAGCGACCGGCGAGATGGTACTCCTGCTCCTAGCTCCTGCACCTGCAGTTTCTGCACAGGCACACCGTTCACCGCCGTTATACAACCAGCAAGGGCATTCCCCTCCTTCTCGCTTTTGGTGCGGTTGACTCCTTTCCATCTCTGCGTTGCTTCGCTGTGTCGCTCTTTCTCTGCTCCACATCGGACCGACGATCGTCGCCTCTCTCCACCGCACTCGTCCTGTTCGACTCCCTTCTTCCGCGGCCACGAGCCCATTACAGGAGGGGAACTTGTTCATAACGCCCGAGGGACTACCATCGTCGGAAGCCAATCTTACACCGCACCAAGATCTGTCCGTCGCCACGGATACGCGTACTATGCACCTACTCAATCTTTGTATGACGTATCCTTTGAGAAAGCGCCAGGTATTTTTTTTTTTTCACCGCAACTAATGCAGACATTGTAGTTAGTGTGGTCGAGGAATACGCAGGATAATTCTGGGCGACATAGCCACGTTTTTAAAGCGGAAAACGAGAAGTACAGGCCTTAAATATTGATCGGAGAGAACTCTATGAACATCATTAATGTTGAGTATCCGTCGCCACGGATACGCGTACCTACTCAATCTTTATATGACGTATCGTTTAACAAAGCGCCAAGTATTTTTTTTCACCGCAACTAATGGTGACATTGTAGTTAGTGTGGTCGAGGAATACGCAGGATAATTTTGGGCGACATAGCCACGTTTTTAAAGCGGAAAACGAGAAGTATAGGCCTTAAAAATTGATCGGAGAGAACTCTATGAACAGCATTAATGTTGAGTACACTAAGTCGACGAATTCAACAAATTTGATACTTGAATTAGTAGTGATGCTTTTTTAAGTTGTAGGTACGGCTAGGTGAGCCCACTAAAATTTTGTTTAGAAACATCTTCAGCATTTTCTGGATCAGTTGGAAATTAGACAGCTATCTGGGCTCCGATTACTCTAAATTCTACAGGTTTTAATTATTTGTAGTCTGCCCAGAAGCGATCCCAAATCCTAATTAGTCCCCCAATGTTTACACTCAGGTCCTAAAAACTCCCCCTTCCCCAGAGGCTGATTATTCTCCACTTGGGTCAAAGTCTCCCTCAAGACTTGTCCAGGTCCTAATTATTCCAAGTTCTTCCGCTATAAAGTCTCCGCCCGAGTGAGGTTCTTACTTAAAAAATCCGTCAAAGACGTTTGCGCATAAAAAAATTATATGGCCACTTGAATCTGTCACTGCGGTAGCAAATCCGGATGGAAGAATACTTGTTTCTCCCACAAACCGACGAATTTGTGACGACGAACGATGAAATTGAGCATAAACATTGTTTGGTACAACCCGCTGATATTTTTATGGATTTTTCAAATTGTTTTCTCATTTTATTTTTCAGGTGAGTCTGGCTGAACAATCAACTGTAATAAGTGAGACAAGAAGGAATCCGAGAGGTCCCGGTAGCAAGAAATCGGAGGATCCCAGATAAATCGGATAAGTTCCAAGATTCCCAGGGGGGTAATGTTACTAGTATACTACATAGCGACGCGTTTTTGGCGCTCGAATAACGTACAAAACACGAGCTTATCAAGCTTCGCTCGTCACACTTTACGTAGAAATCCCACTAAGGATGTTTCCCCATAAAAAATATTATTAATTGGCCTTATCGCCGGAACGCTACAGGATATATGGCCAGTGCTTAGTAACGAGTTAATTCGCTGACGCTGGTAGTTGTTATAAAATCAATACTTAAATCCTTTCATACTTTGCAAGACAGGACCAGCAGTAGCGAATTTATCCGTCAATACCATCAGTTGTGAAATCAAGGTCAAATCCTTTCATGGCAAATATGACCAGTGGGAAATTCACCCGTCAACGCAGTCAGTTGTTGTCAAAGTAAGGTCAAATTATTTCACACTATGGAAGATGTGGCCAGTCGCAGAGAGTTCATCAATGCCGTTGGTTATAAAAATAAGGTCATCCTTTCATACTATGCGAGATGAGGCCAATAACAGAGTTCATTCGTCAACGCCGTCAGTTGTAAAAATGAGGTCAAATTCTTTCATCCATCTACCACGTAACTCAGTGGAGATGAGTAATTCAACCCGTTAAACGTTTTCGCAGAGAGTACGGCAATGATCACCTTCATTTTCTCACCGCGATTTCTCTCACAGACTCTGAATACAGTCGATAGTCCAGTGCACTATAGTACACAACCACCAGGTATACTCCGACCGGATTCCACTCTACCTACTCGGATCATCAATCCCCACTCGGATCCGCCAGCCATTCGATGCGGAGCCTCTTTCAAGGAAATCAACATTTTGTGTACCCTCAGCGTAGTCCGGATAGCTCGCTTATTCGCTTCTTCTTTCGTTCGCTGTTGTTTCGAGAGAGCGATCTCCCTCACAGGATGTGAATGAAAACCTCACTCGAATTGAGGCTGAGAGAGGATACTACTCGGTGAGGAGTGGGGAGAGGTGGTGTAAAAGGGGGGCTTCGATGGTGGTTTTTCAACTTGGGAGCATGAGTAAGCGATAGAAGGAGGAAAGATGAACTTGCATAGCTAGCTCTACAACTCTTGCTGGTTATAGCCTCTGGTAAATGTCGGCGAATAGCCGTTCTAGCCGGCGGGCGTACTTCGAATTAGCTCATCGTTGCAATCGGCCTGGGGTGAACGAACATCCCTGTAACCCCGACTGTCAGAGAGATAGACAGAGATTGAACAGTTGACGAGGGCATGGTTTTGGTCAGGATTGGGGGAACTATTGTCTCGGTCATGGAGGCAAGACGAGTCGGTGGAACTGAGCTATTAAAATTGTCGCTTTTTTGTATTGTTATGAAACTTTCGAAGCTACGAACCAGAACGAAAAGTCACAACGATGCTCCCACACGAAAGCGGTCGTTACCAATCTTTATACATTTTCGTCACGATTCAACGTGGATTGAGCTCGGGACCGAAGAGTCCCCGGATAATCGAAAGCCCGGTTAATCCGCAAATCCGAACTAGACGGCGAAAGTACATAAGTCAATAATGGCTTACAATTTTGCAATTTTATTTTTACTAGTTACAATGACATTTGATACAACTTGCACTTAATTGTTAAATAGTGTGAACTAGAATGTCGAGCTTTGGATTTTTTTTTTCATTAATCGCTAGTCTGTTTTTTTTTTAAGTATTCAGTGACTTTGGTTTGCTCCGAGAATTAAAAAAAAACTCGCTAGAGGCACGGTTAGGCCGCTTCCCGGTTAATCGGGGTTCTACTGTAAGTATCTGTCTGATTCTGAATTCGTGTCCTAAATAGAATTTCAATGCGAAGATCAACCCAAGAGACGCGCCACGAGATGCTAAATTGAATGAATGGGGCTCCTTAACGAGCTTATTCCAAGGCGATTTGGGGGTAATGAATGTAAAAGGTATCGAGAGATCGTGTGGTAAATACGCGAAGGTTTGCTAATAATGAAAACCGGTCAAACCGGATAGTTTTATTAGCGTTACACTGTGCTGATGCTATAAGCATGTGGGTAGTTTAACCGCATCTATCTCTGCGGCGGAAGCAAGCGGAATGCTGGTATCTTTACGCCATAACGATCATTGTTTTACACGAATGGATCTGGGTGTACACTCGATCGGTAAGTGGGCGTGAGTATCGATATACCCGTGCCCGCTTTATTTGGCAAAACCCGCGGACGACAGGGGACCGCCGGTGCTGCCGAGCTCACTTGGGAATTGGCGATAAGAAGAGGTAGGCCGAGGATGAGCAAGAAGATGTGATCAAACACGGCTCTTCTCGTCTCTCATCGCCGAAAAAACTCGCTTCTTGCGATCGAGTAGGTAGACGGAGAAGAAGCCCGGATTCTGGTCGTGTGATGACTAACGTAACAATTATGGCGAGTCCGCAGTCTAAAAACGGGCGTGTTGCTTCAACGCTTCACGCGCTTCGATCGTGCGATAGCTTCATACACGTTTTGTTGAGGGCTGATTCCTAACAAGACGCTCCATGTGTTTTTAACGACGCATCCGAAAGCGTGTTTTTGCATTTACGGATTTTTTTTGCCTCTGATTAACGTTTCAATTCCTGAGCCACATACATACATACATCGAATGCGGAGTAAAATTAGGGTTGTTCTTTGTGAGTGATCTTGTGCAAGAAGAGGGCGTACATGAAAGTGTGTTGCCTGGTATTTTGTTTCATAAAGTGACGAGTTTACGTCGTGTGTATGTTTTGATAAAGTGTGTTGTTGAGGCTTATGCGCATTCATTCGACACAATACGTTAAATAAAACACGTTAAATAAAACACGTTAAATAAAACACGTTAAATAAAACACGTTAAATAAAACACGTTAAATAAAACACGTTAAATAAAACACGTTAAATAAAACACGTTAAATAAAACACGTTAAATAAAACACGTTAAATAAAACACGTTAAATAAAACACGTTAAATAAAACACGTTAAATAAAACACGTTAAATAAAACACGTTAAATAAAACACGTTAAATAAAACACGTTAAATAAAACAAGTTCTATAACACACGATAAATAACATATGGTACGCACAGTCTTCCATAACGCATGCATACAAAAATTGATTAGGTTTTGGTGTTATTTTATTGGGTGACATTTTCGAGTAATGCATTTTTGACGTAAGATATGTTGTCTACTGTGCTATTTTTTAAATGTGTTCCTTCGATGTGTGTTATTTTGAGGTATCAGCACTTCACCGACATCGGCGAATCATGAAAAACCCAATCAATCGATTGAATACCTGTCGACGACGATCTTTGTGCGGTGAACGTTTAAATGGAGGTAGAGATTGTGATCATCAGTTTGTCGAAGCAATTGGTCGCGCCTGTTGATATAACAATAAGAAAGACGACGTCAAGGATAATACGTTTATACCGTGTGCTTTCTGGAGAGTCTATGCCCGGGCGCCGAACCGAAAAGCTAATCGTGAGAATATCGTACCTGTGCAGGGTGAGGACGCCTCGGTGTTGCGGTGTTGCCCCCGGTTCTTTAGATTCGTCCGATTAGCAACGAACGGTGACGGTGGAGAGAAGGGGGCGATCAAGACGTAGCTGAAAGGAACGTGGGAAACACGGCGGCGTTCTTCCTTCGCGTCTTCCTGTTTATGTAATTTTTAAATGTACATATGGATTGACATTGATTTACCTATTGTAATCGCTATAAGGCTATATAAATCTCCCGCGAGTTTTATTTCGGTAATTTCGAGAGACAGCTTGAGTGCGTCCAGAAAAATAATTTATTTTACGGCAACCGCTTATTTGGTTTAAGTCAAATATTTATTTCATTTAAATAAATATTTATTTGATTTAAGTAACTATTTACTTAATTTAAAGAAATATTTTACTTAAAACAAATAAACGGTGACCGTCAAATCCGTTGAGACGATCGCAAAATTTGTCGAGTGAATCAAACATTTTTGTTGTACCAATCAAATACACCTTTGAACATATGTCACCGCGCATTTTTCTGAATCCAACTATAGGCGACCAAAATTAAAACCTCTATAAATCAAGAAATTTCTTTGAAAATGTCCGAATTTTTTCTTGAAAATTTCTGATATTTCTTTAAAAATCTTTGATCTGAGTACTGGTTACCGATCGGAAATACTCTGATTTTCCCCGGGATATCTTATAAAGCATGATCTTCGTTGTTTTTTTTTCAGAAAGTATTTCCTGAATCTTATAATTTTCCTTAAATTCGTTACATAAATTTCGAAAGTTTCAGGGAAAGACCGAGTCTTCTCTGAAAATCTTCGTGCTTCGAAAATACGACATATCACAATAAATATATTGTCGAGTATGAGGCGATAAAAGAAATGTTGTAGAATGTTGGCTCATCTTGTAACTCGTAGGCAGGTTGGTAGGAAAAAATCTTTGACCTTTTCTACCAACTTCTCCGAAACGTAGAAACTTACATACACGACATATATATTCCCGTAAAAACAGAATGAAGTTAAACCTGCATCTTCGTCGGATTATCATCCTCTTTGTCGACGCGAGAATCTGAATTGTAGATGTCATATCCGTGGAAGCTTTCGCGTCGCAAGTGATCAGCGCTTCCTCGAGGATAACCGCGCAGATTGGAGAACACTTGCGAGGATTTCGAGGTATTGAATCTCCCAGAACTCTCGCCAACTTGGCCAAACAGCGCGGTAATTTCCCACCGCCGCAATTACTGTCCGACGGTATTGTTGTTCTTGTCTCCATCTTAATCATCGTGTGCGTACTACGGTCGGCGTTCTCTCGCGATCGAGCTATGTGAAAAGTTCCATTTAGAAGCTGATTACGATGTGCCAGATAAAGGCAGGTACCACGCATGCCTCGCATGCCGCCTATTCTGGAGCTTTGTCGAATAGTGGAGGAATGCCGTTAGATGAGCGAGACTGCAGGGATGGAGAACAACTGCACACCTGCCAAATCTACACTACCTGTCTACAAAGACAGGTCGACACAAAAGTATGCACCAAATGACTGTACACGTAGGCAGTTGTACACCAAAAAACGCCGCACTGAAAACTGTACACAGCTCACCTATACCCAACGAAGAGTCTGTACAAAAGGATGCACCGAATGACGGCACCCGAAATCAATTCTTCGCCAAATAACCATGCACTGAAAAATGTACACCCAACAACTGCAAAAACTGGACACCGCAATGGACGCAAGGAAAAAAAATACTAATTTTTCAACATTTTTTAGCTATCGGGCTAAAAAAGCGTACACGGACCCGGACGGGATCACCCGATGAACCCATTAAAATTTCGAGAGAATCGATCGAACCGTTTAAATTTTATGTCACTTTGAATTTTTTACATTTCATGCATTTTTTTTCCGTGACGCATTTTCCCGAATTAAATATTCATTTATGAATAAAAGAGTATCAGATTCGTGATCAGCGTGAAAAAATATGTTAAATATAGTCCCGAAGCGACGACTAATGAAAAAAGTTTATCTGGCATTGTTGTACTCAATATTGCAAAAATGTCATATTTTGCGTATTTTTAAACACTGATATGGCATCGCGGAAATACCCAGGTGCCTATCGTCTTCTACGGCAAGAAATACACAAGATGATGGATATGACGGGTTGAAAAAGCTAGATAAGTAGCTATCATTTGGATTTCTTGAGTAAGAATCGAAAGAGCCAACAAAATTAGGAGCGCATAATTCCATGTATTTTTACACGCCGAGCACAGATCCGACAAAGTGAAACGTGCGACGTTGGCATATTTTTATGCGCTGAAACTGAATAGGCCAGCCGGTTTGCATAGAAATCTAACACGACGTTGACGTTGAAAAAAGTTGAAAATAAAAATTTTAATCGCGCTTCCTCATAAAAGCTGAGAATCCAAATTTTCATATCGCTTTCTCATAAAAACTGAAAATTTAAATTTTCATATCGCTTTGTCATAAAATTCCTTTATTCGCGAAGCTTCCTCTATGAGGAAGCTAAAAGTACAGTCAATGCTTCTTCATAGATGATGCTTCGCGAACAAAGGGACATTATGAGAAAGCCATGTGAAAATTTCAAGTTTCAGCTTTTATGAGAAAGCGATATGAAAATGTTAAGTTTCAGATTTTATGAGAGAGCGATATGATAATTAAAATTTTCAACTTTTTTATTTCCATGTTCGAGATATTGACGCAGCTTGGATGTACCTAACTCACAATTTCCTTGAACTGTAATGTAGGTATATGCAAGTTAAGATGGAATTTTTTTTTGGTTAATTTTGGAGGTATCGAGCTATATAGCATATATAGCACGACAGCACATTGAATCTCTTTGAAGCTTGTGTATGTTCCCCGATGAACAACATCCAGCAGAAGCTTTGCCTAAGTACCTTCCGATGCACGCGCAAACTTAGACATAATGCTCGTCCAAACTTCTCTCAAGGCCCCGAACACTGGCATAATGAGCTAGGCCTCGGCTTCACACGCAGCAGACCGGGTTTCGAATCCCCTCCAGCATCAATGAATTGATCTATGTGCCTTTTCTGTGATTCCAACGTGACTCGGATACTACCATAACTATACAACGCCCAACGTACCGTATTTGTCACGTGGTTAAAAGAGTAATAAAAAAAAAATGATTTCCAATTTTAATCACGAGTTTCTAAAAAAATATTTAACGCGTAGATAAATAAAAGTCGAACATAATTTCACCATAACCAAATTTTTTAGGTAGGTGTAAAAACAATGGAAAAGTGCATTTTTTAAATATTTTCGTTAAGGAAAGTGTCGAATGCATCATAACATTTTTTTTTTTTTAAACAGTCTCAACTTGAAGGGTTAACATATAATTAATACAAAATTTTAATACACTTGCAGTTATCTGTAGTTGTCTCTGATTGGCTATTTTCGAATAAGGACTGCCTCTCAGCAATCCAAATTATTTTTAGACTGTTCTTCCAACTTTTCGCGTCTCCATGAAAGAATTTCTATAATAATAATAATAATAATAATAATAATAATAATAATAATAATAATAATAATAATAATAATAATAATAATAATAATAATAACAACAACAACAATAATAATAATAATAATAATAATTGTGTGATAGATTTTGGGATATTTAAATAATTCAAGCGATGGTTACTCCGATTTGAATTTCTTCAATAGATTGACTATCCTGTTATGACCGCCCCGGGACTTTTTAGTCTTCGGTAGTTGTTTCCCACTCTTATCTTGGTCAGGCGTTCTCTTTCCTCTTACTGAAGCATTCGCGTGGTCGGCCTCCCCACTACAGCCGTTGATGCTACGCGTGTCTCGTACCTGGAATGCCCAGCCAGGTTTACACCGTCCAATTATATTAACCATCCAAGGGGACGACGAATATCCCAGTTTTAGTTTCGAGCGTCTATACCCAGAAAAATAATTTATTTGACGGCCACCGTTTATTTGATTTAAGTACAATATTTATTTGACTTAAATAAATATTTATTTCATTTAAGTAACTATTTGTTTCATTTTTCCACCGTATACCCTTCTGGGTTTTTACGGAACCCCATCCCAATTCCCCCCCAGCACTCGCACCCGCACTGAGCGAAGCTACCTAACTTCCAGTGCGTCCGTAGCCGACTTAGCTACACTGTACCGCATTTGCCGGGGACACGGGGAAACTACGGAAATTCCGTGCCGGTGCGGACGGCCATATCCTGATCCTCCGGTATTTTTACACTTTGAGTAAAGTGCAGAAACACCAAAGTTTCAGAAGAAAGCGCCTCCCGCTCAACGGTCGATGCGCCAGCCAGCGCACGGCTAAGCGGTCATCCATCCAAGCACTGACCGCGAACGATCTTGCTTGACTTGGGAGACCACCGGAGCCGTGCGCCAACTGCGCATCCACTGCGGTCGGTTTTTTAAGTAGCTATTTACTTAATTTAAATAAATATTTATTTAAATTAAATAAATATTTATTTAAATTAAATAAATATTTATTTAAATTAAATAAATATTTATTTAAATTAAATAAATATTTATTTAAATTAAAGAAATATTTATTTAAATCAAAGAAATATTTATTTAAATCAAAGAAATATCTATTTAAATCAAAGAAATATTTATTTAAATCAAAGAAATATTTATTTTAATCAAATAAATATTCATTTAAATCAAATAAATATTCATTTTAATCAAATAAATATTCATTTTAATCAAATAAATATTCATTTAAATCAAATAAATATTCATTTAAATCAAATAAATATTCATTTAAATCAAATAAATATTTATTTAATTCAAATAAATATTTTACTTAAACCGCATAAACGGAGGCCGTCTAATAATTTTTTTATGGGTGTATCGCGTAACTTTTAGCAAACAGAGGCGCTTATCTGCTCTATCTGCATTATCTGCATACCAAATTTCAACCTGATTGTTAGAGCCGCTTTTGAGTTGCAGACATTTGAATTTTGGAGGCGTGGCGCATATACATCCAGATTTTTGTTGTTGTAAATGTCATTTGCCACTGTGGAACATTTTGAACATGTTAAAATTGGAATAAAATGCATAAAAAGAAAGTTTCCTCTACGAGGAGGCAATTATCCGAGCCAGGAAGTAAACTCGGCTAAGCCACTTGGAGGTGATCGATAGAGGTCGCAGCCTCCAATCCTCGTCGCCGACACTACCGATCCGCAGCGACCCCGCCCGTGAGCCAGTTTGTGCATCGTTCGTATAATAACAATGACTAAGGCTCTCGACAGACCATAAAGAGTCTAGGGTACCGTAATATTTTTCCGATTAGCCGGTTATATTCGCCACCCGCGGCCCACTTAATCGATGAGCCGCCAAGCAACCAAGGCATCCGTAGGAGACGCAAGCAAAGATTTATCCTCAACGGTTCCGACGGGGTTGAGAAGGACGTCGACGGCGAACCACTCAACTTTTAATAACTTCCACGTTACGCTCGAAGGCCTTCGTTCCGGCTGGGTCTCACAAGTGCCAGAGTTCATTTTTCCTCGACATTGAATCTCCGATATCTTTCACCCCCTTGGTCCTCATTCAACCACCGAAGCTCATCGATGAAAGGATAGATAATCCATATATTCTTCCTTCCCTTTATTTTTCTGAAATCCATACCCGAACAACTCAAAAATCAACGCCATATGTCTCCACTGATATGGATGGATTCAGTATAGATTCGTGTCGTTATTACAATCTGAAAATATTAATTTTGCATAATAATAATTCCAAAACGTTATTAACAAAATTAATCTTCTCAGTACCTGCAGTAATATGCATGAATTAATTATTGAAAATTAAGACATCCGTAAATGAAAATTATGTGATTATTACAAATATTATACAAATAATATTGTTTTTAATATATCGGTAACGCAATATTCTTACATACGTGCCAATGAAATTTCATATACTGTATATGCATAAAACTTCATGTACATTTATGAATTTTCAAACAAACATTTTTTACAGTGCATAACGTTCATTTTCCAAAAATCTTTGGACGATATCCAATATCCATAACACAGTACAGAATACAATATTCATCAGTTGAGCGTCTTGACTAACGATCGTACGTAACCTGTACGTAAATACCTTCACTGATTTGTCCCATTGTCAATTGAAATCGCTACAATATCACATTTTGCACGGCTTGTGTACGTCAGTTCGACTTCGCAAACCTCATATTAACTCTAAGAGAAGCCATGCGACACCGACAGCAATTATACAGATTTCCCACCACACGTAGACTCCCGAGTGAGTATTGAATAATTGTTAATTAGTTCGGTGTAAATCTGTGTAAACATGTAACAATCTCTCGGCTGGAATAATCATTTGGCAGGGATGAAGAGGGTGGTAGGTGGGACGTACCGCATCGTACGCAATCTATTCCGCCCGTACAGTATTGTATAAAATGTAAAGAGGCATATATATATATATATATATAGTAGCAGTATATATTTATGTATAAGTCAGCTACGGATTTCTCAGGGTAGTTTAATGAGGAGGAAATGACCACGCGGCCCGCAGGAGGTAGCTCGGATGAGGTTCAACGCCAGTCATTCCCACGCGATATATAGCTTTAATAGTAGCCTCTGCGGTCTCAGCAACGAGACATTATCAAGTTTGGCTTACAAGGGGAATTGCCCCGCTGGTGGATATGGATTTAATCATGCTGCTTCCTCCGTACCCGCCCGCTTATGTACGGGACGCGAATACACCTGCAACAAAAAAGTAGTTAGCAGAACCGCATATACTCACTAGAATTGCATGTGACAACATCTGTTGTAGTTTTAGGATCGGGTGGAAAGTAAATAAACGTACGGCACTGTTTATTTCAAGTCCTCCTAAGACCCCCCAGATCCTGATTACTCTAAGACTTAGAGTAATCAGGCGGATACTTAGAGTCTAAGTATCCACCGCCCTGAGATCAAAATATCCCCAAGTGCCGTCCTTGGCGCTACTTATTCCGGGTCAAATTCTCTCCAAGAGCCGTTTCTAGTACTGATTACTCTAAGTCGCTGGGAATACAGTCTTACCCAGATATGTCCCCATCCCTGATTATTGTCCAAGTTCTCTGCGTCGAAGACTCTTTACTAATCGTCCCAGGCGCTGCTTGTTCCAAATTCCTCCCGGGCAACTTTGACCATAACCTTCTTCGAGAAGACTTTTCGCTCAAAAGTCCCGCCGAAGATGTTTGAAGATAAGATGTAACCTGAAAAGTTGAGATTTAACTTAAGAAGTTAAGAAATTAATTGTGTCAATAGTAATGAATAACTTTAGTGATGGTGGATCTGGCCTGAAGACCTCGTCGTTTCAGCTTTTGCACAGAGTGTCCGCCCCCGTATATGCCTGACGAGTGAAAAAAAAATGTATTCTGATCGTCAAGTCGATAGAGCATGATTCGTCGTTGGAATCTACTACTAACGCTCCCGCTTTTGCACTTCCAGCCATTTATTGAGACATTTTTCTCTTCGACGACAATGAGGGAGTGCAATTTTCGCGAATGGAGTTGAAAGAAACTCGATTGGGAAAATCCAAAAGTAAAAATAAAAAAAAGCTTCCTTTATGAGGAAGCAAAAGACTGTACGATAACGAGGAAGTTGATTCACCGATCCATTTTGGCTTGCGGGAGGCTGTCAGACATGCGTTATTTTTCAAGTTATAGTCCAAGGTGGAGAGCAAAAAGGTAGTATGGAATTATGGAATTAGATTGTATTTCATTTTGTAATTCCCTCGAGGATTTACTTGCAGTGGATTATATAACGATCCTAATGGGTAATTTTTGAAGTCTACATTTTCCGACTAAACGGAGAATAATAAGATCGGGAAAAAATAAGGAAGAACGAAAGAGTCTCGCTCCAACTAAACGGAAGATACTCAACGAGGAAAGGCGTGAGGGCCTCGAGCAGAAGATCATTTGGAGGAAATACAAAGGGAAAAACGTGTTTTCTATTCGACAAGGCAGTACGTGGCAGACAGGGCTATGGAGGGTGTTGCAATCTACATCTTAAACAGCGCGGCTCGAGCGGAGAGCTTGACCTCCTGGTAAGCTACCGCTTGCATTTTGTGTGGAGCCTCTAGAACGAGACAGCTGCTCTTGCTACAGTTCTTGCCCAGGGCCTATGTAGCGGGGAAAGAGAGAGAGAGAGCTGTTTTCGTTTGCCTCGAGTCGTTTTCTATTCCGTGCGAACCTTGCGCTCCTTTCCAGAGGCCGAACTTCAAGTGCACCAGCCACCCTCATGCAACCTTCGCTCCTCCTGTCGCACCAAAATTAAACGTTGAATTGTTTAACGACGAGAAAATTGAGTTCGCGGGCCATGCATAGCCTATTCCGGCTGAAGCCGCATATGTCGCAGGAGCACAGAGAGCGGCAACGGCGCATCGTGAACTACATGCACTGCACTCCGATACCAATACATGTGCGGTCTGTTTTCACTTCTCGGTTACTGCAGCCGGGTTAGCTCCAAGGATTATCCAATGGGGTCGAGAACTTCCTTTAGCTACCGTTTCACGGGTTCGATGTATATATTTGAGTACACCATTTAGATTATTCAGTAAATACGCTGCCCTTTGTGGCACGTAAAAAGCAATGGGAAGTCGAAGGTGGCCCGGGTGCTGTAATTGTCAGGATTAGAACTTTCGGGATTAAAACTTTCACATAGATTAGGGAATTACTGCATTATCCAAGGTTACTTTGACTATCCTTATACAAGTGTCTTCGACATTTGAGTATAAGAATATGTGTACATGATGTGCGATTCTTATACGGGTGAACGGCATGGATTTTGCAGAAGTTTTCCCGCTGATTTGCAATATGATCCAACAAATACTGCGGATTTCATCACGGGTTAAGAAGTTGAAACTTTTGATGAGATTAATTTTTTACATGAAGGTAAAGAAGTGCTTGCCCGAAACAACTGCTTTGGCAACCAAATTATTGGTTGACAACCAACCGATTGGTTGATTCATTGACCCAATCCAATTGATCGCTTGAAGTGTACTTAACACACAATTCGTTGGGGCAACTGATTATTTGCTCCGTGTACGATCAATACAATACAATTTGAGTGCAGTTCTCCGTGCGACTTACCTATGTGTGTCCAGGCAAACAGATTATTCTTTATTGTTTTATAGATAGATGTATCCAGCGATTATCTGCTCGCTGTCATCATATAAAAAAAAGTATCTGATAATCCAACCGGCACTATCGATTTGATTGTATCAATTGTTTCCCAATTATTTCAACTGACTTCGCGACAGATCAGCGTTAATCATATAGTCGTTGAAGCCCCGTCATTTCTCCGATGGATTCTTTACTTTTCATTAGGGAATATCCATTCCCATCCCAAAATTCTATGACGACAAAGTCGCACTTCTTTTTTTTCTATACGTAAAATTCCCCCAATGTTTTCCGCTGATAAAAGCTACAGTCGCTTCTCATGCAGATGAAACGACGAAACTGTGAACCGGGACTTGCCTCTTCCTCATTCTGTGACGTGTGCGAAAAGGGAAACTACAAACGAACTCGTCGACGTGATCTTTGCTGCTCACTTGCTTGCTTGCAAATATTCCACTGTTCCCTCTTTTGTTTGCTGGTACGAGCGTCGCAGATAAAAGCATCCACGTTTTCCGCCTTTCCTGTTACCTTTGACTGACTCCTCTTCTCTTTCCGTTCCCCAGTCAACGTCAATGACTATACTGCCTCTCCTGCGATAATGCACGGGTATCGCTTTATTACTAGAACGCTCGCATCTCAGTACTACCGTTAGTATATGAGTGATAGCTTGGAAAGTGACATTTCAATTTTCTTATCTTTTTTTTTAATCCCTTCTGAAGTATGGGAGAGCGGGGCAAAATGGGGCAATGGGGCAAAACGGGGTTTTTGGGCAAAACTAAATTTTCCAATCATTTTTGGATCGGACAAGGTGGCAAAACTGGGCAGAAAAGCCTGATGTATCTGATAGGGCGAATTCGGGCATCCAAAAATTATTGGAAAATGACGTTTTGCCCCATGCCCCTTTTTGCCCCGCTGTCCCATTTTGCCCCGCTCTACCCTAGATATAATAGTAGATGGTCAGACTATTCACTCATATACTTTTGCTATTCGGTTGATTGACGATTCGGTCACTTAATGTTTGGAGCTTTATTGATTTGGGGAAATGAAATACGGTCAAATTGTTATTCGGAAAAATGACGTTCGGTTATATAACGATGCGGGAAATAATGTTCGATTAACTACTATTTCCGAAATTCGATCAATTACTATTGACGATGGCAAGCTATGATCGGGAAATTATGTACCAGCGATAAAGATTATACGTATTTGCGTTTTTAACCTCGATGTACGCCAACCTCAAATCTCTTCTGTCTATACATTCTTTCAAGTTCAATATTGGGTGTGATTAATCAATATATCTCAAATCAAAAACCATTCAAGTTCGCTCTCGCAATAATAGTATTTTCCTTTCAAATCAGTCTTCCGCCAAAATTCAAGAACCTTTTTTTATTCTTCACCTTTTCTGTATTGTAAAACATGCAAAACGTGTATTAACCTCGCCGTCGAATTAGTGGTAAGGGAAATACATCAGAAGATCCTTTATTCCCTTTCTGATCTATGCATCATGGAGTTGAATGTTGAATGTGCAAAGCGCGAGTCCCCGGAATTATGCACTATTGAATATCCTTTGCACTGTCGCACTCTGTCATACCTACGCTGGGAGGCGCTGTGCGGGTACTATAGATAATTAGTATTCCACAGACTAGACTTACTGTAGACTTACTGTAGCAGCGCGTGGATTGAACGACATCTCGTCGTCGTATTCGGCGTCATACTGCATCCACTGCCAGTGCTGCTGCATACAACCTAATGATAAATACACATCTCGTATTTCCGTAGCCTCGCCTTGGATTGTTTCCCATTCTCTTCATCCGTCGTATCACCGACACGTAACGCTTCTAATGAAGTTACGTTAACCGTCGGTTGCAGTGTACTCCCATTTTACTTAATGCCGTCGCTTCGTGCCCCGTGTCTCAGCATTCTACCCAATGCTAAATGATGTCTGAGAAAAAGCGTGTTACAATGACAGATGATACGCCTGGCTGTGTTGCAGCTATTAAAAGTGTTGAAGACCGACAGCGGTCGATGCGCGGTTGGTGGACGGCTGCGGTGGTCTCCCAAGTCAAGCAAGTTCGTTCGCGGTCAGTACTTGGATGGGTGACCGCTTAGCCGTGCGCTAGCTGGCGCATCGACCGTTCTAACGTTGGAAACGCACATAGTCTATGCTTCTGCACATCCCAAATGCGTTTTTACCCAGCGACTCTGGTCGCCAATGTAGGTCCGACGACCTGTTAACGTCGGGATGATAACATCGGCCTAACGTTATCAAACGACGTTGACCCGTTGTTAGCTGCCGATGTCCAGCCAACATTGAATAACAAATACTAATTAAGCAATAAAATAGCATATTATGCCACAAGGCAGGAAAGTGCGTCTTTTCATCGAGTATGATGTGTGAGTGTGAGACATTCACACGAGGTGAAAATGCACTTCCTTCCGAGTGGCATATGTCATTTTTTTCCTGACTATCCTAAAAAGTGGCAATATGTCTATGCTTGCGACGGGGATGGAAAGTAGCCGATTCTTGACGAGTGGGGAGAAAAGTTTCACTCATCCTCCCGCTAACCAGTTGAATATATACTATCAAAAATTATCTGTATAAACGTTCCACCTGGGAACAATTCGTTATAGTAGGATATACTATCCTTCTTCTCAGTGTATCTTTCTACTACGCGGGCATAGCGAATGTCTGGTCGAAGATTTGAGCGAGTGTCTGTCGAAGATCTGATCGAGTTGTCTGGTCGAATGTCTGAGTGAGTGTCTCTGCGAGTTTTCGTGCTAGTGCTGCGCGAGGTTCACCAGCGAGGAGTGTCTGCGCGAAGTGGTTAGGCAGACAGAGAAATAAAATCAAGGGCTGTCATTTATTTATAGCGAGATGATTTGAGATGCCTCGTATTTGCACGCACAGCCGGGCCGTCATACCTACACTGTACGCTTTACGAATAAAAATACAGACACTACGTAGAAACTATGTAACCTTGTTTGAAATATGTGAGATAGAAAGGGTACGCAGCATCGCAAATTCGATAGCGAATCGCGGCGGCGTTTCAATGGCATCGTTGTCGTGCGGTCAGAAACCAGAGTATATTTGTCTCTCACAAGCTTGAACTTGCGTCATGTAGTGGAATGGCATACTCACACTGCCATTAGGTTCGGCTCAGCCCATGCACTGTTCCTATACTCATACGTATGTTCTATCATTCAGCAGAGGGCCATGTGTGGCACTGGCACAGACGGATAGACAAATACGCGCTTCCACACTTAAGGCACTCCAGGGTGAAACAGTATATACATGTTTATTGTATATACCTTTGTAAAGGATAAACGACCACTCCAACACAAACAGAAGCGAGCGCGAGGGGGATGACTTTGAGTGCAACATCCCCGGTGACTCAGACACGCTCGAACCGTTAGTACAAACTTTGCAAAGGGGGGAGGGGGGGGGAGAGGAGTGTTTTGTCCCTCCCTGTGATTTGCAGCATCCGCACACTGTATGCATGTGTGTTAGGTATATATAGTCGGTGATCGTCCATAGGTGAACGAAGCTTGTATTCGATCTGGCGCAACAGAAGCAGATTCAGACTTCAACGACAGCGCTGCCATCGCCCTGAAATTCTCTTTGGGTAGCGAGAGCTGGAGCAAAAGCGAGACAGGTTCGAAAAACTTGAAGTCGTGTGGATGCTGAGCTCTTTGACTTATCTCACTTTTACCCAGATAACCAACTGTAGCACAGGCAAAGAAGGGCAATTGCTTGCCATCAAGCTTTGCTGTTTGCTTGCCAGCAATATTGCAACAATAGTTTCTAGCACGAGGTTGCAGCATATTGGTAGCAAAAATCCAGCAACGTTTCCTGTACGCTCATTTGTCATTCTTAGCAGCCGTGAAAGAGATCAAAATTCCGCCTCATCGGAAACCAACTTCCGATTACACGGATTTCCTCAATCCGTGTTATTTCATTAGCTAACGCTAATGACATTTTTTCATGCGATGAATGAGTTCGATAATGGGTTGGTAATGAATAACGTTACATGATAATGAGTTATTTAAGAGTTTGTTTTTCTAAGAGTTACTAAGATTTCACGCAAAATAACCGTGACTTAAGCAAATTAATCTTCGTAGTGAGTCGCAAAGCACCAGCAAGCCTTGCTGACAATATGCTCCTAAGAATTTTCGACATTGAATGCTGGCAAAAACATAGGCAAATGCGGACGCACATGCCGCAATTTTTCCGCCATCACGGGCGAACATATGCTGCCTATTTGCTGGCGGGTTGTTGGCAAAATGCTATCTGGGTAGTGTAGGTTTTTTTTCAATAATGTCCTAATCGTGCCGCTATAGAAGAGCCACGCGAACTGGTCTACAATCTCGTTTCGCTTGCTCCAGCTGGCTCACCGGTTGCCTGCAGGCTGGCTGGTTCCGGCTAGGTGATATGGTGCCCCAGTTACTTTGTGTTACATGCTGCGAGCGCACTCGGATATACTGTGCGGAAGTTGAAGCATCCTGACGAAATGTTGCTAGGTTTGGCTACGAAACGTCATACTATAGTATGTATTACATGCGTATGATGTAATCTGTGTTACGTCGTAATAGTCGGCAAAACGCAGTATGTAACGCGTGTCACACAGACGCCGCACATGCAGCGCATGTCAAGAACCGCAGGTTGCGTGATACATGATACACAGGGAGATGTGATGTTCATTAGGCTCGGTTGATCTTCACTCCCAGCCAGATTATCATTGACGCGAGTTCTTGATTTTTGTTGAAGTACTTGATTTTTATTGAAGAGTCCTAATCTTTTCCGAGGAAAACTGAAATTGCCGGGGTACGCTTATGACGTCATGATTGTGATGGTGGCATATACGTTATCCGCTATCGCACACTATTCGTTAGAGATTCCACGATATCTATTCGATAATCGGAAGACATGGAGATGTATAAGCACGACGAACGAATTTCATTCGTAATCAATTTCTGAGCGGTATTTCTCTATTTTCAACACGCAACCCAGAGGAGTAGAATTGGTACAAATGATATTTAAATTCCACGTTCCTATATGACTGTGCGGTCACCTACAGTTGGTACATGCTTGCCAATATCTTTCTTCGGTCCTCCTGCAATTCGTACAAAGGCGATTGATCTATTATTGGCCTAGCGTGAATAAATGTAATGGTCAATTCGATTAATAATCGTTTGTGTTTATCAAATGTCCAATGTCCAGACAAATAAAAAAACGTATCAAGAGACGCGGTAGCGTCTCGACGCCAAGTACTTAAAAAAACTTTAAGCGATAAGCGGAAAATTTGAGCGATGAGCGATATTATCAAGACGCTACCAAGTAGTTATACTCCAATATGCCGGAAGTAATTCTTTGCACTCAATTATCTCGGAAACAAAGCATCGGATCGAAATTGTCACAACATTTTTACTATAAAATGCCTACCCAAGCTTTCCAACGCGCCTAATTACGATCATAATTGTCCAGCGTTTCCCGAGATATGATGACGCGAACCTGAAATACGGGTGTGAGGTGAGTTAACACGAAATTGTCCGCATCGAGATTTCGATTATATCTTGGAAACGAAGGATCAGATCAAAATTTCAACGATACTTTTATAATATAATTCGGACCTAAGTTTTCCGACGAGCCCAGGTTCGATCATAACTGTTCGGCGGATGCGGAGATATCTGAGCATCGACCGCTCGTGGTCAGTACACGGTTGGGTGACCGCCCAGCTACACATTAGTTGGCAACATCTTTCTTCGAATTTAAAAAGTTTCGCGAGACGTATCAATTAAAATTTTATTAAACAAAAAATTGTTTCGCGATACCCAACAGCCCGACATCGTCGGTGTTGTTTTTTTACCGAATTCGTGGATTTCTTAGTCTCAAGATTGGTCAATATTGTTTTTTTATGCAACGGAACAATATTGTCGGTAATAAAATGTTTACCAAATATTGTTTAAGCGATGTTTAATGAATACATTATCAAATATGAACCGATTGACACCATACTAGGTCACTATTATTATTTAGGTAAAGGAACAATCAAGTACTTTAAAAAAAGTATTTTTTGAAGCGAAACCCTATCATATTTACAGGGTTTCAAAAATAGGTGAAATCAAACACAAAATACTTTTCTTCAAAAAAGTAAAAATGATACGCCAAGTCCTTAAAGTGGGTTTTCTCGTTCAGAAAGTATATTTATCAAAACAATCTCTTTAAAAAAAAATAATAAAAAAAGTAAATGATATCCTAAAAATAAAAAATCTGCCAAAACAGATGTTTATCAAAACATTCTCTTAACAAAAAAATTCTTCCAAGAAGACGTTCATCAAAGTAATTTAACATTTTTTTTTTTTTTATCGAAAACAAATCAAATCAAATCAGCCAAGTAGCAGTACATATAAAAAAATTCTTCAAAAAATATGTTTATCAAAACAATCGAAAAAAGAAAAATACAAGATGCAAAAAAACTTGGCGTGCCAGTTTTTTTTTTACATTAGCTGTCGTACATGGTTCATTCAAATAATCAAGAGAGAGGCAAAGTAACCGCAATAACTGCAGTAACTGTAATTGTAAAAAAAAACTGGCATGCCAAGTTTTTTTTTGTCAAGATTTTTTGCATCTTGTATTTTTCGTTTTTAGATTGTTTTGATAAACATATTTTTTGAAGAATTTTTTTGTATGTACTACTACTTGGCTGATTTGATTTGATTTCTTTTCGATTTAAAAAAAAAAAAATTTTAATTACTTTGATGAACGTCTTTTTGGAAGAATTTTTTTGTTAAGAGAATGTTTAGATAAACATCTGTTTTGGCAGATTTTTTTATTTTTAGGATATCATTTACTTTTCTTATTATTTTTTTTTAAAGAGATTGTTTTGATAAATATTTGTTATACGTTGAGGAAGCCTTTCCCCGAAGGCTTCACATATCACTCTACCAGCGACTCCACCCGTCTCCGTCGATTTTGATTTCAAACTCAGAATTACATGATTTCATCGATGCTTTCGTATCGTTCCAGCCGGGCAAGCTCACTAAGCAGTAGAGATTTCGAGGACTACCGTTACTACTGCTTTTACTGCTTCCATTGCAATTTCTGCTCCTGCCTGAGGAAGAAGAAGCAATCGAGCGCAGGCGGTAAAATAGTGTGAATTCTCCGCTATAAAGTTCAAATTAATCGTCCCCGTATAGCTTCTCAGCTTCCTCTCTTACTACGTATCTTTCAACACACGTACACATTCTCAATAGGACGAAAAAGCGTATCTCCAGCAACCTTCTGGCATATTGCAAGATCTGCGAGAGTTCTGTAGTAATCAAAGCAGGATCTGCAGTGATTCGCGGACCCGTAATAATGAACGCCTTCTCGCACGTCTCTCCTTTTCCTGCTCTTTTGCTTTGACCTTACGGACGTGAGACGGTATCGCGCACCTCTGCGATTAATCTACGAGGAACAAAGTGGTGACGCACTTACAGCCCGATCGCAAGCCTCCGACACTCAGACAGCGGGTTAAATGGTCGTCGTGAGTTTCTATACGGTGGCCCAAAGGTACAATCAAGCGAGGGCGACAGGCAGTTATATCCATTTTATTGCCCTGGTTCACGAGAGAAGCTCTTACTTCGCATTCTCCTTCTCTCCTTTTCTGGGGCTTTTAAGGGGGGTCTCGAGCCTGCGATTACAGTGAGCAGATATAGTTCTTATTATCTTTTATCTGCACCCCTTACCTTACACCATTCTTGTCAGGACTACTGATTCTATACCGTCCGTCTCTACACGCACGCTCGTCCGTTTACTTTACGATCAGGGCCTTCCTGATAATCAAAAGTAGTGAGTACATCTGCGTGTGTTCACACCCAGAAAAAAGATTTATTGAAATCAAATAAATTTCTATCTTCAAATGACGTTTATTAAGATAAAAGAAATGTTTACTTGCCTCAAAAAAAATCCGTATGAGATTCAAATAACGGCTATTCTTTGGTGTAGGTAAAAAAATGTATTCAATGATTTGTACTTTAAAATAAATTTTTATTCGCGCCAAAGAAATCATATATTTGACGTCAAGACAAATGCGGCTATTATCTGGAAACACGCATCGGTTGTCTTAAGATAGTCCTTGCGAGTATTGTTCACTTCGCATAAGTTTCAGAGAAATTAGAGGGAATTGCAAACACTTCTGGATGGTATAAAAATCTTCAAAAAATCATGCATATTGAAGGTGTTGAAAAGATTCATTTTGGATAATAATAATTCTAAAATATTATTAACAAATTGATGAAAAATAAAATAGATTAACAAATCTCCCGGAAACCTAACTTTTTTTATGATAATGATTCGTTTACTTTTCTGAACAGGTATGAATTTTTTCAGATTTTTTAATTCACTTTGAATTCTTTTCTTTTTATATGGGAAAAGGGCGTAAAGAAACCTACAATTATTCTAAGTCAACTGAAGACCCCGCCCTCCTCCCACCCCACCCTACTGGTTATTCTAAGCCCTTCACGGATCAAGTCTAAGCCTAAGTCTCTCCCCGGGAAACTTTGACTGTGACGTTCTTTGACATTTTTGTTCTACATTTGTAAAATTGTTGAACAAGTATGTCGACCTAATTTATAATTTTTCGGATGTTTGTTGTTTTTTTCACATAAAAACAATGCAGACTTTACTAACAAGCGATCGAGTTAGTACGTACACCGCCATTGTCCCAAATTACAACGGTGGGAGCTAATGCGAGTGGAGGCTACAGCGAACAAGACACAGGTTCGGGCTTCTCGGCCGCATCCAGCAATTTGCACGAAGTTGACCCAGATTTATGGGGTATGACTCAAGCTTGGATTGTGAACTGGGTCGAAGAGCGCCAAACCGGAGGAGCACCGCGGGTAAATGGATTGGCCGACCTGAAGTCCACCGAGCTCCGGAAGAAGAAACAACTGGGGCGTTGTCCCAGGCTATATCCTTGCATGGTGAATGTATTCCATATATACTGAGCTATGTCATATGAACAAGCACCGTCCAGAAAAGTTTTGGGATTAGGACAGTACTAACACAATCGTGACTGATAAATGACCAGATACAGACGTTAGATATACATATGTATCGTGCATGAAAATAGATTTCAAGAGAAATGGTGGGTCGCACGGTTGCGTAGAATTCCCTAAAATGTATTTTGAAATGAATTCAGAGAAATGATCCTGTAATAATTTCATAATCCAACTTCAAACGTTTTCGCGCTAGACAGCAATTGCATTGGTCCAACGTTGGCCCGATGCTCGGTGTTAAGGCTAAGGATGTGAGTACTGGCCGAAAGCTTGGCCGTATAGGGGAGAGCGACGCAAAATGGCACAGCGGGATAAAACGGTACAATGACACAAAATGCAATTTTCCAATAACTTTTGGATGGTGTCGATGGTGGTTCGTGGGATAAAACGTGGTTGATAATCCGGATATATCGTTCGGACAAAATAGGGCTCCCAAAAATTATTGTAAAATTGAGTTTTGCCCTTACTGTCCTGTTTTGCCCCACAGTACCATTTTGCCCCGCTCTCCCCTACTCAGCGTCGGTGATAGTTTTATAGGCTTGTACGTAAATGTGTATTGACTTTGGGGCCCAGCGTATATTGTTATATCAATTCTATTTCGAATTGTCCCACAAACTTATCTCAATTAAGTGATCATGTAAGTTGAGGCGACCCAATTAACGAGCGACAGAGGCGTTCCGAGGTCGTAGCTTTCCGTGTCGAGAAAACGGGGTCAAGTGAGAGTTCCTATCATCGAAAGTGAGGTTCTCATGTGGAGTGATTGAACCGGGTCGCCGGTCGGTCCAGACTCTCGTGCCAATGGTGCCAAACACTAGCATCAATATTGTAAGGGTGGAATAATTATATACGAATTACATACATTGTATGAAGCACTGATCAATGTGAAACGGTTACAGACATCACTATTTCATTGCATTCCTCGCATTACCCATACATCGATCGCTGTGTAAGCAAATTAAAAAATGTATACATTCTTTTGCGTCAGCTTTACGAGGGGCCCCACTAGAGCAGTTTATTAACCGAGCACTGCTTGAGTACCAAGCAGAAAAGCGACACGCGTGACTTAAGGAATGCAACGTTACACATACTTTTATGTAGTCTCTCTCTCGAGTCTTTCCATTTGATTACCTTATACGTATTTGAAGGCGATCCAATTTCATATTTACACTACGTAAAATCTATTTGGTGCAAGAGAATTCTATTTGACGCATGCTGATTCAATTTGACGCATGCGGATTCAATTTGTCAGAAATGACAATCCTATCACGTTAAATGGACTTTTTTAGAATTATTCTGTCAATGCTGTCCTGTTGGTCAGAGAATCCTCTGCCCAACTGACCCTACGATTTTGTTTCTTACTACTTTTTCCTGTACTGGTTAATGGGGAATCCGAATCACATTGGCATCAATGAAAAGCACATACAGAAATCCATCGATACTTGGCCGGGGATCGAAACTGGACTACGTGCGAGCCGAGGTTGACACCATTAAGTTCCGTCAATTAATCAATGACGGCCCGATTATCGTCCTTACAGTGGTAAAATAACATTTGTTGTGCCAATATGAGGACCGAGTATTAAGTATTGAGATTCCGATGAATAGCGCCTAGATGGTAGAGTAAGGATTGGTCTAGGTCCCTCACCGTGCCATTGTTTCGTAAACAGATGGTCGGTCGAAAGCCGGCTCGATATAAATAAACCAACGAATGGTTGGTAGATGATAGACCGAAAATTTATCTGCCACGAGCGAACCAACGGTTGGCGGATCAATACTCGACCGAATACCGTCTCTACGCGAGCAATCTAATGATTGGGCGAGACAGTACTCGACTGAGCGTCAACCTCACATCAGCACCATGAAAAGCAGTTAATTTATGTTGTCCTAAACATTGGCCCTAAGGTTCGTGTACATGATAAGAGAATAACGATGCATTGGGAAAGTAGCAAGCCTCTACCATCTACATCCTCCGTCGCCGGTACTAAATATCATAATTGTTCAATCAACCTCGCTAACCATTCGCAGTAATAATTGAAATATATGTAAATTACTCCCACACGCTTTTCCGTATCAATGTTCTCAATTAATAAAATATGAATCCACCACAACTTCCTGACACGCTCTACGTATGTACGATCCTAATCACAATGCAGCGTACTCATCTAACGTGCACTCTCATCGCGAGTGTATCATATGGGAGAATGCTCTCCCATCCATGCGACCGAATTCTTAGTGAATACCCCGACGGATGACGGTGGAATTACCGATGGCTCCGAAGTCATCCCCAGTCACGGCCTAGCTGCTTCCTCTTCCTCATTCTCCTCCTGTTTGTCTAACCCGAGTACTAAACATTTGGTTCCGCGGTCTTCTACATTAATTTCATTTTGACGAAGGGAATTGATGCCCCGATCGATCACTCGCGCTTCAAACAGAAAATACTATTAACGGACGTCAATAGACGCCAAGGTATGAATACTTTAACATTAGTCCGAGCTGTCAGAGGATTTTCAGAGAGTTTGTTGACCACGCGACACACGGATTGCCGTCCAGAAACAGGCTGCGTATCGATGTCATGTGAAATCGATATATGCTATAGAATTTGTGCGCATTTCAGTACTCCACTGCAGTGTACAATCGTAATATATGCTGTAGCAACATAGAGTGTAGTGCATGACTATAGCATAGAATCCACTAGTCGGTAGCGTGAAGCACAGAATAATGGTGCCAACCGATAATGCACAGGCACGGGTACTACGGGGGTGGGGAAGCAGGGGGTGGATGCTCGTCGTGCCGTTGGATTCAGCAGGATTTGTCCCCGCGCTTCGTTAATTCCTACCGAGCCAGCCACCCATCGAACGAACTACCTGGCCAGCCAGTGAGACTGGACGACACTCATCGAAAATTGATCTTGCAGTAATGCGTGCGCGACCCAGAACGCGGGGAAGGGGTTTGTGACGCGGAGAGATCGCAGTTACCGGGCTCTCATTCTATAACGACCGCGATAGACCGCTGTATAATAGCGGTATGCCTATAATGGCAATACCCAACAAAGTTGTATAGCTATACTCTGTGGTGGGACCGACCGACGCTAGTTCATTAGTCTTTGCTTCGAGGCTCCTCCGACCGCTTTGTTAATTTGTATAGCAATGACTGAGGGATGGAAACGAAGAACAATAAGTGCACGGTCGATCGTACTTCGGAGATCGACCTTTGAGGCCTTTGAAGTCGGTAATGAAACTACTTGAAAGCACTTTACCTTTGCCCACACTTAAGGTTTTAAACTCCCAAAGAAAGTAGTTGCCATTCCAAGCCTACGGGTTTCATTGACATCACCACACCGAAAAAAAGGTTTGGTAAAATCAACCTCACAGCTACGGTCACGGAAAATTAGTTTGAATCAATCCAGGCGCCCGCTAGGGCAAAAAGACGGAAGTCTTTTTTCAGGCCTTATTACAATTCGATGCGTTTCCACAGAGTTAAAGACTTCGGAAAAAGCATGTCTGCCCATATCGAAATTTCAGCGAGATATACTCAGCGAGGTATTGTGTTTTTTCACCGTGTATCGCAGCTAATTTCACGGTGGCTAAATGCCCGATCTCTCGAGCATGCTGCGTTTCGCTACGAATCAGCTTATCAATGTCTTATGAAGTGTCAGCTATTTCACATCCAATGATATCTGATCGATCTCATTAACCATCACCTTTGCCACACTTTCGTATTAGTTTTATGGATCTGAGTGTCCATGGCACAACATCCGGTCAAAATTTGTATAGCTATACTGAGAACTTGTCCCGGTCACCGATGGCGTTTTCCTGATGGCTATTTCGCGCTCAGCTCGAGCGAATAGGAAATACTACGAGAGAGCGGACCAACCCGCCCACCCACCATCACGGTCGATCAATACACTTCCACTCTCTCTATCCCTCGTCATCCCGTTACCTCGTTCTATTGCGTTCTCGGTCTGTTCACCGACACACGGTACAGTGAGCAGTCGTCTGACCGTCGCTCCTACGCTTGTTTCACTGTCTCATCTAGTCCCCACGAGCGTCGCACTGTATACGGACTTGCTCCACTAGCTAGAGGCTAGAGTCGCAGATTCGCGACTTATCTGCTAAAACCGTCCAGCCAACGAGGATAGTTTCCTTTGATGTTTCCACTTGCTTGATGCTTGCTACTCAGGAAGGACCCTCAGATCTGACCGTTACCGTACCGACGACGCGATAGAAGCAGCGTGCCGATGGCCGAAGCCGGCAAGAGCAGCTGTTGTCACGTATTCCCTCGCTACCGAAGAGATACAGTCTCATAAACATGATGGTTACACCGTATCCGATGCGTGTCGCTTCACTTGTAACCCACAGTTTTGCACAGTCACTACTATGTTCATTCTATTACTATACCGAATACATGTAGCGTACCCTCCAGTGCTCACTGCCGCATCCGTCCGCACATTGGTTGTTTCCAAAAACATAACGGAATAATGGAGCATTATAATCGCAGCGTTGGAATTTACTTGTGGATGCGTCGTGCAATAGCGAGGAACGGGTCCATTTGTTTGTATTTTCTCGTTCGTTATGCGCCAATTAACAATTTGCAGAATCATGCTGGCCATTATAAGCTGAGAGTAAATGATTATAATTTTTTTTATTTATGACTGTACATTTCAGTCGTGCATCTCTCAGGCCCCTGAATAGACCCGTCATATGTCATATCGAACATATATTAGAGAGCTGCCCCGCGGTCTTATCAGTAATGTGTTATTGGACTGCCGTGTATCATCGAATGACATGATAGTCGCTGCATTGTACAATATTCACTTTACGTTAGGGGGAATATGTGCGTCCTTTTATATCAGATTATGCCTGATTAACGTCTGTCAACCTGGGCCGGATAACGTCAGTATTACCTCAATTACTTTCGACGTAGTATTAAGTAGGTCACGTAGTTTCTATTCCTGTGGGATTAACCAGTGACTCATCGAAGCATGATAAAATTGGATTCAATAATTTCAAACAAATTCAAATCGTGCATCCCGAATAGTGAGTTATTCGGGCATTACGAACATTACGAACATTACGAACATTACTGTAGTCATCCTTGTATTCTTGATGCCAGCTTTTTACAAAAATTTATTTCACATGAGTCGGTCATAGAATTTGAATTTTCTGTGAAATAGAATCGAAAAGCAGCCCTAAAATTAGATATGAAAAGTCTGAAATGGATATACGTTTATCAGCTTGACAGACATTCTGTTTGTCAACACACAATCAGATCGTTAAACAATGAGTCGAACGAGATAAAGTTGGCGTCCCTTTTGTCAATTGCGTAAATTGTTCGGATTGGTATTAACGTCATGGCACAAGGTTATCTTAAGGGAGCCCATATTCATTGTTGACCTGAATGACCTGTTCCCGGGCTAGCTACGTTCTCCCTGTATATGTGCTAGATTTAACGATCTTCTTGTCGCCGATCTTTCCGCGAGTTATCCATCATTCAACAATCCATGTGGCAATTCGATTTTGGTCCTAACCTCTGAACTGCGAGTCTGTATTTATTTATTCCTCAAAATTGTGTGTAGTATATTTGCCGAGTAATGACAAAGGAACTAAGAGAAACACACCAGCGGTGCTACAGTTGAAAGCTGGAAAATCGTTTGCGGAAACGCGATAGTATGGACCAATTCAGCGGGGAGCCAAATAGCTTGAAGGTAAACCTCGAGGGATTGGAAATTTCGAACTGTGTTC
The DNA here is from genome assembly GCA_917499995.1 of Ichneumon xanthorius. Lineage (NCBI taxonomy): Eukaryota > Metazoa > Arthropoda > Insecta > Hymenoptera > Ichneumonidae > Ichneumon > Ichneumon xanthorius. The sequence continues at coordinate 15,805,489 of OU824200.1, read as the reverse complement.
GCTTCTCTGCCTCTTACTTCTTATTATACGATATCCTCCGATACTATCTGTCCAATGTGTTTTGTATGAAATTTCTTAGAACTTCATTCTTTCATACTTACTTCTCCATTGCTACTTCTTTCCCTCTTTCGAAACAAGAAATAAAATTCGATGGTAGCTTGCGCGGTTTTTAACGCCCCACTAAAATGAAGAAGTGTTATTTACTTGAATTCGAATAAAAATAATCAAGCTGTTTGCGCCCCGATGACGATTATATGTTATTATCGTTGATGAATCTCAAATATGTTTTTATTGAAGCTGTAACATGACGTGATTGGCAGTCGTAGGCCAGGATAATAGGGTACCAACGCAAATCCATTTTCGAGCAACATGGCTTTTAAGTTCCGACAGCCCAAAGGGCCGGAGACGGGAGTTATGCGTCTCTCGTCGAGCACGTGACTTTGCACGTTTCCTTGGCGTCCAGTGTTCTCCGAATCGACAAAAAATCTCTCGATCAAATTGGTCAAGCAGTTTCTTTGAATCATGACCTGTGTCTTTTGACAGGTTTTGTTACGAAAATCAACTGATGCTATAAACATTATTCAGAAAAATCGAAATTAAAGTCTTGTCTTCTACGAATATCAACTACGGAGTGTTTTGAATACAAGTTAACCCTCTGCCGGTCCATGCACCCGAAACTGTACAGCGATGCGGGGGAGGGGGGGGGGGAAGGTAGAATGGCCTCACGGAGTTTGGTCGCCCCGATCGGCGAAGGGTTAATAAATGGTGTCAAACATCGGTGGTATGCCAGCGACTGTTCCCATTCCACCCCACACAGATTCGCGAGGGGCTTCTCGTGGTTAGCTGGTAAATCGATTCTGACCCGGTTCAATGACCGGCTTTCCGTAACTTTTCAATCATCGATTTGACCCCTCCGGTTTGACGTGCCCACTCGTTCATGGTCGCGAGCGCTGCCGGTACACAATCCTGCTGATACATGTATAGAATGTCGTTTATCTCGTTCCTACTCGACTCCTCCTCTTGTCGAAGAACCGTTGCACCATTGGCCTCAATGGCAGGTCCGAAGAGTGAAAATCCAACATCGGTTGCTTCTCTCAGTACGGTACGGTAACCGATCGTACCAGCGGATACGTCATACGCATCACTCTGTTTTCCTCTGTTTTCCGCATGGTCCTTTGGAAAATAGGTTCTTCTTTGTCCATACCCGACTCTGACACACCGGCACCACTGCCCCACTCTGCGGCGTCAACTAGGGTGTACCAAACTGAATAGCATAGTGGTACAACATCGCGGGCGTGACGCTGTCTGCGTCCCATCAACGTTCCCTGTTGCCTCTCCGCGGCATCGTGATCCTTTGATGCATCCGAGCCAGCCAATTAGCAACGATGGTCAAATTGCTTCGAGCCTCTTCCCCCCGTCCTCGTGTTCTCCATACGTAACCCAACGCACACACGTACGATACAATCTCCCGTGGTAGTGTCGTCGATTCGATAAATCCCCCCCCCCCCCCAACCATGTGCCGTGCGACGGTGCTCTATCGAAAATTGCGGTCGTTCTATCGGAAGCCGGTTCATTTTGTTTTATCAATTTCGAACGAGTGAAAAAATTGCGCACACTTCCACGCGAGATTTTCCGACGACATAATCTCTGATAGCGTCCGTTTATATGGCGTTCAATGCATCAATATCAACCGAGCTATCAATTCGGGTTACAGCGCTCTATATAGGCATATCAGCCAACTAAACTCCACAGAGAGGTAATTGAAGTTCAGAACAGCGTTAGACAAAACAAGGATGATAAGCCAAATAAGGCTCGCAAACCATATTAGAACCCAAATTATAGTAAGATGCAACAAACACGTGTTACGCGGAGACGCGATGTGCAGGCAATGTAACATGAACGAACCCGAAAATCTGTCGCATTTTTTCTTCCGCTGTCCGTTCATCAGGACGCACTTTATCGATAAACGTACCTCCGCAGACGAGCAGTCAAACAACGAAGCACTTGCAAGCTTACTAATAATAAGAAACCCAAGCCAAATGAATGACATTTATCGCTACACAGCCGACGCACTAAAACTAAGAGCCTTCTCGTTGAATGAATAGCATGTGTACACGAAGAAACTAAACTGAAAAATCTCTAAAACAAAATTAATATAGACATATAAATGTATAGAATGAAATTATAGTCTAAGGAATGTAGGCGATAAAGGTGAAACAAGCGCAACCTTACGGATTAAAAAATGATATGTTACTTTATAAGTTAGGTTTTAAGCAACATACATATATGGCGTTCACTGTCCTTACTTTTTCAGCTTTGTATAAACCTCTCGCTAAATTGCTGCTTCCGGAATACCGTGTGACGGGGCACGCATCGACGTATTGGTGCGGACACGTGCTCATGTAATATGCATCTGAAATAGCCAACGAGAGCGCGAGCTTTTGGGAGGATGCGCAGACAGCGCGTGTGCGCGAATGCCTTCGTACTCACTTGATAGACGAGGGCGATTGTTCGAGGGGGTGGCTGCGTGAGTGCAAACGCACGTTCAAGTTCCACCGTTCGACAATTACCGTGCACGGGCTATTACCTCGCACCACTGCTATAACCATTATCCGATTTGCCTGGCAACTATAAATCCGATCGGCATGCTCTGCGGCGAAATGAATTGCAATTGTGCAAGAGGATTTTGCCAGCTGGAGTTACCATGCATTGGCGATATATACGCAATCAGCATCTATAGCCAGAGCCCGCAGTCACTGGTCGCTTCTCGATCGAAACCTGAACGAGCTTGGGGGAAAACATCTCGTATGTCATTTTCATTTGTAACATTATGAATGAGGCTTACTTTTAAGAATTCTCAATTATTTTTCCTCTACGTGGAGTATGACATATAGGCACATTTACATCTGTGTCACTCACAACTCTACCGTATTAGAACTCTACACTGAAAAAAAAAAATTTGCTTCCCGCAGGCAAATTTTACTTGAATCATTGATATTTTTTTTTCAGTGTACCAAAGTCTCTACCAGAAAGTAAAAAAACGCTACCGGAATTTAAATAAAACTCTACCGCAATACAAGGCTGGACGGTAGACTAGACGGTGTTACACTAAAACTCCACTGGAATAGAAGGCCCAGCTTGCCAAACATAAAACTATTACCGTGTCTTATCTAACGCATCCTTTCTGTCTCTCTATCCATAATCTTTACCGCTTAAACCAATGAGGGTCTTTCTTCTTGAACTTCTGGTCGAGCTGTGTTTTCCGAATCGTAAGTCGAAGACGAAATCTGACGATTTTTTTCTCCACCTTCAATATCCGCCAGTTCAGGACACGAAACCCTATTTTTTCCAATATCAGAAAAGGGTCTAAAAAATGCCGAGTTCGAGATTACTATTTATTGAAATCTCGTAACGTATCGCTATACGTTATCAGTTCTCCAGTTCTGACAGTGAGAACTGTTTTTCTGAGTAGAGAAAACTGATTCCTGATACAAGTACAATTCTGATAATCATTCTCGTAACTTCCTTGTAAAATTTATTGCTTCCCTTATCGTTTTAGACATATTATAGGTTATATAAATTACCTTCAGTTGTCGATCATTTCTCTTGCGCACCCGTCAAAGGAGCTTCTTCCAGTTCGTTTTAAGGGAAAAGGAATATGCAAGTGTTTGAAGGAGCGATCGAAAGAGGTGCACTATTAGTGAAAAAGACGAGTGATATGACAAAGAAAGTGGAAAGACGATAATGACGAAGAACCGATCATCCACCCTTCTGACAGTCCTGACAGTAGACTGCACCTCACTGCTCCCGAAAGTCTACCAGTCCCTTTTCTTTTTCTCGTATCCCAGATTATTTACCTCATTTTTCTCGATAACAAATCGATTTTGTGCAATGAAACCTCGGGTTTTTCAGTTATGAAAGGAACGACATAAAACAGGGTTTAGAGAGGCAGTTGGCAGAGTGGTATCGGTTGCCGGCTCACACCCAGTGGGGCCGTATTCGATTCCCACCAGCCGCAATGAAATTTTTCTTTGTTTTTTTTTGTTTTTTTTTTTTTTTTCAACGCTTTCTCCGATGGCTCGGAACTCACCAGAAAAATAGTGATGTGGAAAAATCGTGGTATTGGCATGGTCCAAAGACCGTTAAGGGTCAGGAATTCGACTACCGGTTCTGAATCGTCTGTACCTGTGCAGCCGTTGTTTACAGTAAAAAAAAGCCCGGAATTATGAAAGAATAAAGCTTCGGCTTCAGGAGTTACTGACTTTAAACTCTGTACTTACATTGTTACAGTTTGTGTCTAGGTAACCTTTTATTAAATGTATTTATGTTATATCGGTTTCCGACCGCTTGTGATTGAACACCCTCAAAGGCGATTGGAAAGCATTAGAGCTGCACACTTCAACTAACCTTGAGGCAATCGTGATCAGACATTCATTTCCATTCTCCTTTTATTTTATTTTGTTCCTCCTTTTCCATAGTTAACTTCAGTGTTATCCTCTCCACCTTGAATTTTTCGCACTTTCTATTTCCTTCTTTCCCATCGCTAGCCACATCTGGTGATTCTCTTGCACATATCGATGGCTTAATGCCATAATACCATATTGGCTGTGTATACGTGTAGCTTATATGCCCTTCTGGTGTTAGACCATAAATATGACTCTTCATGTGTCTACTTTTGCTGTATACCATTCTCAATATTTCGATCGGGAACTGAGAAAGTAGCACTCCAAGCAGCATTCTCGTCTATCTGGACCGGCTGCCACAAAGAAAAGCAATCAAGAATGTGTCACATGCGCTCTGCCGTGCTGCTGTTCTCCAACGCTCGCGACGTATAAACACCGATAAAGGTTTTTCAAGAGAATCATTGTTTATAGTTTCGCAGCAACAAACTCGGATCGTGGTTCTTAAAAAAGAAATGCCCGTCAAGGTAATCCCCGCCCACTTGGAGTGAAACAACTCCCGTTTTTTTACCCTAACGGGCAGTCGGGAGTTAAAAATGTAACACGACATGATCCCTGACGCGATCCATTCGTCATACACCGCCTGGTACTTATTTTTAAAGATGATCAGTGATAAATCGAGTGACTCCTTAAGTGGTTTCTTCAACGTCAGATTCTACTGAGAAATTATAAAATCTTGTAATGCTCATCGACCCCAATGAATTATCTTATATATAGGTATAAAATTGGAAAGTTATTTATTTGTTTGTTTGTTTGTTTATTTCCATTTTCAAGCCCCCAGGCCGTGATTGTTCTAAATCCTCTCCAAAGAGCCCCCCCCCCTCTCACCCCAGATTCTAATTATTCCACGTACACAGAATGCTACTACTGCCCCCACCCCCGGGGTATTACTCTAAGCCTTCCTGTTAGGTCGGAGCATTCCCAAGAGCCATCCAGCCGTTGATCATTCTAAGTCTCCCTGTGTGCAAGTATTTACAAGACCTGTACCAGGTCCGCGACGTTCTTAATCAACCTAGTTCAGCCTCCTCAAGCGCCTGTTCAGGTACCGATTTTTCACTGCAGCTCAAGAGCAGATATATGCATCTAGTTCAAATGTCTTTCTGACTCTCACCTAGCTGTTACTCATTCATATTATGTAATCTTGTCTGGGATGGTCGTGTCGGCATACCGACGGAATTTGTATTTCATAATAGAATATATTTAATTATCCAATGCATAAGTCTATCAGCATGGATCGTGTGCCTTTTATGAACTATATGATATTAACCCTTTATAAGTCATATCGCCCAAACCGAACCAAAACGGGACTAATGGAAGCGCATTGCTACGGTAGAGTCTAAGAGTGGGGATGGAGGTGTTATCCCACGACAAAGAGTTTGACGCTTTGATCTGACGCTCGTTGACCCCTTGTCTATCGTTGCGGTTAATGGAACCTCTATTATGCTCTCAAGAGTAAAAAAAACGCAAGCAGGAGGGTCGTTGCGAGATTGCAAAAGCCCTAGCAAAGTATACCAGTGTCATGGGGCGTTACGGGAGTGGAAAACGAGCTGAGAAAGTTGGAAGAAGAAAGGGAGGCAGAGCTCGAAAGATAGAGAGTAGCAATGGAAAGAGGCTCGCGAGCTTACCCAACTTTTTTCCCCCGCGCGACGTTGATTGGACGTTGATAAACGACATGGGCCAGCTACACCGAACCGTCTGCTATCGTAGATGAAACAAACGTTATCGACCCATTTGCCGCACTTTAAAAAAGATCTCTCTCACTCCGCCTAAGTCTCTCGCCTGTCTTCACTCCGGAAATCCCATGGCAATACCCTACCAGACCTCCGTAATCTCTTTTGACTAAAGAGCACTTCTTAGCCTCCTTCCGTCTCGGAATTCTTTCCATTTCATCTGACGTTTCCGCAATGCGTCGTTGATACTTTTGTTCTTGATAATAAGTCAATGAAGTTCTCAACGTCGTGGCTGTATCTCGTAGCCTATAGTAACTCACTCACGTGGAAAAATTTTACTCTTCCTCACGAAGAGTGAGATTTAGAAGTCAAAGAAGATTTACTGATTGTGAACTTGAAGTCTAAATCAGGTTCAGGGAGGGTGGAGAGCGAACGAAGGTGATAGTAGCGTGGAGCCGAAGAGCTTCAACCTTCGTGTAGAGTCTGCGGAGTAAAACGAGGATCTTGTACTCTTCCAAGATCCTTCTGAAATGGCAGATTTTATCGGCTCGGTGGAAGCGAAGGGCATTAAGAGGCTTTGAATTTTTACTCGCATTAGATCTCTCTAGAAGCAAATGACAGTGATTGCAACCACTTGCCATTGCGTAAGTTGCCACTCCGGGACTTCGGGCGTTGTGCGGATAGAGTCGTTGAAGGAGGAAATCATTACAAATTGTAAAGATGATGGAATATCCTTATATATAAACAAGCATGCTTTTACTTTCTCATTCCATGCGAAGTATGTAAGGAGGGAAAGTGTTGTAATAAAAAAAAAATGACCTCCCAGATGATGGTCTAGAAACACGTTTTGCATAGCCAATAATGCAAGAGTGCATTATTTTTTTTAAATAAAATAAAGTTTAAGTAAAATATTTATTTAAATCAAATAAATATTTTACTTAAACCAAATAAACGGTCGCCGTAAAATAATTTTTTTTTCTGGGTGTGCAGTATTTGACATTACCATAATTCTATTTACTGTACTAGTCGTTGTAACTATTAAAGACTATGCGACTTTACGTGTGGATTATTTCGTACCAACAGCGAAAAAAGTCTCATTGATATTTTTATTTATGCAACGTGTTATGAAAATCCGGTGAAAAAGCATGGGAACCGAAAAATTATTACTATTAATTTTTGTTGAAAATAAGCAAGGATAGTTTGACTCTCCTTTTTTTACCCTCACTAGCCATGACCGCGAGCTTCGCGCGCGAAGCCTCAATCTTTTTGATATTATCTCTTTTTTTTACATTCACTCCTATATGCTATGAATCCCGAAATTTCGAAAATATAGCATATGGAAGTGATTTAGGATTTCCGAAATACACTCCGATATGCTATATGGGATTTAGGACTTTCGAAATCCACTTGTATATGCTATGAAAGCCGAAAATTCGAGAATATAGCGTATGGGAGTGATTTAGGATTTTCGAAATCTACTTCTATATGCTATATGAGGTTTAGGATTTTCGAAGTCCACTTCTATATGCTATGAAAGCCGAAATCTCGAGAATATTGCGTATCGCAGTGATTTATGATTTTCGTATTCCACTCCCGTGTGGAATACGACCTCCCATGGGGTTTGGGGTCTTTCGAAATTAGTTAAGGAAACTAATTTCGAAATACGGAATTAGTACTATACGGAATAACAAGGAAAATAGTTAAGTTGCGGGGTAATTTGTTTATTAATAATTTTTATCTTCAATTTGTTAATGACAAATTAGAATTGTAATTTCACAAAAACAATCTTTGCAGCACCTCCCATACACTTGATTTTTTTCAGATTTTTATTCCATCGAGAAGTGTTCGAAATTTTCTCTGAAACTCACGTTTGGCGGAACTGTACCGCAAGTACCTTACCTTACCTTACCTTACCTTACTACCTTAATTCGAGCCCGGACGTCGAAGGTCTCTCTCTCTCTCTCGGCATCTTATTATCGTGTGATTCTTCCTTTAATATACTGTTTTCTTACTGAACTACGATAAATACCAATATAGCGTCTCACGCGCTACTCAACCTCATGATATGCCAAAATTAACTGTCAAACGGCACAACACGACCGAGGTTACTCGTCGAACGACTCCAGCTTCAGACTCTTACAGCAGCCAATCAGGGAGCATTTCTTAACCGCAACAATATATATATCGAAAATGCGAATTACTTTAGCCATCGATTTTTTGAAGAGGGATTTTTGAAGAGGGATCAGTGGTGACTTATCTCCCTAATACAATTTCTTTTTTTCTCGTTACAGGTAAGCCACGTACGAATGAAAAATATAGCAGAAGGATGAGGAAGAAGATGAATCAAGAAGACGAGAGGTTTTTGATTATACGTTCTCCAGAGTATTTCTAGTTGGAGTCTTGGAAACCGCACTGGCCGTATAATAATGCAAGTTCGTTGGTTAAATTTTCTTTGTTTGCTCACTTTTCGCGGCGGAAGGGAATCGCGACTGCAACTGGGTTAATATCGTTGCGGATTCGGCGTGCTCTTCCACTCCCGCATTCCCTTCTCGAGGAGCCGACACCGAGTTTTCCCGGTGCATCGCCATGCGCAACTAATTTTAATCCACATTGACGAAGAAAGGGATACTATTTGAGTTTCTCGCGCGGATTTCGGGGAAACGGAAAGCAATTATAACGTTGTGGTTAATTGAAAACGGTTGGGAAACGATTATATTAACACAGCGCTTCACTGACCATCGCATTTTCATTATAGAGTTACAAAAAGTTCGTGTATCATCAACGTCGTATCGCCGGTATGCAAGTTCCAATTAAAAATAAGCGAAGCAATCCAGTTTATTATCATCGCCGAGTCACGCGGTGGGAAAATATAGGAGTCATCCCAATACACCCAGAAAAAACATTTATTTGACGGCCACCGTTTATTTGATTTAAGTAAAATATTTATAAGTTTAAGTAAATATTTATTTCAAATAAGTAAATAGTTACTTAAGTGAAAGAAATATTTATTTAAATCAAATCAATATTGAACGCATTGACCTTCGTCGCAGTTCCAAAATTTTTTAAATGCACAACGAAAGTCATCCGCAGGGTGTACAAACGAGAAATTCGTATCAGAGTCTAATGAGGAAATTCTTCTTCAATAATAAGTGAACATTGGAAAGCATCAGGCTATTATAGGGTTAAAAAAAATATTTGGAACGCTTTGACTGTCGCCAAAGCGTTACGCTACATAACAAAACGGAGGTCTTCCGCAGCATCATGTATGACCTGGATTTTTTCGGACTATACGGGAGATTTCTTCTTCGAGGATCTCCAGAAGTTGCAAAGCATTAGACTATGATAGCCTCTGAAAAAAAAAAATTGAAGCGCTGCGACCTTTGTCAGAACGTCACTAATTTTTTAACGAAACGAACGTCTTCCGACGGGTGTATGGACAGGAAAACTTTTTTATAGCATGAAGGAGACCTTCTTCCTTCTTCTTCGAGAATCCCCATGAATCTCGAAGCACCGGATTCTGATGGCATAAAAAAAAATGCAGTGTTCACCGCCGGAGACGAAGTAATTTTTTAATGAACCGACTCCTTCCGCAACGTATATCGTCTTGAATTTTTCAGCATGGTATAAAGGTGACCTTTCTCTTCCAGAAACTGGCGGGAATGCAAAGCACCGCGCTTTTCTCGGATCTGAAAAAAAATCAAACCTCGTTCTATGACCTCGTTATGTTACCAAAGTTAGATGACAGATGCGAGAAACAAGAGGTCAAAAAGTCGTTGCAAACTTGCGACGTTTAAAACTTCACCACCATGTTTCTTCAGAATCATTCTGGCTGTTACACCACTATGTATTAGGCGAGAGCGGAGCAAAATCGGACAGTGGGGCAAAACGGCATAATGGGGCAAAACGCAGTTTTCCAATAACTTTTGGATGGTAGCCGTGGTGGCAAGTGGGGCAAAGTGGGATTGAAAATTCGGATATATCGTTGGGACAAAATGTTGTTTGGGGAGAGTTATTTTCTGATATAGTTGTTTGGGGAGAGTTGTTTACTGGTATAGTTATTTGGGGAGAGTTGTTTACTGATATAGTTGTTTGGGGAGAGATTTTTTTCTGGTAGTGTTGTTATCTGGTAAAGCTGTGAATGGTAAAGATGTAAATATGCCGACAAAATTACGAATCCATGATGAAGAGAGATGGGTTACGGTTCGGTTAATTCACGAGAGAATCGTCAATGGCATAAAAGCACTGAGACGCCTCCTTTCCTCGCCACTACCTGAAATCCATGCGAGGGATGAGCGCGCAGTAGAATATCACATAAAAAAATAAGAGAGCAGTAAACCTATCGCCGACCTCTCTGCACCCAGTAACAACGCTTTTTTCTCATTCCATCGCACTTTGGACTGTCCATGAATAGATACTGGGTAATGAAAGGGAGAGCGGCAGAGACGAAAGAGGAGTGAATGAGGGAAAAGAGTGAGGCCGTAACTCCTTTAATCGGATTATTCAAATAACTAAAGACCGTCGACGGTCGGATGCAGTAAAAGCAGTCAGGAGGTCACGCGAACGGTTGGTTCATTCAACTTCCGGCTCGCATTTGGCTAGATTCGTTTAGGTAGTCGGCGGTTGGGCTAATGCAGTTGCTGAGAAAATAAAAAAAAGGAAATGGAAGAGCTGTTATATATAGAGGAGAAAGGTAGCTTTGTTTATTGCAGGCACTGGCACGGTCAGCCATTTTACTTTTCTCCGCTGTCTCATACCTCCCTTGTACTGTTCCATGTACCACGTAGAAGGCGGGAGATTGCGCGAACGGATAATTTGACTTCCGTCAGGTCTTCTTGTTTACACAGTCAGTGGATGAGGCCAACCAAGTTGTCGAGAAAAATTTAAAAAATTAAAAACTTCTACCGTAAAAAGAATTAGATTACATGTTTGTTCGCTTGTTTATCATTTTCGTGACAGTCGATAACAATTAAATCAACCTTATTAGTGTATATTTAGATACGATATCGCCATGAAGGATAAAACTATGTTCCTAAATTTAAACAACAAACGATTGTTACTGGATATATTGGTTCTGTGAGGAGAAACGTCTCCCGACTGTTTTAAAAATGATAGACAATACGTTATTATCTTCTTCTTTTTATAGGAAAATATGTAGTGTAATTCTTTTTATTGTTAGGAGTTAAATTTTTATTTTATTTTATGCTTTTTGAAGTCTACCATATAGATACATTTTTTTGGCATTTAAATGATACAACATTTAGAATGTTATATCGCTGAGAAACATTGCCACAGCAATCAAGTCAGAACTATAGAACTATAGAATTATTTGAGCTTATACTATACGGAGGATACCGGTTTTATAGCGGATGACAGGAATATACAATTAATAGGCAATAGTAATAATAGGCTTTCGGCCCACTTTTTCAACGTTCTTTATCGCTGCCACTACACATTTAATTGTCATAATCTGTCGCTTAAAATATACTCCATAATTTTTAGCCGGCCAAACGATCTTAGCCGGCTAAGACGGCTTAGCCGGCTAAACAATAATGTCCATTAGCCGAATAAGATTTTTTAGCCGGCCAAGACGTCTTGACTGTACAGCCCTATGCCATAACCCACTAATATTATATAATAGTAATAGCTAATATATAATAGTAATAGCTAATATATAATAGTAATAGTTAATATATAATAGTAATAGCTAATATATAATAGTAATAGTTAATATATAATAGTAATAGCTAATATATAATAGTAATAGCTAATATATAATAGTAATAGCTAATATATAATAGTAATAGCTAATATATAATAGTAATAGCTAATATATAATAGTAACAGCTAATATGCCAAGTTCTATTAAGACACATTAAGCCGGTTCGACAAACACTGGAGACAAGGGAAACGGAAAAATCGCGGGACTTGAGTAAAACGCATAACTTCTTTTTCCATAGTAGATAGTCGGTAGTCAAAGAGAAAAAATGGAGGCGTCGTATATATGGGAATATATCCCTTAATTCATCTCTTTTAATCGATCTGTTTCTTTCGCCGACAATTTTGCCGCTTTTTTTCCTGCACTGAAGCCAAAGTACGTGCGGCTACGCGCGAAAAGAGAGGCGAACAAGTACTTCCTGATTAGTTACTTTTCTTGAGACCAAGGATAAGACTTCGGGTACAATCTCCTGGCTCGAGCACAGCTGCCACAGAGACGTCTTGACTGAATACGGTTGACGTTTCCACCGCGAGGCAGTTATAGAGTATAGGAGGAAAGACCCGGCTGCTTGCCGGGTAAAAAATGGGGTACAATTGAATCACTTAAAAATCTTCTCTTTTAAGGTACTCGGCGTCGAGACGGTACCGCGTCTCTTGATAACGAGTGAAATTACATTCCCCTCCAGAGCTTCACTAAATCAGAGGTCGTCTCAGATGGATGAAGAGTAGGGGGATGAGATATTGAATGATTTGTATATTGGATACATACAAAAATTTACGGATGCAATTCGAAACAACCTGTAAGGTAAAAAATTGCCAATATGGGTCACTAAAAAGTTTTGACTTGTATCTGCTACCTCCGAAAATAATTCCACTTCGGGGGGAAAAATGGATACCCCAAAACACCCGTTAAAAATGCCTGCCAAAGAAATATTTTTCACATACGTGCATTGTTTTCACATACGTCGCCCAGTGCTCCGAAATGCAGTGAAATGAAATCAGGGCGAGCGCGTTGTTGCTAGTCAATGTAAATAACCGGACAAATATTTAGATATTTTAAATCCGCATTATATTGTCAACACATACTGTTCCACCCTCCTTGGTAGAATTTTAGAGCGTTACATTGGGCCATCATGACGCTCGAACGAGGCTTTTTCAGGACTTTATGAGGGCCTGTTCCACGCTCTGAAATTTCTACGAAGGTTACTGATCGGCCATATTCACCACTACACATTTACCCTATATATGTAGGGGAGAACGGGATAATGGTGATCTTTGGGTAATGGGAGCTGACCTAGTTACGCTTCACAAATGATCTCGAAATGGGTCGTACTTTAGCTTCTCACTAACATTGTAACGAAGTAATGAAACATCGATTCTTGTTCCTATCTACTTTAATACGGGCGTTAAAACCGATTTTAGTTTCAGCCTGCTGTTCGTGTAAGAAACGTTACACGTTGCTAAACCATTTGCAGAATCCTTCGTAACGTGAAATGCAAGCAGTGGTAACTTCATGACTTCACGTCTGCGTTCTCTTTGTTAGAAATTAAATTGTCAATCAACATCCTCGGAATCAGTACTGAAACACTAACCGGGTATTTGGGGTAATGGGAATCACGTTGTACAGTAAATGGCATCCGCTATTGTAGTTTATGTTCTTGTGAAATGAACTTGTTATATTTTTGTTGCGAAGGCTGGCATGGTTTTTAAGTTTATAATTAAACTGGCGGTCATTTTATCTGTGGTCTATGAGTATCTGTGAGTATCCGTGAGTCTTTGGACCTTTTGCTCGTTGGGATGAGGCGCGATATAGACGGTTGACACTGGCGGTTCCGCTTCTACACTTGTCTCTATGCTTAATTGTTTTTTTTTTTTTTTTTTTTTTTGCAGTTACTTATTCTATTGTATCTGCAAGTATCTGTGAGTAACTGCGAGTATGTGTGAGTATGTGTAAGTATGTGCCCTGATAGACAAGCGGCACAAAAAGTAGCAGTTGCCATTTGCGACATGTGCCGCACATATCGCCAATATCGCACCAATATTGCTACTTTTCGCGGCACTTGTCTATCAGAGTGTAGGTACGTCTGAGTATTTATGTGAGTATCTGGGTGGGTGTCCAATCGACACCAACTTTATTATCAGGAAGATGAAAACTTCAGACTGCTTACGATCCCAACCTAGTTTGGTTGCTGTAATAACCATAAATAAATAAGGTGAACCCGATTAGCCGAACATTGACGGAAATGGTGGTCAACGCCAAGATAATTTAATATGAAAAAAATATCAAGTTGCCTACTTTTATAAAAATCCTATAACTAGCTTAAAGTAGAAGTTTCAAAGTTCCCTTTAATGCTAGAGCTCTACTGCACTCTATTCATCACGTAGAGTCCCGAAATGTCTACTGGGGTAGGTGATTCCCATTACCACATTCTCTCTTACGCATGCGATTGAAGATGCCGCGATTAAATGATTTATTTACGGCTGCGTGCGCGCCGTTGACGATGGCTCGAATTCGTTTTTCAACTGAGCTCTACAAAAAAAATCATAGTGGAACACCGTAAAACGCTCCGCTGTCCGTGACAATCACTTCCCTTGTTCACATCCGCCGCATTCTCTGCAGCATTGCGAATGTAATTCGCAACTAAAAGTGAACGAACTTTCGATAAACCGAAAACATGATTTTTCTTCGAAACGACAGTCAAAACGTATAGCGCCGTGTGTAAGCAGGGTTTCAGATATACAACGCGTTTTATGCACATGCGGTCGTCTCGCAACGATAACGCCGGCTCGTTAAACGGTGTATGCTGTAACTGTATGCTCGGCTAAACTGGAGCATGGAAAACGTTTATCGACGAGATAATGGGTCTCTGCCCGATTTCGTGATTTCGCATTTATGATTATCACACAAAATATTTTCTATTAACGGCGGTTGCCGACGAAGTGGGAATACCTGATAAAACTCTGTCCTAAACAATAGATTGTCTAATCTTTTTCAACAATTTTATCTGGTACGTTACTGAGCAATTCAGCCAATATGCTGAATGACTTGGCCCTCTCCTTCAATTTTACGTGCGTCACACACTCAGCGGTCGCCCTCGCCGTCAGCTTCAGCGGATTGAATAACCATCGAGCGCAACCAACTTATAACCGGTAGATTTACCACAAAAAGTTACCGTTAAAAGTCACCGAAAAATCGTTGGCTATCTCGAAACAATTGAAAAAGCTACCAGACATAAAAAGCGTTTTCATGTGTGCTCACCGGTTGTCCAGGGAAAAGCTACCTGTAGAGTAACGACTGACCTTAATTTTTCTTTTTCGCTTTTTGGGTTCGTTTAAGGTAGTACTTGCGGACAGACCGAGCCCACGTCAGTTCAGAGAGCATTGAGACAGGAATTGCGAACACTTCTCGATGAGATACAAATCTGAAAAAAATCAACCATATGGAAGGTACTGAAAAGATTGATTTTGCATAATAATAATTCCAAAATGTTATTAACAAATTGACGGAAAAAAATTCCTAACAAATCAACCGACAACCTAACTTTTTAAAAAATGAAAACGAGATTTGTTAATTTTTCTTCATACGTATGAATTTTTTCAGAATTCGAGTAATTTTGGAATATAGCGTTTTTGTCAATAAAAAAACGTATTTAAAAAAATTATACAAAATTCTGAAAAAATTCATACGTCTTCAAAAAGATTAACAAATTGTTTTTATATGAACAAAACGTTAAGTTACCAGGGGATTTGTTGGATAATTTTTCTTTCATTCATTTGTTAATAAAATTTTGGAATTACTATTATGCAAAATCAATCTTTTCAGCACGTTCCATATGCTAGATTTTTTTCAGATTTTTATCCCATCAAGAAGTGTTCGCAATTCTCTCTGAACTTACGTGGGCTCAGGCTGTCCGCTAAGCTAGTACTACCTTAAGGTCGACCGTGAATTAAAGAGCCAACGGTAACTCTGAATATGACCGGAAAGTATACAGTTACCATTTGTTTAAAGAGGGTTTTTTTTTTTGTAGAAGAGTAATTGTTGCGTTTTGGTTGATCAAACACCTAAAACAGCCGAGCAGCAACTGATATCCAATTCGCGAGGAAGCATAAAAGTAGATGCGGAAATCATCATTGCCCAAAAATAGCGAGTCTGCGCGCTCACTTGTGTGTGTGAGGGTGGGAGAGTTTATGTGTCCAAGTACATACCACCAGGACGCGCAATATTAAGGAGTGGATGGTAAGGATGAAATAGTTGCAGCTGGGAAGGACTTACTCAACTTTAGTCATCTTCATATTAATTTTGAGTTTAGCTCTCTGCCTCTTCTCTCGGTGTTCCCTACTTATTGAACGGAGAGTCGTACTACTGCTGCTGCTTTGCTGCACTTAAATGACGACCGGGACGATGTAAGCATGCCGCACCCCTTTTCCTCGGGCTCGCGCCGTTGAGAACGAAATCTGTTCAATCTCCGCATTAAGGTACGCCCTGCAAACAGTGTTCACTTTGCATAAGTTTCAGAGAAATGAGAGGGAATTTTATATCTCGATGGTATAAAAATCTGAAACAAAGTTTCCTCTATGCAATAAAAATCAAGCGTATTACAGGTGCTGAGATTAATTTTACACAATAATAATTCCAAAATGTTATTAACAAATTGATGAAAAATAAATATGTTCAAGAAATCTCCCGGAAACCTCATTAGAGGGAATTGCAAATACTTCCAAATGGTGTACAAATCTAAAAAAAAATCTAAAATATTAAAGGTCCCGAAAAGATTAATTTTGTATAATAATAATAATAATAATTCCAAAATGTCCAGAGAAATGTCTCTGAAACTTGTAACACTATTCGCAAGGACGGCCTTAAGGAAACACGTCTCCCATGTTATTTTCTCCTTTCGGAACGATAAATCGAAAGAGTGGTAAAAAAATAATTGAAGACATCTTTGAATAATTTTTTTATTTTCATTTTCTATTATTCGACAACAGCAAACGTATTCTGTTAATTAATTAGCGCAACGAACTTAATCGTAGCGACAAGGAGCTAAGGATTAACAGCATTCGTGCATGACATACGCGTCGGTGCCAATCCATGCGTCCGTCAATTCTATAGATTTTTTTGACAACTTTACGGTTATATGCAGCGCGCATGCTCCCAACAATCCATTCTATCCGCGTCGGTAGGTCGAACCGTTCATACGTCGCCCGCCTCGGTATATTGGACGTGTCAGCCTCACCTCGTTCCTATCGCCGTATGCCAGTTACATGCCCGCCTCGGCGTGCATCCACTCAGGATATTATATTAAAAATCAAAATTCCTGTGAGTCTTTTTTTATCGAGCATACTATTTTTTCTAATCTCCTTTCCCGCTTACACTGGACTCCTCTAAAAAAGGATTAAAAAAAACCGCGATGACCAAATCGAAAAATAGGTCCTCGAATTTGTAAGACGGAACAACAATTGGCCGAAATTCATGGATCCGAACGCACTTCATCCGAATAGTCATACTTCCGAAACTTAATTTTTCCAAATGGTCAAACTGACGAATCGTGATTTTTCTGAATTGTCAAATATTCGATTATTCCGAATCTTCACTTCGGCGAGCGTTACTCTTCGGAAATAGTATTTAGCCGTACGTCATGCATTCGATTCTTCTTTGTAGACTAGAGCTTGGGCAAAATACTTGAAGTACGAAGAAATTTTATGCCGTGAATTGTTCGTGTTATGTGTTGAGGTTAATTTCGCAAACAAACGTTGCAATACTGAATCTTAAGGTTTGGCTGAAGTAATTGGGTACGAAGCCACAGGGGTTACCCCCCCCCCCCCCCCTGGAGCTTGGGGGGGGGGGCTTTGATCCGAAACCATGCTATGAAGACGCCTCAGGGGATTTTGCTATTACGGATGATCGCTTCCCTGCGCTTAATCACTAATCAGGACTCCTGTGGTATACGCACATTACGTATACATATGCCAGTAACCGTGTAGTTGCATTTAGTGCTAGTAGGAATAGATTAGTATGGTATGATTCTGTGAATGTTGTCGATCAACGCCAGAGTAGGGCTGTACGGTTGAGCCGTCTTTGTAGGCTAAAAAATCTTATACGGTTAATGGATATTATAGTTTGTCCGGCTAAGCCGTCTTAGCCGGCTAAGATCGTTTGGCCGGCTAAAAATAAGCCGGCCAAACGATCTATACTTTAAAAGAATGGGAGGAAATTTTTTTTTTAAATGTCCTTTTCAATGAACACCCTAATAAAGAATGCAAACCGACTAGTAGCGCTCGAAAGCGAGATAATCGTTCGATACTCATCGAAACGACAGAATCGGTTCGCTCCATTTTCACAATCGTTGCTTCACTCTATTCCTTTTGAATCGAAACGCTGGAACACGCAACAACGGGGCTACATCCACACTTTCCTATCGATTGTCAAGTAACGCATTCGCGTGTATCATTTGATTGGGAATCTTGAATAATTGTATTTCGCAAGAAGCGTCGAGCACGCGAAATAGATGTATATTATCGAATAATCTACCTGAAATAGGTATGTTATCGACGAGGGCATGCGCGGAATATTCGGTGGAACATGCGAGCGGCATCGTGTTCAACCGAGATGGAGTGGGTGTTTGACGAGAGCCCGGGGCTGATGGCAAGTCGAAGCCCCGGCATTCACAGTGTAACTACGCATACGAAGCACCGGATTAGTGCCACATTACAGAGTCCGGTGGTATGTGTTAATCAACGCCGCAGAATACAAGCTCTTTGGAGTGTTCCGTTGGCTGCAAGCGTATTTGATCCGACAGACAGCTCATGGACATAGAACAGAATAAATGAACATACACTTTGCGCTGTCGTATATGTTTAATGACTTCCATCCACGAATCCCCCTGCACTATCGTTGTTAAAAGTGATTTCGTTCTCCTCTCATATCTCTTCGAAAATAGCCAAATTGGCAGGCCGATCATACGATTCGTTGCGAGAAAGTTAGCCCCATTGGTTAAAAAAAAAAATAGCCCCATTGGCTACCATTGTTTTCTGCACCGACAATACACACAGCACATATCGCGCATCCGCGGATCATTTGCGATTCGGCAGCGATCGATCAACATCACTTTGTCCATTAAAGAAGGATTGCATATCAGTGATAATAAACCGGAGATGAAAAAAAATTTTCAAGTATTTGAAGCACGTAGTTACCGGTAAAACGTAGTTACTGGCACGTAGTTACCGCACTCGAACTTTCAATTTAAATTTAATAATATTACGTCTACGTTATTGCGAATCATTTAATTAACGTTTCATTTCTTTAATAAAATATTCCTGTTGATTATTAAACAATCCTTAATATTAGGGATTGGTTAATTGGTTAATTTGTTATTCACCAAAAAGAATGTAATATGATTAAACGTTAAACCTTTAACTGTTTACAGTAACGACGTTATGGGGAAAGAACCGGTTAAATCAAGATACATTTATATGGTATAGAGTAAGGATGTGTGATTGAAGCGGGAACAGCGTGAGAAAGAATCTTGCACATGCAATTTTCGCCGGGTTCGGTAGTGCCTACCACAAAATAAGTTAACGTCGGTAAAATACGTTAGTAGCCGTTAACCGGTTGTTTACCGGGCTATTTAACCGATTATTTACCTACTCACATCACTAATTCAAGTGCTTCGAGTACTTCCCCAACACTGCAATAAGCTACATAAATTTTATTCGTCAGTATTCGGTGAATTTCTTCTTAAATATAAAAAAAACTTTTTTACTGTGTACTTCTATACGGTGTTATATAGTATAGAAGAAAATACGAATACGAGAAATACATTGCATCAACGAAGCGTCATCTAAACTTGAGCGTGCCGCATTGCTAGGCTCCAAACCGTTTTACTCCAATAATATTCCGTTTACCCGATCACGTCATATCGAGGCTTTGAACCTGCTCGCTAGTACGACAGACAGTATACGGATAGGTGCCGGATACAGGATGCATAGATCGTGGTTTCATCGAGGATATTAACGGTTCTTTCTCTCAGCCGGCACTTATCGCATAATTCTACACACTTCCACGATACGTTATACAAGCCTCTTCGATCGCCATACTTGCGCACGTTTCATCTCGAACTTGTAGTACAAAAAGTCGAAGCCTGCTCCGAAGCGGCGGCAAACCGGACCGTTTATCAGGCTTCCGTGTAATCGATCTGCACCCGTCGATGTGCGTGTAAGTAGAGGCATACTTTTTCATACCTATTCCAATCGCGTCCACACTATTACCACCACCTGTCGATGTCAATCTTTTTGCATCTCCGCTCGGACGTTCATCGCCAGCATCAAAAGTCCTATTTCATGAAATATAACACATGAATCCTGAAAACGCTCCGCGCGTCGCGCCGTTTTTTGTAGCAATAGTAGCGGGAGATGTAGAACTTTCAGACGAAGCACCCTTTTTATACCTTCCTGTTGAAGCAGCAGCACCAGCGGGACCATTAAACATCTTCCATTACGCACGAACCGGATCTCACTCGCTCATTAATTTAGCTGTAATTAACTGATTTTTATCTCACCGCTCTGCCGTGCCGTGCTACGGTTGAGAATGCTTTTCTTTTTCTGCTAATGCGTTTTCGCAAAGCTCGGATTTTCATTCATTTGAGCTCTGAAAAATCGGCGATGTGGATGGAACAGGATGTAGATCTGTCGATGACGATTTTTTTTATGAAATCGCTATAACTGAAAACCGCTTTGAGGGAGAGAAATTTAAAGCAGTATGAGCATGAACTTAATTGTTAGATGCAAGGTAAAAATTTGCAAGGTTACCATTAATTAAATAAATCCAAAGTCGATAGAATTAGTATGGATGCTTATCGGAAAAGGGTCACGATAGCGATTTTGTTCCGTTTCATTTGTATTTGGCGTAATGTGATCTGGAGATTTCGAGGATAAAAAATGATATTGGAAAATGTTGGCCTTACCGAATGTTTCAATGATAATTCTTCATATAATCGCAATGTGGCGACACTATACATTCGAGACCACTGGTTTATTAGCTGTGCCAAGCCATTAGGTCAGACCGGAAGCCCGCAAGCATATGAAAATACGTCAAATTTGTGTAATAATCAATAATTTGCAAATTTATCATCGACCGTGAAATTGTAGGGATAAACTCCCTGTTTAAATAAGTATCTTGTAGGTTATGTTCACATGTCAAATTTTTTTCGCGTTCAAACTATGTAAGCCAAATGGGTTGATTTCTTCGGAATCAACCCATTTCTTCGTAGCCAACCCATTTCATATTATTTATATTAGTATTTCATATTATTTGGTTGGCCCAAATAATTATTTTTCTTGCAAGCAGTTGAGTCGATTACGATGAGCATTCAATCTATTTGGACATGTTCAATTAGGTTGGTTCCCGAAGTCCTAACTTTGGTACTCTAGTCGTGTATGGTAACGGCAACGAGAACCTCAATGGAGAATTCGCCGGAATTCTTCTGCGAGCTTCGCTAGTGGTGCAAACGACGATACTTTAAGACCCTCGTCCCCAAGTATACGTGCGCATGTTCACTTTGAGGCGATCAAACAGGAAAAGAACGAAACTGACAAAGGTACGGAAAGTAAAGCAATATATCGCAACAGAAGGGGCGGAAAGGAGCACGAGCAATTCTCTGTATTGGCTCCGTTCGCCAACATCTCTGGTATTTTAATACCGACCAAAGCTTCCACACTAGGCGTCACGAAACACGCCGATAAGGAATTCGAGCGGCTTTGTCCACGGCAGCGATTACTAATGCAATCGGCAATCGGCTTATCGGTAGGCCTGTACAGTTGAGCCGTCTTGGCAGGCTAAATAATCTTATCCGTGTAATGGACATTGCAGTTTGGACGGCCAAGCCGCAGCTTAGCCGGCTAAAAATTAGCCGCAGTTTAGCCGGCTATTTATTTTTATTGTGAATTATAAGGACACTGATGAAAGTACTGAGACATTTATCTATGGCGCATTAACTGTTTTATTTATTCATTTTTGTACTGCCATTATTTCCGCGGGAAATGACAACATGATAACTTTCTTATACCAGAATAGAGACGTATTGTGAGACATTGCTAGTTCGTTGAAATACAATTCTGAAGATCTTAAAGGCAGTCGAATCTAAGCAAACTGAAATGAATAAATAAGCTGACTAAACTGCGGCCAATTTTCAGCCGGCCATACGATCTTAGCCGGCTAAACAATAATGTCCATTAGCCGGATAAGATTTCTCAACTGTACAGCTCTACTTACGGGTAGTCGTTAGTGCAAATCATTGTGTTCTTCCTCCGGCACTGCCGCGGAATCACACGACGTATGGATCGTTCGGATCAGAGGCAGGTGAAATAGATGTTCGCAGAGATTGATTTCGAAGCGGGATCGGAGAAGTGGAGAAGACCACGGAAAGTTTCGCTGAAATTGAGAAACTTTCGACATCTCAGATCGTACAATGGTGATATGTGTATGTACGCGTACTAATACTAAGAAGCGTATGTTGGATTTGATGTACGATCCATGGAAGTGATCCGATGAAGCCTTGCATATTGCCATCGCGTGCCAACGCCGAGGACCGTACCAGATACCTATCGACCTGCGGATCCGTAAGTTTTTCGCATTCGCCAAAGACGTCGGAAATTCGTTGATCCAACGCCTCCGAAATATACGATGCATCCTGGGTACACTCTATTCCGGCAAGCGTATTGATTTACGCGGGCTCTCTTGCTACTGGAGGAAGGTAGATATAGAATTACGGACTTCCTGAGAGTCTACCGAAATCTCTCGGCCCCGTCGCATTCCTTTATCTCTGCTTCTCCCGGCATCCCGCGATTCTCTCGAAGCCAGAACGCCCAGGGCCCAAAATTCAAGCGCACTTCCGGGCAGGCTGAATGGTACGGTGTCAGGGCATAGATGGGCTACGGAGTCGGGCGAACCATGCAACCGACGACGGAAGGTTAGACACTCAGAGGTCGGGTAAGTGGAAGGAGTGAGAGTGGCAAATAATGTACATGCGGTTGACGCGGACCCAGAGGCAACTGGATCCTCTCTTGTCGCTATACGCTATAGGCTTGCCACCTTGAATTCTCGCTTGCGGGGCTTCCATGGCTCATGCTTCCGAAATGCACCAGGTGGAGGATACCCGGAACCACAAGTGGGGCGTTCGGGCTTAGGTGAGGTGAGGGTTCCACTAAGTCAGAGACGATACGTTACGCGTTTGCCGTCTGCTGGCTTGCTGATCTCTTCCGGAACACCGAAGAATACAACTCGACACCACCGAAGCGATAGCGGCCCAATCGACGCGTGTGTTTCTCATCAATCTCCGTATCTCAGGCTACCCGTCGCTCATTAGAGAGGTAACTGAATAACGATTCCGAAGTAATTAGCGGATCGTCGGGTCCCTACATGGAGACAAATAATTAGTCGCCACAACCAACTTTCGTTGTTAAATAAGCTCCAGCCGGATTATTTGGTTGGGCTCACACGATACTTGTTTGTTAATAACTCTATATTGGTTCGATCAAAAAATATTTTGTTTGCCAACAGACTACTCTTCTGGCCAGGCCAATTTATCGGTTGCGCTAACAAGTTACCTGATTGTGTCAATAAATGCTAAATTGCCCAATGGATTTTCCCGAACATGATTATTCCCTAATTTAGGGTCGAATTTTTATACGGTAGTTTCAACTTAATATTGCTCTTGGGATCAAAGTTAAGAACAAAGTTTGCCCCGAAAATCATTGCGAGCTTAAGATCGATCTTAAGTTCGGACTTCAGATCGAACCCCAGTTCGAATCTAATTTCGTTCTTAACTTTGATCTTAAATTTGAACTTTTCTATTTTCCGACTTCTGGGACGAACTAGAAGCATTATAGCTTGAATCGACGTGCTATCCACTTGGCTAAACAATTTGCAAGCATTGAGGAAATCTTTGGTATTCCTCACACCGTCTTTCGCGCCGTATTGGTCCGGCCACGATGATAAACTGTATGAGATTATTGGCTACACCTCATCCGTTTAAGCTGCTTCTATTTGCCCCTGTCCATGCTATACTCTCGCTTGCTACTATATATCGTCCTGTAAAAAGGACGCTTGGCCTGTTTATACAAATAAACGAAAAAATAAAGATAAAATATAACACTGTTAATACCACCTGTTATTTTCGGTTACGAAATGCTGCTTACGATTACATTGCTGCTACATTAGTTTATGACAAAACATTGAGATGTAATTTGCTGCATACCTAACTCATCGAGAAATAACAGGAAATTTCTCGCGACACTCGTGTCTCAAAATTGAAACGTTAACAGTTGATTCGTCGGACACAACGAACTGAAATTTGGATAATTACAATTTCACTTGCGCGAGTTTACTCTTGTGCAGCCTTTGTCGCATGTGCCAGTGCCCCGTGTCGCTGGTGAACGTTGAACAATGAAACAAGCTTGCAGTGGGGTCTGAAGTGGAGAACCCAGTTCTGCCACCAACCGAGACGTAAAGCTAAAAAGTGAGCTTAGCATTTAGCGTGGAGTGAAGCATATCATCGTTAAGATCGGGCGTGTGAGCGCCGAGGGTGCCAAGTAGTTTCGACATCCAGGGTCTAATTTTTTTAAGCCTTTCGGGACCCCCTTCAACTCTTTCGGAGCTAGCTTGTGTACTCGTGAGAGCTTATAATAATGCTTTCATGCGATATAAGGAGCGGATACCATTGAAATTCAACGGGAGAATATACCATCTGCCGCGGAAGGGACCAACACGCGCATGCATTGCAATACAATATGTAGACGCTCGAATGAAAAACATATATACCTATATGTTTATTGTCTTAAAATTTAGATTTATTTTTGTTTTAAATCGATTGTGCAAATCGATAAGACTCTTTGAGTGGCACAGCCCGACATGCTCCCCTATTACCATTTATTTTCCGTGTATATTTTTGAGTAATTGAGTAATTCGAATCATTCGAACATTCGATTGCAATTATTTATATTCAATTGAGGTCGATTTATCCAAAGTTTGAATATTTGCACGCCCCTACGTTTTTTTTGTTCCTATATGCATTTACTCGCGAAATACAAATAGAATTGAAAACAAAAGCGCCATCTTGACTTAACTTTGGATTTGGTAATTTAGTGTAAATTGCCGGTAACCGCGCTTGAGTTTTTGTGAGCATGCATTATTTATAGCGTATAAAAAAAAAAAATGTTGCACCATAACTAACAATCAAGTACGTGCTCGTCCAACCTTACGATTCCCCGTCACAAATTATCCCATGTGAGAAGGTGACGCGAACGGGATTCGACACACGAAGTCATCAAGATGCACGTAGGGTCATCGGAAGTAAAGAGATACCGGACGACGCCTAGACTAGTGCAAGTACAGAGCGAACGGACAAGTCGCACGATGCAGTGATCGTATGGCTTGTCGTTACAATAATTAATTCCATGAGGGAATCATGACTGCATTCAGTCTTGGCCGTTTTCATGCCATACAAGTACACGAACGAAGATTCCTAGTAAACATGAACATACAAAGTGTAACTTACCTTTTGGACGTGAATGTGTACATATAACGACTGTTAAGGACCAAAGGGCGCACACCGGCTTGTTTTACACGTTAAGCTGTGCGGGAGACGCCCTTCTACTTCTTGGCAATTGCGCGCAATGTCTCAGTCAATTCCCATCGCAGTGGTGGCAATTAGATCGCCTCGGACGCAGTAGAGCTGGCTGGGACTTATAGTGGGCGTCCTCGTGAGGGCAAAAAACTTTGTTGAATCGCAGGATGTGAACGGACGATCGTTGAGTGAGTCTTAGGACAGCTGGAGGATGCGCATAACGCGCAAGTCCGTGGGATTCTATAGGATACCTTCTGCACGTATCGCCACCAATACGTATGCGAAGTGAGACCGCGTAGGGATGGGTCATACACATAGCATAATGCTGCGTGTATAATTGTTCCGTGTACGTGCCCCGCGGAAGTGACGTGCTCCGTTCTTCTCTTTCTAATAACTCGCTCGCAGACCGATACCAGTATGCGAGGGGCATACGAGATACTCGTCGGTATTTACATCCGGAGAGAATTATCTCCTAGAAAAATTATCATAGTTTTCTGGTTGTCAAGGCGTGTATCGCCACCTGGGAAAATTACAAGAACTAATCAGAATTTCTACCATAGAGCGAGACATTTTTGCTGTATTTATGGATGGATTTATGGAAGTTTCGAACGATTAATATCCCACGGTCCAAAAGTCCTAACTACAATATCTCATACGACATATTTTACGATGTGTCATTCCAGCAGAGGTCTATAGGAAACAATAAGGACAAACGTGAAATGATGTTCCTTGCGACGAAAAAATTATTCTAAATTCAATCTATAAATAGTGGAAAGTGTCCGAACGCGTAAGCGAACTGACAGGTTCGTTTTTTTCTAGTTTGCTAGTTTTGCTAGTTTTCATCAGAACCTTCGCTCGGCGATAGTAAGCATACATACACGTCTGCGCATGGAATTTCGATGGCATTGTTTGACGATACTTGCGGCTTGATTTGCTGGGGCGGAGATGTTTGTCGCTCACGCAGCCCAGGATACTTAAGGTAAAGAGCCCAGTTTTTGACACTGACCCAAATGCTATCAGAATTTTCAAGCTTTTTTCCTACTTAGTAACGTTGCCATACATACTTACCATAACAACAACTGTTTGCACTTTCTTATAATAATTACAATCTTATTATATAAGTAGGGTAGACCGGGGCAAAACGGGGACGCTAAGCAATAATACCTGCTACAACGATACCGAAAAAAAAGATGCATTGTTTTTCACACCAAAATTGTATTGGCACCGGTTTTGAAAGGATGTAAAAAAAAACCATCTGGGGCAAAACAGGGTATGCTTCGATTTTACTTGCGGCAACTTTTGTTAGCTTCATTATTACTCTATTTTGCTCCACGTCGATATGACATTTCATGTCCCCATTTTACCCCGGTTTCCGTCGTTTGTTGGCCATCATGAATCGATTTGTTCGATAATTTTGGGTATCCCATTTTGCCCCAGTTTCCCCTACATATTATAGTTATAATTATAGTTTGTTACATAGCCTGGTTATAAATAATTTAAAGTGACTGTATTTTCGGTCGGGAAAACCTCCCTGCTCCTCTTAAAAAGATCACCATGTGTAATGACGGCGCTTGCGTGATGCTTGGCCGCCGCAGGCTCTCACTGCGCACCGTGTAGCCTATCCCCTCCATTCGACAGCTCGATAACTATGTTAATGGGTGGGACCATCAGCGATAACTGGTGCTGGATTATTCAGTCGTGTTTGCACGAGGCACACACATTAGTCATGTAAGACACACAGGGAACTAATGACGTAAAGAAATAGCACGAGGGTGCGCGAGTGACGTAGGTTTCCTCGGTACAAATCATAGACACTAATTAGGCGTACCTTTGGAGTGTTGTGTAAATAAATGCATCGCATGGCTTAATCAATTAAGCGAAACCACGTCATTTTGCCGATTTAGCGGAACTACAATCGGCCGAATCGTCTTATGGTCGAAAGTCATGAACGAACTTTATTCTAATCGTCAAATTTCCGAAAATGTATTATTCCGAATCTTCATTTTAGCGAACTTTACGTTGTGAACTTCCGATTATGAAGGTTAGGAATTGTGGATAGACACGATGTTTCAAAGATTACCGGGCTAACAAACTACCTTGCTGTGGTAGCAAATTTGTTACTGCGGCAACAAGAAATTATTAACGATTCACATTTTGTTAGCGAAACAATAAAAATTTTCGTCGTGTGCCAACCAACGAAAACGCCAATTTTAATTCGTTATGGGTGGCAAAATTGTAACAACGAGGTGAGACAAAAGCTTTATTTGCGATCGAAATCCAGCTTACTGATTGTACTCAGATCTCTCTGTTTAGATTGTCATACATATTTTCACTTCCAACATTTTTCCATAAAAATTCATAAAAATTTGTCAGCGTTTCTCATCGATTTCTGTTGCTGAATCCAATTTTTTTTCGGCGATATTTTGAGAAAAAATTGTCCACCGAGATAGTCCTCGGTTCACGGCAGAGACAGAACGGTTGAATTATTTGGTATTGTCGCTATCCATCAGCAGTTCGTTCGGCGAGACACTCCTGATAGACACCCACAAGTGGTGGGCGTATATATACGCACAGCAGCAACGATAATCCTGTCACCGGCCAATATACCGATGAATATGAAACCTGTATCGTAAATCGTCTCAGCTACACAAGCGACCGGGCTGATTGAAATGCATGGCATTTCGCACGGGCAACGCAGTAACGCATTTATATTAATTTATATAGGGAAGAGTGGGGGCAAAATGGTCTCTTCCGCAATATTTTTAAAACTTGCACAGACTTAATGATCTTTGGGAAAAACAAATTCAGACTGATCGAAAATTATTTCATAATCACCGAGAATCCCTCTTATCAAAGGGAATTCGATATCTCCCAATTGATTTTCTTTATTTCATCACATCCGAAGGGAGATCCATTACGTCCTACACAATTTTTTTTTCGTATATCAAGAATTTATATTTAGTCTAAAAAATAACTAAAGTGCAGCCTGTAAGGCACGACTTCCAGTTTATTAATTTTCTCACCAATTTTAAGATGGGCCACTCTGCCCCATATACCTTAAGGTAGTCCTTGCGAATAGTGGTTTTTCTGAATACGTATGAATTTTTTCAGATTTTTAAATTCATTTTGAATTTTTTTTTATATGAGAAAAATGTGTAGAGTCACAAAATTCAAAGTGAATTTCACAATCTGAAAAAATCCATCCCTATTCAGAAAAATGAACGAATCATTTTCATAAAAAAGTCAAGTTTCCGAGAGATTTGTTGAACAACATTATGTTTATCAATTTGTTAAT
The DNA here is from genome assembly GCA_917499995.1 of Ichneumon xanthorius. Classification (NCBI taxonomy): domain Eukaryota; kingdom Metazoa; phylum Arthropoda; class Insecta; order Hymenoptera; family Ichneumonidae; genus Ichneumon; species Ichneumon xanthorius. The sequence goes on along the minus strand of OU824200.1, from coordinate 15,776,730 downwards.
AACATTTTGGAATTATTATTATGCAAAATGAATCTTTTCAGCACCTTTAATGTGCTTGATTTTTTTCAGATTTTTATACCATCCAGAAGTGTTTGCCTCTCAAGAATTCCCTCTCATTTCTCTGAAACTTATGCGAAGTGAACACTATTCGCAAGGGCTACCTTTTTAGTCAGGACGTGTCAAATAACTGTCGCAGATTCATTATTTGTCTCAATAAAAGTTGCAATCCATTGCCCAAATCCATTGAACTTTCTGAATCGTTTGGCCGGTCCTCCCCCCCCCCCCCTCCCCCACTGAAGAGGGGAGCAGGCTCTGACGCTGAGGCTGAAGAGGATTGACCGGCTGTTGTCGATTCGATTCCTTTTTTATTCATGTAACACAAGATACTTTATTATTATTATTATTATTATTATTATTATTATTATTATTATTATTATTATTATTATTATTATTATTATTATTATCATCATCATCATCATCATCATCATCATCATCATTATTCTACATACGAGGCTATTGTGAGGTTTCTCCGTTCCCTTTCGCTCGATTGTAACGGCTATGTAAAATATACTGTGTAGTAGAGGATCCATACAGGGGTCGCGTTGGGTCGGGCGTTCGCCGAGAGTAAACAGTCTGCTCTCTCTCAACGCCGCGCTGAAACTTGCCCGACAGACTTGGTTACAACGAGATCGATCGCCAGCGAGCCAACAGGAGAGGCACTCGAGATGAAAATGAGAAGGAGCGAGGGAGAGAGAGAGAGAGAGAGAGAAGCCTGAGTGTGTTTGCCAACAACGACGGGAGGTTATTAAAACAGTAGCGATCGGCAACAGGACCCTTCTGCGAGCCATAAAATCGTACCGGGAGGGTGAGAATCAGATAGGGAAGAGAAACTAATATGATTTACGGGGTCGTGGAACTGTCAAAGGACGGAATTATCGGGTGATTTTGACCCTCTTTTCTGTTGAAAGAAAAAAATGTCGACTCCTCGATACTCTTCTGAAGAAAAATTATTTGTAACGTGACGTTTTTGAGAAAATGCTCTTTTTGATTTGTACCCCAAAGTTAAAGCATTTTGTACGATGAAATCATGCTCGATAAACTTTATTTAGGATGCGTCAAATATTTTGAAAAAGCAACTTTTCATTTTATATGAGGGTCTCTGTCTCTGTCTCTGTCGCCGGGACGAAGCGGATGCAGAAGAGAAAGAAGAGTTTGCTGGTACTGGTGGTAGGCGAGGAGCTAACTTGGCTCGAGCTCATGCACGATGCGAGAGGGTAGCGAACGAACGAACCCGACGCCCGGCCGAGTCTCCGGGGGCACGTCGACCCGGTGCGCATCGCCGGTTAAATCCCGGCGTCTGTTGGTTTAATCTTCGCACGGCAGATACTGGCACGAGGCCAATGTGGCACCAAGGGCGCAAGAGAAGTCTCCGACAGGATGGTGCGGAAGGGGGGTGAAAGAGAATTAGAAATCATTTTTCATTTTGTCTCTTCAACGACCAGTGGCAATTGCGGCAGTTCACTTCGCCTTTCGCTGTCCGCGCTCGTATTTCGCCGGAGACTTAATGCGAAACGGATGGGAGATCAATAGCTTTCGAAGCATTAAACACACCGAGGGGAACATTTCGCTTAATAGATTCCAATGATCTTCGGAATAAAATGTTGTCGAGTAATGAAGACAAAGGAACATTCATTCATCACCGACAGCGGTGGATGCGCGGTTGGTGCACGGCTCCGGTGGTCTCCCAAGTCAAGCACAATCGTTCGCGGTCGGTGCTTGGATGGGTGACCGCTTAGCCGTGCGCTAACTGGCGCATCGACCGGTGAGCGGGAGGCGCTTCGTTCTGAAACTTAGGTGGTTCTGCACTTTACTCAAGTGCAGAAATATCGGAGGATCAGTAGAATATCGCCAGCTGTACCGACATGGGTTTTCCGCAGTTTCCCTGTGTCCTCGGCGAATGCGGTACAGTTAGGGGGAAGTAAGTCGGTTGCGGACGCACGGAATTAGAGTAGGTTAGCGAAGTGCGGGTAGGAAAGTGTTACAATAGGTTCACGGTTAGGCTAGGGGGGGATAAAAAATAAAAAAATTACATTCATTCACCGTAGAGAGAAGAGTAATGGGGATTGCTCAAGGCAAAATGAGAGTATTTGAGCGAAAAATAATATAAACATAACGCGAAAACATGATTATAAACAAATAAGTAATAAATAATCATCATTTTTAAAACACACACTTAAACAAATTTAATTTATATAAACAAATTAGCATAGACAACACGATACGTATTCGACGTTGTACTACATGTTCAGTGAAGTCAATGCACTACAGTATAACACTATAGACACAGCATTTTATAGCAGACGACAAATAATAAGTATTTAAGTAACTATTTACTTAATTTAAATAAATATTTATTTAAATCTAATAAATATTTTACTTGAACGGTGGTCGACAAATAATTTTTTTTTTTTTTTTTGTGCATAACACCAATCTTTTCTGTTGTATTTTTAGTAACAAATATCCCACAGGTAATATAGAATATTGCTTACGGGCTTCACGTTTCAATGAAATTCCATTGGCGTCTTCGGAGTTCGGATTGAGGATGCTCGAACTTCTGGTTCGTTAGGACGTGTGTGAATAGGACTTCGCGAAGCAGATACTGGCCCCGGTGATGCAAACGCAAGCATCGAGGCGCGGCTTTGGAGTTGACGTTCCGCATTAATTAGGCAAGCGCGGGGCCTCAGCGTACATATCCACCGAAAGAAAGGAAGACTACTGCCGGTACGGGAAATATATTCAGGGTGAGTGCTGAAAATCATGCGCTTTCAACAGCCACCTCTTCCCTGCTACGGATCGCCTCCGGAAGCAGTTGCGCGAGTGGATCGAGGGGAAAGCTATCGGGATATCGGGGGCATACGTCATCGTCATATAATGAGAGCTGTATGAACTTATGGGGAGGAAAATAAGAGGAATGTTGGAGAAAAAGAAATCGAAGATACAGGGTCCTAACGCTGAGTGACCCTAATTATCGCGGTAGCATTAAAGCAGTCCGACCATGAGGACTGCATCGCGTCACTAAAATCCGAAGGATCTATTTTTTGCTCACCCACATTACGCTATACTGAGATGAGACTGCAGTGGTCGTTGTAGGGTAATTTTTTTTTTAACCACGGCTACGAACTTAAGTATGAAATGACCAATGAGCGACTACCGTCGGAATCCCCAATAAAATTTCGGTTCATTCAGGTACATTCATTTGGTCCTGTAAACCGAAAAGCATCTCCATATAAACTGAACCATGAGTCCTCCTGAATAGTTATGTAAATGTTGCATTTGACTTTGTTATGGAAAAGCTTGTACGGCGATTTCGTTTGGGTTTCCTTCGGATATTGAGCAGCCGGGAAACAACTTCCCTTATGACATTAGGCTAAATTAAATCTCCTAAATAAGGGCAGCAACTTCCCTTATTACATTAGGCTAAATTAAACCTCCTAAATAATCGAAGCAACTTCCCTTATGACATTAGGCGTCATTCAAAGCACCTGTTGTCTTTCGTTTGCGTTGCGGTTCCTTTGCGATCATGCAACTCAAAGTAAACCCGCTACCAACCTAAATGTAATACCATCCACAAACTCCCATGTAGGGTGAACGGATGAGGCCGACGATCGGGCCAACCTCGAAATCCGCGGTGCCATCATTGGCATGCGAGCTTGGCCCGATCATCTATCGAGACCGGCCCGATGGTGGCAACTTACATTGGCCCGAAGGTCATTCATGATGACGAAATATCTCTATCCCTTTTTTATGCTTCGCACGTCTGTAAGATTTTATACTCTATATATTTTCTCTTGCGAGAATTCTCAAAGCGATCATACTCAGTCAATGTATTGCCTAAGCATTTATTGACTATAGAGTACGGAACCCAAAAATAATACGCATCTTTTGCAAGAATTAAATAACGTGTCATTTCGCATGCTCTTATATTGACACTCGGATATTGACGCCATCTAGCGGCGAAAGCCGCGGTTGAAGGCCCAATGTTGGCTTCACATCGGCAAACCGACGATTAGTGGGTCGATATATGCCCGAACATTGGCCTAAAATCGGCAGACCAATGGTTCGTTAGTCCATGCATCAACAGACGAATGGTTGGCGAATCGATCTTCGGCCGAACATTGGCCCAATATCGGCAGACCAATGGATGGTGAATTTATGCTCAGCCGAACATTTTGGCCTCAAATCGACAAACCAATCATTGGCAAAACAGTACTTGGCCAAACATTGGCCGGACGCTTATGGCTTCTCAAAATGCTCCGTTCATGTAGTTTTCATCTTTATTTGTCCAGGCCCCTCCCTTTCATGCCCCCCCCCCCTCCGGACTGTTTGAAACCACGTTAAACCGATTACCACAACAGCGAGGAAAGTTCGTTAGTGAGGTTCAGAGGGAATATCGTTTCCGCCAGCCTCGTATAAAACGGGTGGTGGCGGTTAAATAGATGATAGTAGGGTGGAGCGGGGCAAAATGGGGCAACGGGGCAAAACGGGGTTTTTGGGCAAAACGTCATTTTCCAATAATTTTTGGATGTCCGAATTCGCCCTATCGGATACATCAGGCTTTTCTGCCCAGTTTTGCCACCTTGTCCGATCCAAAAATGATTGGAAAATTGAGTTTTGTCCTAAAACCCCGTTTTGCCCCGTTGCCCCATTTTGCCCCGCTCTCCCCTACATTGTGTCATTGCTATTATAACAGCGGTAAAGGATAGCAAGAGAAGAAATAAAAAATGACTGCGATAGACTGGGAAGATCGTGGTTCAGCATCGATGTAGCTGCTGTTACTACTAGTAGTTATTATCGAACAGAAGCAAGCTTGCTTGCTTACTTGCTAGTCTGGCCTCTCCTATGGTGTGCTGAAAAATGTAGATAATAAAAAGGTAAACATAAACGACGACGAGGAACAACAGGAGTTCCCGGGCTGCTGGCTCAAACAGAGGAGCGGACCGGGGGACCTCGCACGTTTCTGCTGCAAAGTATATGTATACACTATGGGAAGAACCGACCGACAAGCAGTGAGATCAGCGGTCGGCTGTGCACAAAGGTCACGTATACATTTTTTTTTGTTTCCTTCTGTATGTATATTTTTTTTCTCATTGCTTTCCTTTTTATCTTTCCTTGCGCAGGTGGGCGTGTAACTTCCGCTTTTCCATCAATGTTACCTTTGGATTTTTTAAAATTATAATTAGCTTTCGTTACATAGCACGGCACGAGGCCGTCGGGAACTGTTGGCATCCGGTATCGCAAAACGCAAGGCATACCGGACAATCCAGCGACAAAATACTGAACTCGAAAATCCCATCAGAAAAATGAATATGTAAACATAACCTTCCATCAGTGATCGATGTAATAGGCGGCCGGCGGAGCAGAAGCAAATTTGTTCGAAGTCGGCCAAATCTATATCGTCAGCACGAACTCGTATCGTTGGGCAAAGCACGTGACATTTCTTAGTTAGTGCCTATTTAAAAGTTTCCGTACAATATGCGAATCCTCTTCAGTAATTTATTTGAGTCGTCGAATGATCTATAAGCGTCCCATTAAATAGAAAAATCCTCTGGTCAAGAACTGTAACTACCCGAGTAGAAATTTTCAAGCGTTACATCGGGTCCTGAGAGGGTCCTGATAAATCCTTATCACGGCTCGATTTAACGCTCGAAAATTTCTACTCGGGTAGAGCATACCTGTATGCAATCATCCGTTGGTATGGAACACCCAGAGCAAAGATTACTTTATAAAAAATAAAATTTATTTCAGACAAATAAATTATCTTCTTTGTATATCTGCCGATTAGCATTTTACTTGTATCAAGTATTATTTTTTATTTAACTATATATTTTGTATCTACTTACTCCATGCATGAGTGTCTGTGAGGGTCCGCAAGTGTCCGCAATTGTCCGCGAGTGTCCGCGATTGTCTGGGTGGTCATGCGCTGATATGTAACATGTCATTAAAATCATTGACCTGTCTATGAAAATTGAGTGTACAAACTCAAAACGGACCGCTCGTGAAGAACGCGGCGAAACACACGGGCAGCAGCAAGATGGAACGATGCTTGAGATTCGTGGATAGTGTTCCTAGCATGAATTCTTAATTATGGCACAGCATTGTGTAGCGTACAATAAAGAAAATGAAAAAAAGGGGTTGCGGGAGAGTTGGAGAGGCCCGGGCGAAGGTGGTTCCAACGTCTCGGTGTACATGTGGTTCCCCAGTGTTCTTCGAGCACTCGTCCCGTCTGTATTACGTAGATGAGTCGACAGATAAACGGGACGGCCCGAGGGTCGAGAAAAGGAATCGTCCGTGGGAGAGTCCCACACGGAGCATGCACCGGAACACTCATTGCTCCCCACTTCTATATTCTATCGTTCTCCTTTAACCTTCACCCTTCTTAAGCCCCGAAGATCCTCTGTACGGAAACGTGATGAAGAAGCCGAGCTCACAATTAGCTTTTCTCTTTTGTAGGGTTTTTTTCCATTCATGTAACTCCGCTGTTCTGATGTTCCTACTTTAAGGGCAAGTAAACTCTTTATGCGTATAATTGCACAGACTTTGTTTATTCGTATGGTCCGACGGAGAGAATACGTCGTTCCGCCGAACTTGGGTATAAAATATAGTACTCGTAATAACTGTCGAGACCGAATATGGGAATCCTGGGCACTGACTGGAAAAATCTTGCCACCACCAAGGTAAATGCTCCGATTCGTGGCTGGGCTCCTATTAGTGGCAGGTTTATTACGTTATGGGTAATAGCAATTCTTATCGACGTCCCAGTTGCAGTTTTTAATACGCAAAATGTTCCTCATGAATTCTTAACTTAGATTACTATTTAACTTGTATCATAACTATCTCAATAAAAATGCCGTATGCTTCTTTATTGACGAAAATTCTGAATCGATGCATTCGAGGTGACTCCGAATAGGTACATCGGTGGCCACTAATATGAAAAAAGACATATATTTGTTCTTTTATTCATATTTTGTATTCAAAAATAGATTGTACATATTGGAGGTTTTTGGTTACCCGGTGGAATCTATTTAAATGACCAGAAATATTCGTGGTTATGTAAATATGCGTTGCCACTAATCGGTACATCAAGCAGTCACTAATCGGTGCAACTCTGTATCGAGGGTGCCACTAATAGGAATGACGCCATTTATTCACGCTTGTATTTATATCCTTTGAATAACAATAAATAAATGGTCACATTTGGGAGGCTTTGGTCAGCCAGTGAACTAAATTTCCCGATGGAATCGATGTCAGCGGCGAGATATCCATGGTTGTATAAGTATTATTTTCTATTGTTTCGGACACAATGCTTAAGCGGCCACTAACAGGAGCATTTACCTCAAAACGTCAATTTTCATCATTCATTCTAATGGCCGCCCGTGAATATTTAATCAGTTCGCTCAACTAACTTGTCGATGAGTTAATTCGCTTGCTAGTTAAGATCTAATAGTTATTTATCGCAACAAAAATGTAATCCAGCCGGATCAGCATGTCCTTGATTTTTTTTGTTCGCAGCGGATTGAAGACAAAAAATACCGAATCTATCGAAATCAATTGCCATAATGAATTTGTCAATAATTGATGCCACGAAAGTGTCTACTGTAAACAAATCGTACGATTTGTCACAATATAATTAAGGCAGCATATTACAAAATGAAAATAAATTTTGTTTATATTTTTCAAACACAATTTTTACAATGATATGGGATTCTCAATACGGATGTCTCGAGCTCGCGGAGTTCTCGAACCACGTGTTCGTGCTCGCCACGGGGCTCCCCGATCGCGTATACTTAACGTGTTGTGCCACACGTCTCTCTCGTTCTCTCTCACTCCATTGCAATCGCCAACGGCGCTACCTCGTTTGAACGCATTGCGCCTCGAGCGGAGTCTTGCTTCACTTTAATTGCTTAAATTCACACATAAATGCAAAGACGCTTCTGCAGACAGTCCTCCAGAAAGGCATCCGCGCATAAAACTTCGCAAAGCCCCTGCGTGAATTACAATTTTGGATATTATATATTATTTATCATATACAGGGTCGTTCTGAATAAGTATCGAGCCCGTTATGTGGAGATCGTGGAAATGGCTCTGAGTGAAATGACCTGCGAATATTTATTAATTTCTCAAATTTTATAGATTAAATGTATGTGAGGACAAGTAATGAATGATGAATCGAAAGGGAAAGTGCTGCCCGCACCGGATGTCGTTGAAAAAAGTATCGTGACCGAGACTGTCCACCATAACGCCGGACAGTAAGCAATTTTATTCGTTGTACAACGATAACGAGAGTGCATTTAGGATGGAACGAGTACTCGACATGTACTCGACTTGTATTCGACCTGTACTCGACCTGTACTCGACTTGTACTCGACTTGTACTCGCCTTGTACTCGCCTTGTACTCGACTTGTACTCAACTTGTACTCGACTTGTACTCGACTTGTACTCGACTTGTACTCGACTTGTACTCGACTTGTACTCGACATGTACTCGACTTGTACTCGACTTGTACTCGACTTGTACTCAACTTGTACTCAACTTGTACTCAACTTGTACTCACCTTGTACTCAACATGCGACACGGAAAATTCAGGCGCTCTCCATTGAACATTTATATCATTAAGATTTATAAACTCTTGTGAATTTTCAAAAACCCCAAAATAATTTTACTCAGAATAACTCTAGCTGCGACCCCCAAACGAGTTCAATGCTGGACCACCCTGTATATATACATGTAGGGTAGAGCGGGGCAAAATGGGGCAGCGGGGCAAAACGGGGCATGGGGCAAAACGTAATTTTCCAATAATTTTTGGATGCCCGAATTCTCCCCATCGATGCATCAGGCTTTTCTGCCCCGTTTTGCCACCTTGTCCTATCCAAAAATGATTGGAAAATTTAGTTTTGCCCAAAAACCCCGTTTTGCCCCGTTGCCCCGTTGCCTCATTTTGCCCCGCTCTTTCCTATATATATCGCGACCAAACTGGTCTGTCCACAACGTTATAAAACAACGGTATCTCGTGTAGTCCGAGATAGCAGTACCTCATTAAACTATGCAGCTAATATATCTGCGATATGAATCTATGTCTAGTAACGACCGCAGTCCACGGACTGTATTATTATAACTTCAACTACCCCCGAGGCTATTTGCTGGTTATTAACGTTGTACGTATTTGCAGATGGACTAAAAATCCATCGCATGCAACAGCCGACGAAACGGGCTGCCACAGAATCCAATCGACAATTTATACTCGGTGAGAACTAGCGAACCCAACTGATTTTGTCATCTGTTTTCAACAGCGAATGTTTCTCACTGTTTTGTATATAGTGTGGTTAAATATCGCGGCACTGAAATCAGAAAGACGTGTTTTTCCTCTAAAAACATGCAAGATACGCTCTTGCGATTTTGGTTCCGCGATATACACACTGTTGCTATACTTCAAAGCCCTATGTCATGATAGATTATATATCGAAAATCTCGTAACCCAGTTCTCTTGTATTCCAAAAACGCACAAATTTTAGTAGTTTTATTCGTACCGCGAGTGGTCAGCGAAGACGACCACTCGCGGCTCTCGTCACCAACTTCAATCGAATCTTTAAAATTTGACAACAGGAGATTTGATTAAGGCACGACGCCCCATAACTAGCATTTGTTTAATAACCGATTTAGAAGTTTGTCCGTTTTGATCACAAAAAAAACGAGCATCTTTGCAGCCAATTTTATAAAAATAGGCCTCTGGGAAGTGATTAACGTTTTTTCTGTTCTTCGTTTTCAACTCTTTCGCATTCTCATTGGTAAAAGTACCTATATATCGCGAAAAGCGTTCTTCTTCCGACTTTATAGTAACCGACCTTTCTTTACGTGGCGCTACGTGGACAAAAAAACCTTCGAACGTTCAAATTTGCCGCCGTTTGGAACTTTTAATTTCGCGCGTTATGCCTGGACGAAGCAACGCGGAAGGAAAAAAGGGAATGGCTCTCACGCTGAGAGAAAGAGTCAACGGATACTCGGCGTTGGAGGATATTCTTTATGACTGCATTCTAGCTCGTACAAAGTTTCACGGAAGCTAGTTCAAAGCTTTTTGTACTTCGTCCTTCCTCTCTTGCGGGTCCTATGACTGAAGAGCAACACGGTAGGGAACGGAGGCGAAGGGCGTGGAATAAAAGGGGACGCAGGTACTCTGCGCGCGATAGTAGTTACGCCGCTCTCGAGGTTTTCTGAAGAAAAAGTTGAGTTGCGGTTGCTGGTCCAAAGCGAAAGGGAGGGGGGAGGAGGGGGGCGTAAGGTGGGTAGGTGGATAGAAGCGTCGAAAGCAGCAGCAGCAGCGGCGAGGCCAAGCGAGAAGAGAATTCGTGGCTCACGAACGAAACCCCGGGGTTAATCACGCGCTCGGCCGGAGTGGTTGCACCCGACAGCCCCGATCTTTTCGTCTTCTAGATTTCATTTACAGTCGGCAAAGTTTTCTTACCCTCCCAGTAGAGTCTCCGTTCCCCCTTGCTGATCGACCAATGAACGGATCTTCCTAGTTCACAAAGTTGCCAATACACAATAATCAAATTCGTGTTGATTGAATACTCACAGAGCTGAAGCTCACAGACGCTCACGGATACGTTGAACCGTCACAACGTACTACACTATAGACCGTTGGTCGTGTTATTAAAGTCAAAAAAAATAAAAAATGTCTACTCGCAACAATCGGACATATAATATAATCGGGAGGAAAAGTTCACTTTTCCTCCCGCTAAATTACTTTTCCCTCCCGCTGGTCAAGAATCGGCCGGTTTCCACCCCCGTTACCAGGGATGAAATAGGGCCTTTTCGTTTATCACTAATAAAGATTTTTTGAATAAAAAATTGCATGTTCCATTGTCATGACTCAGCAATATAACAGCATTATATTGCTGAGTCGGAAATGGCTAATTGCGTGTGATCTACGTGTAACACAGGTTAATATTAGCTGCTATTTTCAATAACATTACTGTTACATTTATCCTGCACAAATGTCTTTACCGGATTCGTTCGCTGTAAAGAGAAACTACAATGTCGTATTAGGGACAGAACCATTCAGTAACGGGATACTTATTTCCGACGGAAATGTTACGCAATTTCCTCGCACGACATTTTTCGAAGTACAAATTTTATTTTAAATCCTTATGATTTTTGCTTGCCCAACGCGTTGCTCACCTGTTGGGCAAGCAAAAGGTTCGAGCAGAGGGGGAGAATACATCCGGGCGCGCCTTCTCTGCATTCGCCTCGCGCGTTGCCGGGTGCGTGCTGATTTTCGCTGCTCTACAATGTAACCCTACGTATTACCCCGAGATACTGTGGTAGTGAGCGCCGACGCGGGGAACACCACCAAACGCAATAAATCACCCGCCAGCGAGGAGTCGTAGCGTGCATCCCGACATTCATCTACTCATACAGACACGAATACATAATACATACTCGGACGCGATTATCGGGATTACGGTTTCGAACATAAATTACAGGTAGTGGGCACCTTTACCCCCGACCGAGTTGCTGCTGCCAGTGGTGAGGATTCAGCGAATCGTCGGTGAATGTTTCGCCTCGTGCACCATCATCTCTATGTCTGTATACAACATTCGCCGCAGCCGCTGTACAGTCGGGTATGTTGAGGAGAAACTGGAAATTTCAAGGTCGCTCTTGTCATTACTCTCGTACCGCACCGCGAGATAATTGACAGCATCCGCTCGGGCAGGCCGCCTCCGGGAATATACACTCCCTCGGGGGTTTCGATTCCCTCGTCGTCGTCATCGTCGTCATCCTCGTCTCGCCATACACCAATCTTAACCTCTATTACACGCGCAACGGTGCACTATGCGACATTGACGCCACTTGTTTCACCGATGAAACGTGACAGCAGTCTGTAGCAAAGGGCATTAAATACCGTGTTTCATCACCACCCTGCTGCAACCAGTTGCGACGCCCCGCAAAAGTTTCCGACTTCCCCGCGTCGTCACCAATGACGATTAGACAATCTTTCGCGGAAAGTGTGGATTTACCAGTAAAGTCTGTTAGTTGCTATTTTTTGCCGGTAAGTTACCGGTTACGTTATTGTTGCTACCAGCTGCGATGCCTCGCAAGAGTTTCCGAAATTTTCCGAAATAAAATATCGCGCTTTGAAAATACACAAAATCTTTAATTTTCGAAATATTGATTTTTGAAAATTACATGGAAACTTTTTTCTTTAGTTATTTCATCATTTAAACTCCTTAAACGCATCAAATTCACCCACGATATTCTTAACACTTTAAACTTAAAGAATAACGAATAACAAAATGTTTAACAAAAATAATTGACTCAGTTACCAGACGTTAATACGGATTAACCGTGGTTTCAAATTGAAATTTACAATTAAGTGTTGATTCTACAGACCCGCATAACCTGATTAATCGGTTTTCTACTCATTCACTCATTGGCAGCACAATTTTTTTTATCTCTGCTACTCAGTGAGACGTTTCTTGTGGCATATGACAAGTTATGCCAGATCGATCGGCGCTGCATTAATTTTTTACTCTCGTCGTTTCCCTTTCAGTAGCGCGAGATATGCAACGGGTTATCGATATTGAAAAATTGGCAATAATTCCTATTCTCTCCGATAATACCGAAGTTGAGCGTATATAAAAATCTCACTGCGGATATCGCAAGCGAAGCCAAATGTTTCACGGGGATATCAGATTTTCAGCCGATCCGTATCACGACAGAAGAAAGTCTGCCGCATTTTAGCAGACTCGACAGTTTCGTTCTCTTGTCAGCAGCTACGAGAGCTTCCTTTCATAATTCTTTCACGTGTGAGTTATAGTTGCCACCACTTGGCTGTCGAGTGTAAGACCTTTTTATTCTTTCTCTCCTCGCATGACAAGATTATTGCTTTTCCGGGAACGTTCTTCACCTTTAAGTTTTGTACGACTTATTTATCGCGCATCACGCGAATCTAGAGTTCAACATAACCGTTGAAGCAGTCTCACTGGGAAGTCACTTTTATATCCGTTACCGCGATCGTCAACTAATTAAACGTAGATAGCGTGCGGGAATCGGTTGAAATATTTTGTAATTATTAAAAAAAACAACGATGCCGAGTAATTCGCGCACTGCTTCCTCATTTTTTTTACCGTCTTGCGCATAACTTCCTCTATGAGAAAGTCGGTTAACCGATTTTGGTTTCCTCATAGAGGGACATATGCTTGAAATATAACATTTACTTTGGGCGAAGTCAAATTTTCGTAATTCGTCATATTGAGGTCAATGGTCAATGTTTTTTACCCCGCTGATCAACGAATCTGCAACGTATTTTACTCTTGAGGCGATATTTGATGAACACTTGTGAAATCGCAACCGTTTACGAGCGAATAAATCAAAGACAAATCGAGTTCAGTTAAAAATACAAACCACTCGTACACACAGAAATGAAAAGACAAAACAATATTAGTATAAACAGAACATAATATATATAAATAAATATTTCAGTTCGGGGCCAATTATAATTATTTATTGATAGGTCAAATTAAACGGATTATCGACCTCCGGCCCATACCACAGAATTTAAGTGACAGTTCCTCTGAACACAAAAAAATAGCCAAAAATTACTCTTTTTTTTTTTTTAGTCACACCATCCACATACTTTCACACTCCACTTTATTCTTTACAATACATCTTTCGTTCGTCAGCGCTTGTTTGAGGGAGAGTTCGTAAATAATAAAAACACAAGAAACCAATGAGTACTCATCTGAGGTTTGCGGGCGGCTTCATTCGTCGGCTCAATTTCTCCCTGGAGTCGGATATCTTGGTTACGAGGTGGATCGTTTCCTTTTCGTCTCCCGGCTGGTCATGCCGAGAGACGAAACGGAGGTTCGATCAGGCGTCGCAGGGATGATCGGAAAGATGTAGCTTCCTCCTCTCCAGGGAGAAAGAGAGCGAGCAGTGGTTACTCGTTGCCGAAACGCCTCGCACGAGGTTTTGGAGCACGCGCACACCTGTTATTGCGGCCACGCACGCGCATCGATCCATCGATCGATAGTCGAGTTATGTTAGCATCGCTTATCGCTCATCTAAGGCGCAAAATTTCGATGGCGTTTGTCTCTCTTACACACTCCACAGCCGGATGAAGAAATACAAGGTTTTCGAGCAATTTAAAAAAATTTTAATCTCATAACATTTAATCGGTAACGTTCTCGTAAAATTTCGTACCAAATATTATACAGTGTTAATCCATCAGCTTTCCAACTCTCCAACTCGTGTTTACCCAAGCTGGAGCGTTTGCAGTAACTTAAAAAAAAATTCAAAATCTCATAAAATCTGACGCATAAATATCGGCCGAATGCAATAGCAGAATTTATGTTTGTGTGAAGTTTTAAGATAGCAGCTCGAAATTCACAAAACGGTCCGCGCCATATTAACCCGCAGATACTCTCGCACTTGAGTATCTGCAAAAACTTTTGTACGTGAGTATTTGTGAGTATTTGTGAGTATTTGTGAGTATTTGTGAGTATTTGTGAGTATTTGTGAGTATTTGTGAGTATTTGTGAGTATTTGTATTTGTGACACGAACTCTATTATTATGCAGATTCACAATCCTAAATATCCACATTTTGTGCATCGTAAACATGTAATCGGAAACTTAACAGGATGTTTCAACTGCATAATGTCGATTGTACGAAAATTTACCACAGGGGAATTATCTTGTTGTCGTTGTCCGCGTCGGAGTGGCGCTTGAGGCCATCATGCATCGTTTAACCGATATAAAGCGGTGGTTTGTTTTATTTCAATAAAAGAGCGCGATGCATACCCAACGGTATGACGCTTTGGTGACTCCTGCTTGTATTATTACGAGCGACGCCCCAGCTCTCATACGTGCAGTACGCGCTAACATTATGCGCGTTCCACGTACCATTATATATAATGTACAAATACGGAAGGTTATGCGGGAAACTCTTTTCATGCTACTTGACTGCCCACCGAGCTTGAAATATCTCATGTACATCGCTGTGAACGATGTGCAGTAAAGCATCGGCAGAGAAGAGACGTTACACATTTACCGCGGGCGCATGTTTAACCAGCTTTGAAATTTCATTAGCGCGGATACATCGCGCGGTGTCATTAAATTCCCTTGACAATAGCAGAACATTAATCAGCTGCTTGAAATAAGCAACGGACCGTCAGACCGACCAGCAGTAAATATTCGCAGTTGAAGCTGTAGGAAATTCGAAGTATTACACAGAGAATAAAAAGCTTTTACGCACTTTAGCTCTTACGATTTCTCAAGAGGTGCACATGAGTGAACAATTATCGATCGGTGACCCGATTGAATTCGGCGACAACCGATCGAATCGTTTAAATTTTATTACATTTCGAAGTTATTGAATTCGACGAAAAACTAGTACTTTACTTCCGACGTGTGTTTCCATATAAAATATTGGGACATTTACATCCCTGACACTCACAACTCTACCGTATTAGAACTCTATCAAAATCTCAACCACTGTATGGAAAAAAAAAAAACTACCAGAGCGAAGCAGTAGCCAACAACTCTACCGGATTACGGGGCTAGACGTTAGCTTCGTATTCCGCTAGAGCCTTATTCCAATTCCCGTAGAGTTTTGTTTCAACTCCGGTAGAGTTTTATCCTGATTTTGGTAGAGGTGTTCGTCAACACCTACATTCCGGTAGAGTTGTTATGTGGTATAGTTGTTGGCAGGTGGTTCACTTTGGTAGTTCGAATACGGTAGAGTTTGGTAGAGTTCTAATACGGCAAATTTGTAATATGGGACAGATGTTTTCTTGTAGAATTGTTAGAGTTGTATTCTGGTAAAGCTGTGAGTGGTAGAGATGTAAATGTGCCAAAATATTAAGCTACTAGTTAAATAAATCAAATATCCGTAATCAGCGACAAAAGGACTATTAACAGAAATTGGACTTTGTGAATATTTGTTCCCGTTCAACAATACAAAATGTGCATAACTTCCTCTATAAGAGAGTCAAAGTCTGTCAACGAGCGTTTTCATCGGGGAAGCTACACGCAAAACAATTTTTTTTAAATAGAAAAAAAATGTGCAAATTGTACTTTGCAATTGTTTTTCTCTGTATGTATATTCAAAATTTCATATTTCAATACAGTAGCAGGTGGAGAGAGTGAAAGAGAAAAAGAGAGAGAGAGAGAGAAAGAGAGAGAGAGATGAAGGGGTAAAGACCAAGAGCCACGCTTCGTGTGCACTCGCCATTCCGCAAATTCCATAGAAACGATCTTCTTTCGCCTCTCCGGTTCTACAACTCGGAACCTCGAACTTTCGAGCGAGAGATAGGGAAATTTCCAACTGCATCGTCGAGAAGATTTGAGAGAAGGCTTACGGTATTTCGGTAATCATAGCAGTAGTGGTAGTGGTAGTTGAGAAACGGCGGAGGGTTGGGGGACTGGGTTATGGTAAACTTGCTCGCTAACGACCACCCCGGCACAATGAGTATTATGACCCTAAACTTGGTCGAGGCCGTGGCCGGGAAAGGGTTGGGAGTGCGGAAGGTACCTGTGCCATGGGGCGCAGAAGGGGTCGCGGACTTTCGGGACTGGAGGCAAGAGCGCCGGTTCTCACTCTGCGCTCCCGAAACTATTCAAACTCCAGGGGAGCCCTATTATAGGTACGTGTATGTCGCCTGCTACGTAGACATCTTACGCCGGAATCTGAATTCTCGCGAAAGAGAGGGCTAGATGGGGAGCGACAAAGAGCCTAATGACTCCCGCCACTTAGAGAATACACTAATTACCAGGAAGGAACGGGCGACGTCTTTCGAAAGGTACCAACGGCTCCTGAGCATTGTAACCTCCTCCGGCTCCGCCTACGGCAACTACCCCTAGCACATCTTTGGTTCCCTGCTCCGAACGGTGGGACAGATTTTCGTCGAGTTGCCTGAAATTTCGAGGGAATGCTTATCTTGATTCTGGACGCAGTAGGGCAGAGTAGCTGAATCAGCTATTACCCGGGTTGCTGCCACTTGTCTGGATCGCCTATCAAGTAGTTCTGACTCATCTAGCTTTCAGACGATGCGAAACCAACTACCACCACCCGCTATCGAGCAGGGCTCAGCCGGTATCAAAAACTAATCCGTTTTGTTCATTGGTGGTTCACTACTACTACCGGCTGAGTCTGTACACTGAAAACAAAATAATTGTTTGCGGGCTGCCAATGAAACAAAATTCTTTTTTACATTCTTACAATTCCATACGTTATTGAAACAACGATGGCAAGACTTCCAAAATAACATGTTATCGTTTCAAGCCCGCAAGCGAATTTTACTTGAGTCATCAATATTTTTTCAGTGTGAGGAACCAACTGACGAATGAAGACGCTAATGACTTCCGTTTAGTCGAAAATGTCGAGGGTACTCGAAAAAAGTGGATTGCTATTTTCATACCGATTGAGTCTGCGTTTGACAATCATAGTAAAATAAAAGTGGATTGAAGTTTGTATTACCCACGCCGTCGATTTCATACTGCTTTAATCATTTATAAGTCACACCGCCCGAAACCGCACCGAAACGGGACTAATGGACGCGGAGTGGGGAACACGTTGCTACGGTAGCGGCCAAGAGTGGGGATAGAGGTGTCACTTATGAAGGGTTAAGATAGTCATTTCGATGGGGAAAGAAAATAACAATTAAATACAAGAATATCATTGAATGATTTTTTTTTAGCCGAAATCATTAAATTATGTGGTATATTTTCATTTCAATATGTACAAAGCTCAAAGTCTGAAGAAAGCTTCTCCATTATGGAATCCACTACGTATCACTGTTTCGTAATTTTATGATAAATAGTGTAGCAAAAAATCGCCGGAATTTATTGTGCAGCACTTCCTTGTACGGCTCGGTGAAACGCTAGATATTGTCTCGGCCAGGCACTCTTGTGATTGGTAAAGCAACCCGTTAACCCTCGACAAATGCGACGAGAACTCACGAGTTGAATTCAATCGATCGAGACCAACCCAATTTGTTAACGTTGGAGATTCGAGTTGTCGAGTGCGAGTACTTTAATCCTATAAAGACACCTTAAAAATACACCTCGGGATTTTCGCGTCCGACGGGTTTTTCTTCGGTAAAACAAAGCTTTTACCTCTAAGCCTCTCAATGCTTTGTTGTCACGGATAACATTGACTTCAAGATTTTATCGTCGTGGCTCAGAATGGTCCAAATCATTGAAAAAATCGTAATGACAAAAAATACCTATCTATCCGTTACTTTGCAAAAATGAAGCCTACGTAACTCGAGGGCACCTTGCGCCATATTTTGACAAGAATTTCATTCGAAAATGTTGTTATTTGAGTGTAAAAATAGAAAAAAATAATATTTTTCGAAAAATTACATGCGTCACATTTTTTGAGAGAAGTAATTTTTTTCCATCGGGAAAGTAGCTTGGTCGTTAAAAGATTGCAAATAAATTCAAGGGCTGCTGGATAAATTTCCTCATTGAAGTAAATGTTAATGTGGTTGTAATGTAAAAATTTAATGTAAAATATGAAAAGCCATGTAAATTGTAATTAACGAATTACATTAGTATAATGTAATGTAATTAAAAAAAATGTAATCTAATGTAAATACAGATAATGGATATAAAAATGTTATTGCATCCACGAACATGTTTATAACGAAACGATCCATCAGCATTTTTGTCCAAAAATTATACGCTATTTTGCATATTTTTTTAATTGAAACTCAGGCGAGAAAAAGAACCGCTACAACGTGAAACTGCCCGACGAAAAGGAAGGAGCGAATAATTTATGGAACAACGAAGCTGGCGATGTAAATTTGAAGCGTTATGCGATTAACTATGTAAAGTCACGAGCCAGACAACTGTAGCGATGGACGAGGAGAAAAAAATCACTATTTTGTAAAAACAGTCACGACGGGCAAGAGTGGTTTTTTCATGGTCTCATAACCGCTCGCTCATTGTGAAAAAAAAAAATTTGGTCCACAGCACGACTCTGCACTCGAAATATTTCAAGCTCCGCAATGGGAATTAACTTTTTATATTTGAGCATATACCTGGTATTAAGTATACACGCGGAAAAAGATCGTGGGTGGGCTGGGTGGCGTGGCTTGAGAGTATCCCATCCGTTCCTCGACCGGCGACCACTTACTGCTAATGTAAATATTTGACGTGAAAATAAAAGCCAAGGGACGGAAGCTTTTTTCCAGCTTCATTACGTGATGAAGTATCGCTATATAACCTCGTGATAGCGCGGGGGAGGAAGCGCACCGAGCATTCCGTAATCACCTAATTATTATCTGTTTGAAGATCTATGCAATCGTCAGTGCGATAAAAACCAACCTGGTTTTCCCCTCGCAACGTTAAATTTTCAGTGGTTCTGCCGAATGTCCATTAATTACGTAACATTGACTTCGGCAAGCTCCAAGGAGCTAGCCGAAGTCTCGTTAGGATTAATTCATTTAAAAACAATTTGAGTATTATGATTATTCGCAAAACGATCCATCAAAGTTCGTCCACGTATAATGAAACTCGACTGGAAAAACGTTCGCTCTCGGTTGCTATCGGTGAAACCGCAACTCGTAATTTACTTATAACATTCTTTTATTTGGTGCAAATTGTGCCAAGATTCATGAAGTTACTGAGGTAAAATTACGCATTTGACTAATGATCAGGATATAGTCGAAACCCACTCATTTTTATATGTCATGTTAAAATAATAATAATAATAATAATAATAATAATAATAATAATAATAATAATAATAATAATAATAATGGAGAAAGTAAATGCTGAAAAATCGTTGAAAAAATGAACAAAATCGAATAAATACGAACGAAATAGACAGACATTTTTCGAATCTAGTGTAACAATTTTAATCTGCGTTTCTCGCTAGAACTTTTGAACGTATCGCCTCCAATGCTTAGACTGCAGTCAACTTCTATTCAGGGTTGTCCCACAGGCTTTGCCAAGAGAATGTTTTTCAATGGCCACTTTTATAGTTGGAAATCTCGCGTTCACGCATCGTCGCGTTTATACAATTTTTTTTCTTTTAACGTGAAGTACCAGAAAGGTCTGACGAAAACAAATTGAAATTCCGTAGCAAAACCACCATTTATATGGTGGTTGCAATCCGAAGTGTCTTTGGAAAATGGCGTTTAAACAAGGTCAGACAGACAGACAGACGGACAGAAATTAGAAATGCTTATTTTTAATTCTAGGACATGCAGAACATGTTTCTAGATCATAATGTGAGAGTCCATTTTTTTGGATTACAATATTTTCTCTATTTACATATTTCGGATGGAATGAGGGAGTAAAAGTACTTATTATCGGCAAGGGACTTGGGGGGGTCCGTGGATTTGAGGACAAAAACGCTGTTTTTTTACCGAAATTTCCGACAATTTTGGATGAGCATTTTCATTGATAAATAGAAAATGTTTCGGAAAATCGCACAAAGAAAAAGAAATGAAAACCTGCCTACAATTTTTTATATACGGATGTGGATTCTTCTTACATGATTAGAACACCGGTGCGGATAATCAATTGTACAGGATTTTCGACACGATTTTTTTGTACCGATGACCAATAATAAACACAGTGTTTTGCCTGAAATTAACAGGCTCTTTTCTCTTTTGAATTCTCGTGCAAATCTTACATTTTTGAATAAAAATGCCTGTGCCATTGCGTTCCAAATTAAACTGCCGGTTGACTGCGACTGATTTTATAATATAATAGAAGTTGGACATAAATATCGTCTATTACATAAATATATCTACTGGATATACTACATAAACATAACAAATTATAATATCTGTAGACGTGATTTGCGGATGTTTTGTGAAATTCCAACCAGGATGACATGAAATTATTGAAAACAATAATCACGAAAACGAAGCTTTGACACTTTGAAGAAAAAGGAAAACCAAAGACGAATGGTAAATCATAGAATGGAGCATATTTTTTTACATGACGATGGCGTATTACAGCCGCCGAGTATATGGAACTCGTCCACCTACATGTAGAAATTGCTACGAATAATTAAACATACTATGCGTCATTTCCCACTGGAAACCTCTCTATCGCAGTCGGGTAAAATCCATAGGATAAAGGTAACCCAAATGCTACGTTATATCAGTAATTAATGGCAACATATATGTTCAGCTTCATATCTCTTTACGCTGCTATCTCTCTGACCTCTAGCTCGGATTTCGCTTTACGCGTTCACTCAACTTTATGAGTTTATCTTTGCAACCCTCGTTTTCGCTAAGGCGGTTGTTACACAAGCGGAAGTACGAACGTCACGCTCGTTACTTGACAATGAAAATGCACTTTGAGGCGCGTCTATACGACTTCTGGAAGCGTGATTTTGGAAACTCTGCATTTGATTTTTTGTAGAGCTCCGAACTTGGCAACTCGTAACTCCCAACTCGTAACTCCCAACTCCCAACTCGTAACTCCCAACTCCCAACTCGTAACTCCCAACTCGTAACTCCCAACTCGTAACTCCCAACTCGTAACTCCCAACTCGTAACTCCCAACTCGTAACTCCCAACTCGTAACTCCCAACTCGTAACTCCCAACTCGCAACTCCGGTTGCAAAATTCGGGAATTAAATATTTAGGAAATCGTTGGTGTTTTCATTTCACTATGGCTTATTGAAATTTGATATTGTAATGCAATATTCTGCTTCGGCGACCTCAAATATTGTTCAACGTAATGAAATCATAGCGTAAATCTAATAAACTTTTTTTTCACAAAACAGTGGCATCGAAATCTCGTTTTTGCTACGCTACGAAGGGGACTGATGCATATTTATTATCTTCAAAGTCATGAATGTTCTACCCACGCACGCATGATTGCAAGGCTTCAAAGGATTGTCTTCGACACGACTTTTCACAATCCATCCGCCAGATACATGACCAGTATAGTAGTGCAATTCATATTTCACGCTTTCTGCCTCGAAGGGGTCTCTTTGTGAATATAGCAAAGGCTATTGGGTAGAAGGAGTACGGTGTTATACGACTTCGGATGGTAAACAAACCCTCGGATATCTTGAATACCTCAGCGTAGTGGAAATAACAGTTCACGTATATTCAATCGGGTTCTCTTTCCCTTCTCACTCGGGTGATGGCAAAGAAAATTAATTCTTGAAATCCAAGACATTCACCTTCCGTAGTCATTTCCTTCTTTAACGGCACCTCCAGGCTCTCGAGTCAGTGGAGTTCCGACTACTTTCCTGTTTACACCATCTTCACGACTTCTGTTCCGCTTCAACTTTTGCTTGGCTTTTGCTTTTTGTCAGGGTGAAATAGCGATACGTCACCTGCATGCAGAACCATCGAGAAGCTCGGTTGACTGCCGTTGACAATGAATAGCGTTTCGTAACCAAGTAACCCGAGACTGCAGCCATTGGAGCCGTTGAAACGATGATACCCGTCCGGGACTGCTCAATATGTGGATTCAGTGAACGCACTTCGATCGAGCATCCGTCTGACTCAAACGGAATATATTCAATTTTGTTGTCTCTGCCGGCATTGTGCCCTGCACGTACGTATATTGACAAACGATATCGGCCTCGGACGTTTTAGTCATGCTCATACCTCGTACCTCATGCTCATACCTATGTATGCGGCATAATAGTCGGACTGCATTATACAAATGCTTGCGGGCGTACGTAAATTGTCTGTGTAACGCGCCGGAAACTTAAGCTGCTCGTACACAAAACTACGTACGGAAGCGGACAGCCATATCCACACACAGCCGTGATTGGCTGATGCTCGCGTATTGGTGTCCGATGCGATCTGATCGATTCGTGTGTGTGACGGAAAACGGCAAACGTTGTTTTATGTGCTGGCACCTTTAATCACATCGGCGAGACGTTCTGCTATAATAAAAGCAACCAACCGCGGAGCAAAGTTGCCAGAAATCGTCCTCCATCCATCCATCCATCGTTTTATTCGGGAACATAAACATTATATTTAACAAATTGATACGTTCTTGAGTGACGATTTATGATTCTGGCGAGACGTCTGAAGTGACGGGCTGACAACTTTGGAGGGCAATGTTAATAGGCACTGTATTATACCTTCAAATTGAATTTGTCGTTTATTATCGTCTCCAACAGGAATCCGCTTTCTTCGCACCAACGTTACTGCGGTGAAGTGAATAAATAAAATCCATTGAATCAGGGACTTAGCAGATACGACGGCTTTGGCTAGGGATTTTAGAGTTTCCTAACTGTGACTATTATTTGTTTCTTAGTTCCATTCCGTATTTCCTCGGTCGTGAACGAACCCCCCCCCCCCCCCCCCCCCGACCCTACGGCAAACAATTCACAAACTTTAGCAACTTCTATTCCGAATCTCCAAGGTTCCCAGAGTATGTGAGTCATTTCCGGTAAAATATTGTGACCGCCTCTTTTGTATGTGCACCAAATGCCCGAACAATCCGGCGCGATCCGCCAGTACGGAACATTGAGCTTCCCGGCTGTATTATATATTAAAAACTAGTGGGCTATTGTAGCTCGTGTGCTATATGAGTTCGCACGGAATTCGTCAAAGATGCCTGATCTGACCATATCCTCGTCATCTCGTAATTTTTTCACAAACCCCGTTCAAAGAATACGGAACGAGTGTCGAACGAGTGTATTTGTGTGAGTATCCGTGAGTACCTGTGTGAGTATCCGTGTAAGTATTCGTGGGAGAATCCGGCCGAGTATCCGTGTAAGTATTCGTGGAAGAATCCGTGTGTCTGTCAGTGAGAATATGTGAGAATATGATTGTGAGCATCCAATTGACGTAAAATTTATTACTATGTCGAGATCTTTCGGCGATCCGTATGCAGAGTCCTCGACTCTGCATACGGATTCAATGCCCACAGTACCATTTCTGTCAAGAGAAAGCTATTTACGTCGTTAATTGAATGGGTCAGCGAGCAAAGTATTGTGAATCCTTTTTCAGATGACCGGAAACTCGTTTCTCATACCCAGTCGGCTTCCTACCAAGTATTCCTTTTCTTCGATTCTCGATCCTTCATTCCCGACGACGCATTCATGCGTGCGAAAGACCTGAGCGCGCATCATCGCCCTGGCAGTGCATTGAGACCCGCCGTTTCGTCTTTCAGGATTTGGAATGTAGTTTGGGTTCGGAATCCGATGGCCGAGGGCAACGTGCGGAATTTCGTTGATCCTGGACTCACAGTCGTCCCGTCTCGCTCGGGCGCTGGCAAAGGCGAAATGCATACACGCGTCACCGAGGAAAAGGCCACAAACGCGGTGGACCAAGTCCGCGCGTGATGTCCCACCGTTCGTGCGCGGCTCTTCCGCTTCTGGTCGTGTGTGCATCGAATTACTCGCACCGATACACCGGCAAATGGGGAAACTTCGCACTGCGGGCTTTCCTCTTCGCCAATAGCTTTCCCTACACACATACGACCCACGGGCTTTTCCACCGATACTCTACCAACTCGACGGCGAATGTATCTTTGCGCTGTAAACTTCCGACGATTGTTGAATATATATACCTACGATAGACGGTAGTCTATCACTTGGCGACATCGATCGTTCGCGCTCGTCGCTTCGGGCTCTTTACTCAATTGTTGTCGAATGAGGTAATCATTACACTATGCCTGATCCGTGTGTGGGCGCATCTATACATGTATAGGGGAGAGCGGGTCAAAATGGCACAGAGGGGCAACATAGGATCATTAGACAAAACCCCATTTTCCGATAACTTTTTCCTAATATATGCACGTAAAATCCCGCTTTCCGTTCCTGTGAAGTGTGCGCAGAAAGGTACTTTTTCGCATCGCGTGCGGGAAAAATACTGCGCATACGTACAAACGCAATATCTTCTTTTTTCCCGGACTAGAGAGGAAAAGTGCCTTTCTACGCACACTTCACGGGAACGGAAAGCGTGATTTTCGTAAATTTGTTAGGAAAATTATGTGAATGGCATGGATGTAAAAAAGGGAGTTCTGACTCGTGTGAATGCCGGCATTTTCACACTCGTCAAG
This sequence comes from Ichneumon xanthorius, assembly GCA_917499995.1. NCBI lineage: Eukaryota > Metazoa > Arthropoda > Insecta > Hymenoptera > Ichneumonidae > Ichneumon > Ichneumon xanthorius. Next base: position 15,751,672 of record OU824200.1, on the reverse strand, counting down.
AACTCCCTTTCTACGCTCTTGCCATACAAATAACTATTGGATGGTGGCGTTGGTCGTTTTTGGGGCAAAACGGGGTTGAAAATCCGGATGCATCATTGGGACAAAATGGCGCATCCAAAACTTATTAGAAAGTTGAGTTTTGCCCTCACTGTCCCGTTTTGCCCCACTGTCCCATTTTGCCCTGGTCTCCCCTACAGTGAAATTGGCTCATGCAGTGCCACCCTTCCCTGCAGGGAGTCTTTGCCCGAATGGATATTCGAAAAAGGATTTCGCATATGGGGGAGAAAGGAAAGCCCGTTTCCGCTACCCATAAAGGATGAACCAAATTCGGAAGATCTCTTTGCATTACTGTACTAGAGAAGATAAAGGGTATCGACTGCTGGGACAGAAAAAGGCGTATCCTGCAAGGTTTTATATACTGAGTGGGGCGGGGTACGCCCCTCTGTATCTCAGTCGTCGGTACGTTCGGTTGATTGAACTTAGGGAACATGGGTCTAGGTTAAAGGTGGTGAATATAGGCGACTAAAAAAAATTGGATCTGCATGTCCTACTCCCGAAAGCGAATACCACTTTGGTGGAAGGAATAGACATCCAAAAAGACCCCTTAAAAAGTTCGAGCATTGAAATATTTGTGGATTATTTTTTTCACAGATGTCGCGGCGTTGTTCGTGTTAGGAGAGAGCGGGGCAAAATGGCACAGCGGAGCAAATGCGGGCGCACATACCGCAATTTTAGCGCCATCCCGTGCAAACATATGCTGCCTATTTGCTGTCGGTTTATCGGCAAAATGCTATTAGGATAGATGTAGTAAAGTGACGGTTTTTTTTTTGGTCACAAATCGATCACAAATTTGTTCACATTCAATGGAAATTTTTTTAAGTTTAATACTTAATCTAATACTCGTTTTTTGAATATTTCGATCTTGCACATTTCAACACGCTCAGTTTACAATATGTATAAACACGGATTTCAAACCAACACATTCGTTCCTAAACCTCTATCTTACACATTTTTTTCCCTTCACATTAGTAATGTTCACAGCCTTATGCCGCGACATTTCGCTAGTATAAATTTATTTTCGAGCGGGATACGAACTGCATCAGGAAAGGGATTGTTCCTTTGCTCAGCTCACTTGGTCCCGCGGTGTGTAAGCCGCGACCTTTTCCAATGAACATACTGCTTTTGTAGGATGACAAAAAAATCCTATCTGAATAACTGCATAAATTACTAAACAATACGAGTGGGAAGCACACGTTGGCAATGTCCGGGATTTGCAGAGGATTTCAGTAGGAATCAGTGAAGAGTGCTCGATAAATCGACGAATCGGATATACGTTTTGAATCTCTGACCCCTTTGTGTGTAACGAATACGAGCGAATGGTGCGTGGCGCAAATGCTTTTCGAAAGTTAAACGGAATGAGAGCGCAGCATCGGGTAGTCCGAAATTGAACGGTTAAGGTAGCTATGTCGGTACGTCGGAGTCATAGACATCAGCCTCTATATGACATCAAAAATTTATTATATGTGGTACTTTGTCTGCATCAATAATGTTAGAAAAAAATAATGGAGTACCCACATGGAAATAAAGTAGGGGAGAGCGGGGAAAAATGGGGCACCGGGGCAAAACTAAATTTTCAAATCATTTTTGGATCGGACAAGGTGGCAAAACTGGTCAGAAATCCTGATGTATCCGATAGGGCGAATTCGGGCATCCAAAAATTATTGGAAAATGACGTTTTGCCCAAAAACCCCCTTTTGCCCCGTTGCCCCATTTTCCCCCGCTCTCCCCTATGAACTAGTATATTAAATTTAATATACAAATGTTATGTAAAAAAAATGTACGGTAAATAAAAAATTATAAAAAGGTGATATTTTTAATCAAAGTTCTTTAATAATACTCAAAGTATTTTAAAATAAATTTAAAAGTACTGCAATTTTATATAATATTTGTAAATTAAATTTTATACACTGGCTCGCGCATAAAAGCTTCCAATACCGGTGCATTAAATTAAATTTTTTTTTACATTGACAGTGTGTACGACGCACAAGGCTATACATTCCCTTTGATAACATTTTTCACTGTCACACGGGACGCCCGTCCAATATTCTAGAAGCGAATGGCTATACTTATGATATAAGTGTATAAGCTGTGAAATTCTGTACTTCGATTTATCGCATATCATATATAGATGCGAGTTCCGGATTATGAAAAAAAAATTGTGTATGAGACGCCGCGTTAACGCAAAGCTTTGCTATCGTGTTTCAGGAAAGGCAGCGCAGCACTTCAAAGTGAGACCCGTGAACAGCTCTGTGCAAGAAGGCGACAACGTTATGATACCGTGTGTCGTCGGCGATCGGGCTGGCCACGTCCAATGGGTCAAGGATGGATTTGCATACGTCGTTCAATCTGGTAAGATTTTCGATATTAACGATCTTCGCTTTGGATATTCCCTCCGGAATTGTGAAAATAATTATGGGTAAATAATGCATTATAATGCATTTATATTGATTTTTAAATATGACAATGGGAGTTCGATTTTCAATTTTTTGCGCGGAATTGAATCGGCGCTATTATTCATTTACAAGAAAGTCGATAATGACGGCGGGCCTTATCAATTTTTCGGAAGATGAATAATGGAGATGAGTTCCATTATTCGTTTATCGGAAAAAGGATAATGGAATGGAGATGAATTCAATGATATTTTCAAAAATTTGATAATTACATCGATAATGATGGTTTTGCATATATCAATCTTCAATCGTTAAAGATTTTTTTTTATATATTAACATATTCGCTTTGGATACACAGTCCGGCATTGTGAAAATAATAATAAGTAAATAATGCATTTATTACTAATATAATTAGTAGTATAACTTTTGTTGGAGGAACTATTGATCTATTATTCTTAACTTTTTTCTTAAAAAAAATGTTTTCTCCTCCTTAGGTGGTGAAATCGTGGGACATCAGAGACTAAGACTGGTGGGCGATCAAAATCATGGCGTCTACAACCTGACAATAATGAATGCCTCGTTGACGGACGATGGTGAATATCAATGTCAGGTCGGCCCTTTCCTGCGAATCAAGGCAATTCGCGCGAACGCTCATCTCGTCGTAATCTGTGAGTTATAGTTTATTTAATATATACAGTCATATTGCTATTGATCATGAGCATGATAATAGGTCGGTTGTTTAAGCTTTTAAAGGAGGATGTTGAACTACTGCACATTGTTGAACAACACATTTTTAAAGTGAAAAATCATTTATTACTTTGGAGGAAAGTTTGGAGAAATATTGAAAAAATTCTCATTCGAACGTGGCATCCTGCTCAGGATTTCACAGAAATTTGGTAACGTTTCATTGATCCGTTTGAAGGTAGTGACGATGTACACAGTAAAAAATAATTTCGTAAAATCAGAATACGAAGTTTCGTAAAAATAATTTCGTTAAATATGTGACAAACTCGATTGTTCAGGTCTTGAATATTATAAAACTGACCTTTTATTTCTCGTGCAATTAACAATTTTAGTTTGTATTTTTGTTTGTAAATCTAGAAAATTAACAAATAAAAAATTGTGGACGTTTTTTGACAATAAGTTGTAAAAAACTACAAACTTTCGAAGGAGTGACTCTGTACAGTACAGGATTGCAAAGATATTTGCACATTGCTTCTTCTATATTCTCAGTGAATGAACTTTCCTGTTCTTCACTGATTTTGGCTTCCGCCTAGAGGACGTAAAACGCCAATTTTTCGAAAAATTCAAAAACTTCAAAATCATCAAATTTTGACGGTTAGATTGACTTTTGCCAAATGTAATACTAAACATTGAATAGTGTTAGTCAATTTACATTCCGAATTTGAGTGTTTTTTTGGGAATAAAAGCATTCAAAATCTCATAAAATCTGACCGTTTGGATAGATTTCGACAAAACTCAGTAACAAAAATCCTTGCGCGATATATTAAATTTTTTATTTTAAATACACTGATATTAAAATTCCGAATTCCTTTTTTGTTTATTTAAGAAAACATAGCTTCCTCTACGAGAAAAAAAAATTGTGAATATGTCGGTGCGGTTGAATATTAAAAAGCCACACAAAAACGGTGGTCCATATTTACCACCTTCCATCCTACATACATATAGACGTAAAATCGCGCAGATGGAGATGAAGCAGTAGATAACCCCGCGAACTTTTCAACTACACGGTACCCTCAATGCGAATTTATTCAGAACCCGAGCCCGGCCCTTTTAATTGCTTCTCGTGACGCGAGTACCCGATTCGTTCCGAGTCTGCCACCACCGCCGCTGCTCTACCTCAGCACCGAGCCCTGAGGATGGGTGGATAGAAACTCGGTGCAAAAGCTTTTTTTCAACTCATTCGCTTGGCCAGAGAGCAAGCTATAAAAATTCGTCGAGCCGTGAAAAAATTGCAAGCCACGAAGTGGGATGGATGGAATTTAAGAGGGCTCGCCAACTTTTGAGCATCGGTGAGGGTTTCGGTGTTAGTGCCCTTCTCTACTGTTACTTCGCTATTTCGTCCGGTAAATGTACCACAGTTTTGCACATTTCTGGCGTCGGCGGTGTTAGTGTTCTTAGTGTTTGTCGCGCCGCTGCTGCCGACGCCGAGGTTGTTCACTTCAATTAAATTACTACCAAAGACTCGTTCACAAATAATTCGATCGGTCCGGGGCTGCGTTGGGGGGGGGGGGGGGGGGGGGCGAGTAAGGGGCGTTAAATGGGTGGCTCGGATAATTAAAGCCTGATGCTTCTTCCCGAGTTCGAGACGTACCGACCTCCCCATCGATATGCGTTTGTTAATATATGTCTCGAGTGTGGATTATAATTTTCGAACAAAAATTACCAACTGCATCCGCTCATGTGCGCGATTCTACACATATCCATAACTAACTGTATTCCGTTTGTTGAGAAAGTCCTGCGGGGAGGGATGTAGCGGGATATAAGCAGGATTCGAAATCAAAATATCGTATAGAAAATATGGGCAGAGAGATGGGACGCAAAGTGCTATAAGCGGAATATGCGGTAACGATATGTCGGCATTCGGAATGCTCGTGATTATTAGGGTGTTTAAAAAGAAGGCATTTTTAAAAATTTCCCTCCCACCTTTTTAAAGTACAGATTTTGATCTCAAATTAAACCTTGCGAAAGGGGGTACCTAGCAAAAAATCATTTCGCAGGATTTTTTTATCGATCAAAATACACAGTTCTACGGGGTGGGAGCTTAACTTTTTGTTATTTTTTGTATTAAACACAAAAGATTTCGATTTTTAAATTCGTATATCGAAAACTTAAAAAAAATTCAGTAAGGTGAATTTGTTGAAAAATATTCATTCCACTCTCCAAAAGTATAGATCTTAATCTGAAATTGAACCTGACGAACGGCGGGTTTAAGAAAAACACCTTTGCAATATCAGGCTTCTCACTTTTAGGTACCCGCATAGAAAATAATCGTATGGGAAAGTGTATTAAATTGAGTATGAGTGGAATATGGGGAACAGTACGGGAAAAAATATTGGGTCGAGTATAATGTGAATATGGATTTGGTTCAGTTCCCAGGTGCATCCCATAAACTTTTCCAGACTCTTTGCCAGCCACCGCGTACAATAGGAATTTTTTCAAGGTTGTACGCGATGGTTGGGAAAGAGTCTGGAAAAGTGTGTGGTGTTGATTGCACGAAAATGTTCGAGGTCGTACCAGATAGCTGGCAAAGCGTCTGGAAAAGTGTATGGGATGAATATGGGAACTAAACAAAACCCATATTTAGATTATAATCCATCCAATATTCGTTCGCGTACTATTATTCCCCATATTCCACCCATATTCAATTTAATACACTTTCCCATACGACTTTTCTCTACACGGGTAATCGACATTCACTGACTCCCCTGCATTCGTGGAATGTAAATAAATAAAAAAATATAATTTCTCGGAAGGCAAAAGGGTTTTTAATTTACGGAAAATGTCGTAATTTCCAATTCTGCACGTCTCGTTTGCAGTGTTTCTTGGGCGTAAAAAAGGAGAACCGTTAAGAGGTCAGGCCAACAGGAACCATCCCGGCTTACGCCTCATGAGCACAGAGTAGAGGATCTTAGTATTCCCAACAGTTCGCTTACGAAAGTGAGCACGCTTCTTATGCAACGTGTAGAAGAGAACCAACGCCGACCCTTCGCACGCTCGCTCGCGTTACCTCAATATTTTACGCAAAACGGCGAGAGGTATAGGTCTCCTGGGTATAATTTGAGATCCCAAAACTGCCGAGAGGGACCCCGTGTGCCGGCTGGTGCTCGCCTGTCCCGGCGACACTAAGTGTCGCTGCACTGTACATACCAGGGCCCTTTACCTATACCACGTCAACTGTGGTGCACGTGTCTGTGTGCACGCCAGTGAGTTGGCCCAAGCACAAAACGACCTACCGGCGCTTTTCCGGAGGCTTACTGCTCTTTTCCCGAGTTTCCCTCGACGCGTTTGGACGCCGCCTAGCGTCCCATCCTCTTTTCACCCAAGCTCACACAGCATTGAGCCCACGGAAACCGGGCAGAACCAGACATTTTCCAGACGCTTTTCCACTCGTAACTCATCCCCGAAGCCGGCGCGAAGGAAACTGTCGCACTTTAACAGTCAAATTAATATATCTGCGATCGAGGTAACTACGTCGCTGCCGCAGTTTTGAGGAATAAAACAATCGGTGAAGACAAAAGATCGATATTTCACTCGAGCTACGATTTTTCTTTTTTTATCTCACTCGAGTGACTTCATGAAACGATGCCCCGCTGCAGTGCAAGAGAGCGGTGAATTTTTTATCGACATTTTTCGACAATCTTTTTACCCATTCTTTCATGGGAGTAAAAAATACAAGCGGCACTGCGACTCTATGATACGCCACTGGTCATAAGCATATTGCATCCTAGCATTCTAAGTCCCCTAGAGAGATTCTGATCGTAACACTTCTTAAGGATAATATTCACTCGGAAATTCTGCTTAAAATTTTTGAAAAAAAAGTTTATATATGTGTTTGAACCACGCACAGTTAATACCGTGTAGCGTTTTTTTAGCCGTGTAGTAATTTCCGTAACCCATGTAGGGTGAACTAGGGCTGTATAGTGGAGCCATCTTGGGCGGCTAAAATAGTACATTTCGATACGAGTGCGAAAAAACTTTTTCTGACGAGTGTGAGTTTGCAGCACGAGCCGAAGGCGAGTGTTGCAATCACACGAGTTCAGAAAACGTTTTTCGCACGAGTATCGAACAAAATTTTATTTCACGAGGTGTGAAAATGGGGGTTTTCGCACGCGAAGCGGGCGAAAAAACCGCCATTTTCCCACCGAGTGACATAAAATCTTATCCGACTAATGGACATTATTCTTTAGCATGGTAAACCGTCTTAGCCGGCTGAGATGGACTGGCTGGCTAAAAATTAGCCGCGGTTTAGCCGGCTAAGATCGGTTGGCCGGCTAATAATTAGCCAAAATATAATCCGCCCATTAGACGGGTAAGATTTTTTAGCCACCTAAGACGGCTCAACTGTACAGCCCTAATGGGAACTAGGACCGAAACAAATTACGAATTCTGTTTGCGAATGTTTTCTCGGGGTACTGTTCTTCCATCGAACGAGATTCATGAGTAAAAAAAAATAATATATATATGTATACATATGTATAGAGTGTTCATTTATCAAGCAGAGGCTCGGTAGAGCAGTCACCGTTACGCTTCACAATTCTCCAGCGCAAAGCAACGAGCGCCAGTCTGGTTTATCTGGCGGTTTTACTAGAACGAGCGACGCCCCTTTGGAACGACGCGACTAGAGCGTAAAAAAAATAAAGATTATGTGATGTCGAAGCTGTGTCTGCACGTAAAGTATGCAAGCGGAGTTCCACAACCGCGACATCGCTCTTTATGCGCGATACGTTGTTTACTGCAGTTGAAACAATCGTATCGGTTTTCTTCTTTTTTAATCGCAGTAATAGACTATAGCGCGACAGAGTTCGTCGCTCCCACAAATAATCGTCAGTGAACGCGTGTCTGCCATACTACATCTTTTTTTTTCGTTCCCAGACCTCCACCTCACTGCGGTTTTCACCCGCGGGATAAGATATTCTATGCCCCTGAGTGTACATGTGCTCGGTGGCTTTAGTTCCGGGGGCTTTAAAAATGCAATGCTGTTCTCTTGGCTCGTGAGCGCGAGAGAGTGCGTCCAGAATTTCGCATTTGTGTGGTTTTACAGACTCCAATGTTATGAAGCCAGTACGCTACTCACCCTTTCAATTTTCACCTCGTGTACACCGGCAACTACCTGCGCCTATTATGCACCGTCACTTGTTCTCGTTTTTCTGACGCAACTTAATATAATATATAATATATAATATATAATATATAATATATAATATATAATATATAATATATAATATATAATATATAATATATAATATATAATATATAATATATAATATATAATATATAATATATAATATATAATATATAATATATAATATATAATATATAATATATAATATATAATATATAATATATAATATATAATATATAATATATAATATATAATATATAATTCGGCCAAATAGTGTCGTGTAAAAGCTTTTTCGGCTGAAGTGGCTGATGCTAATACGGGAGAACGGGATAATCGTGATGAGTGGATAATGGGAGTCACTCTTATTGCAGTTGATCTACAAATGATATCGAAAAGGAACTTGTTTCAGCTCTTCGCTAAAATTGTAACAAGGTAATCCCAGATAGTTTTTTTGCCGACAAACCGCCGGCAAATAGACAGCTTATGTCTGCACGGGATGGCGGAAAAATGTTGCCAATTTTTTTGGCAGCATTCCATGCTGAAAATTATAGATTATTATTAACGAGAATACTTATTTTGCCAAAACTTTCATAAGAGTTACTTTCAAATAAAATAATTACACACGTAAAGGTAAACAATTGAAAGTTCCGGAGTCAGAATTACCGGAGTGTGTACTCAACGATTGACTGAGCGGAGTGCGAGGTTCCGTGGTTGAACTTTGCAGCACGGCAGGCGAACAAAAACCGATGGAAGGTAATCTAACGAAAAAAAAGATGTTCCCTCTTTTAATTCACCCATTATCTATCGGAAATTTTCAGCTTCTCCACTATCGGAATTCTTTCGGTCGCTCATCTTAATTGATGGAAAGAGTATTCCACTCCGTTGAACCGCGAGTAAATGCAGGCTTGGGTTTACAGCTCTTGATCCCGAGAGATACGCGATGCCCCATTGATTAATGAACTTCGACGAAGCGGGAATTTCGTTGAATTTCGTCGCATAGAGTATTTTCACTACCGACTTTAATTGCTCCCTCCCCCCTCCCTCACCACCCTGCCCGGAGGCATTAATATAGCGTGGAAAAATGGCATGAGCTTGTCGGAGAGGATGATGCAGCTCGTGGTCGGGCATTTGCATTGGAAGTCTGCTGTGTCGCATGTGTGGAATTGGTGGAAGCGCAAGCGGCATCGCTCAATGCAGATCCAACAAGGCAGAGGGCAGACCAGTGCATAGCCAGAGCAGCGTTACGTGACGCATTTTTAAAGCTCACCGATCGGTTTTTCGTTAGGGCAGGGGTGGGTTCACGTCCACCAATGGATGACAAACTGATACGCCGCCGTTCGCACAGGGAAAACTGAAAACGAGATACCTCTCGTATCGTCGGGCAGCCGGTCGCTATGACAAACGTTATTTATGACCAGCGGAGCGACTGCCATTCGGGGGGCTTCGAGTCGGGATTTACCTTTAGGAATACGAGAAACGGCACCAACGAAACCAATAGTGCAGTTCTATTTTCTCGACTGTGCCCCGGCACGGTGGCCTATGTTGAGTCACGTGCGTGCCAGGCATTCACGATAGACTTTCAAGAGGAGACTAAAGTTCAACGTAACCTCAAAAATGCATTCAAACGGTCAACACGCTGTGCCGAAAGACAGATTATGCGAATGAATATCTAAATTGTAGGGCAACCTCGGTAACATAGCACGGAAATATTTCTGAAATCTTTCGATAATTTTGATGAAAAAAACAAAATTTCGAGATTTTAATGAAAACGTGTTCAGAATGTTCCAAAACGTCAAAAAATTACATTTAGAAAAAATGTCTGGATGGATTTGTGCGTGCGTGCGTGCGTGCGTGCGGTCGTGCGTGCGTATGTGTGTGTGTGTGGGTGGGTGGGTGGTTGGGTGCCAGGCCTGCGAAATTCAACCGTCTATATCTCAAGAACGGTTTTATCAATCGGGTTGACATTTGGCACGCATGTAGAGCAGTTGAGTGCCTATGTTTGTTACAATTTAGGGAATAATTGAATCATTCGTTCAGATTTTATCAGATTTTGAAAAATTTTTTAAAAGTGTGTTCGCGCTCTAGCTTTCGCAAATGTTGAGTTTTCGCGCTGAAACTTTCTATAGAAGTAGACCAACATCAAACAATGTTCGCTATTCAATTTGAAAAGAATCGATCGAGAGGTCTCGGTTTTGTGAAATTTTAATTTTTTTTTTTTATTGAAAATATTTTACCAATATTATTGGTTTATATATGGTTTGTTTATTTTTGGATATCGACACAATATAAAGTACCTGAGACAGAATGTTCCAGTCCTACGAACGGACTAATTTTTCAATGAGAACAATTTATTAAATGTCGGGGGAATAAAAATTTCTCGCAGGATATGCAAATATCAAAATAATGTAGGGGGCCTTTTTCGAACGTTTCATAGCGAATATGTTTCTACGCTGGCACGCATGCGCAACTTTGAATTATTCATTACGGACGGAAAAACGCGTTCTCGTAGCACATACGTATATAGTATACATACCAGGGCTTCTGGTGGTTCACGCGCTCGCGTAAAGAGTCTCCAAAAGACTTTTAAAAAATGATCAAAGCCAGGGCAGAAGCCCAAAGAGACTTAGAATAATCAGGACCTGGGCAGAAGGTCCTTAAAATGACGGTCTTGCAATTCTAAACTCCACTTAATGGTCATAAGGGATAGAATAATAAGGGCTTAAGACCTCCCCCCTTTAGAATAAGTAAGCTAAGGAAATCCACCCCCCCACCCCCCCGAGCAACACCCCTCCCTCCGTTTACTACGGGCAACCCCGACGCCTCCCCCCCCCCTCCCGTCAATTAGATGGACTTGGAATAATAAGAGGCCCTCCTTTATGGACCGAAGCCTTTATTATTTTCAGTCCCTTTAAAAACCTACCCCCTTGCAATTCTAAGCCCCACTTAATGGACTCGCCCTTATTGTTCTAAATTCCGTAAGTCCATTAAGTGCGACTCAGAAAAAGTATTTGAAAGGACCTGAAAATAATAAGGACTTAAATTCTCCACCACTCCCCCACCCCGACCATTCCCCCTCGATTCTTGTACACAGCGGCGGCGACGGCGACAGTAGCGTGACTGTAATATATAATAGAGACATACATACTATACATGTGCAGAAGGTGGTACATACGCTGCTGATCACAGGGCATTATATCCCAATCGATGGAAGTCTGTGGATGTTTTGGAGGCGGGGTTGGGTAGTTTCAAGTATAGTTAGGAGCACTCCAGTAACAACAGTTCTACCGCTTCACGAGAACACAGTGAGAGTAAGGGCGTCGCCTTTCAACATAGATCGTTGATAATACTTCTGTGTCACCAATATACTGTGTCACTCTCGTTAATAGGGCTGTACAGTTGAGCCGTCTTGGCCGGCTAAAAAATCTTATCCGGCTAATGGACATTATAGTTTGACTGGCTAAAAATCGGTCGCGGCTTAGCCGGCTAAAATCGTTTGGCCTTGCCTTGAGTGAATTTCGAACTGTCTTCCTAAAACCCGTCACGAACGTATAGCATATAAAAAAATCACGTATAGCATATACAATATTCAACTCGAATAATCTTAGAGAAGGTCACAATCAGGTAATAAACGTTCTCATAGAGGGCGCTTATAAGATAAATGTGCACCTTTTAGTTTAACTTCTTACTCCTTTTCGATCAGTTTATACAATTTTCCACGATTTCCACGCGTGCCCACTGAGAATAATATGCCCGTGCAATAACGAAGCTCGTGATGAAGAACAATGTTGCTCGTGCTCTCAAGAAGTCGAGCCTTGCCACGAGCATGATGTGCATCACGCTGCAGGACGGAAGGAACTGAATAAAGTTACTTCTATAAATTAGGGAGATTGAGGCAATGTACATAAATTGAGATCAAAGCACTCGACGTGCTTCGTTGGTAAATGCACTTTAAACCTATTAACCTGCAGGTGGCAAGATGCAATATCTGTGTACAGAAATGGCTTTCATGCTCGGAGTCGACTAAGACGTAGTTCTTAGAGTTCGCATCAACTAAGACACCTTTCTTCGGGGTTCAGAATTGAGGGTTGGCGAGGTTTTGTCCTCGGCTTTGTCTTAAGCTGCTGCGGCACATGGACGGGTGAGACAGAGAAAGAGAAATGGATGGATGTATTAATGACTTAGTAATACTGTGCGGTAAATTACAAATTATGTATAGAAGAAGTATTTTAAAACTAAAATACAATGGTTAACAAAATTGCTGGAATCGCAAAAATTATACGGGTACAGAAAGTTGTGTGAAATCGTTATTGAGCCAAGTGGTTAAGGTAGTCTGAGCGTACGGGCTGACACCACATCAGATTCATAGACAATTGACAAATAATTGCGAACACTTCTCGATCGGACAAGAATCTGTAAAAAATCAAGCATATTGAAGGTGTTGCGAATATTAATTTTGCATAATAATAATTTCAAAATGTTATCAAGAATTATCAAGAAGTTAAAGAACAAACAATCCTTCAACAAATTACCCAGAAATACAACTTGTTAAAAAATGAAACCGATTTGTTAACTATTCTGGATACGGATGCATTTTTCGCATCAATGCCATTTAAAACCGGTTGACGGTTCGGATAAAACGGAAGCATATGCTTTGCTTTTTCCCTAAAAGACTACGGTCTTCGAATCGCATTCATTACAGATTTTAGTTACCGACTGAGTCGTTTCACATGTCCTTAAAGTGGAGATGACGCGAACTAAAAACTGAGTGATAAAATAAAAACTAGATAAAATGAAAATGTAGGTATGTGTGCGTGCGTTCGTGCAATTGGTATTGGTGTCGGCGTATGGTGATGAGGGAACCCATGATCTGAGATTGAGCCACTCGTTTAATCGGATTTCGAAGTGGCACTCTCAGCACGGGGGACTGGTCGACGTTAATCGATGTTGGTTAGCGTCGAGAATGATCGCGTCGAGTTCTCAACAGTCCTTGGAGTTCCGTGCTAGGGGGTGGGGGGGGGGGGGGGGGGTGAGTTACGGGGGTCTCTGCAAACCCCACTGTACTTCTGAGGCCTGTCGCTCATTCGCTCGTTGTGAGTGCGAAGGGAAAAGCTCTCGTCTCGTCGCGTCTCGATCTGCTTCGCAGTGATCGGTCTGCCCAGCCGTGATGGCAAATATTGGCTAGTGCACAAGTACGTAGACCGTGTGCACGTCTGTATTGCCTAACAAGTTGGTAGTTAGTACAAGAGCTTTTGCCCCTGGAGCATCGATCCGGCGATACGGAGGGATGCGAGAGACGAAAGCATGGCGGGAAAGTTGATGTTGAATCACTCAACGAATTTCATGTACCTAAAAAAAGGTTTGGTAAGATCAAAATTGAAAAAATTCTCAAGATGGCCTTAGGTACATAACTTACCGCTAAAATCTCTCTCACTCACGCACGCAACTATGAAGTAACTACATGAACATGTAGCCACTTTAACTACGGGGTTAAATTACACACCAAGGCCGGAGTTTACCGAAGCCCTAGCTGATCCGGGCAACCTGCAAGCCCCGGAAAGCTGCTCAGTTATTTTCTGTAAGTACGTAATCCGCCAAGATAACTTATAAGTAATCGATAAATGGAAAAAATTCTCGGTTGCTTTTTGGTGCTGTATCTAAGAAGCAACATTTCTAGAGGAAATGGGTTTCGTATTTTTTTACACATAATTTATGTGCTTGGTCTATATTTTATTCTTGTCGGTCAAAGTCTGAAGCTTCGATTTCACTATAGTTACATTTTTAAAAAATCGGATTTGTTTAAAAATGATGAAACAATGAACACCGCAGTCGAGCACACCATATATGACGAACTAAGGCACTAAAAATAGGTCCCACGATCTGCGGCTAATTCGAGCCAGCAGCTGATAAATGTCCATAAAGAAAATTAAAACGCATTCGTCAATCGCCAATTACTATTCTATATTTCTTTTTTTTAACATAATCGTATTTCATGAAAGGAACACAGAAAATAATTGAAAAAATTGCGAGGCATCCGAAAAACAACTAAGGAACTCAATGGCGAAGGAATCCAACCCTCAAAAGTCATTGGCAATCCATTTCCAACTATAGAACGAAATGGTTTTTGAGTTCTCCGATCGTCTCCTCAGTGACGAAAGTAAACGACAATTGCAACCGAGATCTTATGTTTCCAATGGGAAAACATTTCCATGGTGTTAATGCGAGGTGAAACAAACTCAGTCGGTAACAAAAATTGTAATTAATAGCATTCGGAGATGGTCGTCATTTCGCGAAAAAGCAAAGTATTAGCGGACGTAGAATTTAACACCGCGTCCGATGACGCTACGTTTTTACCCCAAATGTCAACAATTTTCACATGGTATTGATTCGAAAAATGCAACTATCTCTCTTGCACTCACATGTCACGTGGTACATGTTTCACCTCGCCTTAACATCATGGCTGCGTCCAAATGGCGCCCCTGCCGGACTCTGATTTCAAAACCCTTCAAGCTTCCCTCACGGCTAAGAGGCTTTGCAAAGTCCTCTAGAAGAGCTTAGGCCATGATGAATAATGTACATTTCGTAGTGGGTTATTGTAGCTCGTGCGTATTGAATTGAACAGGCATTTTCAAAATGTTCTTCAGCGCCCCGGTAACCTGGATTAATTTTATAGAAAAGTTTGGTAATAGTGACGGATAATTGGGACGAGATCTTTCCATGTTCAATTCTGATTCACAAATAAATTTTAGTTGACAATAAAAACATTTATAGAATTAGAATGCATAACTAATTTGCGAATGGTTGCAATATTGTGGTTTAAAAATGATAAGTAGAGAATAGAAAATCGTATATTGGTGGACAACATATATTATTGGATACAAAGTCGAATATTGAGAAGAGAAGTCAACGCTTTGGGGACTCTTCGTAGAATGCTTGTCCGGCGATGCGAGGCGTTTTCTCCTAGTACTTAGGATTGATGGGTCCTCCGTGTGAGACTCACAAAGGGTCTTCCATGTCCCTGCCACAAAGGCATCGTTAGGCTGTCTGCTGGGTATGCAGCAGGCGCTCAAGGGACGCCTTTCCTTCAAAAAGTAATATACCAAAAATGAAATTGGAATAAATTGTTCACGTGCACCCCGGTACGAACTGCAAGGGTGCGAAGCACAGGCAACAACAACAACAACAACAACAACAACAACAACAACAACAACAACAACAACAACAACAACAACAACAACAACAACAACAACAACAACAACAACAACAACAACAACAACAACAACAACAATAATAATAATAATAATAATAATAATAATAATAATAATAATAATAATAATAATAATAAAATGACACTGTGCATCGGGAAATTGTAATCGAGTTTGCTCCCGATAAATACAGTATACTATCATTCCGAGGACTTTCCGATACAGCTGCCGTGTGAAGTGGCATATTCACATCCAGATCTATATGGACATTTCGTTTTTACAGTGGCACCTCCGTTAAGTTGTCAACCATAAAGATATATACCTTGAGTTGCAGTACGAACCTTTGAGAGGTTATAATCATAACTTCCTCCCACCATGCGTGTTTGCCGAAGTAGTAGGTGGATATAGGGGAACTATAACTTAAGGGAGTTCGCAAATTAAGGGAAGACCGACTGTACACTCTTCCACATCGTTCCCTCTTCCTCACGGGGCGAGACAGAAAACAACTTTATGACTGCGAAGAGCTAGCGGAAAGCGCGTTTCGATTTTTGCATGTAACGATATATGTAGGTACATATATATTTATATATACATATACATATGTCCATCCACATATTGCCGAGTTTATATTTTGGTACGTCCCTTTTCGTTCTCGATGCGAGTACCTCGTGATTTTATGAAACCAGAATACGTACATAGCTTCAACCGTGTCCGACTGTAATATCAAGTATCCATATGTGCGATATATAACCGAACTGTATATCGATATGATTCTCAGATTCTTATGCATACCACTGGTGTGAAAAACGTGGTCGGGTGCAAGCCTGGAATTCGTTTTTTGGTGAGCAAAGAACGCACTAATTGAAAAGGTGGTCTCGATGGCAGGAGAGGATGGTTTGGGACGACAATGGTCAGTATAATTCCACCGAAATTTATTATACAAGCCGACTCTCCTCATTCCGCACGTTCAATAATTCACAATGTACAACGTTATTCGTCGTATTTGCCGAAATCCTCACGAATGGTTCCGAAAATATGTTTTTAATTAACGACCAAAGTAAACTCTGACAGCTGGCTCTGGGGATCCACAGCCCGTGCCATGTAATTCGTAATAATTTCAATCGAGCCACATTTATGTATGCCCTTTCCGTTTAAGGTATTAAACCTTGGAGATATATATGTGCCTGGCCGCGTTTCTTGGTGTGTACAATAGGCGATATATATACAACTGCGTTACCGCGAGCCCAAATACCCAAATACCCAAATACCCAAGTAAAAAATAGTTGAAACGTTACCTTTTTCAACTTAACATATTTTAAATTAACGACGAAAAAGTGAAACCTGACAACTGGCACTGGCGATTCACAGCCCGTGCCACGTAATTCGTAATAATTTAATTCAAGCCACATTTACGTATGCACTTTCCGTTCGCGTATTAAACCTCAGGCATATACATGTGAGCGGGCGCGTTTCCTGGTGTGTACAATAGGCGATATATAACTGTGATTCCGCGAGCCGGCAATTCGCTGGAAGCGATAACGTGTTCGAAACGAGGTGCGAGGGAAGGATCCTCTATGTCACCCACACTCTCACCGATGGATACTGACACCCATTCATGCCCACCAATACTGTACTGTATAATAATAGATATGGCTGCAGGCTACCCCGAGGATCGAGGCGAGGATGCCTGGTGTCGGATGGGGAACGGAGGTCGTTGCGACAATCCCGTCCATAATTTCCCCGTAATTTCTCCTTCCTTGCGGACCGCTCTGTTGCAATTCCCACCCCCGCCTCCCGACACCCTTTCCCATTATTCATCGTACTTACTCCATTCGCACCCGGCGGGTTCTTCGCTACTACGACTACTACTACAACCGCTTCGACCAGAGTCATACTCCCACTACCACCAACTCACAATCAGCAGGAATACCCGTATTCTCAACAGATGCATTGACGCTGCAACCTCGCGCATCTCGTGGGGATTCGTATTGGGAGGCTACGCTCCTTTCTACCTCCGCGTCTCCATTCGATCTCCTATCTCTTCTTCATTCTCTCAGCAACGATTCCGAGTGTCCTCATCTTTGTCTTATCCTTTCCCCTTGTTCATCTTTACATGGCCGTACGTACAGCCGCGCACACATATACACACACATATACGTAGGTACATAGGTGCATAGTCTCCGCTTCCGGTTTTGCAATTCTCCGTCGGCTCCTCTGGCTCCTCTGGCTCCTTTCGAGCCAGAACGATAACGTCTGGCACAAACCCTGCCGGCTCTGCTCTCAGTTCCGTCTCACCCTGCGCCCTCGATGACTCTCCCTCTATTCACGGCTGCCTGAGAGCCGAAAGCTAAGAGTGAGTGAGAACTCGCCCCCGCTCGTTCCCCCCGCCACGTTGGCAAGCGTACAATCGGGAATTATTTATCATTCCGTCGGGGACGATACTCCTCTAGCGCAGTTCGTTGGTATATGCTTCGCTCCGGCCGTGCCGCCGCCACTGCCGCTGCTGGTTATCGATGCCGCTGGGGATCCTACGGTGCACTACAGTTGTGGGTAAAACGACGCGAGACGCCTGTCAATGTGCCAAAAGTCCGAGGTCACGACGAAAAGTCACGTTGACGATGAGATGTTAGAATAAAACGCAAGTAAATTACCTTCGATCCTCTTTAAAGGCGCATGTTACGGAGACTGTGGAATGGAGGCCAAATCTAGTAACCACTCATGTATCTACAACCTAAATAAAGTAGCCCTAATTTATGAAAAACAACTAATTTCCACGGAAGTTACTTCGCGGAGAAGTATCTGAAAAATATTGTCGACAACTGTAGGAGAAATCACTAACTAACCCTCTTTCACCGAAAAGTATCGAAACACTTCACCTTTTTACCTCGAGTTTGTGAAACAACAAAGTACCAAAGTACCAAAGTACCAAAGTACCAAAGTACCAAAGTACCAAAGTACCAAAGTACCAAAGTACCAAAGTACCAAAGTACCAAAGTACCAAAGTACCAAAGTACCAAAGTACCAAAGTACCAAAGTACCAAAGTACCAAAGTACCAAAGTACCAAAGTACCAAAGTACCAAAGTACCAAAGTACCAAAGTACCAAAGTACCAAAGTACCAAAGTACCAAAGTACCAAAGTACCAAAGTACCAAAGTACCAAAGTACCGAAGTACCAAAGTACCGAAGTACCGAAGTACCAAAGTACCGAAGTACCGAAGTACCGAAGTACCGAATTCTTTGAACGCACATGTACAAATGCTGCGACTTTGCGCATGCAAACTTGAGTACTATATAACGGCATTAAGGTTCCGAAGAATTTCCGAAAAATCCGAAGAATTTTTGCGTATAACACGTATCACCTCACACCCGTATTTCAGGTTCACCTCATCATATCTCGGGAACCGCTGGACGATTATGATCGTAATTAGGCCCTTTGGAAAGCTTGGGCCCGAATTATATCATAAAAGTGTCCATGAAAATTCGATCCGATGCTTCGTTGCCGAGATCGCGCCGTCCGAAAATTAGCGCGCACAATCGAAAAATGTTGGATCGATTGCTGATCGCGATCATCGTACACAAGAATCCACCAAACGAATGTGTTCGAAATTAAGCGAACTGGAAAGCTTGGATAGACATTCTATAGTAAAAATCTTATTATTATTTCGATCCGATGATTTATTTGTGAGATAGCGTAGAGCAAAGAAATACTTCCGGCATTTTGGAGTATAACTACTTGGTAGCGTCCTTCGCTCGCTTAAATTTTTTTTTTTAAAGTACTTGGCGTCGAGACGCTACCGCGTCTCTTGATTTTTTCTCTATCTTTGATCTAAGTATGTTAATTCTCGATTTGAAGATCAATTTCGCCAGCTCTCCCGTAAGCGCCGTGTAACAAGACCGATTTTCAAGATCTAATTATTCATTCAAATGGTCGGTAAAAGCCTTCGAGATCTTGTATAAGTAAAATTTGACAGTTCAATTACAACATGTCAAAAGTTTATGCACATGACTTTGGATTGCCTTCACGACATAACTACCTTAATCTCTGATCGTACATGTAATTGACGTAAATGAAAACAATGAGTTAACGGAAATTGCGATCGGGAATATCAAATTGTGGGATAACGAACGAAATACAAAAGTTCCGTCTTGAAGCTTCATTATTATAGGCAGAGCTAAAATCCAGGAAGCTTGTATGAAAGCGATTCAACGCGATTAGGCGAGTTCTGTAACATTTGTGGCGTTGGCGCCTTACGTACACATTTCTACATGGATTCATCTGTATGGTAGCAGAGGTGGAACTGGACTGGTTTACGGTACGCTACCTCGACCTCTGCTTATTATTACCACTGTACAGTGAAATCTCCGCTAATGTGGGTTTTCCGTTGCTAAACTATCGTGATAAGAGGAGTAACGGAAGGGTCTATATATGAGCCGCGTGGGCGGCATCTTGCTATGAAGAGAACCAATGACCAAACCCCGCAGCGTGCGGCGGCGCAGAGAATTTTTCCGGAATCGTGCACTAAAGGAGTTTTCACTGTATATCCCGGGTAAAAGCTGCTTAGTTACCAGGATTAACGATTACGCGCGCCTCGTAAAGTTCGTCCATTGAAAGGATTACGTCGAGGCAGCAGCATAGCCGAGACACGCTGGTTTGTGCGACCTCTTGCTCCCTCGCTCATTTGCCTGTTCCTCTTTCTGCGAGCTTGCTGCATCGCAACCTACCAACGAGAATGCGCTCAGCCTCCATCCGTTTCATACAATAAAGGTTAAATGCCTCGATGCATTGCAGCCGTTGCGAATCGGGCAGTTGCACTTGCCCGATCTATCTTTGTGCCAGTTGATCTTATTAATCCTGACTATAATCATTCCGATAATACTCTGGTATCTTGACCGACATCGGTGGATGCGCGGTTGGTGAACGGCTCCGGTGGTCTCCCAAGTAAAGCTAGATCGTTCGCGGTCAGTGCTTGGATGGGTGACCGCTTAGCCGTGCGCTAGCTGGCGCATCGACCGTTGACCGGGGGCGCTTTCTTCTGAAACTTTGGTGTTTCTGCACTTTGCTCAAAAATACCGGAGGATCAGTAGAATATGACCGTCACGGGTGTCCCGGCACGGGATTTCCGTAGTGTCCCCGTGTCCCCGGCAAATGCGGTACAGTGTACCTAAGTCGGCTACGGACACACTAGAAGTTAGGTAGCTTAGCTGAGTGCGGGCAGGGAGTGCTAGGGGGATCGGGATGGGGTTCCGTAAAAACCCAGAAGTGTATACGGTAGAAAAATGGAACAAATGCTCTGGTATCTTAACGCGTGGAGTAATTCTTATTTCTTAAAGTACATAAAACATAATGGAAGTTACTAACGATAGAACTGCTTGGAACTCCGTCTTGCCTTCGAGTCGAATATCGACAACGCTAATGTGTAAGATCGAAATGTGTGACAGATCGAATGGCATGCATGGAAATACTTACCAATGGTCCTGTGGACAATCGGGTTGTATAATAATCTCGGAGTGAGCAGTCAAGAGTTCATGGGGTAACGAATGGAAAAAAAGAACACCCAAATACCCAAGCAAATTTTTTTTCGTGCAGCACTCGTCCATTACTCTTTCGATAAAGCTTCGTCTGTGAGGACGCCAAAATTAGTCATAATACTTCCTTACTGGATTATTTATGCGGGACGTTATACATACGAAAGCGAAATCCCTTTCAAGCCTTGTTTTTTTTAATTATTATTATTATTATTAAAAATGCTCTTGTAAATCAGGCTTTTCCAAGATTCCAAGTTTTTCCAAGATTTCAAAGTTAGTTTTGAAGTGGTCGGAATGATTATATCTTCACTTTAAACTTTAAGTCTTGCTGGTTCAGAACCAGTGTAATCATGCGGATCGCCCTATATTTTCATTCCCGCCGCCGCTCAAAGTTACTACGCAAAAATAGTTTAATGACAGTGATCGTGAGGAGCTCGCGGGACTTTTTATGTTCTTATTTTCACAACTGCTGATCCTTTGCGCGGAGATTACCGTGTACTATAATATCGTAGATACGGGATATTCGATATTGAACACGTTAGTCAAATATCTCGACAACCGAAAAAGTTACAAAAAAAGAGTATCAATCAATAAGATCACAATTCATCCCCTTGGGGTGTATATATATTTTTAAAAAAATGTGATTCCCAAAATTTACGAACATTCGGACGTCTCATCTTTGCTCAAAGTTAATAAGAAAAAAAAACATCATTAGAATCAAAGGACAATAATAATACAGGCCAGCGGGGCAAAACGAATGCACGGGGCAAGACCGGCTGTACAAAAAAATATACGGCACATACTAATGAAAGTCTCATTTCAAACGCATCTAACCCTTGCACACTTACCACATCGTGGCAAGTAGTATAGCTCAAGCTAGGAGGCACACCGCGTGCGTGACGTCGGCCAACCGCGAGCAGTCGTGATTATGCCGGCGGTGAGCTTTTGCGGCCGCGTTACAGTGGCTCCTCTCTCACTACCTACGCATCACAAGCCTGTGGCTCGACCGTCGAAAGTTAGCGGTGGGATTAATAAAACGTTTGCCGAGTCTGGAGAGAGCAAACCCTCCAATCCAGCACAGCAGTCGGAAATGCCAAGCATTCGCCCAGTCGAGCTGCAACTTCAACTGCACTGCGTGTGCTGCAGAAAATCTACTCGCTTCCCCATGATTTTCTTAAGGAGCTTACTTCCGCGTGCAGATTCCATCTCGTACCCGGAAAAACTGAGTAAAAAAATATCGAGTCGGACATAGCACACACATATATAAAAAACAAAAAAAAAAACAAAAAACATCGCCGGTTCTCTCATGAAAGAATAAATCGAATAAATCGAAAGCAGGAAATAATAACAAAGTAGATGAAGGTAAGCAGGGATTCTGCGAAGGGAATCTAATGGATACGTAAAGAGCGGTCCCGCACCGGGGAATAAGCCACGACGGTCGGCGGAGCACGTACGTATAATTTTCCCCGATGCCACGACACGTAACCGTCGCCGGAAGGTGCACACAGCGAAAGCGTTCTGTGCTGTCCAAGGGCCTGGTCTCAGTGTAGGACCGAAAAGCACACGGGGGACGAGCGGGTGAGACACGGAGGTCACACAGAAGCACACCGTGCGGAACCTGCTTAATAGAAACATTGGGCACGTATCTCGCTTATAACGCGCATCGCTATGAATTTCGTGGATTATATTCCGCGCTTTTCCACCGAGCTGGGAGAACGGGGGCGGCAACGCCCCCGAACCGCGCGCATTGAGGACCGAGCGAATTTTCAAGATCTGCATGCAAAATGCAAACTCTTCGAGGTTCGTCGGTTCGATAGCCGAAGGGCTTGCGGGTACTTGCTGCTTTATCTTGTCGCATTGCGCTGAGTTAACCGTCGACGTGTTTTATTTTTCTGCTTCTCGTTGCTCTACTTAGCCCCCGATACAATAGCGGTTCGATGGACAATCACCGCAGTTCTCGTAGAATAACAAATCGGGGAATGATAATAATATCGATAAAAAATTCATCAGGTGGTGAGCAGCTTCAGATACGAGAGGAATACGATAGAAAATATTTTTTGGTGTGAGTGTGATGTAAAATCGACCAGAATGCGTAATGGCTTATTGAGAATTCCAGAATTCGGTGAGTCATCATTGATTGGGCATATTCTGAAATTATATTTTTGTTTTTGCAATGGCAACTTATAGTGTCATGATAATCGACAAGATGAACAAATCATTATTTTGAACCGGTTTGAATCGATTTCTAAAGCCCCTTTTTTTTTTTTTTTTTTTTATTTGTTTATAGTATAGAAACCCAGTTCAGGGTTTATTTACACTGTCGAATATAATGTCTTAAAGCTATTGGTTTACAAACTAGAGTACAATTTACAGTCAGAATTAAATTTTCAAGTTACAGGCCTTCTAAAGCCCCTTTAGTCTCCCTTAAAATCTCGATATTTGTAAGTCCCCCTTGCCTGGATTATTCCAAGTCCCCTTATTTATTGCCGTACGTATCCAAAGTCTTGATTATGGCCGTCAATGATTACATGAGCGTCAACGATAGATGCAAGGGTGTCAAGATCAACTGTCGGGAGAGGAAAGTGATTAAATATAACGTTAGGACATAGTCCCGAAGGAACTTCGTGCCAGCTAATGCGAACGCTGCAACAAATAAATTAATTGTCTCTTAGTGCCCCCCGCCGCCGCTTGGGCCCTGATTATTCTAAGCCCCTTGGAAGTCTCCTTGAGCTTTGATTATTAAATCATAACCTAGGAGTCCCACATTCTTGATGATTATAAGTCCCTATGGAGCCCTCTTTAAACCCCGATTAGTCGAATATCCCTTAAGAGACACCCCTCCCACCCTTAGTTTCTAATTATTCTAAGGGTCGAATTTTAAGACATTAGTTTGAACTTGAGATCGCACTTAATATCATATCATACTCTGGCTCGAACTTCATTGCGTACTTAACATATATCTTAAGTTCGAATTTGATTTCGTGCTTAAGTTTGATCTTAACTTTGATCTTGAGTTTGATCTTAAGTTTGATCTCCAGTTTGAAATTGAGTTCGAACTTAAGATCAAACTTAAGCACACAGTGAGGTTCGAGCCAATCTTCGATCTTAAGTTCGTTCTAAAAAGCGACCATAAGTTCAAACTAACGTCTTAAATTTTTACCCCAAGTTTCTCGGAAGTCCCCTTAGTCCTGATTATTCTAAGACTCTCTGCGAACTCCTTAGTGTCCTACACTCCCGCCCTTGGACCTTGATCAAGCTCACTGGTTAACTATTAATGTTCTAAAGAGCCGATAAAAAGCTATGCACATATAGCTACATATTAAAATGTAGAATAAAATATATAACACCTCGATCGTATCACAATATGGTGGATATCCAGATTGGAGAGTAAAAAGTACAAATGATAAAAAGTAAAGTGGTAAAAAAGGTCCAAACAAAGGAGACAATCAAGAGTACAGGTGTACATGGTAATTATATAACTGGCATTAGGGACGTTCGATAGCGTCAAAAGCAACGAACACTATTTCTTGATCCTCTGGCAAGTTCGTAACGTAGAGATATACGTAGAGCGTGATCAAATATCATTCGCGAGGGTTTTTTTTCGAACTTCAATAACAGTCGCGCGATGACATCGACCGTCAGTGGGTGAGTGAAAAAGTGAAGAGTCGCAACACGTTTTACCCAAGTCGTCAGCGCGAATCACGTGAAGCAGCGCGACCCTTCTATTCAAATTTGTGTCGTGCCCTGTTGTGCTCTGAAAACATGACAAAATATTGAGAATATTTTCCTTCCAATAATATTCGTATAGCATATGCCGTTTAGTACGTCACAACCAAAAAAATATACTTTTTCCAAAAAAAAACAGTAAAAACCGGCACGCCAACTACTTAAAATTAGTTTCCTCTTAAAAAAAGAAACGATGCTTACTTCACTCGATGTGAAAACGATGACTCACCTTGAGAATAAAAATCTGAAACGATACTCGTGCGAAAAACTTTTCTTAACTTGTGTAATTGCAACACTTGTCAGACAAAGTTTTATCGCATTAGAACCAACGCATGTGCATTAAATCTCGCTTTCCATTCCTGTGAAGTGAGCACAGAAAGGCACTTTTTGGTATCGCGTGCGAGAAAAATACTGCGCATGCGTACAGACGCAATATGGTATTTTTTCTCGTACCAGTACGAGAAAGTGCCTTTCTACGCACAATTCCCAAAATCGAAGAGCTCCATTTTCGTGAATTTGTTAGGAAAAGACATATGAATGGTAGGGGCTGTTTAGCGCCACGTACAACTACTTCAACTCGTCACGCTTGATCGCAAACATAAAATTAACATAAGATAAAATAAAATAAAACAAAGACACTGAACAGGGGCTTTCTATGCCGTTGATATACAAATAACTAGTATCGTAACAAGCTCTTTAAAAAGAAAATTGAAAATAAATTAAATCATATGTGCCAAGACATAGAGTTGTAAACATATACATGTATATATTTAGTATTGTAATTACCCATTCAGAAATTCACTCTGATAGAAACAGAGAGAGAGTATTATGCGACGAACGCTTGCGTAGTAGATGCGCGGAGGTTACGTTACATTACACTACACAACTGGATGATCATTTCAGATTTCTCACGGGCACGATGATCATAGCGTACCATCTGCCGAACGGTTATTATTCTATCTGGGCGCGTGGAAAGCTTGTGTCCGAATGATGTAATAAAAGCGTTGTCGAAATTCCGATTCGATACTTCGTCTTCAAGTATCATCGATCGCATGGATTCGCTTGCTGCATATTGAGTTATCCACACAGTAGCGTTTCGCTTTAAAAAAAAAAAAAAAAATAGTATACATACCATTGGTTGAAGCATAATTGTGCTTGCAACCATGATTCTTTTTATCACAGTCGTACACTGAGAAAAAGAAATGGTTGGATTAAGCAAATGCGCGGTGACATACGTTCAAAGGTGTATTTTGTTGATACAACAAAAATGTTTGTTTCAATCGACAAATTGTTAATAAATTGAAGCAAATAATCGTTTAACAAAACAATGCTTTATTGGTACCAAACAAATTACAGCTTTGAACGTATGTCACCGCGACTTTTGGTTAATCCAACCATTTTTTTTTTTCTGAGTGTAATTATACAATGTAGACGTTCCCCCTGGGAATAATTTTTCATGGTAAAAAGTCAATAATGTTGCTTTTACTATGTAATTTTTTCTCAGTGTGGTAATTGTGTTAACGCAAAATCCACTGCAGGTCATCATTGCGTCCACTTATGGAAAGTTCGTACGGTTATTGCCGGAACATATTGGATGAGCTTACCTGGTACGTATAGTGTAGTTGAACGGAAGCTTGTTGTTAGTTAGTTAAGCGCATAGTGAGTAAAATGGACGGTAGGAGTTGAGGAAGCCGGGCGAGCGGAGTTCGGGAAGGGAGGTTGGTTTAAGCAACGATATCCCCAAAGTCAACGATGCTCGACCCCGGGGTTAACTGCCGCGGAGGCGAATATGCGCACCGGGATCGATCGCGGTTTAGTTGAGAACCCTGCAATTCTCGGTTGGCGGTAGTTCGTGCGTGTGTTTTGCGAAGAGCGCGAAGGACGGTATGAATGGAGAAAGGGGCGTAAGAGACAAGCGATAAAAAAAAAGAATGCTGCCAGTGCTACCGTGCGAATAATCCATGAGTGTGTATCGCACACAAGGCTGCAGGAAGCTGAAGACAGGTTGGAATTCTTAGGATCGAGGCGATGAAATTCTTACTCCCTACTGTATGTGGTATACGCAATAGGTCCCGCATTATTTATAAGTTAACGTTGACTATATATGATGCCGCTTCTTATGGATACCACTATTATTGAGTACTATGTCGAAAAGGCAATGGAGTAACGGCCGGCCACTAAATAATAATGGCTGTTTTATTCTCGACTTCTCGAGCATATTCGACTTTGTTCAAGACTGAATGCTGTATTGAAGCGATCAATTTTCATGGTGAATCGTGACGATTGTACGTGGAGGTCTGGTAGGTACGTTGTGTAGTTCTTCGAAGCATCACTTTGCATCGTCACTCCACCAACTTTTCCGTGCAACTCTTAGTCCGAATAGTGCGTCGGAAACTCGAGGGTGTGTAACAGAGGTGCATCTCGGTAGTCACGAGAGAATCTCGAATATCACAACTATACAGAAAACATTCCCACCCCTCCCCATAAGTGACTGTGCAAAGAACTTTATGCGTGTTTTATTGTACTCACGAAGTAACTAACTTCACCGACAGGTTGAGACAACCTTATGTTGATAACTGAACCTCTCGATGATTAAGCCACCTAAATCGTCATTGAGCCAATCATATTTGTTTGGGTCAACCTCTCATGTGTGTTCGTGCCATCCCCGATTTTTCTCTCAGTGTAAGGATAAAGTAAACAATATCCTGTGAAATTGTGGGCTTGTGAAGTGCTGCCACAGTTATTGAGGAGGCTTTGATTCAGAAAATACTTAGTCCAATGACCGCCTGGGACGGCGGTCCCAGGTGAGGAGACTCTGAATGATCAGATTCTTAGGGAGGGAGCAGGCTCTTAAGGACCAGAATATTAAGATCTGGAAGTGGATCTTGGGCTTGAGGGTACTTGGATTAATCTGAACCTGCGAGGCGGCCGTACGTTAGTTTAAGTCTACACATATATTATTCGTGAGTACTTTCCGCGGTACTCACAACTTTTCCTCCTGAAATGGCTCGGCTGTAACGGACGTATGTCTGGTGTTCTAGGGTCGCTGCACATCCGATATATATTCCTACAGAATTATCGGAGTTGGAGATGTGGAGTACCTGATGAGATTAGATTTGCAGAGCATCCGATCGGGTCAGACGGTGGCCCGTCGATAAATAAAATAAAGAGGTGAACCGAGAATTCCACTCCACGAGTAGGGACCGGAAGAATATCGTGTGGCGAAGAGCAAGACGTCGCAGTCGTAGGTTAGTCGAGGTCTCCGCACATCGATAAAAAGGGCTTGAGGGGCTTGAGGCAAGGATAAAACGACGAAGAAGAGTCGAAGACCGGCACCATAAGCTAGCCGATCTAATAAATTTCACATCCGCAGTTCAACAAGCCTCCGACTATTTCCCGCGGTGGTAGTCCTGCGACTGATGAAAGATGCCACCTCCCTCCTGTCCCATCCTCCGCTGCCGTGGAAACGGCCATGTCTCCGAACAAGTTCAGATTCGTCTTGACGATCGACGAAGCTGCAGTTGACACGATAATCTCACGAAGTTGGTCTAGACTTCGGCACCTACCTACACGTACACTCTGCCCCCAGTCGTTGTGTGCAGCGTAATATCCAATATACTCGTACCAAGCTCCCACGCTCCGCACAAACCGGAAATAGGTGAGCTCTCGGAAAACGAAAGTAGATTCGTTGGTGTTGGAATTGTCGTACTCGACAAGCACAGCACCTTATAGAACCGACCGAAAATTATGCGCTAAGACAAAATATGTCCACGACGGAAAGTTAGTGTTACAAAGAATCATCGTTCCTCTGCGGTCACCGATAGGTATAGCTAGGGAAGGGAGGCGAAGAAAATAAAAGGCATGCAGAGCTGGAATGGTCGAATAAAAACTCGTAGACGAAGCTAGAAATGGAATCCTAAGTATTTTTATTTATTTTTTTATATTAGTTTTTCCATTAGAAGCTCCCATTTGCACAATTGGTCTAGTCGTCCGGTATAAGATTTGAAATGAACGCCGTCGTGGTCGAGTTCGGAACGCGGTCCCCCGGGGCATTAATGGGAGTTCCTGCGGGAGAGACGTCTCTCGTTCGATCCAGTACGACCGCGACCAGATCTGGGCAAATACACTAAGTATCTGAAGTGCGTATCGAGGTACACGCTTAAAGTACGAATTGAAGTATTGAATACTTGAAGTACATATTAAAGTACTGACTCCTTGAAGTAAGTGCTGAAGTACGCCGTACTTTAAGAGACAAGTGCTTGAAGTACGTAATGAACTACCAAGTACCCAAAGTACGTATTGAAATGCAAAGTGATTGAAGTACGTATCGAAGAAGTACCAAGTATTTGAAGTATGTATTGAAGTGCCAAGAGCTTGAAGTGCGCTTTAAAGTACCCAGCACTTGAGTAATACTTGAGTACTGGTAAAAGTTAAGTGCTGGAGTTCAGATTACTGATGTAACATTCAGACAGGAGTTCTGGGTATTGACGCCGTACTCGATACTTCAATACGTACTTCGAGTACTTAGTGTATTTGCCCAGCTCTGATAGACCAACTGACCAACTGTTGCTCCGCTGGAGGAAGTTTAGCCCTGGTCAGAGAAACCGGAGTCACGCCCAGCGTCCGTGTCTACGTGACTACCGGGGAAACCAGAAGGTGGCATGTGCTTTCAACACACACAGTGTTGGGGTCAGAAGCGGGCTGAAGATCCTCATGGAAAGCGTCAGATAGGATGAACCGCCCAAACGGTGAGGGTATATGGAAAACCTCTCACTGCAGACGTATCAATTCATATGAATAAACAGGGATGAATACTTGCAATGATCAGTGACAATACCACCTATTGACTTGGTCAAATGCTGGAGGAAGGTGGCTATGTTAGAGACACCCGTGCCATTAACTGGTCAGTTCACCTTACGTGTGTCCTGCACTGCTTTTGTATCGTTTCCTTTTTATCCGCGGTAACATCCCCCAAACGTCCCCTGCCCAGTCTTACGTTACTTCTTATTTTCATTGCAATTTATCTCATCGTATAGTGGGCAAAGGACGATAACGGGAAGGCGGATGATCGGTCTTGCATTTCCTTTCCTTTTCTCCTAGGTTGGATAACAGTCTCTTCCGTACAAATGTGGCCCTATCAGTATATGTAGTGTCGTATTCATGTCGTATATGTTTGTGAGAGGGAGAAAACGGATATGTGCAGAATTCTGGCTCGGTGGAGTTCTCGTCGATGGTATACGACACAGACGCGGGTGACTGAAGATGTGTTTCCTGTCTGTGCTGAAGGGGCCCAGAACGAGAGGAAAAATTTAGAGTGTGCGTGGACTGCAGAGACGGTCGGAGAACCACGAGAATCGCATTGACGGCCGTTATTGGATCGTATCCCAACCAGCCACAATGAAAGCCTGCAGCACTACCAATTCAATTATTTTAACTAGCCTCTGGGTTCCCGGACCGGTGAATAAATAGCGTTAACGTCCCTCTCACCCCTGTACTCTGGTTTTATTTTTCGCAGCGAGTGACTTGGCAATTCTCGTTCATCATCTCGTGGGAGAACGATAAATTTATTATTTTTTGCATCAGGAAATGGCGATTTACCTATTTTCTGCTTGCTGCTCGCAGGTAAGGCCCGGAATAAATCTGTCATTGGCCGTCAGTCCATCTCGTGATTTCCACTTCGTACTATTCAAAATTCTGTTAATGTGCACACATCCCTCGGGATTTCCACTTCATACTATCCCGCGTGCGTTTGACCGACGCTTGGAGTATGGAAATTTTTTGGAAATTTTTTGGAAATTTTTTGGAAATTTTTTGGAAATTTTTTGGAAATTTTTGCCATCGATGTGTTTCCATCAACGCTTATGTCGTTGACCCTCTGTTCGAATGCCAATGAATTTTAACAATACCACATTACCCTTGTAAAAATTGAGTGTGCAATTATGAGTACTCGAGCTGACTCGGTCGGTAATACAAAATTATCATTAACTTTTTATTACTTTTAACGATGCTGATCATTTGCGGTCAAGAGAAAATTCTTACATTAAGCTGAATCGGGCTGCGCTTCGTGTAAGAATTCGCCTTTGACCGTCAATGATTAACACCCGCCGGGAAATTTAATTAAAGTTTTTGTTACCGATCAACAAAGTTGTTGTAGTGTCGGCTACAACAAGGTCAACAATCTCTCGGTGTCTATGAGTGAAAGTATGTAAAAAATTAAAATCTATTCCAATCCTCATTACTACTTCTTTATCATTTTGAACCAAGAAATATATATATATTTTTTTTATTACAGATTTAAGTTTTGATGTCCGTAGAACACAAGAGACAATTAACAATGCTCTAATGTATATTAGTGCATACTAATGCCCTACTGATACCCAACATTAACATTAACATTTAACATTAAGTAACATTTTAGTGACCAGTTATCAACTGGGGAATTTCTAACTATCAGAAATTCCATTGGTAAAGACCATTAATAACGTTTTCGTCGCATGCAAATGGTACGATTATTGGTAGGCACCCGTCAATTATCTCGAACATACTCGTGTTAGCAACAATAACCGATACGAGTTACCCGAGAAAACAATACATTCTGAAATAAAAGAAGCCCGATACGACAGTATGTTGAAAATTGACAATTTTGAACAAAAAATGTCCACCGTGAACGTAGTGCGAATTATCAGTCAATCAATTAAAGGGGTGAGCGTGGCCGAGTGGATCGGGGCGCGCTACACACGCAGTAGGCCCGGGTTCGATTCCCGGCAAGCACCAAGAATTTTCTGTGGTGTTTTTATCTGCGTAAAAGTGGTTCGGATCCCACTATGATAGTAGGGCCAGAGGAAAAGACCAGTGCCTCGATATGGGAAACCGAAAGACTGGGGAAAGTGTCGCGGGTTCGATTCCCGAGACTGAAGTCCCGTAGGTGAAAGGAAAACGGACGGGGACGTAGCTCCGCAGATAGGACGTACGAACTAAGACTATATCCGTATGTCCGGGTCTACTGAAACCTGACGGGGCGCGACGAAGTTCCGGGCCCAAGAATCGAACTGGCGACAACGGATAAGGAAGGAGGAGGAAAAAGTGAAGGAGCCCGTAACCCTTAGGGTATCGGTGTAAACACACAATACC
Organism: Ichneumon xanthorius; assembly: GCA_917499995.1. Lineage (NCBI taxonomy): Eukaryota > Metazoa > Arthropoda > Insecta > Hymenoptera > Ichneumonidae > Ichneumon > Ichneumon xanthorius. The sequence goes on along the minus strand of OU824200.1, from coordinate 15,719,770 downwards.
CAATCAATAAATTAAAATAAAAAAATGTACAGAGATGCGTTGCGAAATATTGATGATCAGAGTTTATAGAATTATTTGGTTTTTGTCCGATATAATTAAAATGATATATCGCAGTAAAAAAAAGGTTAAATGAAAAAGAATATGAAATTAGTTTCTGATGCAATAATATGTCAACCTGGAAAGCCCGATAAAGCTCCCGATTCTCAAGAATCAGAAGCGAAAAGTTACGCAGAAGCCGGAGCACCGGGCGGGGAATAGGTACTGGTAAAGGTTGAAGTAACGAGATAGACATTATGCGAGTGCACGAAACGCTGCGCCGCAACACATAATCTCTAAACAGTTTGGACGCTGAAAAAGATTTTGATCTTCGGGGAGAGGGTATAATTCTCACTATTATTCCACCTCTACTAAATAGCCCAAGTGTTCTGAATAATGCATGTATGCACAGTGGAACGTAGACAAAATCCTGCTGTTGCAGCACTGTTGTCAGCAGCGTAAGTAGTGCATTAACATTTTACAAGCTCATCTACCAACTTGAATCTGTGTGGTTGCGATTCACACGCATGACCGCGAAAGCTTCCGCGTGCTCTAAACTCAAAACGAATTGCTGAAATTAGACTGAAAATTCCTTAGAACGACGTTCTAAGGAATTAAATCTTATATGGATGTAACTATAGATCAAAGAATTTACGCATATGATAATGAAAAGTAAACAATTGTTTTTATCAGGGGCGTGTAATAATGTGAAAAATGCGACGTATTATTTATTTGTTTATTCATTCGTTCAGATGAGTTTTTTAGTTTTAATAAGGTATGTTATATATGCAATTATTGCACTGGTAAAATATTTTAATGGTAAATATGCGTTAACTGCTCATTTGTTTTAATTATATTTTTTGTATTCGGGGAAATTCGTTCTATAAACAAATAAAAAAAGAGTCGATTTAGATATTTAATAACGCTTGGTGTTGTGGAAAACGAGATTACTCACGATAAGTCTCATTGAGCACATTTCGCACCACAGATGCAGAAACAAACTGGAGCGCTCAGTTAACCGAATGTGATTTTCTGGCAATGAAATAATTCTACAAACAACAGTTGGTTATAAATAATTTGTTATCAAAAGGACGTGAATAGCCTCGCTATCCATTGTGAATCTTTTACGAGCAATTTTATAATTACTCTCTGTTAGGGCAGCGACGAGCTACAGTGGCCGGTAAAATGAGATTTTTTTAATGAAAATATTGAAATTATGACATTGAATAGTGAATATTGAAGGTTCAAAATAATTGTCATACGGTAGACTATTATTTTACATGTGTTTCGTTATATCGTGATGCGCATGGATGTGTGCCACGGTACACTGAGAAAAAAAGGAAAAAAAAAACAACAAAAAAACCAAAAAAGGGAAAAAACCAAAGAAAAAACGCCTTAAAAAATGGGATATGATCCCCCCGTCGAAAAAAGTGAGCGTGACACTTATCCAGCCTGCCATCATAAAAATAATTATGCAAAAAAAAAATACATTACTCGGAAAAACCAAATATTCACATAAAAAACCCAAAAAAAGAGGGGGAATGAAGACCCTCCCCTACCCTCCCGTTCCCCCCAAAAACAAAAAAGTTAGCTTGTGACTTACCCAGCCAGCCATCATAAAAATTACATAATACATAGTAATAGCAACAATACTGACTTTTTACCATACTAGCTAGAACCCCCAATCTTTTTGATATTATCTTTTTTTTACATTCACTCTTATAGACTATGAATTCCGAAATCTCGAAAATATAGCATATAGGAGTGATTTCGGATTTTCGAAATCTACTCTGATATGCTATACGGGATTTAGGACTTTCGAAATCCACTTCTATATACTATGAAAGCCAAAAACTCGAGAATATAGCGTATGGGAGTGATTTATGATTTCGAATTCGACTCCCGTGTGCTTTTCGGAATTAGTTAAGGAAACTAATTCCGAAATATGGAATTAGTACTATACGGAATAACAAGGAAAATAGTTAAGTTGCGGGGTAATTTGTTGAATAATAATTTTTATCTTCAATTTGTTAATGACAAATTGGAATTATAATTTCACAAAAACAATCTTTGCAGCACCTCCCATACACTTGATTTTTTTCAGATTTTTATCCCATCGAGAAGTGTTCGAAATTTTCTCTGAAACTCACGTTTGGTGGAACTGTAGCGCAAGTACCTTACCTTACATTACGAATTACTACCTTAATTCGAGCCCGGACGTCGAAGCTCTCTCTCGTCTCCCTACAGCGGCGATACCTCCCTTCACGTAGTACTACAACAGATTGTAGTACTACGTTTCAAATTTTTCTTCATCTTATTAACGTGTGATTCTTTCTTTAATATATCGTTTTCTTACTGAACTACGATAAATACCAATATACCCACTCACGCGCTGCTCAACCTCCCGATATGCCAAAATTAAGTGTCAAACGGCACAACACGGCCGAAGTTACTCGTCGAACGACTCCAGATTCAGACTCTTACAGCAGCCAATCAGGGAGCATTTCTTAAATGCGAGTTATTTTAGACATGGATTTTTTGAAGAGGGATTGAAGAGGGAAAAAAAATAGTTCCCAAGGGGAACATTTACATTTTACAGTTACGGCAATGATAAAGAATCGTGGGTACGACCATAATTATAGATTAACCAATTCAATATATACTGTAAGAAACTATCTACATAGACGTTTACCCTCGAAACTATTGGTTATAGTGGGAAATAGCATAATTTTTCTCAGTGTATAATAAAGATCCGCGAAATTTGAAAATTTACCCCGACACGGAACGTAAGTCGCGTCACGGTATTAAAAAACTTTGGAAACAATTGGCATGGTTCAGGTACGACCGTTATTGAATTGCATCGTACACCGTTCGCGGTATGCATACCGTCTACGGGGGGTAGCGTCGATAGTGACGTCCTTTTTATTTGCCCGAAAGAGAGAAACAAAACGGGAGCCGATAACTGGTACTTGACTGGAAAGAACCGTGTAACCATATATAATGTGCCGCATGCACCTGTACGCTCCACGTTTGCGCAGTTTTACGAAGGTACACACAGGGTCCCGGTGTGCACGGACGCAAGCACGATGTATCAAACCTGCATAAAAATTGCCTCGATACATCAATGCGATTGCTTTTCTTCCAGGAAACCGGAAAAATTGAGTGGCGTCTCGAAAAGCTACGGTAGCTTCGAGCACCTTCAAGGAAACCCGGAGCCGCGGGAAGATTGTGAAAAAAATCAATAGAGGGCGGATGAAATAAATAACAATTCTGTCTCGGCGTGCACAGTAACTTCGATATGTGTGGACGCGTCTACCGGACTGTCTGAATTTATTTATTTACAAATATCGCTGTAAGACGGGTATTGAAAGTTGGGATCACTCGAATGGTTTCCCGAAATATAAATACTAATTAACTTATTTATTACTTATAATTAATAAATATAATTATTAAACGAGGTTTTAATTTTTGTTCTCGACACCCTTCTGTTGGGTATATCGTTTGTTTCAAATATCAACTGACTTCCGATTTCGAAAATATCGACTTTCTACAAAATTCGAATTTACATTTTGTCGGTTGTAAAACAGTGTGAAAAAATCTGTAGAGGGTTTATCTGTATTTAAAAAAATAAAAAAAAATAATCTGAAAACGTGTGACGCTTAAAGTGACATAGGGTAAGCCTATAATCTGGAAGGGACTTGGTATAATCAGAGTCTGGGACGACTCCTGACCAGACTTTGACTCAATGGCCATGTATAATAATCACCGTCTAGGACAGCTCTTGGGGAGACTCGCCGCGAGGTGTTTAGAATAATCAGGTCCTAGGGGAGGCCCTTAGGGGGGACAAAATAGTTAGGACCTGGGCGTGGATCCTTAGGAGACTTAGAATAATCAGCGCCTGGGATAGGGTCATAAGGTGGATATCGCGGTCGTCCACTCGAACAGTCTCGGGTAAAGTTATACGTGCACGTATGGATACATATAAACCATATGTATGTATGTATGTATGTATGTATGGACGGACACATATAAACCTAAGTACCTACCAACCCTGTGTGCACAGGCGAGTTACCACCCGAGAGCAAGCAGTACAGATTTACGAGCGTTCTTGAGCGGCCTGTAAATTTTCCGTGCTCCCCAGTCTAACGGACCCACCCACCGTTTTTTCATCCTAGCAGCGGGGCACTTCACTGCCCACCCCACACCCCCGCCCCCCTCCTAGGTCTCTCTCGAACTTCGACTTGAGGGTCCTTGGAAATGAAGATCCGTCTTTCGTCTGCGTATTCTATGAAGCGCTCAAATCCACTGCTATCGAGCAACTGCTATGGCGGAGTAATATTGTTTTCGTGCAGTTATACGATCGACAATGGCCAGTTTCCGGCGGCCGTCGACAGTACCCGCCTCCCACTCCGCTCTACGCTCTTGTACAGACCTCTTTCTTTCTCAGTTTTCTGCACTTTTGTCGTCAAGAACTATGCTCGAATTCAGTCGCTCGCCAGATGCCATTTTTTTTCTCTCCTTTTTCTTTTAAATTCCGTCGCCGATTCGTATTATTCAATCGTTCCTGGTCGTGTCTCTTTCCTTCACCTACAGACTTCCCTTCCTCCTGGCGTCGATATCCTTGTCTGATCCGAGGAACGCTGCGAGAAAGCGAAGCTAAATAGATCGGGAAGAATGTTGAGGAGATCGGGCCGAATTAAGGTAGTTCTTCCGAATAGTGGTTACTTCGCATAAGTTTCAGTTAGTGTGTCAGGGAAGTCGGAAAAATTTCAATAAATTTAATATTTTCAGAAAAAATTCGAAAATTCGAACCGAAAATCCGAAAAATCCGAAATTACTTTGTATTTTAATGCGTACTTGACGTACGTGAAGTATTTTCTCGGTTCTGTTTCAAGATTCCCAGTACCTGAAGTACTACTCAAGAACTATTTAAAATTGTTTACAAACAAAAAATGTTTGCAGTCTTTATGCTAAAGAATCGTCGTAAAAATATTTAACGTCCTAAATTTTTTTTTAATAATTCTATTAATTCTATGAGGACATTATTTTCATCGGATTAAGTGGCCATCCTGTTGTACACGAATGAGACGATAATTTTCTTTCGGATAAGAGTGGGTTCTCTCAGCGAAAGCGTGAGAGAGTTTGAATGAATCAAAGAAGAACCGAAAAAATTGAGTACTTTTTCGTATGCCGTTGCCACTCATTCGATGTAATTGGCGACATCCGCGACGGACCTTGCGAGCCGTAATTTTTTTGACCCATTATCTCGGTACTTACTCTTTCTCTTTAACTTCTTGCCCCTCTCTGCTTTTCTTCGCAATTTCGTTTTGCAGTGGCGCGAGGCTGGTTTCGTAGAACTGCAAATATTATTTTACAAGTGGCTGAACCCACGCAGATTAGGAATTCACCCTCAATCAAGCACATTGGATGAGCCCCTCATGCGAGATCGGTGTTTTAGACGGATTTTATCAGAGTCTTCAATTTCATAAAAAATTATTAATCATGTCAACAACTTTCGTATCACATGAAATCGTTGATTTTTATAAATACATATAATTGTTTTCAGAAGTTTTCTATCGTTGTGAAAGTTCGTTAACATACATATTTTCTTAAAAGCTCGTGTGAGTCCATCGAAAATTAATTTCCGCCAAAAAATGTGATTAATTTTGTTTGTCTCGTCAATAAAAAAGACGACTAGAAATTCCACGAGATTGAAGATCCGTAACGATGTTCTGATCATGAGAAAAAATTCAAACAAAGTTATATTTTTTCAATAAGGCATTTAAAAAAGTGACGTTGAAGAAAATGGATCTAGGACAATTTTATATTTTCATATCATAACATATTGTTACAAACGTACAGTCGTGGGGTATTTGAAGCCAATTTCTTTTTCAGGGTAAAATAAATAAAACTCTTTGTTTTAATTACATTCGCCTTAATTATATCCACATACAATTTTATGAGGATGATGAGGACTAATGAGAATGTTTGGGTATTTACTTATGTATGGTTTTGACGGTTATGGATATTAATTTTTCAAGATTTTACAAGACATAGGAAACATTACCACAAATTTTTCATTTCGAAACTATATCTTAAGGTAGTCCTTGCGAATGGTGTTCACTTCACATAAGTTTCGGAGAAATGAGAGGGAATTGCAAACACTTCTGGATGGTATAAAAATCTGAAAAAAATCAAGCGTATTAAAGGTGCCGAAAAGATTAATTTTGCATAATAATAATTCCAAAATGTTATTAACAAATCGATGGAAAATAAAATTGTTCAACAATTCTCCCGGAAAGCCAATTTTTTTTTGTATGAAAATGATTCTTTCTTTTTTCTGAATACGTATGCATTTTTTTAGGTTTTTAAATTCTCTTTGAATTTTTTATATGGCAAAAATGTGTAGAAAGCCACAAAATTCAAAGTGAATTAAAAAATCTGAAAGAATTCATACGCATTCAGAAAAATAAACAAATCATTTTCATTTTTCAAAAAAGTTAGGTTTCCGGAAAATTTGTCGAACTATTTTATTTATCATCAATTTGTTAATAACATTTTGGAATTATTATTATCGAAAATTAATCTTTTGAGCACGTTTAATATACTTGATTTTTTCAGATTTTAATACCATCGAGAAGCGTTTGGAATTCTCTCTAATTTCTCTGAAACTTATGCGAAGGGAACGACATTCGCAAGGACTACCTTAAATATATTTACTTTCACTGTACAGTGACCTCATCGTGTCTGCTGTTGCGTGACTATAAACGGTGAGAAAGTTACAATTTTGATTAATTAGGAGTCTGACAGTATTGTCACGGTGCCCAAAGAGTCGGTCACGGTCAAGGCCATTCTCATTCTTTCTCGTTGTCGAATACGTCTCCGAGCCAGTGGCCCAATCGATTAGGGTAGTCCTTGCGAATAATGTTCACTTCACATAAGTTTCACATAAGTAAAAAAAGAACTTATTAATTTCACACGAAAAAAAGGATTGCTGATTATCTGTTAATCAATTCCTTTAGAACTGTTCAACATTACTGTTATGCAAAATCAATGTTCTTAGAAGCATGCAGTTGATTTTTTTTTCTGTGCTCTTGGTAAATAGACATGTTCGCTAGTACTCATGTTTGGCTGGGAGTATATAATTTTTACATTCTTGAGACAATACACGCGGGTCCTTATTTTGTGCTACATGTAATTTACCGATATTTTTTGGATAATTCTTAACGCGTTTTAACTAAAACTAAGAAAATAAAAAAAGATTTTTCATGAAAACAAAGTTTCCGTCGTGAGGAAGCAAAAATATACGACATTGCAGTTAAGCGATGTACATATTTGATGTACCCTGCTACAGTACTATTTTCCTTTTCAAGCTTCATCCTATACCGTACATTCCCCGTGGTATATTTATACCGGCGATGGCCCCTGCAGGATTACCAGCTCGCGGCGTATTTGATGTTGAAAAATTCATAGCCTAGTTCGTAGTTTCCCATTTGATGTCTCGGATCTCTATTTCTCCATCTTGTTCCTATTATATTTATGCCATTGTACGATTTTCCTCCGCACAGAAATCATTATAATAGGATTATGAATTATAAGATAATGAAAATGGGGACGCGGTGGTGTGCTTCACCGAAGGAATCATTGTCTTTCTCAGAAAATACATTCCGAGATAGAAACAATAGTATTAAAAATGTATTCCTGAAGTATATTAGAAATCGGAGTATACGGAGTCTGTAGTATTGAACTGATTGATTATTAGATACGATGCAAAGAATTTTATATGCAATGTATAGAAGAACCCGTCTACAAATATCCGAGCAACGTTGCCGGTTATTTACATTAAATAAATAAATCCAAAGTCGACCGATTCAGCATGGTTTATTATTGAGAGAGTAATAAGATCCTTCCGTTCGGTTTCATTTGTATTTCGCTATTCCATTCACGATTTTTTTATTGTAAGATTATACGGTTATACGATTATACGATTATACGATTATACGATTATACGATTATACGATTATACGATTATACGATTATACGATTATACGATTATACGATTATACGATTATACGATTATACGATTATACGATTATACGATTATACGATTATACGATTATACGATTATACGATTATACGATTATACGATTATACGATTATACGATTATACGATTATACGATTATACGATTATACGATTATACGATTATACGATTATACGATTATACGATTATACGATTATTCGATTATATACGCAACAATGTAGAAATACATCAAATTCGAGCAACAATCCATAATTTGCCAATTAATTGTTGTTCGTAAAATTATAGCGATAAACTTTTTGTTTAAATACACATCCTACAGGTTCGGTTCACGGGTAAAATTGTTCTCACTTGTAACATATTGGTACTGCTTTATTACGTCCTATTTTGGATAAAGCCTTTTTCTTCATTGAAGCCGGGATATCTATTGTGAACTGATATTACACAACTTCGTTTTTGCCTTTTCTTCTCTCAACTTAAAGGAACCCGGATTGTTTATTTTTGGTGTAAAAAACAAAACATAATAACAAATTTATTACGAAAGCTCAACAATTTATAACGTAAACCTTTCAACACTAATCTTAAAGTAGTCCTTTCGTTATGTCTGACGCCACCTATGCTCGATAGAAGAATGCCAGAGATTACAAACTCTGTCATTCTTACCTCTCAATGGAACAAAAATCTGAAAAAATCGAGCATATGGAAGGTGCTGAAAAGATTGTTTTTGCATAATAATAATTCAAAAATGTTGTTAATAAACTACTGAAAAGTAAAAAATGTGCAACAAATTAACCGGCAAAGTAAATTGTTGTTGTTTAGAGAATGATTAGTCAATTTTTTTGAATAGGTATGAACTTTTTCAGTATTTTATGTAATGTTTGACAATTGCGATTTTAAACAAATTTTAACATAAAGAAAACGCAATTGTCAAACATTACATAAAATTCCGAAAAAATTCATACGTATTAAAAAAAAATTATTAAATCATTGGCATAAGAAAAAAAATAGGTTGCATAATTTATTATTTCAGTAATTTGTTAATAACATTTTAGAATTATTATTATGGAAAATTAATCTTTCAGCACCTTTAATATGCTTGATTTTGTTCAGATTTTTATACCATCGAGAAGTGTTTGCTATTCCCTCTCATTTCTCCGAAACTCATGCGAAGTGAACACCATTCGCAAGGACTACCTTAAGCAATTGGAGCTTCAATCATTGGGAATCCCATTAATAATCGGAAACTCCAATAAGACGAGCACAAGAACGATTTGGAAGGCACCCTGGCTCGTAATGATCTAGAACTCGCAAACGAGTGGTGAGTTGAGGATACAAATAGAAGAGAAAAAGACGCACGAGAGGAAATGCATCGAGAAGGAAGGCGAACGAGAAAATGCGGAAGAGAAAAGACGAAAAAAAAACGTAACGGCGTTATCTTGGACAGATGGAAAATACTGTGTCCATTATTCGTTAAATACGTTCGTACCCGAGTGCGCCCAATGTTCATCGTTCTCTTCCTTCCTTGCTCTGTCCTCTGTTAACCACCCTTGCCCTTTCCCAAGGCTTGCCCCTTACTCAGAATGAAAACTCAACCCTTAACTATTTCTGCGAAAACATTTAATGTAATCGCGAACGAGACGCTCCGAGATCCAGATAATTAAGGGAGGATGGAGAGTTGGGGTTGGGGTTGGGGTTTCTAAGGGTATCATTCTAGAAACTATATTTTATCAACTCGCCCACAGCAGACCCGACAGTAACACCAGCAGAAGAAGTACACCTCCTCCACCTTTCCCGCTACTCTAGACTCGAATATTTATGTGCAACTTCTTCTCACTTTCTCACACTTGCCGTATGCGTTTTAATGTGCTACATAGAATATGCAAAAGTTTATACATACATAGTAGGGTAGAGCGGGGCAAAACAAGGACGCTAAGCAATAAAACCTGCTACAACGATACCGAAAATATAGATCCATTGTTTTTCATAGCAAAATTTGTTTGGCACCGGTTTTGAAAGGACATAAAAAAGAAAAAAAAACTCATCTGGGGCAAAACAGGGTACCTTTCGATTTGACTTGCGTCAACTTTTGTTAGCTTCATTATTACCCTGTTTTGCCCCACGTCTATATGGCATTTCATGTCCCCATTTTACCCCGGTTTCCCCTATTTGTTTTTTAGTGAATGTATTTATTGACAATGTTTTACATGGTACGGATGCTGATACATTAAAAAGATTATTTACATTATATATTCCTATTGTTATTGCCAACGGGCCATCGACCTGAGTACTTCAGCCCGAAAAAACTTATTTATGTCTTAATAATTTTTGTTAGCTTCAGTAAAAAATAAAATATCTCGGGAATGGAGTACTTAGATAATTAATCACCGAGTAATTAAGGACTTCTCGCAAGGATCCCCGAGATAAATTTTATTTTGTACTCAAGTTGGCAAAAAGTTTTAAGCACTCATTAAGTTTTAATCAATTAAAACTTAATAATTAATCAAGGGCTGAAGGACTTCGAGCGAAGGCCTGTTGACATTATGTGGAGGCAATTGTAAATAGATAAATGAATAAATATTTAAAAACTTGAACGGTCGTTGATGCATCGTGTGTATTGTTAATAATACAGACTTACTACTACTACTACTAATTAATCAATTCATTAGCAAGCATTTACTTGGCGATATTTTTTTTCATGCGAAACGGCAATGCAGGCCACGTTCACTAGTGATAGTAAAATTTTATTCGCCTCTAGATGATTAATTTGAACGATTGATTACGTCGATATATTCGTAAATAATACGCGGAAAAATTCTCGCGATATTTATTCACAAAATATTTGCCTTTAATCCATTATATTCAAAGTACTGTACAGTAAGTGACTGACCGAATCTGTAGCTTAGGCACACTACATTGATGAATTTTTACTATATATGTAGAGTACTCAGTGTAAGTAACGACTCCGTTATGCCGGCAGCTGGGTTCATGCTGAGTAAAATTACTTGGTCATTTTTTAAATATCAATTCACCGTCAACTTAATTCTCAACTCATTCTATTATCTTCATTGTAACTGCCGTTCTATATCACTGACATCCGGTTAGTGGTAGTAGTAGTAAATTTATTGCCAATATACAAAATGGGATAAGTTCAGCCACACAAAATAACCTAGATTGTTGAAGAATACATTCCATATTACCGACGACTGAAGTTCTTTAGCCAAGTCTCGGAGATTTATTATTTTTCTTTAGACGCATCTCACTAATAAACCTTTGAGAATTTTTCAACATCACTGGTTCAATAGTACAATTTCTGAAGCCACCGCTATACAACAAGCCCGATATTTATTCTGGAGCACCCTCTACATATCTGCTCTAAGTAATTGACATGAAAACGTTCGTGAATATTGGATTGGCGGTGGTTCAGCTTTGATTTACGGGTGGCGATGCTGGAGGTTGCAAGTGCAGCTCGAGCAGTAGCAGTGGCAGTGGAACGTCGGATGAGGGTTGGTGCGATATCGCGTAGTAAAAGTTAACGATCGCGCTCGCGAAGGAGTTTCTCGCGATGTACCGCACAGCTACCGGCAGCGATGACGTTGCCGAATCGTTTCCGGCGGCTCCGGCACGTTCGCAGCGTGCGATCTTTCATTCCCACCACGAACCCCTTATCCACGGAACGTTGACGCGGAGCGAATGGCACTGTCGTATACGGATCGGCCGGATAGAGATCTCCGAGAGTTTTAAGGAAAAGATCCCAAGGAGTTTCGGAGAAATCGAGATACGAGTGGCGGATGGAAGTTGGGTAGTAGGAGAAATCGACGAGGATGAGGAAAATAGCTGGTGGTTTTTTCTTTTTTTTTTCTTTTTCGCCTCTTTGTCCCTCCGTTATAGGGTTCGATACGGCAGAACCGTTGGTCGATTCATCCTCGAGGTAAGGGATGAAACATAACGGCAGTCGAGAATGTGCCACAGGCAGAAAAACATCGCACTCGGGCAAAGCCGATAAATATAAGGGCGGGAAAAAGCAGAGCGTAAGCGTGAAAGATGATTTTGAATTTTTCATCCCTTTGTGAAAAACAGATGGGGTAAAAAAAGAAACGTTCGACAGCAGCGGCTGAACTTCTACGAAGAATATCCGCCCGTTCGATAATACATTGTCACTTTTTTTACATCTTTTTGTTATGTTCGGTGTTTTTTTTTCTTCCTTTTTTTTCTTTCGACGAGAGATAATTGTCTATTTCTTCAAAAGGTTGTTTCTCTGCTAGACTGGGTCAGAGTGAAGGCACGCGAATGATCTTCGAGCTGCCGTTTTATCAAAGTATTAGAATTTATCCACGTAGTATTTTTTATATTAAATATTAGTGGTCGAATGCCCGGCTAAGATATATTTTATGGGGGAGAGCGGGGAAAAATGGCACAACGGGGCAAAACGCAATTTTCCAATAACTTTTGTATGGTGGCGGTGGTGAGTATGGTGAGTGGGGCAAAACGGGGTTTAAAATCCGGATGTATCGTTACGACAAAATGGGGCATCCAAAAATGATAGGAACATTGAGTTTTCCCGTGAATTTTCGAATTGCAAATCACTGTCAAAATTTCACTATCCGTTACGACCGAGTGCAGACGAAGTACAGGAAAATATGAGACATAATAATTATTTAGCTATAAATTGAGCCGAACAGTGCGTCGGGCTTGATCGAACCCCGGGCGTGTATTATTATCCGCCGGTCGGTTGTTTCTCCCCGCGCCTCTGCACTCCCCCCATCATTCGCCCCTATTATCATCGTATTTTGAATTATCGCTCGCGATAATTATAATATTAATTAACTGGGTCGGCCACCCAGATGAATAGCAACCTCGCCGAATTTAGATTATCATCGTTCCTCGTCGTTAGCTAAATAATAAAAAATGTATATTACCCAAGTACAAAATAATATTCGATGTCTCTTCTTTCTTTTTACAGCGCCACCTCAAAAGGTCGAGATCAGCAGTCATCCGAACAAAGGGAAAATCGAGGTGAACGTTGGCGAGTCGCTTCGTCTCGAATGCGCCGTAAGATACGCCAAGCCCGCAGCTACGATAGTCTGGTATCGTGGAAACGTTCAGATCAAAGGAGGTGACACGAGCGAAACGCCAATTTCGATTGAGGACGGTGAGTATTTGCGGGCAATGTGTGCTTGACTCTATCTCTGAAAATCTTTCGCATGTTTGCCCGTCGCAATGGGTTTTCCTGTGTACCGGAGTCGACGCTTCGGAATCCGGAGGGATTTTTTGCGAACAACGAACTAAAAGTGACTCAACCACGTGTGGAATCGGACACGGAGGTAGCTAGCGGCTGAAAGGCACTTTCAGCCGCTGCCCGATGCACACTGGCCGTTTGCACTTCGTCTTCAATTGGGCTCCGTCTTGTTTCACTGAATTCCAGCCGAGGCAATGGTAATCCCTTTCAAAGATACTTTTCTTTTTTCTTCAAGACCCACCAACGGACTTTCTTTAAGGCAGTTCTGTCGCTTGGTATTCATTTCGCATAAGTTCCGGAAAATTAGATAAAATTGCAAATACTTCTCGATGGCATAAAAATCTGAAAAAATGCATACCTACATAGTAAAGGTACCGAAAAGATTAATTTTGCTTAATAATAATTCCAAATGTTATTATTAACAAGTTGATGAAAAACAAAAATTTTTACCTATAACAAATTTCCCGGAAACCCATTTTCGTTCATTTTTCTAAATACGTATGAATTTTTTCAGAATTTTATGTAATGTTTCAAAATTACGATTTTAAACAAATTTTAACATAAAGAGAACGCAATTTTCATACATTACATGGAATTCTGAAAAAATTCATACGTATTTTCTAAAAGAGTAACAACTCATTTTGATGAGAAAAAATTTAGGCCGCCGGGTAATTTGTTGCATCATTTTTTATTTCAGTAATTTGTTAATAACATTTTGGAATTATTATTTGGCGCAAACAATCTTTTCAGCACCTTCCATATACTTGATTTTTTCCGATTTTTATCCGATCGGGAAGTGTTTCTAATTCTCTTTTATTCCTCTCTCAAACTTAGGCGGAGTCAGACATAACGAAAGGACTACCTGATGGGAATACGTCACAAAACGATTTTTCTACTTTTGGAACTAAAAATCACAAATGTTATAAAGCAATGAATAAGGTCTTTTATATGAATTTTTAATAATGTTTTCCCCACATGGATTCCGAAATACATGAGCTTAAAATTGTGTCTATTAGCATCAGCTGCATATGGTGCGGCGTGAAAAGCAACATTCTTTTTTAAAAAAATATATATATTTCCATACTACTGTATTCGATTTTTTTTTTCTAAACTAACATTAGAACATTATTAGGGATGCAGTAAAAAAATAAAATCGAGCTGCACCCATAGACTTTTGAAGATATTACGAGTTGAAGGGGCTTCGAACATATATTTGAATAGGCCTCAACCATTGCTACCAGCATGCCCCCCACCACCCCCCACCACCCCCCACCATTAAGAAACGGCGATCTGTGACGTATTCCCTTAAACGAAGCCTCAACGCGCAAGTGGGCGAAATACGCAATTTTTTTTCTTACACGAGTTTATGGAATCAAAAGTGGATTATATATTTTTAATTCCATCAAGCTGTCTTCGAGAAAAATGCGTCGGAGTAGGGGAGACCGGGGACAAAAGTAACACGGGTCAATTGTAACAAGCGACCGTGCAACGCTGCGCATGATCGGACGCATCGGATATGAAGTGAGCAACATTATAGACATCACCTCATGACCATGCAATCACCTCATAGCTGAGTTTTGAAAAATACCAATTCGCCGAAACCAAATGTGATTCACGAATACAGAAGTGATTTTTCGGCTGTGCGGATCGTGTCAGCTAGGCAACACAATACAAAATATTAGTGCAAACAAGCACAAGGAGTTGAAAGGTACATTTTTGCGGAACATTTTGATCGCTGAGACGATTAGTTTCAGATTGTTATTAACCGATGCCACAGTAACTTTGCTAATAATCATGTGTGGGGTCGATTGTAACAGTCGATCCGGGTCAATTGTATCAGCAATAATTAATTTCTTCCAATACCAATACCAATACCAGTATATTTTATTTATTGTATTCTTACATTCTAAGCAATCAGCGATAATTTATACGATTATAATTTATAACCAACCAATTGTAGAATATAACATTTATAGTAGGGCTGTATAGTTAGGCCGGCTAAAATGGCTTAGCCGGCTAAAACGGCTTAGCCGGTAAATAATTTAAAAAAAAAAATTAATTTAAGTTTTTCTGTGCTAATGCACCTCGTTCTATTTCTTAATAGCGGTCGGCGAAGATTTCGTTGATGCAGGAGGATGTTACAAATGACCCCACTACCCGTTACAATTGACCCCACCGCGGCCCAAATTTTTACCCAATTTCGTCTGTGTTTAAAGGGGCGGTGTTCGCAATTCTGTGCATATTTCTGCTTGAAATTTTTTAACTGTATACCTAAGACTAGGTTAATGGTACACCATTGGATGCCGAAGCGTTAGACTCTCGGGTTTGTTGGTAAAAAAAAATTAAAAAAGGATTTTTGTTACTTTTGTCCCCGGTCTTCGTTACTTTTGAAGTCACGTTGTTTTACAGCGACCTTTTTAAGAGTCGAAGAGTCGATTGAAAATAGTTTTCGTCTACGAGACGAATGGTCAATTAATTTCGACAGTTGCTGAAGCGGTATTAAAAGATTCTGAAATTTCGAAGGCAAAGAAATCGCAATTTCTTTTTTACAAAAATACAATCATATATTCAAGACACATTGACATTACACGAAAGATGCCAGTTTGCTGTGGATTTACATATCTGATTGCAAAGCTTTCGTGAACACAGAGACAGCAGCGACGGGATTATAAAAAACGGTTTCCGGGAAAGAATGACCCGATAACGCCTACTGGGAATATATATTTCCGTCTAGCTATTGTTTTCTATGCCATGATTTCTAGGGACAAGACAAGCCCGCGTGCACATACTGTATTTATGTTCCAAGATAACTTTGGCTTCCAAAAAGTGACCAGCAAACTATTCGTGACCCGGCTATGGAGGATGGAGGGGGTAGGATACCCTATTTCCTATGAAGGGTTAACGAAAGATCACACAAGATCTACAACAACATCGACCCGCTGTTTCGATCGGCAACTATGTCACCCAACTCAAAGCACAAGAGCTTGTCTTGGTAGGGGCGCACAAAGACGCCCCTCTTACTTTATTCATGCGATATAAGTCGATAAAACAACTGTGTCATCCAGTGAGGCTCCACCCGGTCGTGATGCTCTTCCATTTACCAAAGGAATCTTTAATCAGACGAATCTTCTTCCCGACAAAGACGTCGTTGAAGCTCGCGTTGACGTTCCCTAAAAGTCCTTCGCGCCTTGCGTCGCTGAGTTAACCCGACAAAATGCCGTTGCGCACCGGGCGAAACTTCCTTTCGATTCGAGGTAGTTGGATGTTAAACTTGAACGCGAGAAACCGAAGGCAGAGGAAAAGGAAGAAAGGTTAGCGGTGGAAAGAGTAGCCCGTCCATCCGAACGTTCAACGACGACGACGACGACGATGACGACGCTTACGGAGAGTGATTCCCGCGCACGTATATTCCGGGTTATCGATTCAAACCCCCGCTCCCCACCCCTTTGGCCTCCCCACGCCGTTCGCGGAACCGCGCCCCTGTTTCCTCCATCCTTTCGAACAAATCCCGTGTCCTTCCTAGCATCGCCAAGAGGAGGAAGGGGATCACGAGGTATTTTAAAACTTCCTTCCAACCCGCTGTAGATCCTTGATCCCTGGCACTGATCTTCCCCCCGTTCAACTTCTTTCTTTGGCGTGATTCTGGAAATATTATTTTCCGTATTTTCACCCGAGCTCTTCTTCTTCCGTTTTGTTTGTATTCCTGCATCCTTTATTACTCGCGTTCGGCTCGAAATCGACCAGACAATATGTGTACATCGAGTCGTGTATATGCACGCACGACTCATGTACGCAGAGGATTCATGATTGCTGTTCATACACTACCCTTCGCGTGCATGCAGTAGGGTAGAGTGGGGCAAAATGGGACAGCCAGCAAAACGCAAGTTTTAAATCATTTTTGAATGTCCCATTTTGCCCTGTTGATACATCCGGATTGTCGGTCCCGTTTTGTCCAATAGTCCCATCTACAAATGATTGGCATATGGCGTTTTACCGCACTGCCCCACTGCCCCACTGCCCCATCTTGCCCCACCGTCCCATTTTACCCCGTTCTTCCCTATATCAAAAAACAAAGGAATACTCGAGACACCGAGGGACAGTCGAACAATAAAAAGGAACAAGGGCAAAGTTTATTTACGATATTCATCATCGTTTCTTTAATTCCTATCGTCTCCCGCCCTCTCTCATTCTCCTTGAGACGGACCGTGTGCCCCTTCTTCGTCTTCCTCGTCCATTGGACGACGATACATAACTCTGGCAGCGTTCCAACTTGGAAAATCGGGCTCTGCCCCGTCTTAGCCACGAAGTTCTCCACCACCACCTTCCATCCTCGCTTCTTCCGTTTCTCCGTCTCACCGTGGCCAGTTGTTTTCACTGCGAACCTCCTTCTTCCGCACGAGGCAGAAGCTAATTTTCGTTTTTCATCTCATTGTCCTGTAATCCTGTTCCTCGCTTCCATCCGCTCCCACAAACGCCTATAAGGTGAACGGCCCAATTACTGACCGTTAATTATATTATCTACGATACAAAATCCTATTTATGTCCGACATACTCAATTTTTTATTTTTTATTTTTTATATTGTGCATCATGCAATTGAGACAAAGCATCGAGACAAAATTTGATAAAATCGTCGACTTTCAGAGCTTTGTCTCTGAACCCACCCGAAACAAACGCGCGCAGGCCATTTTCTTTTGAGTTTCGTTAAGCGGTTACGTTTCTACAATCGCTGCGGGTTCTTTATCACAAGCGAATAAAATGATGTTTCTAAGTTGTACCGGAAAATACATGGATCAGAATTAAGTCTATAAAGACGGTGTATGCTTCTATTAGTGTCCGGATATTTCAGACAATTATGTTTTTATTGCTTTATGTCTTTTTTGAATAGAATTTAACTAAAATAGTTATTGAAATGCATGTTTTTTGTACAACTTTAATGCGAATTAGCATGATTGTGAATACCCTAAAATTTTCCCTGTGTCATGATTCGAAGATCGGACGTAGAATATCATAGCCTCATTTTTGCTCAAAATATTATGATTTTCTTAGTCACTCATCGGGCATAGATGCAAGACGGCATAGCTCAGTGATCGGGCCTTGGATAGGTCCCGCTATATGGGCTATACAAAATGACAAAACGGTAGGACACTAATCGGGTAATTTACAACAGTGTATAGGTATATTTCGAGTTTATTATTAAGAAATGCTCAGATATAATAAAATAATACTTGTCTTAGTTAATTGAGATTCTAAACTTTTCTGTAATGCCAGTTATTTCAATACCTCCACTGTTTTTAACAATCTTCTTTAATTTTCAATGCCATGCGGAGCTCAGGTAGTGAGTAATTGGGCCGTTCACCTTACTCGTCGAATTTCGCAGTTTTCCTCAGGCTTTTCCCAAAACGTATGAAAATTGTGGAATGGCTGGCGAAGAGAGGAAGGAGAAATCTTGGCCCGTTACTCTGTAAGACTGTCTCTTAGCCTGGAAAACCATGAACCGCGGCTTGTCTCTCCTATTGCTCCGTCCATTCGTTTGAAAAATAAAGAACAACATAAGAGTACCGCAGAACGAGGCGGAACGAGGCTGAGGCAGTGGCAGCTCGTGGTAAAAGCCTACCCTCCGCCCCCCTATCGTTCCTTATTCCTTCACTTTTCCTCCAGCGAATGAACCTTCGAGGCTTTTAGCCGAGATCCAACTGGGACTGGGCAACGGATGTTTCCACCGCAACAACCCGAACGATTCGCGAACTTGGAACGCAGTACTCTGCCATCGCAAACTGCATGCGGAATGAAAAATGGGTCTATCGCGAGGATCGAGAACTCTGGGCTCCGGACGTACTTAGTGGAATTTGCTGAGGCTGTTTGCGTGCCTCCCTCTCATCAGCAAGTATCATTCCGTACTCGATACCGAACGACGATGTTCTTTCTTTGGCGAGACGGAGGCTCCCGGAAAGAGATTTCGCTGCTCGGACGGACAAGTACAGTACACTACCAGAAAAGTTTTAGGTCCTTGGGAGCCAATCGAATTAGGCGCGACCAGAAAAGTTACGTCCCGCAGCGCCTGGCTGAGGATTTGGCCACTCTTCCTACCCACCCAGAAACGCCCATTTCCGTCGTTAGGTGCCGCGTGTAGGGATATGCAAAGCGGGATATGCAAAGTGAAATAAAAGCGTTTCGACTCCCCACTGAGCAGATAATCGGACCTTGAATAGGGACTGACCGTAACTTCGAGGATTGTCATTCGGTGATTTTACTGGTTCCCTTAACTTCTCCGAAAGTAACGTTTCTGACCGTCTACTGTATCTTGTTAACCTATTTATCAAGAATATTTGCAATCCCTCAAAACTAGTACTTTGTAATACTTTTTACACCTTACAGTCACAGAGTAAGTTTATATTACATCGGCTCTGGTGACTCGAGTCCAGATTCGTAGAATTCTCATTAATACTGTGTTAATAGTCATTACATAGAAATTTAAAATAATCGCGCAAACAACAATAAAGTTGATTGAGCACTTTGGAAGAACTGGTTTTTTCTTAGTTCAGTAATTAGTTGAAATTTCGATTTCATACAGTAGTATCGATGGCACTATCCTTGATTAAATATCGTGGTTGGGGAATGAAGGCTTGAATTTTCCGGTTTCGACCTTGTTAGAAATGCAAAGAGTTGGAGCGGATTGGTCTTATTTATAGCTATGTTGAAGGCCCAATCATTCTCCTTCTCTTGCGCCATACTCAGGGTGCGTAGGATGCACCGACGCGTAGAAGGTTTCACGTTTATTAGTAATAGGTGTCGACAACTGGTACATTCGTTCTCATCCTCTTTGATTATTCCTATGACTAGTTGGTTATGGTACCTTGCGCACTTCGCGCGATTGAATGCGTTGCGACTTCGCGAGTATCCGTGAGTATCCGTGAGTATCCATGAGTATCCGTGAGTATCCATGGGTATCGGTGTGAGTAATCGACTTTATCATATAGATTTTGGGAGGGTTGCCGTACAGTGTGACTAACTAGGCCCAATGTGGGTCTAGTTGGTGCTGTGGAGTGCCACTTACTAGACATTAGGGAGAATCGTGTATGCCCACACAGTCGATTCACGCGGTGCCCGGAACGTGAAAGGGTAAACTAAGAAAGGCGAAATCATTGCCATGGTAACGAGGTGAGGTTAAGTAACTAGTTAAGTATGCGTAAAAAAAACAGGCATCCTGCTGCATGTAGAATCGTAAGGCAAAATCAGGTATAGCTAGAGCAACCCAAAAGCTTCCTCTATCCTTGTGCAACCATGAACGTGTTCTCTGCCGACATATGGTGTAACAGTGCGGAGACGGTATTCGTTATCTTTCTCCACGAAAGATAACGATTTCCAACAGCTATCGCGGAGGCACCGGGAACGACCTCGCAAAAGCTCACATTTTTTTCATCCCCTTCCCTCGCGGTAGACTCGTGTAATCTCCGACGAGGTAGCGGGTAGCGGGCGCGTGGTTGCCGACCTTCGGGAGACCAAAAAGCTCGTGGCCTCTCGCATGTGAGCTTTTAATCCGGTCAGAAGTGCCCTCCCAACTCCTTCTCCTCTGCAGCCTCGCTCTACCATCCTCACAATTCGAACGCGGCGTTAATAAAGATTAAAACGGGGCGCATTTGCATCACGTTTGTACACTGGTCATGGACGGGGGCTGCCATTAAGATTTTTACTTAATTCTCGTTGTCTGCCCAGCTAACTTGAGCATTTCAGCTTCTAGACAAAAGATCGTTTACAAATGTTCAGTAACCCCGGAGATAATTTATTTCTTCTCGGCAATTCTTAAATATTTAACGATACACTTGTATCAACACTCTTGTGACGTGCGGCACACAGAATTTAAGGCTAACCTTGCGGAAAATTGCTGATGGGAGGAAAAGTGCTTCCTTTCGTCTCTCTCTCTCTCTATTTGTCACTTTCATGAGTCTTCCGAGCTTTTACGCCAGAGTTTCATTATCTACCTGTTTTTATAATAAACGTTTTTTTACTTCATTTATCGGCCGGAATTGGAGAACTTCCCTTGTCTTCAGACAAATGTTTTGACTTACAGGCTCCGTGTAGGCTTCGTACCGCGTGGCTAAATCCTCTGAACTTTCACACCGGGCGTATCTCGACGTTGCAGGCTTTCGGCGCGTGCTTATGCATGGATCCTCGCGGGTTTACATACTGTCCAGCTGACTCCCTATCTCCCTATCTCCCTATCTCCCTATCTGGTTTCTCTTTCTCATTGTTGAAACGGTGTTGAAACTCGAACATTCAAAGGGACAGATCACATATCGTTTAGCATGGACAAATTACTTCGTTATGAATCCGTT
This sequence comes from Ichneumon xanthorius, assembly GCA_917499995.1. Taxonomy (NCBI): domain Eukaryota; kingdom Metazoa; phylum Arthropoda; class Insecta; order Hymenoptera; family Ichneumonidae; genus Ichneumon; species Ichneumon xanthorius. Next base: position 15,698,124 of record OU824200.1, on the reverse strand, counting down.
AATTAGTTTAATAATTTCTCTCAAGTAATACCCAATTCGTCAATCACTTTCACTATTTCTTTCGTTCTTTCCTAGATTTATATTATACTTGTTCAATTTCCACCGTATACCCTTTTTGGGTTTTTATGGAACGCCATCCCGATTGCCCCCTAGCACTCCCTACCCGCACTCGGCTAAGCTACCTAACTTCCAGTGCGTCCGTAGCCGACTTAAGGTAATACTTGCGGTACAGTCCTGTCAAACATGAGTTTCAGAGAAAATTTCGAACACTTCTCGTTGGAATAAAAATCTGAAAAAATCAAGTGTATAGGAGGTGTTGCAAAGATTGTTTTTGTGAAATAATAATTACAATTTGTCATTAATAAATTGAAGATAAAAATTATTATTCAGCAAATTATCCGGCAACTTAACTATTTTTCGTTTTTTCTATGTTCAAGCTGTGAAAAAACACGTTTTTCAAAGGTTATAAAAAATATAGAAAATAAACGAATTATTTTTAACTACGCTGTACCGCATTTGCCGGGGACACGGGGAAACTACGGAAAACCCGTGCCGTTATAGACGGCCATATTCTATGTTTGCACTTGAGCAAAGTGCAGAAACACCAAAGTCTCAGAAAAAAAGCGCCTACGGCTCAACGGTCGATACTCCAGGTAGCGCACGGCTGATAGGTCACCCATCCAAGTACTGACCGCGAACGAATCTGCTTGACTTGGGGGACCCCCGGAGCCGTGCGCCAACCGCGCATCTACTGCTATCGGTTTCTAGATTTATAATTTCGATAACTTTTGTCATATGGTTAACAATGACGTACAATGTTAGGTTCATATTTTACATGTAGTTCCTTCAAATCCCAAAAGGAAAATGGAATGTTCATTGTCGTCGTGATACAAATCACTGGATCCAGACAGATTCCGTGGGTTTCTGCTTAGTCCGTTCCCAAGCCATGGTAGAGATATCTCATATATCTATGAACGGGAGTCGATAATCGAAACCGATAGATACCGACATTAGGGAATGTGAATTTTTTTGTTCTCTTATTTTCTGGCTGATCATCATTTTCGACCTTAGTTCTTATGGGATTCTAACCCTTTTTTTACCGGAGATCGGTTTTTCCTTTCGTCGCTGATCGGACACTTCATCTTTATTTTCGCACGGGGCATGCGTATTGGATTGATTGCGAAATCTTACTATGACGACTAACCTTCGAAGCGTTTCCTCGAATTATTTCTGCATTTTTACAGTTGCCCTTCGAATTTATTTTTGATAATTCTTTCAGACATTAGATTTTATGGGATTCTAACCCTGTTGTACTAGAGAAGGATTCTTTTTTTTTGTCGTTCATCTGGGCTGACATTTTATCTTTGGTTTCGTACAGGAAATGCGTATTCGATCGAAACCGACATCTTACTATGGCGACAAGCCTTCGAGACGCTCTCTTAAAATATTTTTGCATTTTTTAAAGTTACCCTTCGCATTTCTTGTTTTAAGCTTGACGCTTTCTTCCTTGAAAGAAATAATAAAATTGTTATTCCGTGACGCTGGGCGTGTATTAATAGTTAGCGACCATTCCGCTCGGGACCGAATGAACATCAATAAAAACTGCCACAAACTTTTTTCACGTTCAAAGGAAAAGCAGACATGATATCTACTCTCGATGAGATTTGGCATTGTACTGTACATTCTATTATAGTTTTATTACCGGCCCCGAGTGGGGAGCATTGCGAATGTGATGAATGTTATAGCAAACGTAACAGTGAAGCATTTCGATTTCTCTCGCAAACAAGAGTATCATAGGAATAGGACTGGCCTTAGCCTTGTGCTTCGGTTGCAGTTAAAAGGTCTGAACAGGTTAATGCTTGCTTGGCTTCGAGTTGCATGACTTTAAAGTCACCGCAATGGAACTAAATTTCTACAGTCCATGACAAACAACAGGCGACTAACGTTTCAACCACAATAAACCGATTACGCTAAAGTCGCAAACAGGTGCAAACCCCATGGTGAAGTCGCTTTACAGCCGGTGGCCGTCAATCAAGCATTTCACAACAACTTAATGAAAAGAAGTACGTCCCATCCTGATTACGTTGTGGTGGCTGGGTGGACGCCAAGTTTCCTTTGCCGTTTAAGGTAATCCTTGCGAACAGCGTTCACTTCGCATAAGTTTCAGAGAAATGAGAGAGAATTGCAAACACTTCTCAATGGTATAAAAATCTGGAAAAAATCAAGCATGTTAAAGATGCTGAAAATATTAATTTAGCATAATAACAATTCCAAAATGTTATTAACAAATTTATGAAAAATAAAATTGTTCAACAAATCTCCCGGAAACCTAACTTTTTCTTTATGGAAATTAATCGTTCATTATTCTGAATACGTATGAATTTTTTCCGATTTTTTAATTCACTTTGAATTTTATGATTTTCTACACATTTTTCCCATATAAAAAGAAAACATTCAAAGTGAATTAAAAAATTTGGAATAATTCATACGTATAGAGAATAGTGAACGAATAATTTTCATTAAAAAAAAGTTAGGTTTCCGGGAGATTTGTTGAACAATGTTATTTTTCATCGATTTTTTAATAACATTTTGGAATTGTATGCTTCATTATTTCGGATTTTTTTTATACCATCTAGAAGTATTTGAAATTCCCTCTCATTCCTCTGAAACTTATGCGAAGTGAACACTATTCGCAAGAACTAACTTAAGTTGTTCAAATCTCCGGTTTAATTTCGCGTTGCCTCTAGTCGGACCGATCTGCTAGAGTTGGTTCACCGATACAAGAGTCAAACCCCATGAAAGTCAAAAATAATGTTTACAACAAAAAAATGTTAATGAAATAAAGAAATAAACGGATACACTTACTTGCACCTCGTGTATTAATGAAGCTATGAAATTTTCTATTCTGTCACCCAATAGGTAATTAGACATAGCAAATAAACGGATCTCATCCAGACGCTCGTTGAAAATATAATTTTATACCTGTTTAGTCCCCTCTTGTCAAGTATGAGATGAAATCTACGATGAAAAATGTATGAACGTAAATACAGCGTTGTCGTGAAATTTGACACAAACAAAAAACTTATAATTCACTCATCGAATGTTCTGTTTGGTCGTTTTGTTTTCAGATAAGGAAGGACTAAAACCTGGTGAATCAAAGAAAAAATTGCTCAAATACGATACTCACGGTTCGATAACCATAACTCCAACGGAGGACGACGATGAGACTGATTATACCTGTGAGGCGAGACATCCTGCCATAAAAATTGGCCGACCGATGAGGGCATCGGTCAAGCTATCAGTATTTTGTGAGTACTTATCGCATCGTCAGCCATCACAGTAATATAATAACCGTTTTATTTCACTCGGTGGGAAAATGGCGGATTTTGCGCAACCCCCCCATTTTCAATTGAAAAATCTGAATAAATTCATACGTATTCAGAAAAATGAACAAATCATTTTCATTAAAAAAAAGTTTCGTTGCCGGGCAATTTGTTAAACAATTAATTTGTTTATCAATTTGTTGATAACATTTTGGAATTATTATTGTGCAATAGAATATTTTCAGTACCTTTACTATGCATGCATTTTTTCAGATTTTCATACCATCGACAAGTATTCCCAATTTTTCTCGAACTCATACGAAACGAGCCCGAAGCGACATAGCTACCTTAAGAGGAAAGATATAACGACATTCAACGAAACTCGACTGTGCACAAGGGTAAACTTGGGCTGCGTTCTGACACTTGCAAACTGCGTATGGAAAAGGATTCGATGGAAACTTTTTTATTCCATATCTATAGGCAATATATTGTTTGTGCGAGATTTTAAAAAAGTGCTTTAAATCAATGTCGGTGTTTTTTCTACTTACACTGATAAAAAAGTACAGTTGAATCAACTAATATTCGGGCAGGGACATTCAAATAAATATTTAGTTGGTCGAACAAAATATTTTAATGACTCAAAAATATTTTGGTGAAATGACCCAAAAAATTGTTGAACTGCGCGTATGAGCTAGTTAAATAAAAATTTACATTAACCAGCCCTGAAATATAACACGGAAGAACAGGATATTTGTAGTATTTATTTGCGGATGGCAATTGCAACTGCACGAGTGAAATGATAAATTAACTTAGATATGTATTCAATCCACAGACCCTCCTGGAGTTCCGTACATCGAAGGCTACACCGAGGGTGAGATAATTCAACGGGGACAGCAGGTGGATTTGACCTGCAGATCGAGGGGTGGAAATCCTCCGGCCCAGATCGTTTGGTTCCGAAATGACGAGACCCTCAGCACTGTTTATCGCACGGAGGGTAGCCTTTCCGAAAGTTCATTGTCGTTCGAGGCCCTCGCAGAAGACGATAAGGCGAGGTACAGGTGTGAGGTCTCCAATATCATGAGCGTCTCAAAAATGAACGTTCACGTTGATCTCACTGTGCTGTGTAAGTTCGTGATTCGTCGAGTATACAAAAATAAAATAAGATGTCGCCAAAGATGTGCCCGGAAAAAATGAGTTGCGCATAACTCGCGTACGATTCGCGCACACAGTAAAAAACAGTTTCGTAAAATCGAAATGCGACATTTCGTTAAAATAATTTTGTTAAATAAGTGACAAACTCGTTTGTCACTTATTTCAATACACGAACCTGTCCTTTATTTCCCGTGTCTTTGATCATTTTAGTTTGTACTTTTGTTCGTACACTGAAAAAAAAATTTGTTGGATTAACCAAAAGTCGCGGTGACAATACGTTCAAAGTTGTTATTTGTTTGGTACAAATAAAACATAGTTTTGTTAAACGATTATTTGCTTCAATTTATTCAAAATTTGTCGATTTAAATAAATATTTTCGTTGTACCAACCGAATACACATTTGAACGTATGTCACCACGCATTTGCTTAATTCAAGCATTTTTCTTCAGTGTAAAACTAGAAAATTAACAAATAAAAAATTGTCGACTAAGTTGTTTAAAAAAAATACAAATTTTTACTGTCCTCGATTCGCGCACGATTCATGATAATTCTTCCGTTTCCGGATACACCCAGAAAAATAATTTATTTGACGGCCACCGTTTATTTGGTTTAAGTCAAATAGTTATTCCATTTAAGTAACTATTTACTTAATTTAAGTAATTTTTTTTTTTAATGCTTTTCCTTTGAATTAATCGATAGTCTCACCGGAGGACGTGCGAATAACAGGGCCCACTGAGGCCAAAGCCGAGGAAGAAGTGACAACTGTCTGTACTACCGCAAAGTCAAATCCACCGGCGGACATAAAGTGGACGGTCAGTGGTCTTAATTTCAACAACAGCACGCAGAAGATTCTGCCAGCTTCTAGGGGCGGTTGGATAACAACTTCGAATGCCACGTTCACCATAAGTAAAGAAGTTCGGTCCGTTGTCGTAATCTGTCACGCGATGAATAAGAAAATAGGCACTACCGTTACCGGCACGCACATCGTCAACGTTATCTGTAAGTGTACCATTTTTTTCATGTATGTACATCAAACGTGGAGAAAGCGTGACTGGCCGTCTAGGAAATGCTCATATGCATTGCTGTTTTACTTTTTTTTTTTTTTTTTGCAGATCCACCGACTGATCTAGAAATTACCGGACACGAGCCGAACACCAGTATCGACGCTGGCGCAGTGCTCAGACTCACGTGCACCGCCACAGCTGGAAATCCGCCGGCGACTCTTACCTGGTACAAAAACGACAGAAACGTAAGTAACTAGTCACATGATTTTTTTTTCTTTCAATACAGCTACGTATCGATTATTTGAGTCCACAAATATCAGCCGTATGCATCCTCACTGAGAAAAAATTACGTAGTAAAGGCAACAATACCGACTTTTTACCATAAAAAAAATAGTTCCCAAGGGGAACGTCTACATTTTATAGTTACGGCAATGACAAAAATCCATGGATGCAACCATAATTATCGTTAGACCAATTGAATATAGACTATCAGAAACTATCTATATAGGCGTTGCCCCTGGGAACTATTCGTTATAGTAGGAAATATTATCCTCTCTCTCAGGGCTTATGAAAAAATGTTTTCGAATTATCTTTTTTGTCGGGCATGACGATTAAGTCCTACTTCGTCTTCTGCTGCACGATTTTTTAAAAATTTGTTCTCTGAAAAGTTGCTTGTGGTTCGGCCCTCTAACAAATAAGTAGTAGTAAAAGAAATTGATTGCCAATGCTATACATTTTTACAGCAATTATGTTATTCTAATTTTTCCGTTTAATATGCCTAAAAATTATTACATACATTGACAAACAGAGCCGTCGACCCGAGTCCTTCAGTCCTAATAAATCATTTACGGAAAAAAATTGACAAAATGTTGGCGCTTAAAAAAAGTATTCTCGTTTGTACGAATAAATGTTTACTGTTCGCGACCCGGAAAAATAGTGATTTCAAAGAAGATAACAAATTTGGAGAGCCGACCGATAGCATGATATTTGTACTGAGTATGTGTGCACAATTGCAAGTCGGTCGACCCAGTAATTTGTGAGAAAAATCTGCGTGCGATAAAAAAAAAATATTTCGCGACATGTATACCTACCTATATGTAATATATAGATGTATATGTTATATACCTACATAATAATAAAATTGATGTCGATTGGACTGCCATCGATACTAGTCTATTAGTGGCTATGAGTAGCGATCACAACCACTAATAGACACTCACAAATGCTCTCAAATACTCGGAGTTACTCTTCACTTTTGCACTGTACTCTGTAAAGGGCGGCTGAGAAAAAATTATACAGATCACAGGCAAATTTGGTCTATTTTATGAAACGTATGCGACCATGCCATGCGCGTGAGCCACCATATAACCGGCTACTTTACAATACAATGCCTTGAAAAAATTTGAGACATTACTTCAAACGTAAAAAAATACATCTCCGACACTAATACCGTCGTCCTAACCTAAGTACAACGCCGCCTGAAGAAACTTTAACAATCATAGACCTAAACACGCATGTGCAATTTTTTTTAAGCTCTTTTTAAGGTACAAATAAATAAGGTATAAACGAGTAGCCGAAAGTCTCAACGACTTTGCGAATGATTTAGGCAAAGCGTTTTCCGAAAGATGCAGGATCATTAATTATACGTTTGTTGATTCAGGTATCGGGCACGGGGAGAATTCGCGAACTCGTCGTCTCCAACGAGCTGGAAATTCTCGTTAACGCCTCGGACAATAATGCCCGCGTAAGGTGCGAAGCCGTCAATTCAGCTACAGTCATACCGATGAGCCGTGAGATCGTGCTTCGAGTGAATTGTAAGAATTTTCAAATGATTTCCTCCAGGTTTCGAGGAGTTTTACAATATATATTTCTTTTTATTATATAATCATGTAATAAAAAAATTATTATTACATCATTAAATTAAATTATTATATAATTTTTTGTTTCAAACTCAATATTTTTTATTCTCGTCGCCAGTCCCACCAGCCCAGGTAAAGATCACCCGTGAGCCAAAGGAATTTCGCGCCGGTCAAGTTGGACGAATAATTTGCGAATCTAGCAGCAGCAATCCACCGGCCCAAATGTTTTGGTTCAAGGAGGGAATGACACTCGAAGGTACGAGAAACGGCACAAAGATCGGACTTCACGGTGGCTTCGTATCAACGGTGGAACTGAGTCTCGACTTGACTGAGGACATGAACAACGACATATACACGTGCGAAGCGAGAAATGTTCAGATGCAGAGAGCCAGCCTCGATGCCGAAACGCTCAACGTTCTATGTAAGCAATTACCTTTTATTAGTCACCCAATTGAGGATGCTTTGCGCGTACCAAAATATTGATTCAGTCAGAGTTTCGGTACTTCCTGAATCGACGAAAATTGATCGTATCGGAGACGTTAAGAACATTCATATTTTGCATAATCACAATATTCCCGAAAAGTTATTGAAGAATAGATTTCAAAAATATTGTTTAACAGACAATCAGGAAAACTTCTTTTTTTCGTGTGAAATGAATTCGCTGATTTTTTGGAACATTTTCTCAGAATTATTTTATCACAGTGATTTTTTTTCAAATGTTGAGAAATTTATGATACTTTACGAATTCCGAATGCGTGTTACACGTGACAAGTTTCACAGTAATCGGACCAAAAGATTCATAAACGCAGCCTTAAAAAATAACTTCGAAAACCAAAATTTCACGATGATAAGAAAAGTCTGAAAAACATTTATATGCATTCGCAAAAATCCGACGAATTTATTTTACATTTATTTCACGAGAAAAAAAAATCCCTAACGATTTGTTAATTTTTTTTTAAACTGTTAGTCGACAAATCCTCGGGCATTATTATTATGCAGAACAAATGTTCTTGGCACCTCCCGTACGGTCGATATTTGTTTCGGATTTACATCCCATTTGAAAGTTGGTGCGAGTGGGGAAAAATGGATCTATTACGGAGTATAAGGAAACTCTTCGACTCTCCACTCTAGCCTATAGACACAAAAGGTGGGGATTCCACTTTGCTCCATGTTATTGTTCATATTTTAGGAAAAAAACTTTTGATCGAGAAAATAATTAAATTATAAGTAATGAATTTCTCAGAATAAAAATGTTTTGATTCACAAAACACTATTGCAGAAGAGTCCATTTTGGCCCGCATTTTATTTTCTGTTAACTTTGTTAAGATGCACGAAAACAGATAGCAGATTGTTGGTAACAAAATTGTTTGAATATGGCGTGTAAATAGATTAAAGTTCCTGAATCCATCTGGTCCATTTTGACCCACCCCCTACAAAAAATTATCACCGGGTCTTACATTTGGGTAGAATTGTATACGCGGTACATCGTTAATTAGCTTTCATGAGCTTTACATTTTTTTTTTCCCGCCTAACAGACAAGCCTATATTCGCTCCTCTGGACGCCAGCGAACTTATCGGCATGGAGGGCGAACCTTACGTTGTATCCGTTTCCGCGACGGCGAATCCGGAAAGGATTAATTATACGTGGACGAGAGATGGACTGTCGCTGAGCAACGACAACAGACGAATAACGGCGAGAGGTTCGACACTAAATATAACGAAGTTACATCGCAACGACGCCGGAACTTACATATGCGAGGCGAACAATAAAGAGGGAGTGACGTATTATCAGCTGAATTTGACTGTGCAATGTGAGTACAAAGAACAGAAGCATTCACCGGTAAAGTTTTAATTTTTGTTGAGCAATTTTGTAATTTTTGTTCAGCTATTTTGTAATTTTTGTTCAACTATTCTGTCATTTTTGTTGAGCTATTCTGTAATTTTTGTTGAGCTATTTCGTAATTTTTGTTATCTTCTGTTTTCTCTCTTTCGTTACAGATGCAGCGGAGATAAAGCGGACATCGAAATCCGGTCTGGTATATCCGCCCGATAGCGAGGCCAAGTTATTTTGCGAAATCGACGGAAGTCCCATCGGCGACGAATACGTCACGTGGTACAAAGTCGGCACTAGCTCGGAATTGGCCGGTCGTTACTCGACCTCCTTCGCGAACAGGACTTCATACCTGCACATAGAGAATCCGGACCAAGAGGACGTTGGCGAATATCGATGCAACGTTAATAACGGAATCGGAAACGTTACTTCGGAACCCATTCTATTCATAACCAATTGTACGTATACACAGTGCTTTCCATCGAGAATCCTACACAATTTCGAATTTCCTATACAATTTCGAATTCGAGGTATTCCACGACCAACCCATTTTCCGAAAAGTATTTTTTTATTTCGCATGTATGTTTGTATAATAATTTGAGATACTAGTGCGAAAAATCGGACTTTTGACGAAGGGGAAAAATCGTGAAGTTGGCCGCACGAGCTGCAGGCGAGAGTTTTCTTTTTCGTACAAGTATCGCATACTACATTTTGGAACAAATGCACAAAAACTCCCCCTTTTACACCGGCAGCGTGGTGAACGCGTGCTAAATAGTAATTAGAGTGTGAAAAAAGTGTGCGAAAAAGTAGCAGGAGTGTTAAAAAAATGTGCGTAAAAATAACCAATGTGATTTGCAAATGCGCAGTATTTTTCTCGCACAGCGTACTGAAACGCGCAAGTTTCTCCACGCATTACAGGCACCATAAAGGGGGATTGTTTGTGTACATATTACAAAAAAAAATCACCTTGAATATCGGAGGCGTCGAAGATATATATCTGATTTCTTAGAAGCATGTAAAATACAGCGGTCGGTAATAAAATTAACTGGAGCGATTTGTTTTTCACACGCTGTTCGTGCTTGTAAAATATTGCGAAAGTGGCGCTTTTCAGCAAAGCATATGGGAATAATACTGCATATGCCCGCAAGCTTACTACGTACTTTTCCGCACAGTTTTCATCATATTGTAATTGAAATCACTAAAGCGTGAGCTTTTGTACCATTTGTTTAAAAAATCGTATAAGTGTGTCACAAAGTAATATTTTTCAGCGGCTGACCTTTTACCATAGGTAGCAAATTTTTATATACATCCGAATTGATATTTGCCTTTTGTAAAAATTTGCTTTGGTCCGGAAAGGACTTGCACACGTGAAAAAAATTAACTACAGCATTTATGACTGACCGGGCCCAAGTTGAGTAGGAAGAAAGAAAAAATTACCGCAATCACATCGATTGAAAAACAAAGAAAGTGATTACTTGAAATGTATGATTTTTAATGATTCAGTATGAAGTTTATTCGAACCACTCTGAAACTAATAATGAGCGAATTTGGATCAAAGTAAAAATGTAATATTTTTTTCGACAATTTTATTAAACCCTCTCGATTTTGCCACGATTTTTCCACAGCGTCTATTCATGAAAAACATCTGTATCCATATCACCTGGGCTAGCGATGATGAACAATCGCTGCCTCACTCGATATGGATATCGCATTTGAATAACATTATCGAGTAATAAATTCGATACGAAGCGAAGTTTATCGTATGAGTACCTATTTCACATGATTTTATCGCAAAGCGGATCATTCAATAGACATACATTTTTCAAACCAATGTATCTTTCCGCAAGCTTCAATATGTTTTTACCAAATACCAATTTTGATTTTCAAATGAAAATATCTGCCAGAATATCGGTGGAGTCCCACTTAATATATGCAACATTTTTTTTACAACCGACAGTTGCACCCGTAATGGTGAACACGCCATTGACGAGGAAAGCTGCCGCGAAGAAGGGTGCAAGTGTCAAGCTCTACTGCAAAGCCCGAGGGTCACCCCTGCCAAAATTCGCGTGGACATACGGCTCAAAGACTTTGTTGCCTAATGTGTCCTCGCAAAAGTACGACATCGTGTACGGCAACGTAAGTCCGAAATAATAATTTAGTAAATTATAATTACTCTGTACTTTGTTAAATATTTAATTATTCCATGACAAAAAAATATATGAAATCTACAAAGTTTGAAGAATCTGTGCAGTAACACATATATATAAATAAATTTAAAAAATTGTGTAAGGAATGTTTATTTCTTGACAATTCTTAAAATAGATTAACGAACTTTGTCATAGAGGATGCTTCGTGAATAACTTTTTTTTTGTTTACGAAAAGATGCGATTTTAACGAAAACGTGTTCAGAATGTTCCAAAACATCGAAAAATCACTGAATATGATCGCCCGATGATCCCATTAATATTTTGAGCGAATCGATCTAACCGTTAAAATTTTATGTAATTTTGAATTTTTTGAATTTCTTGATAAATTAGTACCGTACTTTAGACGCAATTTTCCTCATTAAATATTCATTGATGAATAAAATAAGTAGTAGATTCGTGATCAGCGTGGAAAAATACATGGAATACAGTCCTGAAGCGACGACTAACGAAAAAAGTTTATTAGCAATATTTATAGCCAAAATTGAAAAATGAGTGTTTTTGCATATTCAAAAAATAATAACCCAACTTTCTCCCTGAAGGAAATGCTGGAACAAAGATTTCGTTACAACTGTACGGAGATGCGGTCCCATATAAATAAATTTCCAATCGGCAGGTATCGAAACTCGAGTCCCAGTCGACCCTGACGATCTATCACGTGAACGCGAAGGATTACGGAAAGTACGGATGCAGAGCCGAAAACAAGATGGGCAAGACGATTGACGAGATACACTTGGACGTGACTTCGCCACCGGACGCGCCAAGCGATCTCGAGATTTACAATGTGACCCACGACACGGTGACGCTGACATGGAAACGGGGCTTTGACGGTGGCCTCCCGACGTCCTATCAGATCCGTTGGCGACAGGCCCTCGACTACGAGAATCGTTACCATTACATGGACATCAATCCCGAGAACTACACGGCCCGGATAACCGGGCTCAATCTCGGAACTTACTATGTCTTCAGCATAAAGGCGATAAACGACAAGGGCGAGAGTCCCTTTCTTCCAGATCTGGTCAAGGTTCAGACGCTTCGTAAGTTCACCAACCGGCTCGCGGCCATCTATCGTAAAGTAGATTGAAGAGCGTTAATAAATTTTTGTTATCCCAATGCGAAGTAAAATTTGTTGAATTTTTCGTCTCAGTGTTCGTTGTCGCGCAACTTCTTCATTCATCTCACGCTCATTCGCAACAACATCGGCGACATAAATTTTTGCCCCTTATCGTACTGATTCGATGCTTTCAGGCAAATAAGTCTTTTGTTTATTTCTAACGGTAAACGAAAAAGGAATCGTGGAAAAAATCTCCATTAATCGTAACGGTGTTGTTAACATGAACAAAATAAATCCTAGGTTGATTTTTTTTTTCATTGTGAAAGTTGCATTTTTAATAATAAGATATAATAATAACAATAATCTACATAATAATAATGATGATTTTTTTTATAAATGATATTACATAATATATTAACGTGAGGATTTTTTATTTCATACACCGCTGGGAAATTTCGATACGATTATCTTTTTGCTGGTAAAAAAATTAAATAAAACACCTTTCTGTAGCCCGAAATCGTCGAGTCTCCCAACGTTAGCAAGCCCCGATGTTAAAGCATTTCGTCTAATAATTGCCTCGTAATAACAACGGAGAAGAAGGATGTATGTGGGTAAATATGCATGATCAGCTTGGTCTACGCAAAAACGATTGCAGTATGGAGCTTGAAGGTTCGGCTTTCGTTGCTCACGGGTTTCGTTGGCCCACGTGGGAAAAAAGTATAGGTGGCATATATTGATAAATATATGAGTGTATGTGAAATATATTTTCTCCGAAAAAATATTACATCCCGGATATATTTTGGATTATATTTCCGTAAGCATACGCCCTCGAATATATAGCAACTCATATGCTTAATAGATTAATCATATTAAATTCATCGTATTTAACGGATCAGACTTCTGGAACTCTCTAAAAATAAATTGAATTTCGGGAAAAAAATTTCCTCAGAAAACTCTGCGTGCAATTTTGAGGGGGTGTTATTGTATGTTCGAATGGAAGAGAAGTATTTTGTTGAAGAATAAAATAATCATACAGGTACAAAAATTCCGAATATACCTGACTTTAATAAAAAAATATACATATATTTGCAAAATTTAATAAATGGCTTAACTTCAGAGCCAAAGAAGCGACAACTTCTTTGGTTTCGATTTCCCGACATTTGTTCAATTAAAAAAAAAAAAATTTGTAAATTTCGGTATATCTAAAATTTATACTCTTCAGAAACAAAAAATAATTTTAATCTGATTCAGTCGAGTCATAACGGTTATTAAATTGCACCCCGTTAGACTATGTCAACGAAAAAAATAATAATGTGCCCTTAAATTATTAAGAAAGCATCGCCTCTATTTTTTTCTCAGAAAAAATAAAATGTCCATATTCACCTAATTTTTGTACGTTAGAGGAGTATGAGTTCCTTCAGATAGTCCTTGCGCTACAGTCAAGTCAATAGGGTACTAAGATTTGGAAACATTTTTTACACGCTTCAAACGTGAAACTGGTGTTCGCTACGGTTGTTTTTGGTGTAAAGAGTTCCTATTTGAAGTAGACATAAAAATTAATAACAATGAATTGACACAAAAATAACCTATCATGGGCCAACACATATCCACGGGAATATTTTTACGCAGTTTTTTAAAAGTTAAATTTGTAATTTTACTTTGATTTCGACGAGTGATAGATCATTTTTTTCTTGAAAAACGTTTCACGAAACCCCTGAATAGTTGCATACGTTGTACTTAACAATAAGAAGTGAAGTTTAGTTAAAGACCCTCGCGTTCTGAAACAACCTGAAAACCAACACCCGTCGATTGATGCACCAAACCAACTCTCATTTCTCCAACCTTCAAGAGGTTCATTATTCGGCGACATTAAAAAACCAACCGTTATATGTGTTGGATACGAAGTTGGTTTACGGTTGAATTTTCCTAAAACACCCCGATTTCCAACTCTAAGGCAAATGCTATCGGTGTTCTCGACATAAAGTTGAAAATGGGGTTGTTTTGGGAAAGTCCAACTGTAAACCAACTTTCAATCAGACACATAATGGTTGGTATTACGGTTGGTTCTGCGGTATTAACCAAAAAGATATCTGCAGAAGGTTGAAATCAGAGTCGGTTTGGCGCACCAATCGACTGGTTGCGGTTAAATATTTGGTTAGAAAACAACCCAAATCCAACCCAAAGTTTTACGTTTGTCCGCGAGGGGACGAAGCTCTATTTTTTCATTTTACAAGTTTCAGCAATTTATAAACAACGAATATCTCTCGCAAAGATCGAAGTAAAAGTACAACATTTATTTTAAAAAAACTGCGTCGAAATATGCCCGAGGATTTATTGGCTCAATCCGAGTTATTTTTCTCTTAATTCGATGTTATACTTTTTTCTGAGTTCGGTACGAACTCCTCACCGCAGATCGACCTTAGTTCACGCCGGTTTCACATTTGTCACGCGTATTTTTTTTCAATCGTTTAAGTCGAGTGTACCTCGAGCATTATCTTAATATATTTCAAATACATATTTTTTGTTGCATATATTTTATTTCCACGGGAGAATAGTTCGCGATAAAAATTTCTATAGCGGAGAGTTTATCGAAAAGAAGAAAAAGTAAAATCTAGAAATTTCGTATAACTAACAATTGGTTGCATGGATAACATCCGGGGTGACGGGGTATATTGGCTTGGGTTACAGGCGAGGCACCACCGACAGAGTTGACCGACAGCGAGATTAACTCCTCCTACGTCATCATCATAATCATCGCTGTATCCGCCTGTGCTTGTCTACTCATTGCTACGCCCATAGTCTATGCTACATTAAAGTCGAAAAAGAAGGCCCAGCGCTCTGGTAAATATTTTTCACCAATAAGAATATCGTTTTTTTTTGTGCGTCTCTTAGGACCGAATACCGGAGTGAATCTGCCGGATGTTCTATTGGAGAAGAGCGACTTCCCGATGAATTATATCTATACCGTCGCCGCAACTTCTGTCGTCTTTTTTATCATTAATCTCTTCATGTTATTGTGGTGGATTGTGAGAAAGCGAAATAAGGCCCGTAAGTGTCAGATGGATTTACAATTCCGTTTGGATTTATTATCGTCGACCGTCAGAATCACAAAATCTTCATAAATATTTATATTACATAATAATATCTCATCTTCTCTCATAGACGCTTTATTGTTTTATCGTGTCCAATGGATAAATCGAGACGAGAGATCAGACACTCGTTTGAATAACAAAATTGTAATTTGCCCACATGAATTACACGATATGGACATTTCTGAAAGTCTCTGAAATTTTGTGAAAGTCTGAAATTCCATGAAAGTTCTCGCTCCAATTTTCACTTAATTCCATACATAAATTTAGAAAGTTTCAGGGAAAGTGTGAGCTTTCTCTGGAATTTACGATTTCGCGACAACTCGTATTTTCTCAAAAAATTCTTGAAACCCTTATGCATTGTCCGATCAAATCAGAGCTTTTAAGAAAAACTTTACTGCTGGTACGAGTCAGGAAATGATTATATATAGAGACAACTCGTTTTTTCTCTAGACCTTAATGAAACAAAAAAAAATCAAAGCTCTCTAGATTTTTCAGAAAATACTGTGAAATTCTCTGATAAATTATTGCCGCCATAGGTCGTGCTTTGAATATGGTAGAGATATTCAGCAAATACCGGATAGACTGAGAGAAATATTTCTGACAATTTCTGAATATCACTGAACCAGACCCCGCTTCGAGTTTTTTAGAAAAATTGCCAGAGAATATTTTTCATCGGGGCTGATCCCAATTTAATAGCTGATTGTTCATTCATTTATAAGTGTTTGTCGGCAACGGTTATTCGAGTTAAAGCTTGCCGATCACTTCGTTACATTTAATATTGTCTCACACAGCTATTTTCTCGTATTTGCGCAGGTATAAACAAATCACAGACTGCTGACATGTACGCACCATCGACCGTCAACGGGGATACGATGACCGGAGAATTAAGTTCCGTTTCGGACGAGAAGAGTGACGTTAACTTCGACGCTAATGATTACGTGGTCAGTGCGATCAGTCAATATGTTCTTAGTAACAAGTAATGTCGGAGGGTAGGTTTGAGTTCTGTTAACACTTTTTCTTTCTTCCTGTCTTTTTCGATTTCTTCTTTCAATCTCCCATTCTCCGCCCCCCCCCCCCCCGCCCCTCCTTTATGTCTAAGCCACTATTAAGATTATAATTTTGAAATTAATTCATCGACTTCCCTATATCCTATTTCCGACGGACTCGGTCGATAGGACTTGTTTATCCGGCTTTTACCGGGTAACTGTCGACAAGCGAGAAGTAATAGAGAATTTGCACACTTGCTTTTGTGAAATTAAAAACAAAATAATATTTGTTCAAGCACAGCATATTCGCTCCATGGGATAAGCAAATTTGCAGGCGCTTTTACACTGGCCATATTTGGCAACGAGCTCTCAGTATTTTATTTGTGTGTAAACGAAATACGTGTTTCATTCATTTTTTATCGGTAAAAAATATATTTTTTTTAAATCTGTGTCATTGATTGTTTTGCAACGGTGTCCTGGTTATGTGAGAAAATTCCCGCGTGTAAATATAACAAAAACAAGGCGGAGTAAAGTTTTTGTTCAATATTTTTTTGTATTAAAAAAATTGGATTCCTACCATTTTTTATTTTCTCCGACCAGAGGATTCGTTTATGGTAACAATACCATTGCGGATAATCAATGGCATGAGATTTTTAAAACAAATTTTCTTTTACCAATAGATAGAAAAAACATACTTTTTAGGCCCAACAATTTATCAAAGTCCTCCTTAAATACCGCCACAAAGGTTGGAAAAAAATGTTATTACTTTAGTCTTGTCATTGATGGTTATAAGATGGAAAGAATCTATCAATATTTCCGATGACGGGATCCGTTACGAACTTTCGGCATCCTTTTATCATTTTATAATATTTACTTTACTTTAACTATTTTTCCCCCCTTTCCCGTTAATAAAACTTTAATTGCTTAATACTCTCTGACACTACATTGCTCGGAAAAAAAAGAAAAAGTATTCGAAAGAATAAATAAATTTACTGTAAATTATTACGAACGTACGCATGAATTATACGTTTAAAACTGACTTTCGAATAATTTTTTTTTATTGCAATGCATTTATATTAATGTTTACTTAATATCATTTAAACAATAATAATTTTATGATAAATAACGTTTCATCTAAGCAGTCTAGTCTAGAAAGTTTACGACCTGGGTATCGCCTGCCCGGTAAGATAACCGTATAAAACGCTGGATATGAAACAGTGCCTGGTCACACCATAATAATACCTATACATTATTAGATAGTCAACATAGGAAGGGTACATAGTGTCCCCATCTTCAAGTTTTTCGATGGATTAAGGACGTATCGTCTGTAAATTTCCAGCCAATTTCAGAAACTACAACAACCTGAAATCGGAATCAACCACGTTTAAGAGGCTCAGACCTTTAATTTTGCATAATAATAATTCCGTAAAGTTACTGACAAATTGGTAAACAAAATAAAAAACGTTTAACAAATAATCAAGAAACCTTTTTTCCTATGCAATGAGTTCGATGATTTTTCCGAATACACTATGCAGTTTTTTTCAAATTTTCTTATCCGTGTGATTATTTTTATTTTTTTATTTTGTGAAATCGGTAAAAAGTCATGAATTTCGGGTCGATTTGCATATGCATAGCAAGAGTCTAGACATAGCTTTGGAAAAAGATTCAAAAGCGTACATTTCACGATGATAAGAAAATTTTTAAAAAAAATCATATCTATTGAGAAAAGGCAACGAATCCATTTAACATGAAAAAAGAGGTTTCCTGATTCTTTGTTAACATTTTTGGTAAACCAATTTCCAAATCAATTCCGACATTAATATTATGCAAAATCAATGTTCTCGGCACCGCCCATATGGTTGATTTTATTACGGATTTGTATCCCATTGGGAAGTATCATGCCAAATTCTCGCCGGATCTCACTTTTGGCTGAGGATGTATGTTTGTGTGTCCTTAATCAACATAGGGTATTGGGGCACTGGTTCATGCCAGCAAACAGTACTTTTATCTTACCGCGCCAGTAATGGAGGCAGTACAAGGAAATGACCGGCAATTGGTCGGCACAATAATTTCAGTCTGTCGCTCGAAATCGAGCCCCGCTCAAGTGCCGGTACCAACGCCCAAGATAAAAAATGATTATATATGATTCATATATAAAAGTATCTAATTATATATGATTGTATACACTGAGGGAGGAATCTGCTATAAATTACCATAAATCTGGTAAAAACCGACAGAATTTACAGGTATATGGAAACTGCAGCAACATCGTGGCAAACCCTCGTATTAAACTTAAGTCGATGTGAAACATGTAGGTACCACGTGATATGTAAGTGCAAGAGAAATAGTTGCATTTTTCGAATCAATACCATGTAAAAATTGTTGACATTAGGGGTAAAAGCGAAGTATCATCGGACGCGGTGTTGAATTCTACATCCGCTAATACTTTGCTTTTTCGCGAAATGTCTATCATCTCCGATAGCCATTCATTACAGTTTTTGTTACCGACTGAGTCTGTTTCACCTCGCCTTGACACATTCTGCTAGAAAAATTAGAATTTTCAGTATCACAGATTTTATCCGAATATCCCGTAATTTTTTCTAGAATATAAGTTCTTCTTACTACAAAATATAGTAATCGGTGGCGTCGCGATCGCGAACCGTTTGTTTTAGATTTGTAAGTTATACCGGCATATTATGTCGATCAAATCATTGTTATGTATACAAAATTTGTTCGACGAAAGTCTTTTTATTCACGGTCAGTTTTTATTCACGGAATTCTCAGATTTAATCGACGAAATTTTTTGTTTCATCCACGAAATTCTTAGCCGCTTACGCATAAGTTTGCCAGCGGGTTTTCAGAAAAAATTACCACATGGATTCGGTTAAAATTGCTATGGTCCCTGTGAAAATTTCACACATCGCTAATGGTGGCGATGGTGTACCATTATGGCCTGGTCAAAATTGACCGTATGACCGTATGACTCGGTAGTTTTTCCGAGATCCTTCTCTCAGTGTATAGGAACAATCTTTGATCCTATATTAATCATACATGATTCACATACAATTAATAAATTATCCGATATTGATTCATATACCATCGTACATGATCGTTGTCCCCCTCAGAGCCCTCTCCCAGGCCTTAATTATTCTAAGTCCTGCCAAGTAGTTATTCTAACGGTCCAATTTCAAAACGTCGGGGTAAACTTAAGATCGAAGTTTGGCCCGATTTTAAGTTCGGTATTAAGTTCGATCCTAAATCTACACTAAATCCACACTAAGGGCCCCTCCTGGGCTGTGATTATTCTGAGCCCTCCTAGCGCACCATAACGCTCTTTGAGTCTAACCTTTTTTACTTAGAAGTCCCGTCAAAGATGTTTTTACATTCAAAAAAATGTAGTCCATCGACTTCTGAGGTTAACGCGGTTTCAGGGATTTATAGTTAAAATATCTCGTTTAATTGTTAAATACATCGTAAAATAATTTATTTTTTTCGAACAGGACGAAGGGAGGAAGACAGCAGCCAGTACATATTTAATAGATCAGAGTATACAAGACTTCAGTAAGAGCAGCCTCGAGATGCAGGTCCATCATCAGGGTACCCTCGGCCGTCGAAGCAATCACGTTCCCGGTGTCATAGGCATGGATTCGCCGCCCCAAAGGACTACGGCCAGTGGGACACTCTCGGGTGCGTCACCTACAACTGCTTCTCGCCTCGAGACTCTGCCTAGGTGCCAAACCTCTCAAGTTTATCGCTCTTGGTGTCCTCTCGTATCGCTGACCAGACCCAAATTTGTTCAACGATCGAATACAAAATTCACACGATATATCAATTCATCGAAGGCTCATTCGAACAGCTTTGATCAATTATATAATACCAGTTGTCAGACACAATGCTTTACCTGCTGATGAGGTCGTGAAAATCCCGTTTTATAGGCTCTACGTCTACGAAGTAATTTTTAACCCTTCGTTGTCACTACAAATTGACACGACATTCTTCACACATTTCGATATTTCACATTTGGTTTTGCATTTATCCATTCATTTTCTTAAATTTTATAACGATTGTGTCTCGATATTCTAGATTAAAAGTTCAAAGTACGCCGCACAAATTTTTTATTTCGAATTTAACGGTTAGGTTTCCAAATCATTTCCCAAATGGACAAAACTGAGCAAGTGTGGAAAGTTGGGATGTGCTTGAAAGTGTGACAATGAAGGCTTAAATAAGTGGACGAATTCAATAATATTTTAATGAATTTGAAAATGGAAAAAAAAATTGATAACTGCCTTTGATTTTCCCTTTAAGTTTGAGTCGATTTCATTCAGTGATCCATAATAGGCAGGGACCAAAAAAGTATCGTGCCCGTTGTGTTGTAGTAGCGCGGGGGCTATTCTGAGTAAAATTACTTAGTCGTTTTTTTTGTACTATTCACATAAGATTATTAATGAGATGTATATGAAATCAAGCAGAGGTGGGCAAAATGCACTAAGTACTTGTATACGTATTGAAGCATCAAGTACTGAGTCAGTGCCCACTATTCAAAACTTCAAGAAATTAGTTCTGCCAGTACTCAATACGTCAGTACTTAAGAACCACCTAGCGCTCAGTACTTCGAGTACTTGATACTTTAATATGCACTTCAAGTACTTATGGTATTTGCCCAGCTTTGAAATCAAGTAATAAATTACCAATGTCCGAGGCCGGGACAGAATATCAGTTCTCTCAATGTGCAGTTCTGCAATCTCAGCGAGTCCATGTGCCTCTTTCGCCTGAGTTATTTCACTTGCGATCGCAGGAAATAATTTTGAAGTTACGCTATCGGGCTGCATTATGGATGGAACTTACTCTCAACTTACTCTCAACTTACTCTCAACTTACTCTCAACTTACTCTCAACTTACTCTCAACTTACTCTCAACTTACTCTCAACTTACTCTCAACTTACTCTCAACTTACTCTCAACTTACTCTCAACTTACTCTCAACTTACTCTCAACTTACTCTCAACTTACTCTCAACTTACTCTCAACTTATTCTCAACTTATTCTCAGCTTACTCCCAACTTACTCCCACCATCGCTTCTATTGTAACTGCAATGGCCACTATCCTCATTCACATCTATTATTTGTATTTAAGCACATCTTATTAATAAACTTTTGTGAATTTAATAAAGAAAGTGATTTTCAAAAATCACTAAGTAATTTTACTCTACATACTTTCAGCTACCGCTACACAACGGGCCGTCCATACGTATTCTGGACCACCCTGTATTATTATTTTTTAAGTCCAGTTAAGAGTCATTAAGAGCATGTGCAATCAAAACTGTAATCAACTTTTCTCACAGATTCTGAAATTCGCGATCAAAAGAAAAGTCTCATCGAAAACCGAAATGATATCCGCTTTCGATGTGTCTGTTCTTTTGACCGCACATACGAGAACTCGTGAGAAAAGTTGATTACAGTTTTAGATACCGACAGAGCCCGGGATGGACGGGGGAAAGGTGTTTCATATGATCTTAATTCAAGAACAGCTGTGGAATGGGAAGCTCACAGACAACCTTAAATTATAGATAGAAACAGTAATGATCGACTATAGAATATGAATCGAACAGCACAGTACACCAGTACATTAAAAAATATTTTATACGGTATAAAATATTTTTATATCGTATAATCAGGGTGATATTCTGTCGTTTTTTATTCTTGTCCATCTATGATTTCCAGTAGGTATAGCATAATCGACAAATGGCAGTGAATTTGCTTAGTCCGACTGTGAATGTTTAACTGGGCAATTTGGAGAACAAAAAATTGATCAATGCTGCACATAAAATATCGTACTACATAAATATGGACTATAATTTCGAATGATTGAACTCCGGTCATACATTCATATTCACCGTCTGACCAAGGATATTCATAATCGCTGTCCCATTTGTGTCTATTTAAAAAAAAATTTTAACTATTAAATAAAAATGCTTTGAACGGAAAAAATAGTCCGTTTGTCAAGCAATCTAATAATACATCTTCACAAACTAGCATGAGACGACTCATCTGCTTGTCTAACTAGAGATTCACATGTCACACGCTGTGATTATTCAATTATTCAACGAGACATCCGAGAGGAAGAGAATGAGAGAATGGGTGAGAAAAAGAGGAGGCACGCGAGCTGATAATACACTTGTGAGGTTTTCGTTGGTGCATGAATCATTTCTTTTACACTCATCCATTGCACATTATTCATTGGCTGGGCATTCATTGGACTTGCGGAAAATCTATCGAATAAATACTAATGTCAGCTTCAGACAATGCTAAACGAACTCAGTCGATAAGAGACTGTAATTGTTTGTTTTTAAAGGGTTTTTACTAATTTCAAAGATTCAAAGATTCAAAGATTCAAAGATTCAAAGATTCAAAGATTCAAAGATTCAAAGATTCAAAGATTCAAAGATTCAAAGATTCAAAGATTCAAAGATTCAAAGATTCAAAGATTCAAAGATTCAAAGATTCAAAGATTCAAAGATTCAAAGATTCAAAGATTCAAAGATTCAAAGATTCAAAGATTCAAAGATTCAAAGATTCAAAGATTCAAAGATTCAAAGATTCAAAGATTCAAAGATTCAAAGATTCAAAGATTCAAAGATTCAAAGATTCAAAGATTCAAAGCGCTTAATTTTCCACTTGTCCAGTTATCCAGCGATTCCAACTACCGAGCGAGATTCATGCTTTGAGTGAAGTAAAATGAAAGCAATTAATTTTTTTTGCCCATCCGCAGTCTCGAAATCGAGTTACATAGGGAATCCCAGTCCAGCCCCGCCAACAGACGTAAACTTCTACAGTGTGGAGATGGACAGTGGCCGTTATATGGGATATGAAGCGAACCCAAGCCCGGCACCGGTGATGGGAGATCCCGGTCCGGGCGCGTATTATCCGTCATTGGTAGGAAGTCTTCACGGAAGTCAACATCAAATGACAGGCACTGGAACCCTAACCAGGAACAGGACTCTGCCACGGCCGGTGCCCCCCCCAGACGTCACTGTTATGACTGCCGGGACAAAGTCACCGATTCCACCCTCGGTACCCCCCCCGCCAGTTACATTTGCACGTGCGGGCCCCATCCCCGTCCATTCCCACGGGCATCCACTGTCAACTTTCACCTCGACACCGACATATTCCGACATTGACGGACATCTCGTGTGAGGCTCACCAATATTATTCACTATCGGCCAATCTTTCAACAGCGGTACTCCCGAATTACCAAGAACCCACCTTCGAACGCGATCTGAACAGACAACTCGACTCTGATTAACCACCGGTACAGGAGCCACGGTGCGTCACTCATTACCTGCCTACGTTACCGACAGAGACTAAAAAAAAGTTCGCGATAAGTGATTCGTTACTTCTCTCGGTGATACCAAGTTGGAATAGACATGCTTCAAATGGCATACAATCTCTTTCATGTATAAATATGTTATACGTGAAAAAGAAACAAAATCTGCTTATCAAAGGATCAGTGAATACACAAAATTGGATAAATCGTGGCTGAGAAGAGTGGTGTGTGGTGTGTGAGTGACGATCGTTCTTCCGGCAATCGGATTTTGGTACATCGACGAATAATACGGTATACCAGAGTGTCGAATAATGCCTCATGGAATGCTGCCTCGGCCAATGGTAGAACGAATCGAGAAGAACCGTGGAAAAACAAAAACATATACACATAATCAGACACTAACGGTCGATTACTATTGAAGAGAATAAAATAAAAAAGAAAAAGCACGAGAATAAAAGTGTATTCGCGTAGTGATACTATCCTGTGAAAGGCATAGAGAGAATTATAGTAAGTTTGCGCGAGGGACACAAAGAACATTTCGTTTATTCGTAATGTGCTTGTATGATTAATATTATTATATTTTTTTAACCATTTGATTTACGGAATGTCACGGTGTGCAAGGGCCACAGTGAAATTTTCAATTATACGTCTCTTATGTACTATATCTTGACACTCCAGAAGTAATTAAAATGGATCATATGAGGGTCTCACTATTATGTATGTATAGGATTAAAATGGACGCGATAAATGTAGGGCATCTAATGAATTAACTGTACGTGTATATTCGAGAACTAATTCGCGTTATATGGGAATGAGACACGTGTTTCCGTTTTGTCGAAAGCCTAAGTAGTTCGACGTATATTTTTGAAAAAAAAAAAACAAAAAGTGGCACACGCACACGCACACGCACACGCACACGCACACGCACACGCACACGCACACGCACACGCACACGCACACGCACACGCACACGCACACGCACACGCACACGCACACGCACACGCACACGCACACGCACACGCACACGCACACGCACACGCACACGCACACGCACACGCACACGCACACGCACACGCACACGCACACGCACACGCACACGCACACGCACACGCACACGCACACGCACACGCACACGCACACGCACACGCACACGCACACGCACACGCACACGCACACGCACACGCACACGCACACGCACACGCACACGCACACGCACACGCACACGCACACGCACACGCACACGAACACGCACACGCACACGCACACGCACACGCACACGCACACGCGCACGCACACGCGCACGCGCACACGCGTTTTGTCTATTGTATGCATACTCTTGCAGCGTGAAACACATCTCGTCGTTATCCGGTACTTGTTGCGGCTAGTGGTGTAAAGGTCTTGTTAAAAGGCTCATTTTACGGTGAGGTGACGGTCCTTTGAACCTATAACAAAAAAATGACCGGTTTGTGACGACGTATTCCCGTGTTTTAAGGAATGATCCACAACAATGCAATATGTCAGTCATTCGTCTTTATACTTTACATACTTTATGGGTGTTTCAATACGTCGTAGAGTCTATATACATTCTTGTTGATTCGATGAGATCGATACACTAATTTCGATGCAATTTTGTTTGATACATTGCAAAAATGATTTTTCAATCGTTTGAAATTAATTCGTATGGTTCTATTAATACAGGTATTGATAAAAAAAAAATCAAACCAGCATAATTTATAAACTTGCCCTATCAAAAAGTGATACACGATAATGTGACTGAAATTCGTTAACGAAAACCAATGACGGTCGTTTAGCGAGTGAGTAGGGTAATTCGGTCATTTTACGGCCATAGTGACGGTTGAATGATGAGATTTGAAACGCCCGTCAGTTCTAGTTGAAGAAATATGATCTTTTTTTAAATGATGCTCTACGACTCACATTTTACGGTCATATTCTGATCATTCGACAATTCGAAAAAAAAAATGACGGTATTTCAGCATCACTAGCTTGCGGTCGCATTTCGTGAAAGACCTCGTGTGTGTTCCATGCTCGAGTTTTGTTGGAAAGTTCTATGGATATAATGTTTACTGTAGCATATGCCAATTGTTATTTGGATTATCGCAATGATTTGTTACATTAGATTCTATAATAAAAGCTTAAGACGTCGTATTGTTAAAAAAAAAATGCTGTTGTGTGGTGTGTGGAGCCGCACAGATCGGCTTAGACTGATGATGATAAAAGAAGAAATTCACGTATGCTCAATTAGAGAACATGTTCGCGCATAATTAAGAGTTCTATTTACATATACATGTTTTATATTTGTAATTAAAGAATCACCTCTACCTATTGAATATTATATTACCTGAAGGAAGATGATTATAACGATTAAAGGGAAAGGAAAGAAAAGAAAATTATAAATTTAAACAAACAAACAAAAAAAAAACATTTATTATTAGATTGTGTAATCTCCAAAGTATTTGCTCATCAAAGTGGTAGACATGTTAAGAAGGACCGATATTCGTCCAGAAAAAAAAGGAAACAAAAAAAAAATGGTACCTTGGAGATGGACATACACCATCTGAACGGCACGATGTTTCATATTTTACATAAATAAAAATTCATAATTCCGTTGATTAAATTTAAGGCATAGTCAATCCTAATTATACAATCATTAAGATATGAGAATTATAACAAAAATAAAAATAATCGTTTTAAATGTACATAGTGTAAATATACATTTAGATAGATATGGAAATTGAATTGAAAAAAACGACAAAAGGAAGAAAAAAGAATGTGACGAATTATATCAAGCTACGAGAGATATATAAAGAACGAAAGCTTTTTGTAATGGATGAATGTTCTTTATCATGTGTACATTGTGTCATTAATTTTCTTTTATACTCATCGATGGTGGTGGTGGTGGAATTAGATGAATCGTGTCCGATTGACAAGAGATGAAAAAACAAACAAAAAAAATGCATTCGTTGACACCTCAAGCGTTAATAGTGCGAATAAGTACATTGATTCTTTGAATGTCGAATATCAAAATACGAAGAAGAAAGCGTAGCTGTAATTATTCTATTGGCATACCTTTCAACTTTCATTGAACGATCGTTCACTTGAGTCTATTGTTTGAATGCGTAAATAAAATATAAAAAATTTAAATAAATCAATTGAACCGGTCTGATTCGTCGTACGATTGGCACAAGCAAAGAAAGATGGTCGATAAGTAAGAATATGTAGACTTCTACCGATCCTGCGAATCGACGTAAAAAAAAACCATTACCGGTACAAACGGTATTACCGCTTCCATTCGTGTGCCAACGCGTACATGTTTTTTTAAATCTAATTTATTATTATTTTTATATAAACGATACAATTATTATATTGAGTCGCAATTTTATACGTTCTGATTCGTGTGACGAATGAAAAAGAAAAAAAAAATCTTAAGTTCAAGCGAGCCAGATATAAACGATTTATTACGGCGCAATCATCAGTGTTTATCGAGTACAACATTCACGTTGACATAGCTCTCCGATCGAAACCGATGTTACGTAATTTAATATACACACTCATCGGTATATTGATTATTGTACATATATATAGTATTTTTACATTCTAATTCTAAATTCCATTTTCGATTCTAAATGGTACCATTATTCTGTGTGCTTCGCCTGTCATCTCTGCATCAATCCAAGAAAAAAAAATGGTCTCAAGAGTGTCGCGTTGCGATATACATATACATGTTTACTTTACAAAAAAACAACAAAAAAAACGTCCAAACGGTTGGAACGAAGATAATGGAGAAGAAAAGAATCGAATTTGCGTTTTTCGCTCTTCTATTGCTACGATTGATTGATCTGAGTCCATGTGTATCGTGTCAAATGGACATCCACATGCGCACACGCGCGCCTCCCCCGACAGACTCGCGTGTATATCTCGTCGCGGGGACAAAAACTTTTTTTTTATAATGTGAATAAGAAACAGTTGGAAACGGGAATTAATATGATTTTCGTAAACTAACGTGTTATACTTTAAACTGCCAATTAATTCCTGCCTTTTTATAAACAAAATAACGAATGACGTGCTACAACTTTTGCCAATCGATTAATGTTTCATCTAATGGTTTCCTGCCTACGACTGAATGTCAGAAAAAAGCGTTGGGACATTTGATTGCGCGCACGCGTATGTCTGTAAAAGAGAATCGAGCGAAGAAAAAAAAACACGGTTAACGAAACTTTAACGGACGCATGGAGACAGAGTGAAGCTCAGCACACTAGTCCTTAACGATAAAAAAAAACAAACAAACAAACAAAAAAAAAACCAAAGTATAGAGACGAAAACATGATGTAGCGATTAAGGGATCTCCATCACATGTACACTCACTTGCGTGTCTATACAGACATTAAGTACACTAATGATTCAATCATTGTAAATTAGGTAAACGATTAAGCATTAAGCAGATAGGTAAAAGTAAGTCACATTCATCATTACATGTTATTATTTTATTTTTTATCACCATTTGAGTATCGGATATCTTCTTTTTTTTACTCATTACACAGCCATAATGTTAATCATAGAGACATTTCGTCAATTAGCAAATATGCATTCTGTATCTGTATATTATTTCCGTTTTGCAACTATTAAACGTGATTGTAAACGAAACGCTTAGAAATTATTTCAATAAATCCCCCCGCCCGATTGTTATCGCAATATTCTGCTGCGGAAGGTCGATTAAGGTACAGGTAGCACATTAGCCAAATGAGGGTTGTATCATGAAATTATGGTGACAAAAAATTGTGCGGATTTGAATGAAAACGTGTTCAGAATGTTCCAAAACATCTAAAGATCACATTTAGGAAAAAGGTCCGGACGTGTGTTTGTATGTATGTATGTGTGTGTGTGGGTGATTGAGACGCGAAAAATTCAAACCGGTATAACTCGGGAATACCACAACCGACCAAGCTGAAATTTTACACACAGCATGTGTGATCAATAGTCAACGTTTGGTCAAAATTTCATTGACAAATGTCTAAAAACGGGCTAAAAACGCGTACACAGATAGAATGTGATAGCTCGATGATCCCATTAAAATTTGACGAAGATCGATCAAACCGTTTAAAATGCATGTAATTTTGAATTTTTTTCATTGTATGAAACATTAGTACTTTAATTTAGACGCAATGTTCCTCATTAAATATTCATTTAAGAATAAAATAAGTAGTATATTCGTGATCAGCGTGGAAAATTACATGGAATACAGTCCTGGAGCGGCGATTAACAAAAAAGTTTATCGGGTATTTTGTGAAGCCAAAAATACAGACAATGCTTCCTCGTAGAAAAGAAGCTTTGCGAACGAAACATTATTATAAGACAGCGATATAAAAATTTCAATTTTCGACGTTGTTTGAATTATCGCTATTTAGAAAAAATAAAATTAAATAAATGATATGACAATTATGCGACCCCATTTTTATTAAGAATTAATTGTTATTTAAAATTGCAGTAATTTCTATCTCAAGTCATGTGACATTATAAGCAAATAGCAAACACAGTAGAATGTCGGCGTAGCTACGTCGCTAAAAATTTGACAAACCGGCGACGCCCCCATTGACGGTGGGAGTGGTCCGACATGACAGTACAGTAAAGACACGTGGGTCCGTATGTGGCTACTTGCTGCCGGTGCGCCACAAAACAGTGCCGTTTAATGTGTGACCGTGTTTTTCCGAGAGTCTCGGTGAACATGGGAGACTACTGTACGTCCAAACCGGCAAATAGTGAGTTCGCTCGGTGGGAACCATAAGTAATGAGTATAGTCTCCCTTTTGAGCCAAGACATTAACCGTTTACTGGGGGAGGGAGACCTCGCCGTACTGCCGTGGATGCATAAGAAAAAGAGGCGCAGCGGGGAGCCTCTGAAAGAAATATCAGATGAACCAAGGTCCAGGCAAATAATGTTTAGACGAAGTCGATTTAACACTATATGTATATTAAATTATGATTTCGAAGATACAGCGTCTTTTCCAGAAATTGAGGAAACTTTTGGTGTTTGAATTTTTATCGAAGAGATCTGCCTTGCAGGTCTAGAAATTTCGCCGTAGAGCCTTGCTCGCTCTGTGTTGGTTCCGGTGATGCAGTAAATTTGTCGGTCAAATAATCATTACTCTTAATACCTTCGATTACTCGTAATCTATGGGCGCAGCTCGATTTAATTAATTTAATGCGTCCCTAATAATGTTGTAATGGTATTTTAGAAAAAAATCCTAGTACAGTAGCCTGAAAATATACATCCCCTCTTATATTTTTTAAAAAGAATGTTGCTTTTCACGTGGCACCATATACAGCTCATGCTCATTGACACAATTGTAAGCTCATATATCTTGGCAAAAAATTCTTATAAATTTCTTATAAAAAACTTTATTCATTGTTTTATAACACTTGTGATTTTTAGTTCCAAAAGTATAAAAGTCGTTTTGTGACGTATTCCCTTAATTTGGTACAAAAACTCTGTCTTTGTATACTAATCCTATTATTCTAATATTAAGGGAAGGGGTAAGCGAAGGAGTGGTGATAAATCAAGAGTGCCAGGGGAGTTCCGAGAAAATAGGAAAATACGTGTTGTTCGGTATGGACTCGAAAGGTTCTAGTGCGCTTACGTTCCGCGTAACGTTGTCGCGTAACTTGCGCTATGACGACGAGCCCTACTGAACGCCGAGCGACGTCGAAAAAAACATGGCCGAAACGAAGAAAGCCTGTCACGCCGCCCGCAAAAAAATAAGACATTCAGCAAGACAATAAAGTCATTTCACTACAAAAGAAGTTGTCTACCTTTTCGGGTCGACCCATCGCCCTTTCCCACAACACATGTGCAATAATAGACCTCGACGCAGAAAAAAGAGTTTTGGAAATGCGTGGGAGAAAGTAGGAAACAAAGTGTTTAAAGGTATGGAACTGGAGATCCTGCAGCGCTGCATGTTATATCTCAAGATACTGTTGGAGAGAGGAGAAAGGAAGATGATTAGTGGCGCACGCAGTGGTAACGTCGTCGGGGGAATGAGTTAGGATATCCCCTAGGAGTTCAGTGGTGGGAAAGCCAAACATTTAACGGGACGTGTGCTTAGGGAGGGAGCGTTCGAATAGGAAAAGGTCTTGTGAATTTTAAAGGTGCCGCGACGCTAATCTCACTATTACGGAGAGACGCAGAAACGTACCAATTATTGTGGATCCGAGACAGACAAGTGGGCACCCGCGCAAATACGGAACTATTAAATTGGTATTTTTTAAGTATTAACAAAGTCTTAAAATCGAAGTATATACCAAGTCTCTCGTATTGGACTCAGCCATACCCAAATAATACTTCGAAATGAAATTGTTTCAGAGTAAGCGAAAAGTATTAGACAGTCTTACGAAATACGAAAAAAGGTCCCTATCTTTCAGCTTTCAGACTTACCGTATTTCTTCATTATATTTTCATAGTCGAGGTGCATGATTGACGCATTACATATTTATTGTTAAAATAAAATGCAGTATTTCCACTGGGCTGGTATCACCGAAGTATTAAGAGATGTATTTCGAACCCATACATCAATTTTGCGCGCGTTAGAATATAATCGAAGTATCAAAGGATCTAATTCACGATTTATTAAAATGCCTCATATCTTTAGGACTTTCTCAAGTATAATTGAAGTATTAAACGGGTCTTATTCATGACTCTTATCACAACTCGTACCACAGGAAACACTCGCCTTTGGCTTGTGCTCCTTTGGTACTCGTGCGGCTCGTGCGGCTCGCTTCGCAGCGTGCGTATAAAGTTCGCTTTACCACACTTGTATCGCAAAGTACTGTTAAAGCAAGCGGAAAGCCACGCAGCCTTGACAAACTTGTCACTAGATATAAACAAGACAACCTGGAAATCGTACAAAGCTATAATTATATGGGAATACCGATAGCCAGCTCCTCGTTGGGCTTGGTCGCAGCGAGGACAGCGCTGACGAAATTTCAAAATAGCGTCCGGGACCGTCTTGTCAATTCTAACTACAGATAATGTAAAAGAATCACTCACACATAAAAGAGTACATGACGGGCTATCGTTCGGCCCTCCATTTTTATTATTGCTTTATAATTACTATTTTTCCGGGCCACGAGAAGCACAAGAAGTGACAATTGTACTGTGAAAATCCGAGTACTGTTTTTCAAGCGCCGCCATTTTGTACAACACCCTCCCTCCCCTATCTACAACGCGGCGGCTTATAATACGAAATCAAATAATTATTTCGGAGTGTCACAGCAGCCTTTGGGCAACACTCTACTTCCTCTAATATTTTTGTTACAGTACATACATTTTGTGCACAAAATTTAGAAGTTTTGGCCCTAACTAAAAATAACTTTTTTTGCAACAAAACTGTGGCCATTTTCTAGTCTCTCCAAATCGCGAGTGGGATATGTTATATATTTGTATTGTGCTTACACATTTGTTGCCGAGGTCGATAGGTTCTTCGTTATTATTTTATTTCCACGTGTGGATTTTTTGCCCTCTATCCGCACGTTACGGGTAAAGGAATCATAATCCCTGGGGCTCAGACACGCTTAGTTTTCGATCTCTTACGCATGAAAATGCGAAACTTATGCAAAATTATGTCCGAAATTTTGATTCCCATATACATTTTATCATAAATTTGCAATTTACGTCTAAAATTGTTAACAATTTGGATTTTTTATGACTTATATGCAGTTTTAATATTATAGCTTAAATTTTATAAAAATTAGAGCAAATACGGTATTTTTTTAGAATTAAAAAGCTCATAAAATAAAAAATCGGACATTCACGGCAATTCTTCAGAAAAGGGGGACGTGAACATTTTACATGTGTACTTAATTTCAACTCACTGGCTCAAACCGTTCGAGAGTTTCAACGGATTTAAGGGACCTAAGTCAGACACATCTGGACGCCAACTAAAAGTGGAATTTCTCGACGTTTTCGACTATTTTAAGTTCCCAAACACTAAAATGTTGACTTTACTTTATACGAAAACATAACTTCTTCTATAAGGAAGCAAAAACAATGTGCACAAAGTCTATATATTCCAAAACCATTAACTGCAATGATTTCGTAAAAACTTGTAAATGCTTTGAAAGAATAAAAAGCAGGAGAAGAACTTAAAGCAAAAAAAGTTTCTCATTCACCCGAAGTCATACTTGCCTGAGCCTTAATCATACGAGAAACAGCCAAGAAAAAACGAAGGCACTTTTACTTCGATTGAAATGTGCATTGCGGCCACTCGCCTCACTATCGCTGAGAGTTGAAACCAGCATGCAATTGCGCTTAAGTATGTATGAAAACTTATCATATAACAAATCACGATATTCAATGTATTGTTCACGCTTTCAAAGCGCGTACATTGTATTTGAACTAATTCACATTGTCTGGTTAACAAAATCATAATAAAATAGCTTTAATAAATTTGTAATGAGAAAACTTATATCGCCTTCAAAAATAAAGATAAGTAACAAACACAAATTGAAACTTCATCGTCTTTTTTACAACATTTTTTGTTTCCTCTTTGCTTTGGTAAGCTTTATTTTGGTGAAAAAAATTTAGACATTTAAATGACGACGTATTCAGAATGTTCGAAAACATCGAACATTCTGAAATAACACATTTCGAAAAACTGTCCGGATGTATGTGTATGTGTATGTATGTATATGAGTATGACTGAGACCCAAAAAATGCAAGCCTTTATAACTCGAGAATGACACGACCGATCAAGCTGAAATTTCACACACAGCAGGTGTGGTTAACTGTGAATGTTTCTTGAAAATTTCATAAAAATAATGAATTGTTTTTTTGTACGCGATTTTATTTTCGAAATGCCTTAAAAAATGTCTCTTACAATTTTGTAGGTGTCGGGGCAAAAAGTTGTGCACAGATGGACATGATCGCTCGATGATGCCTATTACATTTGGGGAGAATCGATCGAACCGTTTAAATTTTATGCCATATTGAATTTTTGTGAATTTCATGAAAAATTAGTACTTTATGTTAGATGCAATTTTTCGCAATAAATATTCATCGATAAATAAAATAAGTGGTAGATTCCTGATTACTGTAGAAAAATACATTAAATATAGTCCCGGAGCAACGACTGATGAGAAAAGTTTATCGGGGATTTTTATACACAATGCTGCAAAAATGAGTGATTTTGCCTATTTTCGAACAGCGATTTATTTGCTTCCCGATGGCATTGCGGAAAAACCCAGATGCCTATCATGTGCTACGGCAAGAAGTATACAGGATGATGGATATGACGAGTTTGAAAAAGCTGTATAAAGAGGGAGACATTTAAGGGAGTGAAGAAATCATTGATCCCATTGATTCCATTCCATTAATTGATTCCATTGATGGCTGGACCCATTGACTTCAAGGAAAAAAAAAATTTCTCGCTAATGTAATGATTGAGTGGAAAGTTTGGGAACCTGTAGATATTGGTGTTGCTGTTAAACAAGAGAAAACATATGGTGATACGGTGTACAGATTTTTTTGGTACTGAGTAAGAGTGCTAACCATAGCGCTAATATCAGCTATCATACATTTCGAGTCGAGTGGCTAGCGTACACTGAGAGAAGGATCTAATGAAAATTACCGATCGTCTACGAAATATTAGCATAGCACATAGTAGTAGGGCGCCAGGGCGCCACCTATGGCAGAAAGTCTCAAATTATCCAAGAATTTTTACCATAATATCTATGAAAAATTCTTAAGAATTCGATACTTCCTACTATAGGTAGTGCCCTAGCGCCCTACTACTATGTGCTATGGTAATATCTCTCAAGCGATATAGTAATATTTACTAGATCCTTCTCTCAGTGTAGTGACCTATTAATGCTGGTGACGCGGGAGATTCGGGTTCGATCCCCGTTCAGAGCGAATTTGATTTTCGTGAACAGTAGCGCGCAGGCGGTATACAGTGTAAGCCGGGGCACACTGTACATGTACAGTGTGGCCCTTGAGCTCTCGGAATCGGCCTATTGCCGGTATTGGACTCGGCGTAGGTTTTACTGTGGTTTTTCTACGCTCTCGACGAATCTAGACGGATGCAAGTATTTATAAATTCGAACAAATGTAGCATAATTTTTAACGAGACCACTGGAGAGTTAAGGAGTTATGCTATCCTGATATTTCAAAATCAAAAAAATCGTTTTGCTCAAAAAAAAGCTTAGGACATTGCTCCCGTTTCGGAAGGCTTGTTGGATGCGCCAGGAATTGCAGATTAGCGGTAACACAAAAATTGCACTGAAAGTTCTTTTCGAGTACACTCGAGAACAATTTTTAGTGTTGCCGTTTTTGCTTCCTCATAGAGGAAGCTTTGTTTAGGTGAAAAATAAATGTTCGAGATTTTTATGAAAACGTGTTCAGAATGAGCGAAATCATCAAAAAATCACATTTAGAAACAATATTCGGATGTATGTATGTATGTATGTATGTATGTATGTATGTATGTATGTATGTATGTATGTATGTATGTATGTATGTATGTATGTATGTATGTATGTATGTATGTATGTATGTGTCTGTGACTCAGATGCAAACATTTCTAACAGCTATAACTCGAAAATACATCGACCGATTAAGCTCATTTCACACACAGCATATGTGGTAAATAATCAATGTTTCTTTAAAATTTCATTTAAAAAATGTAAATTGTTTTTTTAAGTGGTGTAATAGACTGATACCACCAAAACAGACTGATCGTTTTTTTAAATTTCGACCGGCAACACGACCGTAAAAACGACTACTCCGAGGTCGCTCGAACTCGTTTTTCGATCGACGGAACGACCATGAAATCAATCATTTTGATGTTGCTGGAGTTTAGTCGTTTTTCGATGTTCAGCCGAAAATGTCAGCGAAATTGCGATATTAAATTACATGTCATTGTAAACAATGCTATTATTTGTGGGGTATTATCGTATGGTATTTTCAAAATTGAAAATAGAGTATAAAAAATAACAAAGTATGTCATTGACACAATTCACCTGAACTTTTTTTTTAATCAATGATTTTTTAAGTGAAACGAGCCATAGTCGCTATAGCGCTCATTTCTTCGATGACCAACTAGAAAACGACGGAGCTCTAGATAACTCAGAATGGTGACCGTATTGTGATTTTTTCGGTCAAGTGTCGAAACATTTCGGCATTTCGTTGGTCGAACTCCGTAAATCCAACCAAACTCCAGCAACTTCAAAATGGTCGATTTCATGATCGTTTTGTCGGCGGCAAATCGAGAAACGATCAGACTATTTCTGACGTGCAGATTCTGTTAGTCTTGGGGATTCTTGGTCATTTATATATGGTCTAAATTTTTACTTTTGAACGACCGAAAAAGTACCATCACGACTATCATGTTCTTAGTCGAAAGCTCGGTCGTACAAACTGTTAGAGCGACCATTATTCAATACTTCTGTGCAATAACTACACAATACATTCATTAATAGGGTAGAGCGGGTAAATTTGCTTTGATTTTTTTTTTTTTAATGAAAAAAAACACACAAGCTTGAAAGCCAATTTAAAAATCTCAAAAAATTCATACGTGTTCAGAAAAATGAACGAATAATTTGCGTAATAAAAAGAATTAGGTTGCCGGGTAATTTGTTAAACAATTAATTTTTTGTTACATTTTTTAATAACATTTTGAACTTTTTATTATTGGCAAATTAATCTTTTCAGTACCTTTAATATGTATGAATTTTTTCAGACTTTTATACCATCGAGAAGTATTTAATATTTTATCTAATTTTTCTCGAACTTATGCGAAATGAATACCAAGCGACAGAACTACCTTAAAGCAGTACTCTCGCGCAGAGTTCTGTTTTGGCGGTGATTTTTCGGATAAAACAAATATAAAATAGTTCGAGTTACACTTCTGAAATTTTTTGAAACATATTTGTTGCTCCGTCAAAAAACATGCATGGAGAATACCGCCTTGAATCACCTAATTCGTAATTATTTTTATCCCCCTAGGACAGATTCATCAGTAGTCAATAATTAAATAGTGCGTGAAATACAAAAAACAAGTTGCCGTGCTGCATGCACGCGCGCTTCGGTAAAGTTTCATGGGACTGGGATTACGCTTTGACCCATTGAAAGATTATAGAAGGTAAGACGAGAGAAGGATTGCTTTCCCCGCAAGTGAAGACGCAAAATCCGGTTCACTCTTTCTCCCTGCTTGCGGTGTGTGACGCTTCGCCGGTTTCGCTGTGGTCAACATTCAGCCAATGTCTAGCGAGTGGCCTCGCCGCTGTTTTGTAAACAAGAAGGGGGTTTACATACGGTATAAAACCGTAAGTGGAACAGAATCGATGGTTAGTCTGCGCTGAAAATCTCATTTTAGGCCGAGAATACGGCGCGAAGCGGGAATAACTACCAAACGCATCATCGACAGTACAGTGTATTTTGTTTAGTGGTGACTTTAAGAAAAAAATGTTGGGTGTAAGTATGATTATGCAAATGAATTTGCCCATTGCTTCCTTGTTGATAAAGATTGCATGTAGCATTGCGCGAGAAAATTTACTGATTAATCAAGTCATAAAGGAAATTTTGTGAATGATGAAAAATTAGCAAGCAACCTGATAAATTGTTTGCAGTCTTGTATGAAGAATAAATGAAAATTATGAAGAAGCATCGAGCAAATATGAATTTGCTTAGTATTTTGTAAATATTACAGAAGTACCTCTGTAACGTGAATTGTTCACACTGCTCGTCCCACTGTAATAATCCGAAAAAGTAGTTTTAAATTCCCGACGAATACTCTACCGTGTGAATTTTTTTTCTCTCTTGTAAAATGCGACTGGCACCTGGGTTTTACCACGATTCCATCGGGAAGCGAACATTTTCAAAATACAAGCAATCCCATATTTTCGCAATATTGACTGTTAAAATGTATTATCGTAAACTTGATCGCCAGTCGTCATTTTGAACTTCTATCTGATGTATTCTTCCCGTTGATCACGAATCTACCACTTATATTTCTCCGACGTTGGCACGGAAACTTGATAGTCTGAAGTGAAGTACAATTTTTTTTATAAACTTTAATCAATTATAAATCGCATAAAACTTGACCGGTCGGATCGATTCTCGCCAAAATAGATAGGAATAATCGGTCGATAATAGTCCTTTGGTATACAATTTTTTAGCCCAACAGCTCAAAGTGACAGCAAGCGTGTTCACCGGTTTTTTTTTTCTTTTTTACAGAATTCAAAACCATATACTATTATCAAACATGATACTTGTTGAATATGACGAAAATCAATAAAACCGTTTAGATTTTATGCCTTTTTTAATTTGACTGCAATGAAAAATTAGTACTGGCGTTCAGACGCAAATTTTTGTACACAATATTCAGCTGGAAGTAAAATAGGTCGTAGATTTATGTTGCGCGGAAAAAAACGATATACATAGTCTCGAAACTACAATGAAAAAAAATAATTGACAGATCATTTTTACAGCTAATATTGTGAGGAATTGGCGTTTTTCAATCTATTTATGGTTGATGTCGCTTGTGACATTCTCAAGGAATTGGGCTAAAACTTAATACGGTTGTCGAATTTTTTGTGGTAACTTAGCATCAGTTTTATTAAGATAGTACTTGCGGTACAGTCCCGCCAAACGTGAGTTTTATTGGATAAAAATCTGAAAAAAATCAAGTGTATGGGAGGTGCTGCAAAGATTGTTTTTGTGAAATAATAATTCCAATTTTTCATTGACTAATTGAAGATAAAAATTATTATTCAATAAATTACCCGGCAACTTAACTATTTTCCTTCATAAAAATAATTTGTTTATTTTTCTGAATACGTGTGAATTTTTTCAGAATTTTTTGTAATCTTTCAAAATTGCGTTTTTTCACAGCTGGAACATAGAAAAACGCGATTTCGAAAGATCACAAAAAATTCTGAAAAAATTCATACCTATTCAGAAAAATAAACGAATTATTTTTATGAAGGAAAATAGTTAAGTTACCGGGTAATTTGTTGAATAATAATTTTTATCTGCAATTTATTAATGGCAAATTGGAATTATTATTTCACAAAAACAATCTTTGCAGCATCTCCCATACACTTGATTTTATTCAAATTTTTATTATATCGAGAATTGTTCGAAATTTTCTCTGAAACTCATGTTTGGCGGGACTGTACCGTAAGTACTGCCTTTAAGCAAGGGTCCAAGTGATGGATTGAATTAGATGCTAAGATTGAATTTTTCTTCTCATCGACAAAACGTTGGGTCGTCAGAATGGTTGAAAATTGAGAAATCTGGACGCAAGTAATTTTGTTTACTGACAAAGCTTCCTCTATGAGAAAGCGAATATTCACAAAAGAGCCATAAATAATTATGGCAAAAAAAATCCGTCGTAATTTACGAATCCGGAAAATATTAAATGATTCCGTTGTTTTTTCAGATTTTCGTGATCGCCGGCTGTGTGCTAATGACGTGCGCGGGACCACCTATCGGCGGTAAGAAAAATAGCTTTATTGCGGTGCATTGCGTTTCATTTTTATAATACATATACAAATGATTTTAAAAATCACATCAAAGAAGCATGAGAATTAGAATTGAAATTGGTATGAAATTATAATTAGAATTAGAATTATATTAGAGTGACTCGTCAAAATAACATTACAATAATAATATGACAAAAAAAAACACGACAAAATAACATAAAAATGTTACTTTTATGAATCATATGTTGGGAATGCTTCTGTCGTCGGATTCACCAAAAACAATGTTTTTCATGCATTTACCTTATATGGTACCGTATTTTTTTTTTTTTTGTATTACGTTATTTTGGAGCGTCTTATTTATGCATGATGTCTCCACGTATTGTTTTTGAGATGGTACCGAAATTAGAAAATATATCTTTCCGAGCGTGAACGTTTCGTGATTCACGTGTTAGCAACATTTTCTAATTTCAACGCACGCTCTTTCGATAAGCGTCACTGCGGTCGATGACCAAGATGTAACTGGCGGAGTAACAACTGTTCCACTTTCTTCTAAATAAGTATATGCAGTTATGCATGACACACATGCTCTATGGTACGCGTCACTGCGAGGGCGCACGCTACATGTATACCAGAGCTGTATTGCACCTCTTGACGGCAATAGAAATATTCAATGATGATACCGTGATAATAACATAAACAAAAAACATGGTCATTGCTAAGGCCACGATGCACTTTCTCCTACGGCAGTCGATGCTCCGCAACGTAGCACGTTTATTTACCTGGAAACTAGCTTGACCTAGAGTAAGTTTTTCATGGTCAGTGACTTGGAGCTATCGGGTTTATATTGTATGGTACTGAAATAGGGTAGAGCGGGGCAAAATGGGGCAGCGGGGCAAAACGGGGCAATCGGTAAAACTAAACGTTCCAATAATTTTTGGATGCCCGCGTTCGCCCCGTCGATACGTCAGGATTTTCCGCACCGTTTTGCCCCACGGTTCGATCCAAAAATTATTAGAAAATGTTGTTTTACCAGATTTCCCCGTTTTGCCCCGCTGCCCCATTTTGCCCCGCTCTACCCTACACCAACACAAAGACACCGGACTTTCATATCCAAAGTCGAACGCCAGGACGCATAAGATAGGCTTGTATGCAGCTTTTACGCCCTTATGGAATGAAGTCATCGATATAATCATGATATCCTATTCTTTCTGTATCGGATTACAATCTCAGCAAAATTTTGTTCAACAAAATTTGTTATATACCTATAAAAACACCTATAATATTGTAGGTGTATATTATAAACAAATAAAAAACAAATATTATAAACAAATTCTGAGAGCTTCAAACTACATACGGCCAGTCTAAAAAGACCTGCAAATAACGCAATATTTTACCGCGCCCGGCACCACTTGACTTACTGTACGAGGTGAATGAAGGTATAAAAATAAAAAATTCATCATATACACGGTCACGAACACACCCAGGCCCCAGCTGACAATCACACATTTCTCGACATTTTATTATTATTATTATTTATTGAGCAGATAGCTTTAGGACATCGTTCCTTGAAAGCTCAAGAGCCCTTGAACTCAAGATACAAATGATGCAGACAGAGGAGGCAATATGTGAGCATAGACCAGATCCAACCGAAACTACGAAACAAAAGCTCGAACATAAGCATAAGCATAAGCATAACCAGAATACGAATGCAAATAAAATTAAATAAATATAAATAATTATACAAATATGAACCTAAAACTATGTTACATATGACTGTGTTAAGTGCTTTAACACAAAGATCTCGACTTTTTCTCATTACGAAAATGTAGCTTTCTGTACGAAAAAAACAAAAATTATTTCGCTATAAAAATATTATAATTATTTAAGTTTCCTACGGTTTAGTGGATTCTTTATATACAATCACTCTTATATGTTTCGATCAAATAATCGTTGTCTTAAATTATAGAAAACATAATGATTTTTTGTTACTATATATGCAGGATACTTGGCTGTGAGTCCCAGTGGAAGCAGAGGACAGGAATACAGCAGAGTTTACCGATCCAGAGGATTCGTCGGGACAAAGAATCCTTACAGCGATTTGGGCGAGCAGCTAGGAAGTAGTAGTTACGCAGGCGCAGGAACGCATCGATACTCAGTAGCGGGGGGTGGCCCGGCACCCGGGAGCAGCTTCTCGTCAGACTCCGGATACTCCGATGGTGGTAGTAGCCACTCGAGTGCGTTTGGAGGTCATCCGAGCGGACTGAACACGGAAGCATTGAGTGGGGCATCAAGTTCCTCGTACTCATCAAACGACTCCCCGCCCAATGTCCAATCTTCGGAGCTTGGAGTCAACAGTTACGCCTCCGTAGGAACGTCGCCCGGTCTCCAAGGTCTTGGAGGGTACACAGCAAGCGGTAGTACCACTGGCAATCACCCGGGATCGACGTTTACCGAATATTCGGAAGAAGCCGGAAGTCACGGTCCTTCGAGCCTAGCAGGATTAACCAGCGGCGAACGTAGTCCCGCCGAATATTCCACCGCAACGCATCCGTCCCCATCGTACATAACGTACACTCACGGAGGACCGAAAACATCGTCGTATACGCCCTCCGGTAGCAATCATAGAGGTCACGGACCGACTTCTTACTCTTCCAATCCAAGTATGAGCTTCATGTCCGGAGGTCATCATGGTGGGTCCGGTTCTTCCTACTATCCGTCGGAGGGTAGTCACTCTGGTATGTCATCTGGGCCTAGCTACACTTCGGGGCCGTCCTTGAGCAGCATCCTCAATGGTATGCACAGCGGTGGCCCAAGCAATTACGTTCATGGAAGTAGCGGTCATCGACCCTCACCAAATCACATATACGCAACGGCTTCGAATCCAAGTCCGAGCTACTCATCGAGGGCTCCGAGTTCCGGATACTTCTCGAGCAGCCCGTATTCAAGGGGCGGTGGAAAAATTATTCTTCTCAAGGAAAGCAGCGGTGGCAGTGGTGGGCATGTGGGACATATGTATCCTGGTGAGCAGCACAGTTACAACAGCGGAATGTTCGGTGGAGCGAGTAGGGGTTACAAGTTACGAAGCGTTGCATCTGGACCTAGTTACGGTCCGAGCGTCGCCAGTGGTTATACGTCATCCGGAGGATACCCAGCCAACGCAGGGCATCCCAGCAGCAACCACGGAGGTGGAGGTTTCTTCAGTTTTTTGTAAGCCGAAAGTATCTATATCGAAGAATGAGACATTGGCCTTCTAGATTGTTATGTATTTATTCTATTGATATATGTTACCTCGTAGGTATTATACTTTTTGTACATGCTTCGTAATAAAGTTGTTCGTGAAAAAATTATTGGACCATTTATAAAAAAAGAAAATTCCGTTTAGTCGTACAATAAACGAAAATACCACCGTTCGAACATGCTTGTATTCGAAATTCGTGTACTCTCTGTTTTTTTCCGATATTTTCCGAAGGTTTGCCGTATCAGCTTCGTCATTGACTTCCAAGTGTTTTAGAATGATCTTCACATTCTACGTCACTTCGGTGGTCTTTTCCTGAAGTGAGCCGTCAAAAATCTTTTAATCGCTAGATCATTGGATATACTATTAAGTAAAACCAGAGAGATAACCAATGTTGCAGAGTTCGA
This sequence comes from Ichneumon xanthorius, assembly GCA_917499995.1. Classification (NCBI taxonomy): domain Eukaryota; kingdom Metazoa; phylum Arthropoda; class Insecta; order Hymenoptera; family Ichneumonidae; genus Ichneumon; species Ichneumon xanthorius. The sequence continues at coordinate 15,655,162 of OU824200.1, read as the reverse complement.
TGAACCAATATGAATTGAAAAGGATTCGGGTTGTGCTGTTCGCAGAATATTTTTGCCAATCTGCCAGTGACTCATTATATTGTTTTAGTGTGCAGACTGCGACGGAATCCGTTAGAATTGTAACTATCACCGACGAAAATTTTCGCGAGATGTAAGCTTTCTGGATACACTCCCTGCTATCAGCGAGAGTTGTGATCCGGGGGAGTATTGTCGTGTCCTGAAAGGAGATAATACAAGTCCTGAGGCTGGTGATCGCGAATTATCGCTTGGCTAAGTTGGGTAATATCGGCGCGAATGGAGGGACAGCATACAAAAGCTTGTCGTCCCAAGGTATCAAGTAAGCGTCTATTGTGATCCGGGTGTCATATTCGGGATCCGGGTGTCATGAGCGGAATGTACTTAATTTTTTGTTAATTCGAGTTGCGAAGAGGTCGTTTTCATACACGCCAAACGTTTCAGTGACTTTGCTGAAAGCCCAGCCCGCCAATTGCCATTCCGTCGGTGTCTATATGTTAAAGAATTGGGAAGCCTTAATAGCTTCCACATTTTCTGTGGAAGGAATATTATGGTGCATAAACCTAGATATTTCTCTTCTCGTACCACTTCCAGAATTCGCCAGCAATTTTATTGAGACCCGGGAACTGTATATCCTGTTTACGTACGATATGACAGTTAATACAACTCGATTTTCATCAAATCTCGCAATTGCGTTCATGGAGGACGAAGCTTTGTAGCACGAATGGGCAGCTATCAATTCTAGGTAGTTTAGGCTGTTTTAGGCTTTCTCGGTGTTGTTCCACAAGCCCTGTGCGTTCATTCCGTTAGAGTGTGCTCCCCAGCTAGTCAAGGACGCGTCCCAGCTTATCTCAAGTCGCCATTTTAATGTTCTGATAGGGTTAACCTTCTGTAACCTTATCAGCTAGTGTCTTCAGTTACAATTTTTTAAAAGGATTATCTTCTTGTAATAATCTCCATTATTTAACGTCAGCGATACGTATTTTTTCTCGCTCCAGTCTCTAATTTGTGTTCCGTTTTAGGTCGATAGCTCAAAATTGACGCAAGTTAGAGACCATAGAAATTTTTTTTAAATTTCAAAACCGCATAAAATCTCCACTCACTCGGTCACTCTTCATGAAAATTGTGTTGAAAGAAGAGATGTGAGTACTCTACTAGTAGTCGATTTAAACTATGTAAGTGTATGTTACATACGCACTCGCACACAAACACACACATCAGTTTCCTCTATGAGAAAACAAAAATGAGAGATGACATCGTTATTCACTGCATGTATTGTATTCATAGTATTATCGTGATAAACTTTTTTCACAAAGGGGACTCGTTCAATTACAATTAAATTTTTATTTTCCGTATGTTAACATACTATCGAAGGCACTGATAATATAACGACGTTCAATCGATAATTATTCGACAATATAATCTACGAGTTCGTCTTAATTCCGAGGTGTAAGGTTTCTCGTTGCAGCCGAATTCGGTGGCGTTCTTGTTATTCGTGGCTTTGATAAGAAAGCTTCTTCTTCGCCCTCTTGTTGAACCCTTTCCTTGTCATTGGGTCGAAGAAATTCACTGGTTTGCCGACTTTCAACACTCCTATATGTACAGGATCAGGATCGTTCATACGAGTATTTACTAAGAAAGCTACTGCCGCAGAATTGCTAGTGATGTGAGTCGGTAAATAACCGGTTAAATAGCAAGTCAGATAACTAATTAGTTAAACGCGGGCTACGAAACATATTTTACCGATGGCAATTTATCTATGAAATAACTGATGCATTTATAAATATAAATATATATTTTTATTATCGAAAATATAATCGCGCAGGTGGATTTAACCCAATAAATAAAGTTTGTTCACCTTGTTATAGTTTTTCTGCAAAATATAAGTGGATTTCACCGACTGAAACGACTCACTAAATTAAAATTTACAGTTTTGGCGGTTTCTAGCTAGTGATCTACAAAAATAACGTGGCACAAGAAAATAATAAATAAAAGGTAAAAATAGTAGCCATTACGATATACCGATAAATTCACAATACTAGGAATTCCACTCGTGAAGCAGGTCTTTGTCAATCGACTTACGTAAAAACAATAAAATTTGTGTTTATGAAAAATCATGCCGATCGAAAAAAAAGTGTGTCGCAATAAGCCATCGGTGCAATGGACGTGGAAGGAGCTGAAGAGGCAACACACTTTGTCGCTACTGTTGGTATTGATTTGGGACTCACAATGAAGCGATGCTGCTCATCCTGTCTTCGACTGGAATTTAAAAAATAAGTCAATTTAGAGTTTCTTGTTTTCCATTACTTTCGTTCACGTGCGCTAGCTTTCGTCGGGAAGGGTCACGACCGCGCGTATATGTTTTACGGTGAAAGCCGATCGGCTTTCACAGAATAACTATAATTGCTTCCAGTTCGGATCCTTCGAAACGAGATCACTTGACTCGGTTTCGATACGAATAAACCGTTTCGGTTTCATTCTTACTACGTGTTGCGAATGATCTTTGGCTAATTGGTAAAGACTACACGTACCTTCTGCAGCACTTTCGTAGGCGGATGCCAAGGTCGGCATGGAATTAACTGCCGTTGTACTGCTGTCCCTGGAATGAATAAATATGTTATTTCCGAGATAAAGTACGCAATCTATCTATCTTTCCACCAGATACAATCTCGTAATCTAGTTTGTGTAATCAATCTTGTAATCTAGTTTGCAGCACTCGCCTTCGGATCGTGCTGCAAACTCACACTCGTTAGAAACACGTTTTTCGCCCTCGTGGAGTAATGTACTATTTTCCGAATAATTTGAGATAACTCCATTTCTTGCGTCGCAAAGTCGTCATATTCGTCAATGACCATACTCTCCCGGTTGTAATACAGCTTCCAGAGGGAGTAACGACCCCCTATTACTCCCTAGGGAGTAATGAAATTGAACTGCGCATGCGCACAGGTTAATAACGATCAACGGTCAATAATAGGTTATTTTCCACTCGTATTGCACGCAGGGAATGTGATTATTCCTTGCGTCCACCGACCCACAGCGACGATTGTGCTACAATAATTTCTCGCTAAAATTGTTCAAATAGGGGGGAAAAAATTATGCGAACAATAGAGAAGACCAAATTTATAATTGTTCAAAAATATATAAAATAATGCTCTACACTTCATTAGGAATGCCATGGGGACAAAGTTACGGAAGTTATATTGAAATGGATCTAGAATCTCTTTTTCAGTCAGAAAGTAACTTTATAAAAAAAGCTGTTCATCTTCAACGACAATTACGCTTCTCAAAAATTAATTACTTGGAAAGTATTGATTCTAGCGAAAAATACGTAAGCACTTTTCTCTAAAAATCCCTTTAAATTAGCATCCAAATCTCACAAGTCTCACAAATCCCGAGAATTTCTCACTACTTGATAATATTTGAATATTTGAACTTCAATTAGCTTAACGATAAATTACTGGTGTCAGGGTTATGATTTTTTTAAACTTCAGTTTACTCGGATCATTTTGTCAATGTTTTATGGTCCCTAACGGAATTGCGGAGACCGTCGGCAAACTTCGATGAACTAATGCACAATGTTTAAAATTGTGACTTGCTCAAGACTCACGCATAACTTTTATTTTAACGTCGTTTTTTCTGTAACCCTTGCAACCATAGTTGTATAGTCTCATTTATTCGATTTGTAGGTGCATGGGGACCACTCGAATCCATAAAAACAGAGTTGCACAAAGGTTAAAAGTTTGGACAAAGCGATCGGTCTCATGTCAGTATTATCCGGAGTTTCGTCATAGTCATTGGAACTCGCAGATGCATGTCTAGTCAACCCTAATGCAACTGCGACTACGATGCAACTCCGAATCCGTGGTTGCACCAGTTCCGCTAGTTTTTTTGGGGTTCCAGTGAAAAGTCATGACATTTAAGAACTTGCCTAGCGTATCAGCACAACCGTTGTTTTTCGAGTTACACGACGGTGATTTACGGGTTACAGTTATATTTGGGTAAGAAATGGCTTGATTATCGGTTGCATAACCGAAAATCAGAAAAAGGAACCACAATGTAACCAAAGTGTAATTGTTGCTTGGGAACAAAAATTCACTACGCGACAGCGCTATGGATATTCTGTGTGATCAAGAGAGAGGAGTTTAGACTCCACTTAAGGGAAGGCTAAACATGTATGAGTGCGAGAGAGACAGACGTAACATTTTAAATGCATTTTTCTCCAAATCGATTCTATAGAATGAAAAACGAATTGCCGCTCACACTGCGTTAATCAAATTGGCAGTGCGCCCCACAATTCCCTTTTTATTCTATACCACCTTTTCAGAGAAAAATGGTTTCAAAACATTTTAAGATTATGTTGATCTTTAGCCCCACCTTAAGATTCGCTTTTTGTTCCAGAGCGACTGGTTGCCGTTCACTTTCGTCACGCTTGCGCCGATCCGCTAGGTTTCTATGACTTTTCAGGTCGTCAGACACCCTGTTATAACGAACTTCGCGGTCTCATTGGCATATCGAGAAACAGCACTCTGGTCGATACTTTGGGAAATCGATGTCATTTCGGTCAAGTCATCAATTTTCCATCCCGGTAAGTCACGATCGATATCAAATCCATTGACGATTCTCTCTATCATTCTCGGTGAAATTTCTTTATTATTTTCAACAGAATGCCCAGGGAACTCGATAATTTTTACGCCTGACGGATTCCTTTTCATTAACTTGTTTTTCGAGAGTGCTGTATAATCGTCTATAAGATATCTCATAATCCTTGTAACTCGTATACCTCGGTGACATTTGTTGTAAAGATGAATCGAACACTTCGCTGGAACCCCCATTCGGATGATGGTTCATTGGCCACGGAGCACTCGCCTTGGAAGTTCTTGGCGACGAAATTTTATTATCATCGTCGAGGCTCGATCTTAGAAGGACATTCGGAGAGATTGAATAACAAGTGGCGAGTAAAGCTTCGCCGAATAATTCGCCGGCGTGGACCTTCACAGGATCCAATTCGTCTAACTCATTCTCCAACACCTCCAATTCCTCCTGTAAGTAGTAAGTTCAACGATATTGATTATTACCGTACTATTATCTGACGAAACCGTGAGGCAAACAGGATCTGTGTTCTCCATTTGAGATGAGACTTTTGTTTCGTCTCACAAAAAATTCACAACTATGGCCCATTTTGCCCCCCCCCCCCCCAATATTATATCATTATAGGGGCCCTTTTTACTACGAGGGCTACGTTTTTCAATGCTCTCAGATCTGCCCCATAATTGTCCGCATTATAGTTTGAAAATAGTGCTTGCGGTTTTTTTTTTTTTAATTTAAAAAAAAATTATTTTGGAGATGCAATGTTTTCCAAATTCACATGGGGAAGAAGACCGACAAAAAAAATGTGAAGATAAAAAATTTCGTTCTCCAATCAACCATTTAATCCTCGGTATTACATTTTTGGTCGTCTTGCATAGGCTTTTTTCATGAGAAATCTTTTTATTTTTTTTTATTTTGTAATATACATTACACTAACTATTTTCTTGCATACTTTTTTAAAGCTCTAGTAACTTTTTCGCACGCTTTCGCAAGGGGGAGTTTTTACGCATTCGTTACATAAAGTAAGTATGTGTGATACTTGTACGAAAAAGCGGACACCCGACGGCGCTTGGGAAGTCAGCAACACTCACCTTTAGCTTGTACTACAGACAGTACGCGCGTTCGACTCGTGCGACCAACTTCACAACCTTCGTCGAAAGTCCGTTTTTACACACTTATATCACAAAGCACTATTATTTCATTCAATGGGCCACCCTCATTTTAGCTATTAATTTTCCAGTGATGTGTGAAGAGCCTACACAAAAATTGGCGTCGTAGCACTCAACGTAGTTCAACAAAAAAAAATATAACAATATTATATTTTTATATAATATTACTTCCAATAATAATGGAATTCTAAATTGAACGTTTCTAATTTTTTTTTTTTTTAGTCTCTTGACACATCCGTAAAATTTACAACAAAAATTATGGTGTCACGTGTAACGGAAAAAAATAATGATTATAATTTTCTTTCTGCCGAAAAAGTTTTTTGTAAGACGAGCAATAATATAACACACATTACATTTTATATTTCATAGAAAAAAAAAACTTCTTGCCTGTAAAATTTTTTTATCGGTCTTATCCCGCAATAGACAGTAGACACCATTAGTAGACAGATCCATGACAGTCGGAAAAAACTGGCCCAGTTAATAAGGAATACTTCACGTAAAAAGGTTAATCCTGAAAAAAGTGAACTTACACTATCGTCGTCAGCTACCATTATATTATCCTCCACGGTTTTTGCGTAACTTCTTCTTAAAATATAATCCAAGTTTTTCCTTATCTCGCCAGAACTTCGACTGCAATGATACTCAAGAATGGAATCGAGACCAATTTTTTTGGCTTCCCCGTTGATGGTGTGATTAGTGAGAAAACTGTTTAGAGCGCCGATGACGTATGGTATAGCCTGTTAAAATCAATTGTTATTATTTCGCCTTTTCGCCATGTATTGTGTATTTTTATTCTTGAATTATTCACGTGCCAGTGTAATAACGAAAATCATGAATTCTATATATTTTTTTTTTTTTACTATTATTAAGATAGTCCTTGAGTCATGTCTAATGCCGCCTAAGTTTGAGAGAGGAATAAGAGAGAATTGCAAACATTTCCCGATCGGATAAAGATCTGAAAAAAATCAAGCCTATGGAAGGTGCTAAAAAGATTGTTTGTGGGTAATAATAATTCCAAAATGTTATCAACAAATTACGGAAATAAAAAATTATGCAACGTATTACCCGTTAAACTAATTTCTTTTTCTTATGACAATTACTTGTTACTTTTTTTTAATACGTATGAATCTTTTCAGAATTTTATGTAATGTTTGAAAATTGGGTTTTCTTTATGTTAAAATTTGTTTAATTTGTATGTTGTAATTTGTATGGTATATAATTACCATAATTTTATCGGGGTTTACATTAAAAAACGCAAAGAACAGAACCAAAAGCTTATAACGATGTAAAACTTCCTTCAACCCGCTGAACCCGAGCAGATTTGGTATTAAAAGCTGTAATTGTTTTCGAGGATTCTAAACTTTTCTAAGATAAACCAAAATATCGGGGTCTGCTCAACTGTTCAATGAATATACTAATAAGTTACGTGTGGTAAAAAATACTAAAAACCCCTGACAAAGATTAAATATAATTTTTGTTACTAGCCGAGTGTATCTCACACCATGTTAAGGGCATGAAAAATACAACAGCCGGTAAAAGAAACTATAATTAAGTTTTTTGTACGTGGTTCTCTCCGTGGGTTGGTTTTCTTATAACATGAAAAAAAAAATTCTTCAGCTATTTCAGTAGGTGTTTAGAACAACATACGGTAATCATCGGCTTAATGCCATATTTCCATATACGCTATGTATGAAATAGCCTATGTGCTGTTCTGGCGTTAACTACAGAAAGTTATTAACAAAAAACAAACTCTTCTTAACATTTTTAGGACACACTGAGTCACTCAAGCTTTTAACAGCATCTCTGATGACGATTATAGTAAGCCGGCCAACGTCACTAAATAAGTATGATTTTTCAAAGATCACATGTATCAATTTTGAGAAAAGTGCATAAACATAAGGGACCAATTTATAATTTTATACCAATGGGAGAATATAGTTTTAGAAAGAATGGTGTCTCGTAACGTGCATAGGGGAGTTCTAGCTACCTTGTCACATATCAGACCTTTTCCGCACAATTCAATCTAGCACTCTAAATATACACGGAAATGTTCACGGTAAATGTAGATTTTTCAACCCTTTTTGCTTCCTTATAGACAAAACTTTGTTTTGGTAAAAAAAAATCCGAGATTTTAATGAAAACATGTTCAGAATGTTTCAAAATATTGAAAAATGACATTTAGAAAAAATCTGCGTCTGCGTCTGCGCTTTCACTTGCGCTTGCGCTTGCCCTTGTGTTTCTGCGCATGCGCCCGTGCGTGTGTGCATGTCTAAAAACCGGGTAAATTAGACGCGAACAATTCGAATCGCTATAACTCGAGAATGTCTGGACCGATCAAGCTTAAATTTCACACACAGTATGTGTGGTTAATAGTAAATGTTTCTGCAAAATTTCATCCGAAAATGTTCAGTTGTTTTTTTTTTTGTACGTCATTTTTAATTTCTTCCCAAAAATTTCGGTTCGCGCTCTAGGAGTCACATTTTTTAGCTATTGCAAAATTGCAAAAATATATGATTTTGCGTATTTTCAAACAGCACTTTCCTTGCTTCCCAATGGCATTGCGTCAAAACCTAGGTGCCTATCATGTTCTACAGCAAGAAATACACAAGATGATGGATATGACGGAGTTAAAAGAATTAGGTAAAGCGGTGTAATTTGGACTTCCAGAGTAAAAATTAAAAGATCGAAAAAAATTTAGAACATATAACTCTATGTATTTTTTCGCGCCTAGCACAGATTCGACATCCGTTTTGACCAAAAGGGCAAGGTTGGTGTATTTTTTCACGCTAAACAGGCGTCGGTCAGCAGTTTTGCCTAAAAGTTAAATACGACGTTGAAGTTGAAAAAAATTGAAAATTGAAATTTTCATGACGCTTCATCATCAAAGTTGAAAGTTGAAAGTTGAAAGTTGAAAGTTGAAAGTTGAAAGTTGAAAGTTGAAAGTTGCAATTTCTATAACACTTTCTCGTAAAGCTTCCTCTAGGAGGAAGCCAAAAATATAGTAAATGCTTTCTCGTAGAAGAAGCTTTGCGAATAAAGGGACATAATGAGAAAGTGTTATAAAAATGCCAACTTTCAACTTTCAAGTTTGTTCTTTTATGTTTTTAGCGGAACTATGTTTTATGAAACGGTGTAAAGCTTTATCTCAAAATCAATTCGTCCGATTCATTTCAAACTTAGGCAGAGCATAGTTTATAACATTTTTTATTGTATGACGGGATGATTTAAAAAATATCTTTATCCATTTGTTAATAACGAATGATTAAAGTTGTGCTTTGTCGAAAGTCAATTTTTTTTTCTGTACCTTATCATTTTCGTAATTTCCAAAGTTTAAAAACAGGATCCGGTCGTACGAAAGTTTTATTACTATTCTAAAAGTACAACTTTTTATTTTTTATTTCAGATGACCCTAGTTGTCAGAATTATCGAAACGATCAGCCATGGAGGGACCGAGGCCCTGTGTTTAAATAATAATAACTTCATTGTTTATTAATATTTTTCAACAAAAACTCAAACTTGGCATACTATGTACTAATAGTGTGTACAATCCCGATCATATAATTCTAATACTCTCATCAGAAAAGAATTCAAAATTAACCGCTTTTTTGAGCCCCAAGCTTAAGCGGATCCTTTAAAATTTAGAAATACAGCTCATAATGAAGAACTGATTTTTAGTGGTTTTCTTGAGTTTTTGAGTGCCTTACAGAAATTCAAATGGATCCGCAACATGTTCATTAGAAAGCTGAGAGTTTTTCACCTGACAAAGTATTCCTCCGGGTTTTATTTCGGATATAAAAATATATATTGTAATGACCGAGCAAATGAATAACGCACGTATTTAGTTTGGGGGCGGATATTATTAGTACAATCGCATCTAAATATTCCGAGCATGAACTGTCACACGTCTGTTTGTTCGGACGTCTCAGTCCAGACTGTTTTACATGAAGATCGATCTTATATCGATCATTCGTTCGCCCGTTTATTGTCAATACTAACTAATATCGTGTGTCTCAACGAATAGTCAGCTATATATTCGTTACAATATATCACATAATTATTTATTTTTATAAAAACTCATTTTTTTCATCAAAAATCAATAACGCGTCATAGCGAAACGAATTCGTTTAAGTATTCGAAAAATATGGTTTATATCTACTCAACATATGTGACTACGGGTCGAAGTTACCAGATAATCCAGAAGCATGAGGTCCGCAGGTGTATTTATTCTTTAGACACATCAGCTATGATATTTTTCCACCAATAAAGCTAACTAAATTTTATTGGCGTAAACGATATTTTTTTGTTTTTTTCATCTAAATTAAACTTATGTCGAAAATGTGAAGAATCTCACGGGTAAATGTGCTGAAGAGAGGAGTTCGGTGAGCGTTGAGAGAACCAAAGTACTCATTGTCGCAGCTCGTACTTGGGCTTCCCGATCAAGCGACAAGTTCATCAAAAGTGCAGTCGCGTATTCCAATCTGTACGTGCCAATTTTATGATGCTCAGCTTTCAAATGATAAACAAGCCATTCTACCAGACCCAATGCTATCATATATAATCTTTGTTGTCTGCGCAACGACATTTTTTGCAACATTGCGATTAGCATGTCGCAGGTAAAATCGTCGACGGTCTCGGCTTTAGCGGTGTCCAAGCACTTGATCACCTGGAATCATATTTACTAGCTTAACTCATATATATATATCTTGAAAATTAAGTGTCTCTATTGGATCACCTAATTTTTCTATTACTTTCACGAATCTTCCTGTCACGATTGTTTACGATCATTTATTATACGGTCTCGGCCATCAATCACACTCCCAGCTGATAACAAAAACTGTAATGAATGCCGTTTTAAGACCGCAGACAGCCGAGGAAAAAGAAAATTGTCTTGCGTCTGTAAATTACCTGGGGAAAACAATGTTTTCTTTGCTCGGTTATTGATGGCATCAATACGGTATTCAAATGATTTCAGTACAGGTTTCGTTACCGACCGCGGTATTGCACATAACCTTCGATGTGAAATCTGCGCTCTTCGCCAGCAACAAATCTATAAACCTTTTTTTTCAACGGTGATAAACTTTTCTGGGAAGGACCAATTTATCTTACAGCCTTTGCGGTACGCTCAAGTCGATTGTGTACTAAGATTAAGAAAACTATTTGTACACATTTTGAAGGGGAAACTAGTGAGACCCTAACGGAACTGAGGTGACCGTCGACAGACTGCAAATAGACTAATATAATGCACAATGTGCAAAATAGTAACCTGCTCTAGACTCGCGTTTAACTTTTATTTTAACGTCGTTTTTCTTTTAACTCTTGCAACCATCGTTGTATAGTCTTATTTATTTGAAAGTAAAGGTTATACGGCAGTCTAGAGCAAGTCAACATTTTGAACATTGCGCATCAGTTTATCGAAGTCTACCGACGGTTACCTCAGTTCCATTAGGGTTCTTTTGTAGATTTTTTCGTCGTTATAATTATTTGTTTTTGTGCCATTACTGGTGCACCATCTTCCAGACAATGTTCATAAACGAACAAATTAATTGGTGTTACCAATTAATTTATTAAATCGGCACTAAGCCCGTAGAAGGACTAGGTGGATCTATTGATTAAAGCGGAATCCAAACCACTTGGGGTCCCAGAAAAGCATGTAGAAAAGTTCATCCGCGCTTGGCAGGGCATCGAATCCGGGCCCACTGCGTGTGAACCAGAGTTCAATCCGGTAGGACATTGCTCGCCCCAATAATCCGCTCTAAAGTCTGTCAGGCAAGTCTGAACAGAAGGTCACACGCTAGCCAAAAGAGCTGCGACAAGCGCTGGAAGAGACATTCAAAGATCTGCCGAAGAACGCAGATTACAATTCTTGCTCAAAATAAAAAAATGTCTGTCTAATTTGTTCGTAATTTTACCTCAGTGAATACACGCAAAAAAATGATCAGGAAATCATGTGTTGTTGTCACGGTTATAGCAACTGAGTTGCACCTTTTTCTACCTTAGATACAAGCTCTTTACACCAAATCTACCTGACTTCATGCTGGTTTCTCTTTTTATACTTATACAAATAATGTTTGCAATCTTGGTACTCGTTTGATTTGACTGTACCGTGAGGGCTACCTTCAGTGTTAGATGAAGAAGCTAATAAATTTAGGATAAAATGCTAAAGAGCCTTGAAGACAAAAAAATTGATTGCCGTTTTTTTACCGACTGAGTATCTATAACATCATCTTAAAAAGCTTACCACATTCAGTACCGTTGGACCTATGGATAAATAATCCCGGCCGCATCTGAAGGAAGCTAAGGTATTTAACAACCTCGCACCAGATTGCTGCAGCGGATGGGGTAAAACGACGTCCAGAGGAATAAGTAGATGAGGCAAAATTGATTTGCCGCTATCGCTAGCTATTTGACCGTGAAGTCCCAACAAATCGCTGCTTGTGTATTCATGAATCGCCTCGTCCCTTTCGGCTGGTTGGCTCAGTGTTATTTTCTGTTGAAAATTGTAACAAATAAAAATGATAATTATACTGATAACAAATAAAAATGATAATTATACAGATAACAAATAAAAATGATAATTATACAGATAACGAAGAAAAATTATAATTATAACGACTTAAAAGTGCTCTAAAGTTTATCTCACGACGAATAACCGTCGATCCCACGTGAGAACCCTAGCAAGTTGATGGACTGCAAACGAACCGAAAAACGGACACGTCCGTTGGGGAACAAAACGGACCGTAAAAAACGACAAAACGGACTGTACATTTTTTGTTGGCATTTGGTCTTTTTTCTGTTGCGGAAACCGAAAACGGACCGAACGGTTTTTTTCGAAAAATTTGCTTTGGTCCGTTTTCGGTTCCCGCAACCGAAAAAGGACCAAGATCGTATTTTTATTCTGTCCTTTCATTAAAAACAGAATTAAAAGCAAAACAACAAAAAAGTAAAAAAACTTAGCCAAAAATTTTAACTAAAAATGTTCGGTCCGTCCTCGGTTTCCGCAACCGAAAAAGGACCAATCCCAACGTACGGTCCGTTTTACCGTTTTTGCGGTCCGTTTCGTTCCCCAACGGACGTGTCCGTTTTTCGGTCCGTTTTTTAGTTTTTTTCCCTAAAAGCAGCCGTCCGTCAACTTGCTAGGGAACTCCAGTGAACTACCATTCTTAACATTTTCGATCATTGCCTAACCAATTATTATATCAGTAGAAAATTCTACAAATTGTTTCGGTCACGTTAACGAAAAGACCTGTTAATAAGGAACGGGTATTTGTCGGGATTTCAAATAATTTCATATAGGGGAGAGCGGGGCAAAACGGGATTTTTGGGCAAAACTAAATTTTCCAATCATTTTTGGATCGGACTAGGTGGCAAAACTGGGCAGAAAAGCCTGATGTATCCGATAAGGCGAATTCGGGCATCCAAAAATTATTGAAAAATGACGTTTTGCCCAAAAACCCCGTTTTGCCCCGTTGCCCCATTTTGCTCCGCTCTACCCTATGTGTAAGAATAGATTTAAGACAGACGTTAAAAACTGCAAACCCGTCTCGATACCGGGTACTATGCAAAAGATAAACAATCTCATCACTAGATACTTGTCTTAGTATCTAAGAAATCTCTATAATGAATTCATGAGCAACATGGATTGATCGTGGAAAGGTCAACAGTTACTAATCTACTCATATAAAAAGATTATATAACGCAATGTATGGAATCAAAACAATATTAAGGATCAAAAGCTATTTGTCGAGTCAAGATACTCGAAGAATTCGATACAAGAAATGCTGGTCGCAAGAGATCAAACTTTCATAGAGTATTCCATCAGGGTCACGTCTTGGGCATCTTGTTGTTTAAAATTTTTATACAAATCGTCTGCGAGAAAATTATCGGATCTGATCGTATATGTGTCAGATATAAATCTAATCAGATCATATGCAATCATGTACGAACAGATATGAACATATATGATCCGGTGTTTTCCCTATCAAGTTGCTATGTTGACATATGATCAGATTTGAATTCATATCTGGACCAGAGCTGGGCAGCAGTTAAAGTACATGAGACCTTAAGGGATCATCTCAGTGTGACCGCCCGAAAAATCACTGATTTTCGCGATTTTTTTTTCATGGTTAGGATATCCTAATCGGTCTGGTTTTTTTAAAAATAAATTAAAGCAGCGATGAAGAATACAAAATGATTTTTGTTGCGGTGATTTTTTAGTTTTTTATTATTGTTATTAATTATCAAAAATGTTGTAAAAAAAAGAGTCCTAATCGGTGTCCACTTTTCCGGGCTCAATTTTGATCTGAAACAAAAATTTCAAAAAGATTATTAATCTGTAGGAAAGCCGCTATCGTCCTATGGAGGCTTTTTGTTATTTTTTTTTTTGACAAAATGGCGACGATTTGCACAAAAAGTAGTGAATTTGGCCTTTTTTTCGACAGTTTTTCGAGAAAAAAATAGGAAGTTAAAAAAAAAGCTTCCATAGGACGATAGAGAATGACAAGAAGAATGTTCTGTAAAAATTTGAAATCGATAGCTTGAAAACTCTTCTCTCGGCAGCGGACACCGTTTTGAAAAACACCATTCCGAGAAAAACGCGCTTAAACTTTGAGTTCAGGAATTTTCAGATAAATCATTCACTTACGATCAATCGGCGATGCCAGGTCCATACAATATCCCTTCGGCTTCTTCGAACTCCTCATTTTCGGCGGACATTTCTTGTCGACGGGCTGTTCTTGCCTCTTTACTGTCCAAAGAGCTTCGCCGTTCCGCGGTTGCGATGCGCTCCGCCTTGTACTTCGCAGCGAAGTCAGCCGCTATCGGTCCTATGGTGCAACCCATTACCTCCATGATTTTAAGAATAGCATCGTATCCTTCATTAAAGGTGCAAGCTGCACAATATGTAGCAATTTCCACAGTTTGTTTTCCGCAGAAAATGTGTTTCGGAACGAGTTGCCACACGCAATGATTGAAACTTTCATTGCTATTCTGCGTGTTGGCGTCCGTACATCTTTCCAACAAATCGTCTGTAGTTAAATCTTCGTAAATCGGCTTCAGAACTTCTTGAACATCATCATCGAGCGCTGGTGGATGAGAATATTTTTCTTGAAATCCCCTGGCCTAAGCTTTGCACCATTCGCACCACGAATCTCCTCCCGAAGGGCAATACTGATGCTGGGGATTTGCATCGGTTGAACTTTCGTAGTAAAAAGTCGCCCATATTGCTTTCCTCATATTTTCAACGGAATCGGAGTTTCGACGAACTGCTAAACCGCAATACTCCGAAAGATTTGTCAACAATTTCAGTGTCAATTGCACTTTTTTCGGTTCGTCAGCAGATTTTCGTGTTGGAGTTTTGGCTTTTGAAGCACGCGAACGAGTTCCTTTTTTTTGGGTTTACTCTCAATTTGTTTGTCTTCAATTTGTTTTTTCGCTTTTTTCAATTGAACCAACCTTTTTCTCGCTTCGTTTCCCCTTTTATAAACGCGTTTTTTACGTGTAAAACACATTCCTTTTTTTTTACGATAAAATCGTCACCATAAGGTTTAGCTTCTAACAACATTTTAAAAGTCTTTGTGTCGCCGTCCCCTATATAAAACCCGTATTTTGCACTATGTACTTCCTCAGATCGCTTGAAAATTTCGACGATACCGTCAACTTCCATTTTTCCCGCGCTGCCTTCGTGGTTGACGTTACAATCCGATCCGTGCGTCGCAAACCATGTCTCGTACTCGACAGTGTTCTCCTTTCCTTTCCAAAACAAACAAGCTTTGCAAAAGGTTGATTTCGCTGCAACGTCTAGAATTCTATTCGTGTATTTTCCGATCACAGACACAATACCTATGCGCGAAGTAAAACCGCGCTTCGACCAAAATCCGTCACCAGACACTGTTAGCACATTCGCGCGATTTTCGGCTTCCAAAGTTTTTTCTTTTTCTTCGTCGGCTGCTTTGCGGATGACGGCCTCGTATATTGTTTTCACAACAATGTGCAGCGTTTTCAGTATACCATAATACGTGGTGCTATTGAAAGTGGAAGTCAGATCCATCAAAGCGACAAAATTTCTAATTCCATGTATGCCGATGCCGAGCATTCGCATAACGAAACAGAAACGGCGGTTTATTTCGTGCGCGTTGTTTATTAGCGGACAAGAATTGATCTCGGCCGGATCCGAACACGAACACTCAAGACAAATCTTGAATCCTAAACCGCGAATCGACTTTTTATAAAATTTGACGTCGCTGTTGCACTTTTTACACTTCAATAACTCTTGCAGAGCGCCGAACACCAAGAAAAATTCTACCAAAACATAACTGAATGTTTGGTCGATTTTTACATTGAACTCCGGACTCTTCCTCGATATTTTCGCCGCCGATGTGCTTGCAAACGTTGTATCACTCTCGATAACATGCCGATTCGTTCCTTTAAATCCCCTGGAATGTTTTCTTTTTCTTTCGTACCGCGGATGTGTGCTCCTTGAGCCTTTTCTATCTTGAGACGGAGGTTTTTTCGGTGTTTCTCTCGGAGGTCCATCCATAGTGAATGCCGAAAATAAACTGAAATGCTTGGCTTCCCAACGAACCAGTCCTATACCTTCAACGAATTTAAAGAACTGAATACCGATAGAAGGTCACGCGCAGTTTATTATTTTTGTACATGGCACAACAAAACGAATAACGGTTGAACGACCGGACGGACGCGGCAGATGTGACGCTCCGTTCCCTTTCTCTAAGAAATGCTGTAGTGACGAAAATAATTCGAATTTCGATTAAAAAATTTAACAGCATGTTTGTAACCGTGTATACTATCCGATAATCAAAAAAAAAAAAAACTATTTTTTGAAAATTTCACACTGAGATGATCCCTTAATTGGTACTTAACCCTTTGCGTCACGATGGGACATAGGGTGTCCCACCTTCAGTCCGTCAGTTTTCAATATTTTTAAACTAATTTCATGACATGAAATAGTAATGTTTTGTTTTTATAATGTCAAAATGTGTGGCTCAAGTGTACTTGTACTATTTTCTTCCCATGCACGTTAGGATCAATGTTCTAATTTTGAATGTTAAGTTTAAAAAGGTGCAAAGTAAGTTGCACATGGCTTCCGCATTTATTACAATTTTGCGCATAGCTTTCTCTTTGAGAAAGTTTTTTGGTCGATTTTGGCTTCCTCAAGGAAGAACCTATGCTTAAAATTGTAATAACCCTGATAGACAAGCGGCACAAAAAGTAGCAATATTGGCGCGATATTTGCGACATGTGCGGCACATGTCGCAATTATTGCGCCAACTGCTACTTTTTGTGCCGCTTGTCTATCAGGGAAATGAGAAAGCCATGTACAAATTATTTTTCACCTTTGTTCGTAACGTAAGCAGGTTCTATATCTCATAAAATTGAAACCATCACAATTTACCGGAAAATTTGTTGTAGGAAATCGTAAACTTAACTTTGCAAATTTCGCCGGCTTAAGGCAATTTTTCGTCTATTCTTCACTGCTAATTAGAAAACTATGAGTCATTTTACTCTTAGCATTCCGGGTGAAAATATTTCTCTAAATATCTTTGAAAATATATCTGAAAGTCTCGGAAAATTTCTCTGAAAAGTCCTCTGAATTTCCCTCACTTTTCGCACTATTCAGAGAAAGTCAAAGATCTTTCTGAATCCAAATATTTCTAATTGTTCTGCACATCTCTGATTTTCCCTGCCAATTTCTCTGAAAAATTATGAACTTTGTTGATATTCTAAGCCTGTTTCTCTTCTATATTCAGAAACTATCTTCTGAAAAAGTCAAATTTTCGCTAAATTCCTCCTATTTTCTATCGTTCTCTATCCGTTCGTGTATGATTTCATTATATGTTGCTATCCGAATGTTTCTGCATATTTTCGTTCCGATTCTATAGTTTTCTATACGTTCACGCATGGTTTAGTTATATTTGTTATTCATTTTACATCGTTTCGTTTCATGTCCAGTAAAACCCTGTCCTATCCTGCCCTAACCGGACCGACCTTGTCATTAGACATGTGCCGTGACGGTAATTTTTTGTAAGCGTCAATTGACGTAAAAATACCAATCGGGAGTCCGGCATTTGCACCAGTCCGCACGGCTGGGGTGAATCCGTAAAAAGGATTTCGCAACTCCTCGGAAAAAATGGCTGCAAATTACTGTAACCGAAACTGTTTGTCGTTATTAAATTCATGATTTTTTTTTTTTTATTTGAGAACGAATTTTTCTTTAATGAACTAACTCAATAACTTAACCGTGAACAGTTTTGATCGGTCATGGAGCTCTACAGCGGTTAATAAATGTACCAGTAAGCCATAAACAAATGATTAAAAACGGGTTTTCACGGGACACGAACGAGCATTGCCTCCATTCTATCAATAATTTTATCATACCCAGCGTAAAGCCTGCAGGAGCAACAATTTCGTCTTGACGTTCCCGTTGATAAGATGCAATTTAATTTTTTTGTAGTCGAACAATTTCGGAGATATTGGGATGATGCCCAATATCGGTTGTTTCGATCCCGTTAAGTCGTGATGCTGTAGTTCTATTTCCGATTTTGTGGACTTCATCTGAAATATCGTGGACATTGTTTAATCTTTATCCTGGTAACACAAAGAAAGAGTCTATAGTGTCGCATATTTTCCCTATGCAAAATAAAAAATATCGTTAAAATAGAATAGGGACAGAACAGGATTCGAATAGGAATTGATAAGGAATTAGGAATAAGGATACATTCAATTCGCAGTATATTCTTCAATTTGTGAAATCCATATAATAAATACTTTAGACGATCCCTAACATGATAAAAAGGAGTGCTAATACTTACCTCGGTAAGATCGTCGCGAACATTCTGACTGAACAAATCCGGATAAATATGCATGCACGATTTCAGAGTGCTTGGCAAATCGACGGAATCGCCGCGTACAGAGTTCTCCAATGCGATCGTCAATTCACCAGCAACACGAATAAGTTTGTAGTAATCCTCGTGCAATTTGTGAAAGCGTTCCTTTAGTCTTTGATAATTGCTATGTATGTTATTCAAATGAGACTTAGTCACTCTCAACCCCGAGCTGTGCGAAATATGCGACGAGGGATCTTCGGGGCCAATTGTCGAATTAATTATAGTTGCAGAGTGATTCGAGCCACCAGTCGTCCTGACGCTGCTGATATGAGTCTGAACACCCCTGAAGAATTAAGTACTTGTTAATGCAAGCAAGTTACCCCATATCCGCAACACCATCGATGACTCCTGCTCCACCCTGGTGAAAATATTTCTCTGAATATCTCTGAATGTCTCGGAAAATTTCTCTGAAAAGTCCTCTGAATTTCTCTCACTTTTCGCACCTTTCAGAGAAAGTCAAAGATTTTTCTGAATCTGAATATTTCTAATTGTTCTGAAAATCTCCGATTTTCCCTGCCAATTTCTCTGAAAAATTTGTTGATAGTCTAAGCCTGTTTCTCTTCTATATTCAGAAACTATTTCGTGAAAAAGTCTAATTTCGCTGAATTTCTCATACAAAGTAAGGTAAGCGGCCCAGTTTCCGCCACCTTTAGGCCCAAGAGTCAACCGCTCTTCAACATACCGCCAATTTCGTTTGTATTTAACGTGTAATGTATTTATTATTGGAATAAATTGCGATTAATGGCGGTAACTGGGACAGCGGCGGAAACTGCGCCGTGTACCTTACACATAAATTGTTATTTTCTGTTTCTTCTTTGTTCGAACATGTACACGAAAGATTACTGTTCGTACGAATACCAGAAAGAGCAGATCTTAGAGAGAACCCGTATTTGCTCTTGACGTACTTTATCAGAAAAAATCTGAGATATCCAGAATTTTTTGGAAAATTCTCGGAATTTCTCTCATACCTATATTATGACTGATGGAGGTTATGCGGAGAAAATGGGAGAGATATTTAACATATAGCAGAGAAAATCAGAGACAAATTTCGGAAAATCGACGAAAATCACTGAAACGGTCCGTTTACAGTTTTTCAGACAAATTGTCAGAGAAATACTTTCACGAGGATATCGGCTATATTTATGTTTGTTTATGTCGTACACCCAAGATTCTGTTGTTAGTTTGGGGGGGGGGGGCAAAATGGACCAGTTAAGCAATTCAGGTTGTTTTATGTATTTACAAAATGCACAAACCGTATTATAAATTTTATTCGAGCACACAAAATTAACACTGCTACGCTCATTTGGGGCGTCCGAATAAAATAAAATGAAAACATCCGTTTTCGAAATTGTTATGTAAGCATGTTGAAGATGTTCCAATACGAAAAAAAATCACATTTAGAAAATAGTACATTTCGATACGAGTGCAAAAAAACTTTTTCTGACGAGTGTTGCAATCCCACGAGTTCAGAAAACGTTTTTCGCACAAGTATTGTACAAAATTTTATTTCACAAGGTATGAAAACGGGGGTTTTCGCACGCGGAGCGTGCGCTAAAACCGAAATTTACCCACCGAGTGAAATACGTTTTTTTAGATAGATCTGTTCATGTGTGGGTGTGTGATAAAAGCCCTCAAAATTCAAACTTCTATAACTGAAGAACACCGTTATCAATCGGAATAAAATTTCTCGCGCATGTAGAACAGTGAGACGCCTCTGTTGCAATTTACACAATAATTGAAACACTTGTTTAGATTTTATGAGATTTTTTATTTTGCGAAAAAAGGGTGTCCTTCCCAGATAAAAAACTGATGGCACGGAATCTACTCGTTACAAGCACGGGAACGCACGCCGTGCCGATACAATGCAGACATGTATATCCACATGTGACGATACTTTGACAGCACGTCGTTTTGATACTAGACTGGTGCTTGCACAGTTCCAGCTCACCGTGTAGCTTCACAATATCGGCGTGAAGATTCACAGCGAGCTGGAACTGTGCAAGCAGCTTCCGGTTTCAAAACGCCGTGCTGTCACAATATAGTCAACTGCGGACATACATGTCTGCATTGTGCCGGCACGGCATGTCGAATCTTTTTTTTCTGGGCTTGCTTCAGCGTTGAGAAATTCGAATTATAAAGCCGAAAATGCCTCCAAAAATATATTGATCGATGATCAATATTCAATTGGCATCACCAATTGAGCCAACCGTTTACATTTTTTGAGATATTGAATTTTTCCCTAACTTTATGGAAAATGAAAACTTTACGTCAGACGCATGTTTCCGTGTCTAAATATTCAGTGAGAAAAAAAAATAAGTAGTGGTTTCGTAATCGGGATGAAAAAATATATCAGATATAGTACCGAAGCAACGAGTACCTCATCAATTTGATAAAGAATTTTTATAGTCAATGTTGCCAAAGTGAGTAGTTTCGGTTTTTTTTTTCATTCCGGTAATCGATCAAACGAGGGGTCGATGGAATAGATCAAGACTGGGAAATCTAAAAGCGATTTCTTTTCCTGACAAAAGCATGCTCTGTCGGGAATAAAAGTAATCACTGTCAATGCTTTTTCATTAAAGCATTATACACAAAAGCTTATACATAATAATGCCCTATTATGCATAATATGCATAGCTGTTATAATGCTTTACATGCGAAAGCTATGTGAGAATCTTAATTCTCACACTATTTTTTATCGTTGTCTTGTTATTTAAAAAATCATATAAAATCCCCATGGGATTGATTGTTCATGACGGTGTTTCTAATCATGCAAAAAAGTTCCCAGGTTAAAAAATAATACATTTTCGGAGAAGTTCCATTCTTTTCAATATTATTTTTTTAAACATCTGTTTTTCATGATTACAATACCGTCGCGGAAAATAAAGTCGCATGAAATTTTAGCTAAAATACCTAGGTATGATTTTCTTTTTACTGATACAAACAATAAAACACGTTTTCTTTTTCTCTAAAATCAGCAGAACCCTCCTTTAAGGGTAGTGTAGACAAGAATTTTCACTTAAATAGTTCATATATGTTTGGCAAATTTAATTGTAAGTAACTTTTGGTGTAACTTTCGCTCACTGCAGCTAAAACTTTTTCATCCTCTTTTTTTTAAAATTGATTATCAATTTTTTTTTTTTTTTTGAATGTCGTTTCACGGACAAACAAAAAATTGGCTATACGCAAGAGATTAATGCATTTTTTTAATTTTTGAGGAACCTTTTTTAAAATCAAAAATACATTTCTTTCTATACAATTTATATTAGAGAATATTTTTTTAATGTAAAATTGTCTAACGCGATAAAAAAAAAATAGTAATTTACGATACTAGTGTGACACAACATTTTCTGCCAGGTGTGAGTTTGCAGACCAAGCGGAAGGTGAGTGCTGCAATCACACGAGTTAAGAAAACGTTGTTTGCATTAGTATCGTACAAAATTTTACTTCACAAGGTATGAAAATAAAGGTTTACACACACAAAGAGTGCATAAAACTGCAATTTTTGCACCACGTGAAGTAAAATAAATTATATCGTGTTATTTATCAATTTTTTATGTACGATTAAAAAATAGTACATTTCGATACAATTGTGAAAAAACTTTTTCTGACATGTATGAGTTTGCAGCACGAGCCAAAGGCAAGTCTTTCAATCACCCGTGTTCAGAATACGTTCATTGCACGAGTATCGAACAAAATTTTATTGCACAAGGTATGAAAATTAGGTTTTTCGCACGCTAGGCGAGCGCAATACCCACAATTTTCCCACCGAGTGAAATAAATATATATATGTTTTTTGTTATCTGTTAGATCTTAACAGTGTGGATTTTCAATTTTCTACCAATATATTCTTGGTCGAATCTGGCTTGCCCAAAAAATGTTCACTAACTTGGAATTAATGCTGGTACGTTTATCCAAGTAAGCAATACCAAGAACTTCTTCAACATCGTCTTGCAGAGATATTGGTATTGTTCGATCGTTAGGAATTATCTGTGTACTATTCTTTGTTGAACCGCTCAATTTGGACTCATCCGTAATTCTGTATCCTCTTGCATCCAACAATTCCATGGATGTTGCAAGGGGATTAATTGGTGATACTCGAAATGCACTATGATCCACCGAAGCCTCATCAAAATATTTCACATCTGCTTCTATGATTTTTGGACTTCGGAGCGTATTGTGCATTAAGGCGCTGCTCGAAGACTCACCAGAAATTTTGGAATCCTTGTAATAATACTAATAATAGTAAAACATGTAATTTTAATTCCAAAATTGAGAATTTTTTTTGACTATACATTAAATACCTGTTCGAGCTCCATGATGAATTTTACGTAATTGAACATTTTCTATGCGGCACCTTTTTCGTAATTAATACTAATCGTAAGGCCAAGTTTACGAGGATGCATTTTCTTCGAAATCTACAGACAACGTGAATAGATATTAATCGCCGCCCTCGAAAATACAATTTCACCGGAGAATCGATCGGTAATAATTAAACTGTTCAATTAATTGCGAAATTCATCAATAGTAAGAGGGGGAAAAGTTAAATCATTGATAACATTATCATCGTGGGCCTGTCAAACTGATGTATAATTTTGTTTAGAGAGGACAGGGCGACTCGGTACCTGTCATTTGAATGGTATTGACATGACTAATTATAAGATTATAACTTGCTGGTAAAGTTCAGTCGCGAGGCAACTATAGGTTCTTTTCTAGGACTCCAACTTATCGATTATCGTCGATGCGTGGGTTGGTCATCATGAGATCTACTATATCGATAAAAACCGTTTTTGAACAAATGTGTGCTGTCGGGGAAATTATTGTTCGTCAGGTTAATGCGTCGGGGTTGGCGGGGTGTAGATAAATTGGACACATCGATACCATAACGCGATATCGACATCATTTATATTTTGCATCAGCGTTTTTAATTATTTCCAATGTAAAATAACAGTAATTTTCTCCTCGAGTCACGTGATACAACATGCAAAAGAGTAGCTACTGTTCACTAATAAAATTGTTTAATTGAGTATAAATTGTCTGCTTAGTAGTAAAATCACTCAATGTACATCTATATAGTTGCAAAATAACAACCATTTCCTTTTCGGTCATTTCACTTCCGCGTACAGGAAAATGTTTTTGTTAAAAAAAAAAAAAAAATTAATCAGGATTTTAGGATCAGCGTACTGGAAATAGTCTTACGAGCGTGTGAAACACGTTCTCAGCGTGTCTCTCGCACCGCCCAGAGCGCCACTGATGATATCTCTCTCGCACTCCATAGTGTTTCACATGCTCTTAAGGGGAAGTGAAACAGCTGTGCGTGCGAGAGAGATAGTTGTAATTTTCAAATTCACTTTTATTCAAAGGTGCTCATTTTTTGGAGAAAGAAATTAATTCGGGGCGGATGCAAAATTACCATCCGCATCCGGCTTGAATTAATTTATTTCTCAAAAAAATTAGCACCCTTCAGAAAATTTCATTATAGTTTTCATTGCCGACCGCGATATTTCACTTCCCCTTAAAAGTCGAGAAACACGGTTAGTTGCTAAAACAACCGGTACTCTAATTGGCCAAAATAGTAACCAAAATATAATTTACCAGTAACGTAAAGGGCCCAGTTTGTGACAGGGTTACCTCCAGCATAGTCGGCTCCGTCGGCTCCCCCACTATTTCATATGCAGCCAATGGGGAGCGCGCGTTAGGGCGGTCAGAAACTGCGGCTCTTGGTTAGAGATGGGCAGCGATTTCGTGACGGGTCATTTTTATGTCAATTGACTGTCACGTGACCGTCAATTGACGGGTCCGGAAATGACCGCACTGCGACAACAGCGACATTAATTTTAAAAACCTCCACAGTTCTAACTTAAAAATCAACAAAGTCCCAATCTCGCTAAATAGAAAAATTGTTTAATTGATTAAATAATTAATAAAAATTGATTCATGAGTGATACTACGATACGAAGTGATACGATGTGATATTAATTGTTAACTATTCTTAAATACTATTTTCTTTCTCTTTTTTAGTAAACTATACCAAAAATATATTCATATACATCGAAAAACTATAATGTGAACTGTGCAAGACAAAAAAACATTATGAATTTAATTTTGATCTCATACTGTTATTATATTATCTGAATTATTTTATGCGAAAGGGCTCGTCCCGTAAATAAATAAATAAATAAATAAATAAATAAATAAATAAATAAATAAATAAATAAATAAATAAATAAATAAATAAATAAATAAATAAATAAATAAATAAATAAATAAATAAATAAATAAATAAATAAATAAATAAATAAATAAATAAATAAATAAATAAATAAATAAATAAATAAATAAATAAATAAATAAATAAATAAATACATAAATAAATACATAAATAAATAAATAAATAAATAAATAAATAAATAAATAAATAAATAAATAAATAAAATGAAAATACGAATGATTACGAAATCGTGAAGGAATAAAAATTTGTTCGAAACCAACCTAGAGTGCTAAAAAGTTGACCAAATTTGTGACCAAAAAAAAATGACGGTCGAGTCCCAACTAGATAGATATTTTTCGCTATTTTGAACATATTTGTGACCCCGAACAAAAATGTCGGTCATGGCACAACAAACATTTTCTGGAACCAAAAAAGACCGTCAATTGACGGTCATTTTTTGGTCAATTGATGATTACAAAAAATGACCGTCACGGTACATCTCGACTCTTGGTCTTCCTTGTTTGTCCCTATGATTTTACACGCTTAAAGTGAGAGAGAGCTGCGTAGAAGTGTCATAAACTGGGTCCTTTATCTTAAACTCGCAGCGCTAAGCTTGACACGTTCAGCAGCATTCGGTAGTTCGATACCATTTTGGAAAAAAAAAAATTGATAGATTTATCCACTCGGACGAATAGTTTTCCGAGTTAATTGACCAGGGATTTTAGAATTTCGCGAGCTTTGATCTTAATTATTGTAATAACCTTGTGATGGAATTGGGCTTTTAACCTAACTGTTTACATTGCGTACTATGATCAAACAGGTGTGCCTATATTAATTTATTTTATTAATTTATTTATTCAGTCATTTACTTTATCCGTTTAACGGAGACATTGATAAATAAATTAGTTGCAAAATTAATGATCGATTGTCAATGAATGCTATGTTATATTGTTCTTTACAAAAATTTAGATTCCACCTTCGGCCGAATACATACCAAACTTTATAACTGAAGAGGAGGAACGAGAAATTATAAAGCGTGTTAATAGCGCACCTCAACCCAAATGGACGCAACTCAGTCACAGGAGACTCCAAAATTGGGGCGGTATCCCTCACCCCAAAGGAATGATAGCCGAAGAGATACCGAGTGTAAAATTTGTCATTCGGCTTCAAAAATTCTGGACTACAGTTGATCTTATAGATAAAAGACAAGAAAGTTTATCATAATTCCATCTTTTACCCACAAAATAACCATGGCAGGGAATTTGAGATTACAATTTTTGTTACTGACCATGTAGTATCTTGTTTTTAAATGCGATACTACTTGTGAGATCAAGCGTAGCCAGGAATTTTTGGAGCATAAAGTTAGCCGTGTCTCCCTTGGAATCACTAGACTTTCACCTCGTCTTAAAGTAAAATCAAGAGAATTAGGCTTCAATTAACTTTCTTGTCATGAACATTATTTTAGGGAAAAAGATTAACTTCCAAGCATGAAAATTGGAAACATTTTTTGTGTCAGAAATCTATGTAGGCTTTGACGTGTAGGCGTGAGCTACTTACATGGCAAGTCCACACGAGTCTATTTATTACAGGGGTTTCTTTTCAACGATTCTATCCCCATGCCCACGTCTAATAGAACATTTCGATACCAGTGCGAAAAGACTTTTTCTGACGAGTGTGACTTTGCAGCACGAGTTCAGAAAACGTTTTTCGCACGAATATCCAATAAAATTTTATTTCACAAGGTGTGCAAATGGGGGTTTTCGCACGCGAAGCGTGCGAAAAAACTGCCATTTTCCCACCGAGTGAAATAAAAAATATTATGTATTGACCTGTTTCTTTGACACCGAGCTTATGCATATCGCCCTTCAATTGAGAGTCTCTCTAAAAATGTAACGGACTATTTTTTCCACCTTGTGAAATCGATACAACAAATACTTACAATGATTCTATCAGTGTAAAAAGGGTGCATGCCAAAACAAAACAAAAAAATAATATTTTTTTGAAATAACATCAACATCACAATGATTAAAAAAACTTATGTACAGTTTGTTAGAAACACCTGTGAGTAATTCCTCAAAGTTCCTTGGTGTGTTTAAAAGTTAATACGAAAGAAATGATAGATTTCAAGAAAGAGAAGTAGCTTCTGATATACAGGACAAATTCAAGTGTTTTCAGAAAGCTTTAAGTTTAAAAAAGGAAAATTGAAAACTGAAGTTAATCGGGACACGGGACTGGATGATGTTGTACATTGTCTTAAATAATGTAGTTATTGATTTATCCTATGTCATTAGTGAGTCTGAAACACGGTTTCTATATAGACTTTGCAAAAGTTTCATAAAAGCATGGGTCATTAAAAAATTTCACTTGGCTGGTAGCAGCTTTTCCGGATAACTTGAATGTCTCGTACTGTGAGAATAAACTTATGAATAACTACATTTATATTAATGTTTTGCCTGCAGTGGCTCCAAGCTTACGTGGATAAAATAGGATCGCTCAACGTTTTTCAAACAAATGCACTGCCCAATCATGTTTTGATAAACGAGTATTTACCTGGACAAGGGATAATGGTAAGGATACGTTCTATTTATACATTTAGTATAATTACTTATCAATTATATCAAGTAGTAGATAGTTTTTTTTTTATTAGGGACATTCAGATGGACCCCTCTTTCATCCAATTGTCACCACGATAAGCTGCGGCTCGCACACACTTCTGGAATTCGCTAAACGTCTTGACACGGATGACGTGAGATATTTTGAGATTAGAAAAAAAAAATTTGATTAACATATTATGTCAGTTTTATTTTCAGGCGCATAGAAAAATGTTGACGCCGGAATTCTCCTTTTTACTGGAGCCTAGGAGCCTTTTGATACTACGTGAAAAATTGTATCACGATTACTTGCACTCAATAACGGAGCGGTACAGCGATTCGATCATCTCCAGTCAAATACGAAATTTGAATCTGTGCTCCTGCGATTACAGAGATGACGACGTACTAAAACGAGGAACTAGGATTTCGCTGACGATCAGAAACGTGCCAAAAACTAGCAAGCTGAAATTGAAGTTCGGAAAATGATGGAAATAATTATTTACAACTGTTATAATTGTAATATTGCCAAATACATTTCATTGTCAGGTTCGTTGCTATGTATCAAATCGTCTGTTTCCAAAAGGGCGTTTGTTTCAAGGTCCTCTCGCATATATATTTTTATTTTGTGTATTACTAGCAGATGTGGCAGATATGGCCGGCCGAGCGCGGTAGTTTACGGATAGGACTGTTTACGCCCTCTACTGCTCTGACTGTATAGCGTAGAAAAGCATATACGCATTGTGACAGCGACTTGTAAATTTACACGAACATTCTGTGGACCACTACCGATATAATAATTCATAATTTATTCCGTTCACAGCCTTCTTTAGCAATAAAAAAAAAAATTAATAGTATATTATGACGCAAGAGAGGAAAGGGCGTCTTTTCACCGAGTGTGAACTTTGATGCCCGAGTGAAGCGAGGGCAGAAATTCATACGAGGTGAAAATGCACTTCCTCCCGAGTGGCAAACGATTTTTTTTTCCCGATTATGCTAAAAAGTCGCCATATTTCTATGTCTGCAACGGGGATGGAAAGCGGCAGATTCTTGACGAGTAAGAGGAAAAGTAATTGAACGGGAGGAAAGTGATTTAGTGGAAGAAATTTGAAGATTGTCCGTTTCGTTGGTAAGAGAACCAAACCACACAAAAAAGCGGGCCGGACTAAGACAGCGAACGTGAAAATAAATAAAAGGAGAGCGATGTTCTTAGTTTACGTAAATTTATAAGCGCTGTCACGATGAGTGCATGTTATTCTACGCTACGCCGTGAGGGTACCTTAACGGAATTGGTGCAACCACGGATTCAGAGTTGCGAACAAGCCCTGATAGACAAACGGCACGAAACGCAGCACATGACACAATAATTACGGCATGTGCAGCACGTGCCGTAATTATTGTGTCATGTGCTGCGTTTCGTGCTGCTTTGTCTATCAGGGAGGGTTCGTTAGACACGCATCTCCGAGTTGCAATGACTATGACGAGACTCCGCGTATACTGGAATGAGACGAATGGCTTTGTTCAAATTTTTAACCACTCGGCAACTCTGCTGCGATAGACTCGAGCGATCACCATGAACTACAAATCAAATAAATAAGACTATACAACGATGGTTGCAAGGGTTACAGGAAAAACGACGTTAAAATAAAGGTTATACGCGAGTCTAGAGCGAGTCAAAATTTTGAACATTGTGCATTAGGGTAGAAGAGCGTGGACAGTCCATCCAAAACCTACTGCATGCGGCCAGTCGGGTCTGCTACCTTTGGCAGTATCAGAGTCACTGCCAATGTGTGTGTGCGTTCGTGCGTGCGCGTGTGGGTGTATATTCGGATTTTTTTTTTAGATCAGGCGGTAATTTCATCTACCAGTGGAGTGTTATTTGACAAATTCAATGCTTGGAATTGAATTTGACGTGAATTCATCAAGGGGTTCAAAATTCGTGGCATTTTGAAATGTATTGCATTATTTTGTTCGGCTCTCAACTATCGGAATTTTTTCGCTATCATCCTAATATTAAATACAAATTAAATGACAAATTTGCAATTCAGCGTTACCAACATTTGAAATATTTGTGGCGTTTGATAGCTTCATAGATGGTTCAGGGTTCTTGAATTTAACCTCCGAAACCATAGAGGGTGCGGCCTTGCCGTTTTAAAGAGAATCACTTCCGTGTTTTCGATCCATGTATACGCGTCTGTTAGCAGTAAACTCTCATAGTAAAAATCTTATCATCGTTTCGATCCGATGATTTATGGTATGAGGTAACGTAGAGCAAAGAAATACTTCCGGCATTTTGGAGTATAACTACTTGGTAGCGTCCTTCGCTCGCTTAAAATTTTTTTTTTAAGTACTTGGCGTCGAGACGCTACCGCGTCTCTTGATTCGAGACTGAGCGACTCTCCACCGAATATTTCGACCTGGCACGACCTTTAGGACTCGTCCTTCATCGAATTCAATGCCTATTGTCCGCTGTCCTGTTATTGTTACGCTCCGCCGAGCAAGAGATTCGAGCAGCTGCCGGACGCGCTGACCGCTGCCGTGCGGCAAGAAGCGTGCGGCAACCGCGAGTCGACACGCAGGTATAAAATCGCTTATAACTTTGTCATTGTTCAGAATTTTTATTTAAAATTTCGCATACATATTCTCAACATTTTGAAGATTATGAAACAGCGGTCACCGAAAAATTGATTTTTTTTGGCGGAAAAAAAAGAAAATCCCCCCTTAAGGCGGTCCTCTAGTTTTTCGGCTGTTTTTTTACGGCGTTTTCAATAATTTTTTACGGGCAAAGCATCGAAATAATCAAGCTCATTGTTTTTGCATAATCTTTATTAACATTTAAATAAGCTTTACAAATTTTTTGATGTCAAAATATATAATAGAATGAAAGTTATAGTGGCCGACAGGAAGACATCAAGTAAAAGAGGTGCTTGACGGTGACTAAGATTGCGGCTGTTCTGCTTATCTGAAATCAAAAAACCAAACGGCATTTTAATCTTCATACTTAAGACTAGCGATTGAACTAGAGTGAATTCTAAATTACAAAAATTGACTTTTTTATACACTTTTGAAAATTACATTCTATTTTTTACTCATTGTTTCTTAAGTTTTTCGCTCGTACAAAAAAAACTATCGAAGCAATCATGATAATCCTAGTTCAATCGCTGGCTTATAACATATTAAAGATGCTGTATAAATTTGAACAAGATCGGTGCAGTAGTTTCTGAAATATCGTGGTCACCGTTTAGAAGAATGGTGTTTCGCGAAAAACGCGTTTGAAAGTTCGCGCATGTGATTTATACTAAAAATTTCATCTCACCGTCAATCTGCTATACCTGGACCATACAATAGGCCTTCCTCTTCTTCTTGGAAGTCACGCAGAGCTGCTCCGTCTTCCCTTTTCGCGATTCGGGCCTGTTTTACAACATCACTCGTGCGCCTTTCTGAACGGTCGATCCGAGAGCTATCACGCTGTTGAACATATCCTTTAGCTTGTGGGTCGATTTTCACTCCCATGGTTTCCAAGGTCTTCAGGATAGATTTGAATCCTTCGTTAAAGATTATGACAGCGAGAAACGTGGCGATTTCAACCACTTTTGGCCCAGAATGGAGGTGCTTCGGAGCAAAAGTCCAGATTAACGAATTGAGCGACTCGTTATTATTTTGAGTTTCCGCTCCCAGGCATCTGCTTAACAATTGTTCTTTGGATAAATCCTCATAAATTGGCTTTATAACTTTTTGAACTGCTTCAGAAAGAGGCGGTTTATTGTGGTTGAATTGCTCAGAATCTCCGAGAAACTCAGCTCTGCGCCATTTGCACCAACTAGATTCGCCTGCAGGACAATTTTGATGCCGTGGATTGCTGTCTGTGGAAATATTGTGAAAGAATGTTGCCCAAATTTCCTTTCTCATTTCCTCGATAGAATCTGGATGTCTCCGAATAGCTAATCCATAATACTTTGTCATCTCACCAATCAATTTATCAGTGAGTTTTCCTGCACCTTTTCCACCAATGCCTTTATTAGATTTTTTTGCATTTCGGAGCCGAGTCCCCATCCTCTTTTCAACGTGTCCAACACACTCTTTTTTTACAACAACAACATCTTCTCCATATGGTTCTGCCTTCAAAATACCGTTGAATGTCTTGCTGTCACCATCTCCTATGTATGTCGTATATCGAACTTGATGTTTATCTACTGAACGAGAAAACATTTTCAGAACTGCATCTATTTCCATCTTCCCAGAACTTC
The DNA here is from genome assembly GCA_917499995.1 of Ichneumon xanthorius. Taxonomy (NCBI): domain Eukaryota; kingdom Metazoa; phylum Arthropoda; class Insecta; order Hymenoptera; family Ichneumonidae; genus Ichneumon; species Ichneumon xanthorius. The sequence goes on along the minus strand of OU824200.1, from coordinate 15,623,446 downwards.
CAGTATGATTTCGAGTACAATTTTCTTCATGATCAGCGAGCCATCCTGCATATCCAACTGGATCAATATTTTTTTAATTTTTCCACAAATTGCATCCAGCATAAAAACTACTCATTACACACGCATGATCCACTTTACCGGTGTACTTGGTAATTAAAGTTGAAACTCCGAATAAAGATGAAAATCCTCTTTTTTCCATGTGTCATCTCCAGATACGGTGAATTCATTTTCTGCTTTTCCTTGTTCTTGAAGGACTTCCTTTTCTTGATTAACCGCAATCGACAACACTTTATCAAAAACGGCCGAAGAAGCTGAGTGAATATTTTCTAACATGGTATAGTACGTGTTCAAAGCAAAACCTTGTCCCATATCCATCAGTGCACAGAAAATTCTATAGCCTTCATAACCGACTCCCAACAAATGCATCACGAAAACTAAGCGACGATTTATTTCGTAGGCTTTACCGATTTTTGGCATGAATCTATTTCTTTTTCTTTCTCACACTTGCACGACATAGAAATTTTAAAGCCCAATCCTCGTATATCACGTTGATGGAAAGTCACCGTACTTTTGCACTCTTTACAAATAACAGCCGAAGAAATGGTTGAAAATACACTCACAAAATTCAAAATACAATACAAAACAGTCTGTTCAACGTTCACTTCCAAATTTTTATTTTGACGAAGTTTCTTCGCTGACGCCGATGTAAGCGACGTGTCTTGTTCAAAAGTGTGTCGGTTGCCTGCGAATTTTCGCTTTTTAGGTCGATCGTAACGAGCCGGGGCGTCACTACTTCCTTTCTTTAAAATTTTGATAATTATTTTCAAAAAATCAGCTACGTGCGACTCGCAAGAGAAAATATAGTACGCTTCGCAACTGCCACAGCAAAACTGAACTAACCGACGCTTCACGGCGTCTTAGTCAATATTCGAAAGCGTCTGTCAACGGTCTCGGCTCCCCTTTACTCGGGCCTAATTCACAAGAGGTTCAGGTAGCAGTTAGATTTAGGGATATCAATACAATGGTCAGCGCCGCTTGGCTTTCGGAGCAGCCCGGCGCGATCTGATTGATCATATCTGATCAGATAAGAGAAATGGGGAGATCTGATCATATCTGAACATATCTGACCATACTTGGACAGATCTGTACAGATATGGTCACATCTAAAATGACATTATTCTAGCGATCATAGATAGTCAAATTTGATCAGACATGATTATATCTGACACAAGATTCTGTCGAAAAAATTGTTAAAAATAGATTTTAATTATGGGTTTTCTCATGAAACAACATTTTTCATGGAAAAACTCATATTCGTAATAGAATGTGCGGAAAAAAAGAAAAAGAAAAAAAAAGAAATCAGTAGACGGGAATCGAACCTAGAGCTATCGCGTGATGAATCATGTAATTTACCACTCCGTCAGGAGGACTTTCGTGACAAAGTATTAAAACCACAAGTATATAGGTACGTACGAATGAAGATTGGACTTAGAACATTTTTCTTTTTAGACGATAATAAATGATTTTCACTTCAACCACAAACTTATTCGTTATGTTGCAAGTGTAATGCTTAGAAAATGTTAATTTCTTAACTTTATCAATGCACATCGTTCATGAGGATACGAAAATAAACTTGTTTAAATCTGACACCTGATAGCCGATATGTTCGGATATGATTAATATATGATCAGATATGTTCAGATATGATCAGATATGTTCAGATATGATCAGATATGAATTCATATCTGAACATATCTGATCATATCGTACCATATATGAAACACGACCTTATCGTGCATGAACTTATATATGTTCATATCTGATCGTATATGATCATATATTATCCGATCTGATTCATATCTGTTGCAGATATGGACATATATGGTCAGATTAGATCCATATCTGATATAGATATGGGCATATATGATCCGATATGATCATTTTTTCCCGGGTCAGCTTCTTTGCCCGCAAAAAAATTATAATTGCAATGTTATAAATTAGTATGGCAATATCGATTGTCCCCCACCATTACTCAATGACCGAACTAATTGTTTCAGCGTCAAAACCTATCACGATGAAAAGTTATTGAGGTATATCGATTATGCGATAGAATAGGACTCCGTCAGAGTAGTTTTTGGCCCTAAAAAGGGCCGGTTAATATAAAGAAGTGTATTTAAGCTTTCTTCTCAGTTTTCTTAGGTAAAAGAACAGCTTGGATGTTGGGCAGGACTCCACCCTGTGCAATGGTTACGCCAGAGAGAAGTTTGTTCAACTCTTCGTCATTGCGTATAGCGAGTTGAAGATGTCGCGGGATAATCCTGGTCTTCTTGTTGTCGCGAGCTGCGTTGCCAGCCAACTCGAGGACTTCAGCAGCCAGATATTCCATCACTGCGGCGAGATATACTGGAGCTCCGGCACCGACGCGTTCTGCATAGTTGCCTTTACGGAGAAGACGGTGAATTCTTCCAACCGGGAACTGGAGGCCCGCGCGATTTGAACGCGTCTTTGATTTCCCCTTAACTTTACCGCCTTTTCCACGTCCAGACATGTTGATTGTATTAAGCGGAAAACGTATGAACGGATGTAACGAACCGGAGTTCGAGATTGAATGGTGACGGCATGAGTCTGATGTTCCTATTTGTAGGCCAGGCGGTCTAATTGGAGCACCAATCGCGATGGGAGGTTTCTTGCACGCCAGCTTTGCCGCATCTGATTGGTGCGGCGGTTGGACCGACCGACACTTCCCTCCCCCTTAACCCTACCACCTGATTGGTGCGCTGGTTGGTTCGCTTTCTCGTTTAAATACGGATCGGTAGATGGAGAGCCTCACTCTTCTCTAAACATTGCTGCTGATCACAGCTGTGCGTTGCTTCTAAAGCAGTTCCTCGATATTGCATTATGCCGCCGAAAGGGAGTGGTAAAGCCGTGAAGAAAGCAGGCAAAGCTCAAAAGAACATTACGAAGACCGATAAGAAGAAGAAGCGTAAGAGGAAGGAAAGCTATGCAATCTACATCTATAAAGTCCTGAAACAAGTTCATCCTGATACTGGAGTATCGAGTAAGGCGATGAGCATCATGAACAGCTTTGTTAACGACATTTTTGAGCGCATCGCCGCCGAAGCTTCGAGACTTGCTCATTATAACAAGCGATCAACCATCACTTCCCGGGAGATTCAGACTGCCGTCAGGCTGCTTTTACCTGGTGAGCTTGCTAAGCACGCCGTCAGTGAAGGCACCAAGGCTGTTACCAAATACACCAGTTCAAAGTGAACATATTGTGTCCTCAACCTCATCGGCCCTTTTCAGGGCCAATAAATAAATCAAAACGAACAACAATTCTTCAGTATCTTACATAAGAAAAAAAAGCGGCTCATAATCATAATTCCACAGATTACGATTACGGTAGTTATGTCGCGAAGGCCATGCAAACTCGTGCATAAACTTTTGACATGTTGTAATTTAACAATCAAATTTTACTTGCACAAAATCTCAGAGGTTTTTACCGACCATTTGAATGAATAATTAGATCTTGAAAATCGGTCTTTTTACACGTCGCTTACGGGAGAGTTGGCGAAATTAATATTCAAATCGAGAATTAGCATACATAGATCAAAGAAGCAGAAAAAAATGTAAAGTACTGCGGACTCGCGAATCAATCAGGGATTGATGTGCAACAAAAAACAGTCAAGTCACCGGACTAATGTTCAATAGAACTGCGATTAAAATGCGCAGTTTCGGGCCAAGTGACGTTTCCTAACTTAATTGTCGTAAAAATTAAGTAAAATCCACACTAAACAAACAATCTCTGTACAAATAATCGGTTCAATCTAATTGCCAAAATCTTCATAGATACTCTATTATTTTTTAGAATACAAGCCATGACCGCGCGCTTCGCGCGCGAACCCGCAATCTTTTTGATATTATCTCTTTTTAGGCACTCACTCCCCACACGTAAGAAGTGCCTATTGAAATCACTTTTTTCAATATCTTGATCCCATCGATCGTCCGTGTCATGGTAGATCTTCGCAACAAATGAACCGATGTAGATGAAATTTGTTGTGTAGCATCTTTGTATTGTTAACATAACGCCTGATAAATCTGAAAGCAATTAAACAATTATAAATATATGTTGTTAGACTTAATGGCTAAAAACTAAAAAAAAAATACCTTTTTTCAGTCGCTTAGTCCATCGGATGTCCGTGTCGCACAGTAACTTCAATATCTGTGTATCGATTTCATTGTCCCTGGCGGCGTTCCCTTGTGTAGATTGTTGACCCGTTTTTCTCCAGTACCCGGTTTTTGTCATTATTACCGGAGCGGATAAGCTGGGTATATTTTGTCCTATTTCTCTTATCATGAAAATGCAAATTTACTATTTGTTTTGTGGCCCGTTTTGCCCTACGTTCCCTATATAGTACACTGTATTAGAGCTGTACAGATTAGGCCGGCTAATGGATTTTATAGTTGGGTCGGCTAAGCTATTTTAGCCTACTAATCTATATTAGCCGGTTGAGCTATTTTAGTCGGCCACAAATTAGCCGCGACTGAGCCATCTAATAAAAAATAACTGGTCTGTTGTCTGTTTTTACTTGCGTACCTTATTCACAGCACTGCGATCACAGCTGAGCAAAGTAAAAAAAAAAAATACTTCAAATACAAAGTATCGTAAGCACTTGAATGATCAAGTACTTTTGTACTTGAAGTGTTCCTGAAGTACCTTTTCCTGAAGTGAAGTACATTTTCAAACTTTTCTCATAATGTTCCCTTATTCGCAAAGCTTCTCCTATGAGACAGCATTTTTTGAGATTTGGAATTGTCAAATTCCACTCCCATACGCTATGAATGCCGAAGTCTCGAGAATATCGCATGCTACAATACACATGCATGTGTATTGTAACAACGATCCTCTCTATAGCCCTTTCTTTTCCCTGCATGCATTTTAGATGCAGCTGCCGCCGATATCTCTCCACCCGTCGCCGCTGCTCGTCGTACCGCCGTGCGTCCCGTCCTTTCTTAAAAGGCCCCGAAATCTTATTGCTTATCTCACCCTAAAATACACAATCCTAGACTCGACCATCGCATTCCTTTTTCTCACCACTGACCACCTTTCAGAAATCCGTAACATCTACCTTTTCCAGTATTTTCCGATTCCCAAACTCCTTTCCTACTATCTCAACTTTCCCACGGGATAAATCTGTAAATCTTTCCTTCCTAAAACCGAGTTCTGTAGCCGAGTTGGCTGCTCGAAATAAAGAAATCAACGTTAGATAGTCAACGGTGACGTCACAATATACTTGTGTACCTGTATGTAACTGTGAAGCGCGCCTTAGCGTATAATATTTGAAAATAGTTAGCATATATTTATTTTGTTATAATAAATCGTAATATAACTACAGGTATGAATTCATAAAACTCGGATGAACGAAATGTTCAATAACCAATGTGCAATTCAAAGTTACCAACGTTTGAGATATTTGTGGCCCTGAAAAGGGCCGTTTGATAGATTTGTTGACGGTTCAAGGTTCTTGAATTTAACCTCCGAAACCATAGAGGGTGCGGCCTTGACGTTTCAAAGCATACACGACATCCATTGCTGTCACGGTCTTTCTTTTAGCATGTTCGGTGTAAGTAACGGCGTCACGGATAACGTTCTCAAGAAATACCTTCAGAACTCCTCGAGTTTCCTCGTAGATCAAGCCCGAAATACGTTTAACACCACCTCTACGCGCCAGACGACGGATTGCGGGCTTCGTAATTCCCTGGATGTTATCACGAAGAACCTTCCTGTGACGCTTTGCGCCTCCTTTTCCCAATCCCTTTCCACCTTTTCCACGTCCAGTCATTTTTCAGTAGTTAAGAATAAGTGCGTTCCACCCTGCACTCTGAAGAGTACTGATGATTCCGTAGCGGCTGCTGAGGCTTATATACGCTCTGTGTTAAGTTATCCCCACCCCTCGTATTCCGGCCAATAAGAGTAGCCGCGATCTTTCAAGACCCTATAAAGCTACTCCGCTTGAGGCCTAACTCATAGTCCGTTGTCAGCTCCTGCACAGTGCACGTCTCTCCGTCAAATCTGAGAATTATCAGTTTGTAGACAAAATGGCCCGTACCAAGCAAACTGCGCGTAAGTCTACCGGAGGTAAAGCACCAAGGAAGCAACTTGCGACTAAGGCAGCTCGTAAGAGCGCGCCCGCAACAGGAGGCGTCAAGAAACCTCATCGTTACAGGCCTGGAACGGTGGCTCTCAGGGAAATCCGGCGTTACCAGAAGAGCACTGAACTTCTCATCCGCAAGCTACCTTTCCAACGTCTTGTTCGTGAGATTGCTCAAGACTTTAAGACCGACCTTCGATTCCAGAGCTCAGCAGTAATGGCTTTGCAGGAAGCCAGCGAGGCGTATCTTGTAGGCCTGTTTGAAGACACAAACTTGTGCGCTATTCATGCCAAGCGAGTCACAATCATGCCGAAGGACATTCAGCTGGCTCGACGTATTCGTGGAGAAAGAGCATAAATCCGTCACCTTCGTAAAAACGGCCCTTTTCAGGGCCAACAAGTATAAACGAGGAAAACTATTCGATCGTAATATTTTCCAGCAACTTATCTTGACCGGCATGTACAAAATTATGCCCTGAACGGTACCTTTGGCGCCGTACGTGTCAGCTTATAAAAGCGCTTAACTTTAATATAGGATCTATATATCAGAAACGTTATATAAAACCTTTATTATTACTTGTTTCCGACGGTTGGTGCCGTAAGTAGTGGTAAGCTCGCGATTTAAACCTCTTCTCCAATGTTCGGAAACTCTCGAGAACTGATCGGTGTTTCAAACTTTGCGATAATAACCGACACTTGCCATAGTCAGAATGATGTATTCTCGTGTATACACTCAAAACACAAAACACTTTTTTTCAAAAAAGTAAAAATGGTACGGCAAGTCCTTAAAATGGGTTTTCTCGTTCAGAAAATATATTTATCAAAACAATCTCTTTAAAAAAAATAATAAAAAAAGTAAATGGTATTCTCAAAATAAAAAAATCTGCCAAAACAGATGTTTATTAAAACATTCTCTTAACAAAAAATTCTTCCAAAAAGACGTTCGTCAAAGTAATAATAAAAAAAAAATCGAAAAGAAATCAAATGAAATCAGCCAAGTAGTACATATAAGTAGTACATATAATAACATATGAGTAGTACATATAAAAAAAATTCTTCACAAAACATGTTTATCAAAACAATCTAAATTTTTTTTTTTAAGTACTTGGCGTCGAGACGCTACCGCGTCTCTTGATATCGTCATCCTCATTACTAAAACTAATGACCATTCCGCTTTGCGTGAAGGCTACGAAAAAACTGGATTAATATTATGGGTTCTTAAAAGGTAAACCAGTGTGAATCATTTCGTTCGTTCAAATTAGCAATTCACGAATCTGCACTATATCCAGGAAATAAGCGTAAGTGAAGTTCATGGAAACGTAACAAACATTTCCAATAATATTTGTGATAGATTCAAATTGTGAGTGCTTCTTACCAAGTTAATGTCAAATTAAAAAGACACTTCAGAAAAATGTGTTACGCCCTGGGACAGCAGTCATTGGTGCAGCGTATATAGTGGTTCACCAGTTCCTGGGATCCTCAGTATAGATCTGAACAGAATTTACACGACTTTAATTTTTCAAAGAGGGGAACGTCGCTACTTTGCAATAAAGTAAAACTCTTTTTAATACCTACTATGTACGTCTATTCTTTGTTCGAAGCTGGAAACGACAGCAAAAGTTAAACAGTTGGAGTCGACATCCCTGTTTCTATTGTCCGTCGCACCTGGAGGCATTTTTATTGAATAATTATGGGATTGCATAACTCCAATATTGTGAGAGCTTATTGGCTCTCCCTACTTGAGATTAGGAGTTAATCACTTTTTTTGACCACAAAAAAAATATTTGCAATGTTATAAATTACTATGGCAATTTCGATTGTCCTTCGTCATCATACAGTAAAAGAACTAATTGTTTCAGTGTCAAAACTTATCACGATTAAAAACTATTGAACTATATCGATTCTGCGATAGATAGGCCCTCGTCAGAGTAGTTTTTGGCCCTGAAAAGGGCCGGTTATATATAACGAAGTGTGTTTAAGCTTTCTTCTCAGTCTTCTTAGGTAGAAGAACAGCTTGGATGTTGGGCAGGACTCCACCCTGTGCAATGGTTACGCCAGAGAGAAGTTTGTTCAATTCTTCGTCATTGCGTATGGCTAGTTGAAGGTGTCGTGGGATAATCCTGGTTTTCTTGTTGTCACGAGCTGCGTTGCCAGCCAACTCGAGGACTTCAGCAGCCAGATATTCCATCACTGCGGCGAGATATACTGGAGCCCCGGCACCGACTCGTTCTGCGTAGTTGCCTTTACGGAGAAGTCGGTGAATCCTTCCTACTGGGAACTGAAGCCCAGCACGATTTGAACGCGTCTTTGACTTTCCCTTAACTTTGCCACCTTTTCCACGTCCAGACATGTTGATTCAAGTAAGAGAAAAACGCAAGAACTGAATGTAACGAACCGGAGTTCGAGATTGAATGGTGTCCAAATGAGCCTGATGTTCCTATTTGTAGGCAAAGCGGTTTAATCGGAGCACCAATCGCGTTTAGAGATTTCTTGCCCACCAGCTACGCCGCATCTGATTGGTTTGGCGGTTGGACCGGCAGACTCTTACCCCCACCTTACCCAACCACCTGGTCTGATTGGTGCGCTGGTTGGTACGCTTTCTCTTTTAAATACGAGTCGGTAGATGGAGAATCTCACTCTTCTCAGAACATTGTTGCTGATTACAGCTGTGCATTGCTTCCAAAGTAGTCCCTCGATCTTTCACTATGCCGCCGAAAGCAAGTGGTAAAGCCGTGAAGAAAGCAGGCAAAGCTCAAAAAAACATTACGAAGACCGATAAGAAGAAGAAACGTAAGAGGAAGGAAAGCTACGCAATCTACATCTATAAAGTGCTGAAACAAGTTCATCCTGATACTGGAGTATCGAGTAAGGCGATGAGCATTATGAATAGCTTTGTTAACGACATTTTTGAGCGCATCGCCGCCGAAGCCTCCAGACTTGCTCACTACAACAAGCGATCGACCATCACCTCCCGGGAGAATCAGACTGCCGTGAGGCTGCTGTTACCAGGTGAGCTTGCTAAGCACGCTGTCAGTGAAGGTACCAAGGCTGTTACCAAATACACCAGCTCAAAGTGAACATATTGCATCCTCAATCTCATAGGCCCTTTTCAGGGCCAATGAATAAATGAAAACGTACAACAATTCTTCAGTATCTCACATAAGTAAGAGAAAGTGGGTCATAATCATAATTCGACAGGTTACGAACCAGCCGTAAGGCAGAATTTCATGTCCTCGCTTTGCCTTACAATTTCTTATATGATTATTTGATCAAAACTTTGGTCTCAAAATCGTCATCATCCCTAATCATCATCGTCGTCGTTATCCCTTGCATTGTTTTATTGTAAAGACTGGGTGAAGCAGGGATGATTAAAAGTAAAGGCCGTTTGGATGACTTCAGCGCTACAGGTTGACTGTTAACGAACAAAAAATGAAATCCGTAATAATTATACTGGAGAATAGAGAATAAATATTGTTTGCGATAAAATGAGGTACCTGTCAATCTTGTCGAGAACGTGGTACAAGCAAACGAGATGTTTTACTGCAGAACGTATAAGCATTATTTACGGGGACCCCATTTTCGCTCTGAATGTCAGAATGACTATCCGAACTATTTGTGGCAGCTCATCTTGCGCCACGTCTGTAGTGAATAGAAACCTTGTTCCTTTCCCCCTGGTCTCTTCTATCGGCGAAATGGCGATATCAAAAGACGCGGCAGCGTCTTGAGGCCAAGTAGTTTTTTTTTTTTTTTTAATAAAGACGCTACGTGCGTGCGTGTGTGAAATGGATGTGCAAAATTCAAACCGCTATACCTCGAGAACGCCTTGACCGATTAAGCTGAAATTTGGCACACATCGTGTGTGATCAATAGTTAACATTTGGCCGAAATTTCCTCAAAAAATGTTCAGTTGTTTTTTTTATACGCCATTTTTAATGTCTTCAAAAATGTATGTTCGCGCTCTAGCGCTCGCAATTTTTTAGCTATCGGGCTAAAAACGCGTACACATATGGAATATGATCACCCGACGATCCATTAAAATTTCAAGAGAATCGGTCGAACTATTTAAATTTTATGTAATTTTGAATTTTTCGAATTTCATGAATTTTTTATTTTACGACGCATTGTTTTCGGATCAAATATTCATCTGCGAATAAAATAAGTATCAGATTCGTAATCAGCGCGGAAAAATACATGGAATTACAGTCCCGGAGCGACAACTAACCAAAAAGTTTACCAGGCATTTTTATAGCCAAAATTGCAAAAATGAATGATTTTAGGTATTTTTAAACAACGATTTCTTTGCTTTCCGATGGCATCGCGGAAAAAACCCAGGTGCCTATCGTGATCTACAGCAAGACATACTCAAGACGATGGATATGACGGGATTAAAAAGTTAGATAAAGAGGTATCACTAGGAATTCTGGAATAAAAATCGAAAGGCCAAAAAAAATTCAGGGGCGCATACTTCCATGTATTTTTTCGCGCCAAATGCATATTCGACAAAGTGAAACGTGACGATGTTATATTTTTTTACGCACTGAACCTGAATCGGTCAGCCGTTTTGCATAAAAGTCTAAGACGTTGACGTTGAAAAAAGTTGAAAATTGAAATTTTCATATCGCTTTCTCATAAAGTTGAAAATTGAAATTTTCAAATCGCTTCCTCATACAAGCTGAAAATTGAAATTTTCATATCGCTTCTTCATAAAAGTTGAAAATTGAAATTCGCGAAGCTTCCTCTATGAGGAAGCCAAAAATACAGACAATGCTTCCTCATAGAAGAAGCTTCGCGAATTTCAATTTTCAACTTTTATGAAGAAGCGATATGAAAATTTCAATTTTCAGCTTTTATGAGGAAGCGATTTGAACATTTTTTTCAATCTTTTACCATGTATCTACTATTCTACATATATACAAATTAGCATCCGCTACTTGGTTAATATGATTTATCTTGTTTTGGATTTTTTTGAAGAGCTCGTTTTGATAAATTTAGACAATCACGTTGAAACCAATACAAATAGTAATGAGAATGAACCATGTTTTTTGTCCAAGGAATTTCCGTTTTACAGAGGTTATTCCCATAGAAAAGTTGAATAGAAATTTGTATGACTTATCTTTCTGAATGAATCGGAAGAATCATGCTTCTTGACAATCAGCATTACTGTGTCTAATCTCATTGTGTATGAATCTGTATAATTATTATTTTTCATCACTCGGTGCGGAAATGGCCACTTTTCCGCCCGCTTCGCGTGCGTAAAACAAATTTCCATCCCCGTTGCAGGCATAGAAATATGGCCACTTTTTTGCACAGTCGGGAAAAAAATATCGTATGTTACACGGGAGGAAGTGCCTTTTCACCTCGTGTGAATTTGTGCCCTCGCTTCGCTCGGGCATTTTACTTCACACTCCGTGAACAGACGCCCTTTCCTCCTTTGGAGCATAACATACTATTTCATGTCTCTGTTATTGGTTTGAAATTGTCAGAAACCTATATTCAGTCACGGGTACTACCCCAAAATGGTGTAATGTCCGAGCTACGTGACTCACACTGCACTCAGAATATTTCTTTCAACAACTAACATCCACGGTTCCTCAGATTATAGTAATAAACGCTTTATCCTCAAGACAATATTTGTCTGCGGCTATACATTCGATTTTATATCCACGAGTTTCAAAGACAACGAATACCTTCGCTACGCTTCCCAAATTTCAGTCTTCGATAATAATAAATAAGTTTCTTTGCGATATGAACGCCCGCCTTCGCTCGAGAGTCCGCAGCTGCAAGCAATAAACAGACCGACCCTTAGAAAACGGAGTGCAGACCCCGCGAACTATCTCTACAATCCATACCCATATCTTTCAAACATTTTCCTTCTCAGCTAGAGAAACGAAAGAGGCTCTTTTACGACCTTTCAAGTTTGCCAAAAACCCGATAGTCTCGCTCCTAAGGATTATCAGCCGAGCGCTGTAGCAGGCCCGAAAGCGCGGCTCGTCCTGGCAAGCGGGACCTTCGATGACGCGCCAACGGCGTCAAGGCGACTACTGTAGCCCTTCCTCGATTTGTCCACGAATTTATTAAGTATATAGCGAAGTGTTCAATAAAAAGTATTGGAATTGTGTATATCACCACCGAAGTTATTATACTTTTCCGTGTGATCATCCTCCTTTTACATAAAAGGAAGATGATAGGAAAAGGAAAGCTGAATACGTATTTAAACATTTTGCACAATCCGAATGTATCGCTGTAATTAAATTCTGTCAAGTCAATTTTGTGTTTAAAATTATACTGGCCATTAAAGTAAAGTGATTTATAATTTACACCATTCTAGTCAGACGTTTTGTCGAAACTTTTGTAAACATCTGACCGCAGGTGTATGTTAGTTATTAAAATCAAGGTACCTTTAGTTTCAAATCCGTTCGCCGTGTCGTGCGGTGAGAAGCAGATATCGTTAGGCGATATGCCACACTTTCCAATTACCACAGATTGTTTTTTTTTAAATATTCGGTATGTACATTTATAAATTCTCTACAAATTCTCAAAACTACACCCAGAAAAAAAAATTATTCGACGGCCACCGTTTATTAAGATGAAGTAAAATATTTATTTGATTTAAATTAATATTTACTTAAATCAAATAAATATTTTCCTTCATCTTAATAAACGGTGGCCGTCGAATAATTTTTTTTTCTGAGTTTATTTCACGTCAATGTACATGATATACTTTACGTTTAACATGCTGGGCCGTTTAAGGATGTTTGGGACAAAACGCGTTTTTCGATCGCCATAAAACTTTGTTACTTTACATGCAAGGACACACTGAATCGGGTGCATTTTGTTCTAAGATAAGTTTCGAAGATACATTCAATAAACTAGTCGCCTGCTTTGCGGCAGTAAAATAGTTAATTAAAGTGGCTATTTCAATGCGGATGCCAATCTGGCAATGCAAAACATAACTACACTGACAAATCCTCCGTAATATGCTAAAGAAAGGCTAACTAACTAAGAAAACAATGGATGAGCAAGAAGGCATTCGGATAACTAGGGGTAGAGATCAGAAAGGGTAGAGATGAACACAACTGATCGTAATCTAAGCACGCGCGGATCTAAAGTAGCGGTGGTACTATTGAAAAGATTGAGCTATGTTTCGTATATTATAGGAAATATCATGGATAGAGTAAGCAAAGAGAAACATTTCAGTATGAGTTTTTACATGTATCTTAGAAGCTAATTTTTATATTAGGAAAGAAATTATGATTATTTTAAACGGCGTTAAGAATTGTTTCAACGTTATCAAATTTGGGTGGCCCTGAAAAGGGCCGATCGAGATTTGCTCGGGTGAAGCATTGATAATATTCATTTCTTCGAAACTGCTGTCTTTTTGGTAGCAACTTTCTTTGGTTTAGCTGCAGCTGATTGTGTTTTCTTTGGTGCTGCTGGTTTTGCCTTGGCTGGTGATTTTGCAGCTGTTTTAGCCTTAGTAGTCTTCGCCTTCGGTGGTTTAGCTGCTGGTCCCTTGGATACCTTATTCTTTTTTTCGCTAACAGCAGTAGTGGCTACCTTCTGTATAGACGCTTTCTTCGCGGTGACGGTGCTAGCCGGCTTTTTCACTGCCACGGGCTTCTTGGCTGTAGCTGCTTTTTTTATCAGGTCTGCGGTTTTCGAAGCCGGCTTAGCTTTTGGCTTAGTCGTCTCTAGCTTGGCCGATGCTAGCTTGAATGAACCGGCTGCGCCCTTACCTTTTGTCTGAATAAGAACGCCGGATGCGACGGCAGCCTTTAGGTATTTCTTGATGAACGTGGCTTGTTTTTCGGCATCAACCTTATACGTTCCAACCATGTATTTTTTTATAGCTTGTACCGAAGAGCCACCACGTTCCTTGAGGGCTTTGATAGCAGAGTTCACCATTTCTGCGGTCTTTGGATGAGTTGGTTTCACCCGGAGATTTTTTGGCTTGGCAGCTACAGCTTTCTTTGGCGTACCTGCTGCGACGGCTGCACTTACTCCAGATGTGGCCATGACAACTGGCGATGATACGGCTTTATCTCCCATTATACAAAATATGAACAATATTGCAGGCTATCTTGTTTTATGAAGGTATATTTTAGTGAACACTCGGATTCGTGAGTAAGACTGAGAATGTGAAGACACTCCCGCATTGGCTGAGAGCATAACAGAGCACGGACCATGGAGAGAGGCCTGACTGCTCTTGTGTACCGTTCATCCATCAATATACCGTCGCCGTGGTACCAAATCCGAACATCATTATAATTTTTTAATGCTTTTGATCGGTTAAATTCAATGAAAAATCGTAAAATCGATATACTTAATACTCTTGGTAAATATTGGTGCGTCATGTCACGTAGAAAAGGATGCGAATAAGAGAAAACGTCGGACGAAAACATCGATGCACATATACATCATGTGCAGTTGTTTCTTTTAGGTACCTGATTATTTAAACAAACATTAGCTATGTTATTTGTGATCTGAGAAATAGAGAGTCAGTAATTAGTAATGTCCAAAGAAATCAAAAAGGTCTCATAAAATTATTCGGCATATCACTTTTACTAGCTCGATTCCTGATCAACGGTTCGCTCACCAACTAAGCAGTTGAATAAACAATAATTAAAGAACCATTGTTATGTTGGCATAGTAATAATGTTTTACTTTCATTTTTCAGCTATTTTGCAAAATCAATACGTCTGTGCTGTATGAGGCCGGGACAGGAGAATGCAGCCATACAAATTTGTCACGTTCTCAAAAAATTACGTGATTGCGTGAGACTAAAGTAATGTTAACGTGCAGCAATTTTAACATTGCACCGTGACATGATGCACAAAAGCGTCTCCAACGCAGTAGAAAGAATTCGTATGATACACAAACGCAGTGATAAGCACCGACAATTATATTTTGTTTTGCTTCTGATAGATTTTTATGCCATGTGTTGAGCTAAAAGTAAAATAAATAATGTATTTCTGATTAGCAGGGACAATCCAATACGATATAGATTTGCAACGACAGAAAAAATTAAATTCAATGACCGATTTACGAAAAATAGTATCGATTTTCAGTATTTTGAAATAGCGATACCTTTGCCTGCTGCTGAAATTACGAAAATAAGCCGTCTTGTGATGCGGGGAAAATACGCCAAATAGGGCACTTGATAAAGTTGTAGAATCGTTGTTCCATGTTATTACAGGACGATGAAACCGTAAAAAAACATTATAGTTTGCCATTTTTTTACCAAATTGAAGGGGCCCAAGAAATGCGTTAGGTCACAAAATTCGATACATTTTTTGAGTTAAATACTAATCTGATATAAGTTTAGCCTGAAGCGAAACTGTTTATTTTATTAGTACTTAAGAATCGCAGGTACCACTTTCGGATTTTTTTCTCAGAATCTTCATATACTGCCAAATATCCTGTAAAATTGGGATCAGAATCGAAGGTGTGTTTTTAGTAGAAAAAAATGATTTTAATTTTTTTTTTTTTCACGTAACATGGAATTTCTCGTATCGGGAAAATGATGACTCTAACGTCATTCGAAAGTTGATAAAAAATAATAAAGTTGATGTTCCTACGAATTTTTTTAGTGACAAACATTTTTTGAGATATACGGATATTTAAAAAAAAAACGTAAATCTTGAAGGGTGCACTTTAAAAATCTTTAAAAAATCACAGAAGCACCTCTTACGTAGTACTACAAACTGGCAAATTTTAAAAAACATCTGAGAGATCGACCGAAAAAAGTGGCCCAGTTGATAAAGAATACCTCAAATACCGGTAGAAAGACTGATCATAATCTTTTTTGTCTGCGTAATACTAGCTATACCTATTCTAGAGCGAACTTTCCGAGCTTATTTATTATTGTAGTGTAACTATTGTTTTCTGACGCTATTCTACCAGCTAGTGTCATTCGTCTGAGTAAAAAGTTAACAAAATTGCATGTATTTGTATTGGGTACGTGTTTTTTATCAAGTAGAACAGTTACACAAGTCAACAGGCGACGGCGGAAAATCTCATTGGTTGGAGGGCTGATGGCGGGGATATCGTGGCAGAAAGTGTATATAAGGCACATTTGCACGAACATCATTTCGCAACAGCAGCTTTAGTCGAACGTATTAACTGACGTCTGCTACAAAATGACGGGTCGCGGACGAAAGGTGGAAAGAGATTGGGAAAGGGAGGAGCAAAGCGTCACAGAAAAGTTCTTCGTGATAACATCCAGGGAATCACAAAGCCTGCCATTCATCGTCTGGCTCGTCGAGGTGGAGTCAAACGTATTTCTGGCTTGGTCTATGAAGAAACTCGTGGAGTTCTCAACGCTCTGTTGTTTACGCTCTGAAACGCCAAGGACGAACGCTATACGGATTTGGCGGTTAAATTCCATCTCTTTAGAACCCAAGAAGTTTATTAAAACGGTCCTTCTCAGGGCCATAAATATTCCAAGCGTTGGACATTTTTATTAACAAATTTAATGTATGTAAAAATCGGCTTATGCAATTTATGTATATTCATACATTCCGTGAAAGCATACACCTCCGAAAAATGCTGAAATTTGTATACAATATCAAATATAGAACGGATGTTTCGCATATCAATATTGAATAGTTAATTACTGGCGGCTCTTTAAGGTCGATGTTATCCATTGGGAATATGGTTTCAGCCTGTATACAATTTTCCAGATCGTTATTTAGGCTTCATTGCATTTTAAATTATTTAGTTCAGACCTCTTGGCCTACAAATAGGAACATCAAGCTTAGTTGGTCACCATTCAACCTCGAACTCCGGTTCGTTACATTGAGTCCATACGTTTTTTTCTTACTTGAATCAACATGTCTGGACGTGGAAAAGTTAAAGTCAAGTCAAAGTCGCGCACAAACCGTGCTGGGCTTCAATTTCCAGTAGGAAGAATTCACCGGCTGCTCCCCAAAGGGAACTATCCTGAAAGAGTCGGTGCCGGAGCTCCAGTATATCTTGCCGCAGTGATGGAATATCTGGCTGCTGAAGTCTTCGAGTTGGTTGGCAACGCAGCTCGTGACAACAAGAAAACCAGGATCATCCCACGTCATCTTCAACTGACCATTCGCAATGACGAAGAGTTGAACAAATTGCTCTCTGGCGTCACCATCGCACAAGGCGGAGTCCTGTCCAATATCCAAGCTGTTCTTCTACCTAAGAAAGTTGAGAAGAAGACGTAAACCGCACTTCGTTACATTCAACCGGCCCTTTTCAGGGCCAATAACTACTTTAACGGAGGTCTATTCTGTGGCATAATTGAAATAGCGTTGTTATTTTTCATGGTGAGTGGTTTTGAAACGAAAACAAAGAGATTTCGTATTTTTTAATAGCCGGGGACAATGGATATGGTAGTACATTATAACATTGTGCAGCTGTTTTCTTAAATACTGTGGAAGAATTAGGTTAGCGAAAGCAAGAGATGATGCGACCAGATGTTTGAGGTTGAGAAACGACGGAATCGTATTTATTGAACGCTGACAAGCGATATAACAAGTAGACAGTCCGAATGTTTTCGGGCATCTGACCGCTAAGCACAAGAACCCCGATGTCCGAGCGAGAGTGTATACATGAAATGAATTTTCAGTGAATGTATGTGTGCTTATAATGTCTTTAAATTGTCCGATTACAGTCTAATTACTGCCGAAACATATGGCAAATGTTTTTTGTAGCGCAATTTAGATCCAAAATCTTACAACCGCACAACCGCATAAATTACTCCAGAAATGACGAATTGTATAGATGCCCTAATCCTTAAGGTCATATAGACTGTGCGTAAGCATAGCCCCCTGTTGGCATGGGGCCATTGATATGTAAGGACACAGGTTCATCAAACATCTTGTGGCCAAATAGTTATCCTCGTTAATTCGTGTTGGCCCTGAAAAGGGCCGTTTTATGCGAAGATGAGAAATTTATGCTCTTTCTCCACGGATACGTCGAGCCAGCTGGATGTCCTTTGGCATGATTGTAACTCTCTTGGCATGAATAGCGCACAAGTTGGTGTCTTCAAACAGGCCTACAAGGTACGCTTCGCTGGCTTCCTGCAGAGCCATTACTGCTGAGCTTTGGAATCGAAGGTCGGTCTTAAAGTCTTGAGCAATCTCACGAACAAGACGTTGGAAAGGTAGCTTGCGGATGAGAAGTTCAGTGCTCTTCTGGTAACGCCGGATTTCCCTGAGAGCCACCGTTCCAGGCCTGTAACGATGAGGTTTCTTGACGCCTCCGGTTGCGGGCGCGCTCTTACGAGCTGCTTTGGTCGCAAGTTGCTTCCTGGGAGCTTTACCTCCGGTAGACTTACGCGCAGTCTGCTTGGTACGAGCCATTTCGTCGACAAACTGATAATTCTAGAATTTGATGGAGCGATGTCGACAGTGCAGATGCTGGCAATGGACTATGAGTTAGGCTCAAGGGGAGCGCCTTTATAGGGTATTGAAAGATCGCGGCCACTCGTATTGGCTAGAATACGAGAGGTGGGGACAACGTAGCATAGAACGTATATAAACCCCAGCCGCCGCTACGAAATCATCACTTCCTTCAGAGTGTAGAGTGGAACGCATCTATTCTTAACTACTAAAATATGACTGGGCGTGGAAAAGGTGGAAAGGGATTGGGAAAAGGGGGTGCAAAGCGTCACAGGAAGGTCCTTCGTGATAACATCCAGGGAATTACAAAGCCCGCAATCCGTCGTCTGGCTCGTAGAGGTGGTGTTAAACGTATTTCGGGCTTGATCTACGAGGAAACTCGTGGAGTGCTGAAGGTGTTTCTTGAGAACGTTATCCGTGACGCCGTAACTTATACCGAACATGCTAAGAGAAAGACCGTAACTGCAATGGATGTAGTTTATGCTCTAAAACGTCAAGGCCGCACTCTCTATGGATTCGGCGGTTAAATAACAAGAACATGACTTGTTAACAAGTCTATTGAACGGCCCTTTTCAGGGCCACAAATATGTTAAGCGTTGGAAACTTTGATTGCAAATCAGGTTAATTGAACATTTCGCCATCCTAATTAGTAGTAACCATAATGTAAGTTCATATAAATCTGTGGAGAAAGAGCATAAATTTGTCATCTTTGTATAAAACGGGCCTTTTCAGAGCTATCTAGAATTAACGAAGATAACTATCTGACCGTAAGATGTTCCATCAGCCTGTCTTGTCCGGCATGCACAAACTTATGCCTTGAATTATACCGTTTGAGTGGGACGCTTCTTCTTCTTCTTCTTCTTCCACCAGTTTGATTGGACCCTTCACCACTAGAGGGCACCCCAATCTAGCCACAGGATACCCGCGCCGGCCAAGGTTAAGAGTGGGACGCTTCTGCTCTTAAACGCGGTTAACATTAATAGAGAATTTATGTACCAAAAACATCATATAAAACCTTTTAATGATTTGTTCAAGGTGGTGACTTAAAAAGTCGCCATTAGTTCGCGATTCAAACCTCTTCTCCAATGTTCGGAAACTCTCGAAAACTGATCGGAGTTTCAGACTTTGCGACGATAAGGGATTCTTGCCATACCGTCAGAAACATGTACTCTCGTGTGTACACACATCTTCGCTACTTACACTAAAAATAATTGCCATCAGACTATACAACAAGGCCACATAAGCCCACACCTATGAAACCGCATCAATAATAACGGTCCTTAGAAAGTGAAGTGGTGTCGTTTGTTTCATTTACTGCAAGTCTCATGAAAATGCTCATGCAAATACAAAAAAGGTTTCAAATAGTGTTTGTGCCTTAGGTTTAGATCGTAGGCACTGATCCGAGGCTCATTCTTTGGTGCATCTTAACATGATGCTATGTTAAAATTGCTGCAACTCAAAAAGGTTTTCATATTTTCTAAATCGAAAAAATGTTACTTAAAGTCTGATATGAACAATTTCATTCCCGTTTCATAATACGTTTAGTTCAATATTAATCTCATATCGAGTTCTAATAAGTTGTTAATTTTTTTACACGTACATAACAGAATGTACCGTACTATATGCGCACCACAAGTGTACGACATTCCAAAGGCTTAACTGTCTGTTTGCAGAATAAAAAAGCCGAGCGTGTTAGATGAAGCCCTTCTGGTGTTAGATTAACGATATCTACATTTCAACCCTAAAAAAAATAATGGAATAAAACTTGAACAAAATTGGACATAATACACTACAAACAGGGAGCGATATGTGCTACCACAAATATTTCTTACACAATGGCAATACGTGGTACAATGGGGGGGTCTTCTATATCGGGCAAAATTAACAATTAATTGTACCGAAGAATTGTTGTCCGTTTTGATATTTTATTGGCCCTGAAAAGGGCCGGTGCGCTTAAAGCCACAAAATTTTCATTTTGAGCTGGTGTATTTGGTAACAGCCTTGGTGCCTTCACTGACGGCATGCTTGGCAAGCTCCCCAGGTAAAAGCAGCCTGACGGCAGTCTGAATCTCCCGGGAAGTGATGGTCGATCGCTTGTTGTAGTGAGCAAGTCTGGAGGATTCGGCGGCGATACGCTCAAAAATATCGTTAACGAAGCTGTTCATGATGCTCATCGCCTTACTTGATACTCCAGTATCAGGGTGGACTTGTTTCAGCACTTTGTAGATGTAGATTGCGTAGCTTTCCTTCCTCTTGCGCTTCTTCTTCTTATCGGTCTTCGTAATGTTCTTTTGGGCTTTGCCCGCTTTCTTCACGGCTTTACCACTTGCTTTCGGCGGCATAGTGCAAGGTCGAGGGACTACTTTAGAAGCAACGCAGAGCTGTGATCAGTAACAATGTTCTAAGAAGAGTGAGATTCTCCACCTACAGACCCGTATTTAAAAGAGAAAGCGTACCAACCAGCGCACCAATCAGGTGGTTGGGTAAGGTGGGGGTAAGTATCTGTCGATCCAACCGCCGGACCAATCAGATGGGACGTAGCTGGTGGGCAAGAAATCTCCCATCGCGATTGGTGCTCCGATTAGATCGCTTTGCCTTCAAATAGGAACATCAGGCTCATTTAGTCACCATTCAATCTCGAACTCCGGTTCGTTACATTCAGTTCTTACGGTTTTCTCTTACTTGAATCAACATGTCTGGACGTGGAAAAGGTGGAAAAGTTAAGGGAAAGTCAAAGACGCGTTCAAACCGTGCTGGGCTTCAGTTCCCAGTAGGAAGGATTCACCGACTGCTCCGTAAAGGCAACTATGCAGAACGAGTTGGTGCCGGAGCTCCAGTATATCTTGCTGCAGTGATGGAATATCTGGCTGCTGAAGTCCTCGAGTTGGCTGGCAATGCAGCTCGTGACAACAAGAAGACTAGGATTATCCCACGACATCTTCAACTCGCCATACGCAATGACGAAGAGTTGAACAAACTTCTTTCTGGCGTAACCATTGCCCAGGGTGGAGTTCTGCCCAACATTCAAGCTGTTCTACTACCGAAGAAGACTGAGAAGAAAGCTTAAATTATACTTCTTAACAAACAACCGGCCCTTTTCAGGGCCAAAAATTACTCTAACGGAGGTCTATTTTTTGCATTGTCGATGTGGTGCGTCTTTCATCATGAAATGTGATCGCGTTTCAAGGTAGAAATATGTAGATATTTAATTTAACAAGAAAAGCTTATTAATATTTTATACAGAAAGACACTGGACAAAATCATCTGGACTTAAACCTCACAATCGTTATTTTTCACTGACTACTTGTCATCATTTGACCGATTGCAGGTCAAATTATGACAAATCACGGCGTGGCTCACACACAAGGATACTGACATGTACACGTTTCAGCATCAAAAAGCTCTTCTAATATTGGACAACCGCAGCACTTTATATAAAATTCTCAGCGGAAAATGAGGAACATAATAGGAAAAGAAAAGCTGAATACATATTTAAACATTTTGCACAATCCGAATGTATCGCTGTGATAAAATTCCGGCCAGGTTTTCCAATTTGTGTTGTAGCACGATTTCTCACTGTCGAAAATTCTCAGCTATTTCCCGAGTTTCTCTCCCTTTTTATTTTCCCGTACGGGATGGGCGCCAGGTGCACCGAAATGTACCGAGAGAGAAACCTAACAGTCCCGGCCTACCCGCGGTCATCTCGAGGGTAGAGTGGCTGCATAAGCGTGGGACTTGTTACGTCCCACGCAACATCTCACCTATATTTTTTCCAAAAACGTAATTGTAGACAAAAATTATCAACCACTGTATTAGGTTGACCAGCCGCACGTGCCACTGACGCACGCTCCAAGGTTCATTCCCTCTACCCATTCGCTCTCTCACTCTAATCCCTCACAGTCGTAAAACTCTCGCTGTGACCCTCGCGTTTCTCTCTCTCTCTTTTCTAAACCACGCACACGCACAAAAATCCCTACACACACACTGCGTTAATCTTATTCACGCATTCTCATTATCTAAATCTCTCGCACTCTTAAAATCTTCTCTCTCTTTCCTAAATTACACACGCATAAAAACCCTACCCATTATTCTCATTTAATGCATTCTCATTATCTAAATCATTAAGCACACGTAAAATCTGCCGCACTCTAACCCCGCGTCTATAAAATCCCTACCTAAACGCATCGTTCACTCACACACGCTCGTTCAAAATATATTCCTATTCACTCACACCCATTCTCGCCTCTTTTCAAAATTAAGGGACAATGCACCAACGGCACGCAATTTAGCCATAAAATCATCTAGAACTAGTATATAAGGACCGCGATTTCTAAATAAAGCCAGTTACTTCACCGGCATCGAACCCGCGACTACGATCACCGCTGCACAGAGCGAGCAAGGCTCTAGTACGACGAATCTCTAGCCCTGCGAGGCAGAGTCCAGCATAATTAGTAAAAACGAGCAACTCGGCTCTAAGTTCATAAACCCGTGTACCATCGAACTTTTCTTCAGCCAATATATATATATATTGTCTGAAGAAAAGTTTTTTTTAAATATATTTTTTAATATATTTTGTGAGTATAATTTTAAAAATCTCCGACTTAAAATTTATTTCTGCATGCAACCTGTGTTCGCCTACAAGTTCTCTCGGAGGCTCACTACCTCTGCACGTCTTTCCTTTATAAATCCACGGCAGTACGGCGAGGTCTCCGTCCCTGGGTAAAGGGCTAACGCCTTGATCCAAAAGAGAGACCACTCATTTATGGTTCTTTCCGAGCGAACTCAATATTCGCCGGTCTGGATGTAACAGACTCACAAAACACAAACAAATAAATAAAGTAAATGCAACCAAAGAAAATACGGGAACCAAAGACTCGAATATTTATTGAATTGAAAGAACAAACTAATGAGGGGAAAAACCGAAGGACTCGGAGTAAAATCCTCGCCCGTAAATAACCAAATAACAATTACAGTTTTGTACCCGAAGATCTTTGCCCGGTACACGGGATTCGCACACTTCGATACGCACGCACGCACGGTCGCGCCTCCTGGACTCTCATATTTTCTCACGGGTGATATAAAGCCTATCTCACATTCATACTCATACTCAGCTCATACACGGCGTGGCGGATACAGCACAACGCACTCCCATTTACCCCGCCCAAATTAATGTGATGATAATTTACATTCACCCGGCCCAATCGATGCGGTAATAGAAATGAATCACACACTCTGAATCACGCGCTGGAGACGTCCGCAAGCGACAACACGACGAATAAGGCGACTCCCTGTGAAAGCTTCCCAAGGCGACACTTTCTTAAACCCTCCCGGAAATCTCTAAATTGAAGGCTCGAATTTTACAAATTTTCCCCGAAAAGAAAAATCTCGACGGCTTCGAGGAAAGCCGCATACGGCGGTCTCGATCCTTCCGGCACGGCCGAACGAAGCACATCGTCGGTCACACATTATAATTTTTTCCCACGCTCGGAATTACAAAACGCGTAACACAAAATACTAATTGGCCATAGCCTTACACAAACAAGAAAAACCCTTGACCGAAACTCACCAGATCGAGTCGAGCACATCGTTCGGCTGATCAATCTCTCGCGAGCACGCAATCTTCTTCGAACGCTCGTAATACAGAGCTTCGTCAAAGGTACTCAATTCCCCCTGCCGGGAGACTCCCGGCTATTATCTTTGCTGCAGCCCGAGACTCCGGACGACTGCAACTATTGATGCGATGCGTTGAACAATCGAATCGTAGATCTTCTCAGATGACCATTTCTTCTTATCGTCGACGACTCTGACAGCGGGGAGGTGGAACGACCAAATTCGGTACTCCAGTTCGAGCTTTCCCGGCTCGCGACTCCAATTTCGACCTTCACGTCGAACTTTCTCCTCGATTGGTGCTCTCGTGCCGGCGTACATGAAATTTTGTTACAAACAAATTACTAACTATCCTATTTTATCAGCTAGACCCTGCGGTGTCGCCTCGTGTGAGCCCGAGTGAGCTGAATATTATGGCGCAAAATTTTGCCGCGCTACAGTGTGTTTAAAATTGTACTGACAGTTAAGTTAAAGTGATTCACCATTTACGCACTTCTAGCCGGATGTCAACTTTTATAAAAATTTGACCGTGGGTGTATGTAAATTATTAAAATCAAGGTATCTTAAGTTCCCAATCAGAACACCGTGTCGTGCGGTGAGGTGCAAATATCGTTCCGCCATATTCCACAATCACCAATTGCCGCAGATTGTTGTTTTAAATATTCGGTGGTTATATTTAAAAATGGTCTAAGAATTCTCAAAACTATTTCGCGTCAATTTACATGATATACTTTACGTTTAAAATGCTATAAAACTTTGCTACATTACAGGCAACGCCACACTGAATCGTATGCAATTTTGTCAGATTTTTTGACCATGTAGTTTTTTTTAGTAATGAGTGTATTAAAGCTACGTAAGGTACCCTGTTCACGTTTCGGAAATTGGTTGTTAACGACAGAACGTCGTGATTTTCTCCGTCTGTTTCTGTTAGATTTGAATAAAAAAATATTGCACAGCGACGAGCTCAGACAGATTGTGTCCAAATTTCAAGAAGATTCACAGTTTTGTTTCTGACATACATTCTGTACACTTACTGCTTGCCTTGACTAACTATCTCACTCGTACACTGACTGTCGCAGTCGGCGGAGCCCCTCTCCCATTCCCCTCCCGCGATTTCGGCCCAAACATGATTCATATAATAAATATAAGATTGCAGGGACTACAGAGTGTGTAATTCATAGGCGCTTTTATGAACATGTTTGAGTGGAAAGCAAGGCGTGTACTCACACGCCTTGCTTTTCCTGAATATCCCTTCTGATGATAATACTTTACGATCGGCCAACTTTAAGTAGTTATTTCCATGTGGATGCCAATATGGCAATGCAATACGTAACTATTCAGACAAATCCGTGCCATGCTAAGGAAGGGCTAACTAAGAAAATAATGGATGAGCAGGAAGGAATGCTGATAATTACAGGTAGAGATGAACACAACTGATCGTATTCTAAGTACGCGCGAATCTAAAGAAGTGCTGATACTGCTGAAAGGAATGAGATATGTATCGTATATTATAGGAAATATCACGGAAATTATAAGCGAAGGGAATCATTTCAGTATGAGTTTTTTCATGCACTTGTGGAAGCTAATTTTTATATAAGAAAAAAGTGAATGGTTATTTTAATCGACGTCAAGAATTGTTTTAACGTTAGAAAGTTTGGGTGGCCCTGAAAAGGGCCGATCGAGTTTTGCTCGCGTAAAGCGTTGACAATATTCATTTCTTCGAAACTGCTGCCTTTTTGGTAGCAGCTTTCTTCGGTTTAGCTGCAGCTGATTTTATTTTCTTCGGTGCTGCTGGTGATTTTGCCTTGGCTGGTGATTTTGCAGCTGGTTTAGTTTTAGTAGTCTTGGCCTTAGGTGGTTTAGCTGCCGGTCCCTTGGATACCTTATTCTTTTTTTCGCTACCAGCAGTAGTGGATGTCTTCTTTGTAGACGCTTTCTTTGCGGTGACGGTGGTAGCCGGCTTTTTCACTGCCACGGTTTTCTTGGCCCCAGCTGTTTTCTTGATCAGAGCCGTGGTTTTCGGAGCCGGCTTAGCTTTTGGCTTAATCGTCTCTAGCTTGGTCGAAGCTAGCTTGAATGAACCGGCAGCGCCCTTACCTTTTGTCTGAATAAGGATGCCAGATGCGACGGCAGTCTTCAGGTATTTTTTTATGAAGGTGGCTTGCTTTTCAGCATCAACCTTATACGTGCCGACCATGTATTTTTTAATAGCTTGTACCGATGAACCGCCCCGTTCCTTGAGTGCTTTGATAGCAGAGTTCACCATTTCTGCGGTTTTCGGATGAGTTGGTTTCACACGGGGATTTTTTGGCTTGGGGGCTTTCTTTGGCGTACCTTCCGTGGCTGTACTTGCTCCAGATGCGGCCATGACAACTGGCGATGAGGCGGCTTTATCTCCCATTATTCAAAATATGAACAATAATGCAGGCTATTCTGTCTTACGAAGGTATATTTTAGTGAACACTCGAATTCGTGAGTAAAATTGAGAATGTCAAGACACTCCCGCATTGGCTGAGAGCATAACAGAGCACGGACCATGGAGAGAGACCTGACTGCCCTTGTGTGCCGTTCACCCATCAATATACCGTCGCCGTGGTACTAAAACCGAACATTATTATAATTTTGTTATGTTTTCGATCGGTCAAATTCAATGACAAATCGTAAAATCGATTTACTTGATACTCTTGACAAATACTGGTGTGTCATGTCACGTAGTAAAGGATGCGAAACAGAAGAAAATGTTGGACGCAAACATCGATGCACATAGACATCATGTGCAGTTGTTTCTTGTTGGTACCTGATTGTTTAAACAACCATCAGCTATGTTATTATTGATCTCAGGAATAAGGAGTTAGTGATTAGTAATGTCTGAAGTAATCAAAAAGATCTTATAAAATTATTCGCTATATCACTTTTACTAGCTCGATTCCTGATCAACGGTTCGCTCTCCGACTAATAAGTTGAATGAACAAGGATTAAAGAAGCATTGTTATGTTGACATTGTAAAAATGTTCTACTTCCATTTTTCAGCTATTTTGCAAAATCGACACGTTTGTTTTGTATTAAGGATTGCAAGTCAATGCAGCCAAACAAATTTGTCACCTTCTCAAAAAATTACATGATTGAGTGAGACTGAAGTACTGTTAACTTCAACATCATGCAGCAATTTTAACATCGCATCGTGAAATAATGCACAAAAACGGCTCCAACGGGGTAGAAAGAATTCTTATGATACACAGACGCTTTGTTAAACACCAACAATTATATTTTATTTTGCTTCCGACAGACTTTTATACCATGTATTCAGCTAGGAGTCAAATAAATAACGTATTTCTGATTAGCAGGGACAATCCAATAGGATATAGAC
The DNA here is from genome assembly GCA_917499995.1 of Ichneumon xanthorius. Classification (NCBI taxonomy): domain Eukaryota; kingdom Metazoa; phylum Arthropoda; class Insecta; order Hymenoptera; family Ichneumonidae; genus Ichneumon; species Ichneumon xanthorius. Next base: position 15,595,943 of record OU824200.1, on the reverse strand, counting down.
TAGCAACGACCGAAAAAATGTAGTTTGACGACCGATTTACGGAGAATAGTATCAATTGTAAGTATTTTGATATAGCGAGACCTCTGCCTGCTGCTGGAATTACGGAAATAATCCGTCTTGTGATACAAGGAAAAATACGCCAAATAGGGCACTTAATAAAGTTGTAGAACCGTTGTTCCATGTTGTTACAGGACGATGAAAAACGTAAAAAAATACATTATTGTTTACAATTTGAAAGGTCCCAAGAAAAGTGTAAGATCACAAAAATCGATACATTTTTTTGAGTTGAATACTAATCCGATATAAGTTTGGACTGCAGCGAAACCGGGCTTTGATAATTCTCGAAATCATTTCTTTTTCCGTTTATAGCGCGGCTAAAGTTTATCATGGAAAGTCTAAGGGGTAGTCATGAAAATGTTGCAGTTCTAGCCGCGTGACTTAAGATTAGATAAATTTGTCAAACTTTTCGGGGTCCAATAATTATCCTTGTTAATTCTCGTTAACTCTCAAAAGGGCCGTGTTTACGAATATGAGAGATTACGTTGTGTGTGTCTATCCACGGATACGTCGAGGTAGTTGGATATTGTTAGACATAATTGTAAGTCTCTTTGCATGAATAGCTCTTCAATTTGTGTCCTAAAACAGGCCTACGAGGTAAGCTTCATTTGCATCCTGAAGAGTGATAATCGCCGAGCTTTGAAATGGAAGAAGTCGATCTTAAAGACTTTTTTTTCGAAATCTCATGAATACGACATTGAAACGGAAGCTTGTTGATCAGAAATGCATTTCCCTCCAATTTCCCTGAAATCCACTGTGCTAGATCGCACTCTTACAAGGTGCTAATGATGCAAGTTGCTTTCTGGCACCTTTGCTTCCGATGGACTTGTGTGCGGTTTGTTTGGTACGAGTTATTTAATCAATAGTTCCGTAATACACAGATATAGACAGAACGAAGTAGACTTTGCAAAAGATTAAGGTTGAGTACGTGCCTTGCTTCAGATTTATATATTCCTATAATACATAAATAGTGATACAAAGAATGATTATAAGCTTTTTTTGCTGCGTAATACTAACTAGTTCTATTCTAGAGCAAAGTTTCCTAGCTTATTTATTGTCGTAGTGTAACTATAATTTTCTGATGTTGTTCTACCAGCTAGTGTCAATCGTCTGAGTAAACAGTTGAAAAAAATGGCATGTGTTTGTATTGAGTACATGTCTTTTATCAAGTAGAGCAGTAACACAAGTCTACAGGCGATGGCGGAAAATCTTATTGGTTGAAGGGCTGGTGGTGGGGATATCGTGGCAGAAAGTGTATATAAGGCATAGCATCATCTGCACGAACCTCACTTCACGTCAGCAGTCTTACTTGAACGTATTAACTGTCATCTGCTAGAAAATGACTGGTCGCGGAAAAGGTGGAAAGGGATTGGGAAAGGGAGGAGCAAAGCGTCACAGAAAAGTTCTTCGTGATAACATCCAAGGAATCACAAAGCCTGCCATTCGCCGTCTGGCTCGTCGAGGTGGAGTCAAACGTATTTCTGGCTTGATCTATGAAGAAACTCGTGGTGTCCTCAAGGTGTTTCTTGAAAATGTAATCCGTGACGCCGTTACCTATACCGAACACGCTAAGAGGAAAACTGTGACAGCAATGGATGTTGTTTACGCTTTGAAACGCCAAGGACGTACGCTGTACGGATTTGGCGGTTAAATTTCATCACCTCGGACCACAACAAGATTATCAAAACGGCCCTTCTCAGGGCCACAAATATTTCGAGCGTTGGAAACTTGTATTAACAAATTTGATATATGTAAAAATCGGCTTATGTAGTTTATGTATATTCATACACGCCGAGAAGGCATAAGTTTTCGAAGAAATTTGAAACTTGTAAACAATGTTAAATATACAACGGATGTTTCTCATATCATTATTGAATAATTACTGTCTATTTTTTGGGGTCGATGTTATCCAAATGGAATACGGTTCTAGCCTGCTGCGATTTCCCAGACCGTTATTCAGACTTCATTGCATTTTTTATTAATTGGTTTACGTCATTTTGTTATTTAAAAGCCCATATATGAAAATCACTATTCTATATTAAGCTATGTAAGGAAAAACACTTTTTTGCCAAAAAGTAAAAATGGTACGCCATATACTAAAAGTTTGGTGTCTGTACCTAAAAAGTTGTTTATAAACAAATCTGTTTTAAAAAACATTTTAAAAAGTTAAAACATTCCTCTTCCAAACAAATGCTCATCAAAATAATCGCTTAAAAAAATGGAAAATAGTTAAATCAATTAAGCCAATTAGGGGAGTACCGATGTTATACATATGAAGTACGTAATATTATGGACTGAACTGACTATGCAGAAAATAGTGATCAACAAATATGATGAAGAAACAAATTTTTCATCATATTTATAAATCGAATAACAGTACACGGAGCCAGCATGCAAAAACTTAGCGTGCCAACTTTTTTTACGATAGCTGTCGTATATGGTCCATTAAAAAAAGTTGAAATTTTTATATCGCTTTCTCATAAAAGTTGGAAATTGAAATTTTCATATCGCTTTCTCATAATGTTCCTTTACTTGCGAATCTACTCTATCAGGAAGCCAAAAATACAGACGATGCTTCCTCATAGAAGAGGCTTCGCAAATAAAGGAACATTATGAGAAAGCGATATGAAAATTTCAATTTCCACATTTTATGAGAAAGCGATATAAAAATTTCAATTTTCAACTTTTTAAGTTAGTTAATAGTTAACCAATAGCTCCGGAGTCATCCAAACGGCCTTTACTTCTGAATATCCAATTACGCCTGTTTTACCCTGTCTCTCCAATATAACAATGCAAGAGTTAACTGAGTCATGATGATGATTTTCAGACAAAGGTTCTGATCAAATAATCATATAATAAATTGTAAGACAATACGAGGTAATGAAATTCTGCCTTACTACTGAATCGTAATCTGTCGAATTATGATTATGACCCACTTTCCCTTACCTATGTGAGATACTGAAGAATTGTTGTACGTTCTGATTTATTTATTGGCCCTGAAAAGGGCCGATGAGATTGAGGATGCAATATGTTCACTTTGAGCTTGTGTATTTGGTAACAGCCTTGGTGCCTTCACTGACGGCGTGCTTAGCAAGCTCACCAGGTAACAGCAGCCTCACGGCAGTCTGAATCTCCCGGGAGGTGATGGTCGATCGCTTGTTGTAGTGAGCAAGTCTGGAGGCTTCGGCGGCGATGCGCTCAAAAATGTCGTTAACAAAGCTGTTCATGATGCTCATCGCCTTACTCGATACTCCAGTATCAGGGTGGACTTGTTTCAACACTTTATAGATATAGATTGCGTAGCTTTCCTTCCTCTTACGCTTCTTCTTTTTATCGGTCTTCGTAATGTTTTTTTGAGCTTTGCCCGCTTTCTTCACGGCTTTACCACTTGCTTTCGGCGGCATAGTGCAAGATCGAGGGACTACTTTGGAAGCAACGCAGAGCTGTGATCAGCAACAATGTTCTGAGAAGAGTGAGATTCTCCATCTACCGACCCGCATTTAAAAGAGAAAGCATGCCGATCAGCGCACCAATCAGGGGGCTGGGTAAGGTGGGGGTAAGTGTCTGACGGTCCAACCGCCGCACCAATCAGATGCGGCATAGCTGGTGGGCAAGAAATCTCCCATCGAGATTGGTGCTCCGTTTAGACCGCCTGGCCTACAAATAGGAACATCTGGCTCATTTGGTCACCATTCAATCTCGAACTCCGGTTCGTTACATTTAGTTCTTACGTTTTTCTCTTACTTGAATCAACATGTCTGGACGGGGAAAAGGTGGCAAAGTTAAGGGAAAGTCGAAGACGCGTTCAAACCGTGCTGGGCTTCAGTTCCCAGTAGGAAGGATTCACCGGCTCCTCCGTAAAGGCAACTATGCAGAACGAGTTGGTGCCGGAGCTCCAGTATATCTTGCCGCAGTGATGGAATATCTGGCTGCTGAAGTCCTCGAGCTGGCTGGCAACGCAGCCCGAGACAATAAAAAGACCAGGATTATTCCACGACATCTTCAACTCGCCATACGTAATGACGAAGAGTTGAACAAACTTCTCTCTGGCGTAACTATTGCACAGGGCGGAGTCCTGCCCAACATCCAAGCTGTTCTTCTACCTAAGAAAACTGAGAAGAAAGCTTAAATACACTTCGTTATATACAACCGGCCCTTTTCAGGGCCAAAAACTACTCTGACGAAGGCCTATCTATCGCAGAATCGATATAGCAAAATAGTTTTTCATCGTGAGAAGTCTTGACACTGAAACAATTAGTTTTCTCAATGGATGATGACGGGAGACAATTGGTATTGCCATACTAATTTATAATATTGCAAAGAATCTTTTTTACGGTCAAAGAAACTGATTCACTCGTAGTCTGAAGTACATTACAATTCAGCTCTGTTCAAAGTTGAAGCTCTCATAATATTGGAGTTGTGTAATCCCATAATTATTCAATGAAAATGCCTGCAGGTACGGTGGACGATATGTAAGGAACAGGGATGTCGACTCCAACTGTATGATTTCTGCTGTCGATTCTGGCTTCGAATAAAGTACGAACAGTAGGTACAAATAGAGTGTAACTTTATTACAAAGTGGAGACAATTCCCCTCTTTGAAAAATCAAGGTTGTTTAAGTCCTGTCGAGATCTACACTAAGAACCGATGAACCACTATATACGCTACACCAATGACTTCTATCCCAGAGCATCTCTCTAAACGTCTTCCACACTCTTTATACGTGGCTACAGGAAAGTCACCAAATGAGCAATAGATTGGAATCAGAGTTGGGTTGATGCACCAATCGACCGGTTGGTTTTCAGGTTGGTCAGAACGCGAGGGTAGCCTTTTGTGTATGATTATCTGATTTACATTATAAATAAGACACTAATTTAGGATGATGTCTTCGTACACATGTGACGCATTTTTATTAAGTTTTTTATTTATTCGACATTCATCGGGTAAGAAGTACCTACGATCTGAACCTGTCCACCTGTTGTAACGAATATTATTGAAAATATTTGTTACGTTGCCATGAACTTCTCTTGCGCTTATATCCTGGATAAAGTGCAAATTCGTGAATTGCTGTTTTGAACGAGCGAAATATTTGACACCGGTTCACTTTCTAAGGATCCATAATATTAATACGGTTTTTTTCTTAGCCTCTACGTGCAGCGGAATGGTCTTAATGACGAGAGCGACGTGAGTGTATACACGAAAGTACATTATTCTAACCGTGGCAAGTGTTGGTTACAGCAAACTTTTAAACACCGATCGGTTCTCGAGAGTTTCGGAACATTGGAGAAGAGTCTTGTTTGAAACTCCAGCTAATTGCCACTACCTACTGCACTAATCGTCGGGAACAAATAATTAAAAAGGTTTTACATAACCTTTCTGATATATAAATCCTATATTAAAGTTATGTGCTTGTATGAGTTGACGCGTACCGGTCCAACGTTACAGTTCAAGGCATTCTGTACATGCCGGACAAGATAAGTCCCTGGAACATCTTACGGTCAAATAGTTATCCTCGTTTATTTTTGTTGGCCCTCAAAAGGGCCGTTTTTACGAAGGTAGCAGATTTATGCTCTTTCTCCACGAATACGTCGAGCTAATTGGATGTCCTTCGGCATGATTGTAACTCTCTTGGCATGAATAGCGCACAAATTGGTATCTTCAAACAGGCCAACAAGGTATGCTTCGCTGGCTTCCTGCAGAGCCATTACTGCTGAGCTTTGGAATCGAAGGTCGGTCTTAAAGTCTTGAGCAATCTCACGAACAAGACGTTGGAAAGGTAGCTTGCGGATGAGAAGTTCAGTGCTCTTCTGGTAACGCCGGATTTCCCTGAGAGCCACCGTTCCAGGCCTGTAACGATGAGGTTTCTTGACGCCTCCTGTTGCGGGTGCACTCTTACGAGCTGCTTTAGTTGCAAGTTGCTTCCTGGGCGCTTTACCTCCAGTAGACTTACGAGCGGTCTGCTTGGTACGAGCCATTTCGTCGATAAACTAATGATTCTAGAATTTGACGGAGCGACGTGGACTTTGCGGAAGCTTGCAATGAACTATGACTTTGGCCTCAAGCGGTGCGGCTTTATAGGGTCCCGAGAGATCGCGGCTGCTGCTATTGGCTAGAATACGAAGGGTGGGGACAACTTACCATAGAGCGCATATAAGCCCTAGCGGCAACTACGAAATCATCAGTTCTCTTCAGAGTTCAGAGCTGTTCAGATTGGAACGTATTCATTGTCAGGTGCTAGAAAATGACTGGACGTGGAAAAGGCGGCAAGGGATTGGGAAAGGGAGGAGCAAAGCGTCACAGGAAGGTTCTTCGTGATAACATCCAGGGAATTACGAAGCCGGCCATCCGTCGTCTGGCTCGTAGAGGTGGTGTTAAACGTATTTCGGGCTTGATCTACGAGGAAACCCGTGGAGTTCTGAAGGTGTTTCTTGAGAACGTTATCCGTGACGCCGTTACCTACACCGAACATGCTAAAAGAAAGACCGTGACAGCAATGGATGTCGTGTACGCTTTGAAACGTCAAGGCCGCACCCTCTATGGTTTCGGAGGTTAACTGGAAGAACCTTGAATCGTCAACAAATCTATCAAACGGCCCTTTTCAGGGCCACAAATATCTCAAACGTTGGCAACTTTGAATCGTAAATTGGTTATTGAACATTTCGTTCACCCGAGTTCTATGAATTCATACCTGTAGTTATATTATGCTAACATAATATAACTACAGGTATGTAGTTATACAACTATTTACATATTATATGCCAAGGTGAGCTTGGCGTTATACAAGTATACATATGGGGCCGATACATCAAGTTTACGTAGAATTAGTAAATTTTATTATAAGACATCCAAGTTCTGAATTTTGCTCAGAATTGAACAAAAAAATTATATTATATACAAATTTGGGCCGATGTCACCTATATATATTATATCTAAATTTATTTATTTAAAGTATTACATAATGGAAATATAAAGAAAAGTATCGATTTAATTTCATTTAATAACAAAATTATCGGTTTAAGAACCATTTCGGTACTGTTCTGTTCAATACTGTACTGTATATCGAAAGCATTCAATACCAAATAGACCTTAGGCTAACCTCCGGCTTCTTAGTTTCAGTACACGATTTTTTTATGTCATGGTTTCAAACATTAATCCAACTCTAAAGGCACTCAAATTTCTTTTCAGATTTATGTAAGTAAATTAAAAAATCCAATAAAGAATTTTAAGAAAGTCTCCATATTCCGGTAACAAATATCAAAAGTTTTGACTCTTAAATTATTTGAAACATTTCCGACTTGAATTATCGTATTGCGAATAGTCTCGTATGGAAAAATTTCCCAGGATGCAGTCAGGATTCTCAATCGTTTCGTCACCTTTTCAAGCGAATATATTAAATTCGCAAAAGTGTTATCTCCGATGCAGTGTCTACCACCATCACACATGGTTTTATATAATGTTTTTAGTATATCGATCCTATATTAACGTTAACTGCTTTTCAGAGCAGAAGCTTCCCACTCAATCGGTATAGTTCAGGGCATAATGTATGTGTATGCCGGACAAGACAGCTTGATGGAACATCTTACGGTCAGATAGTTATTCTCGTTAATTCTTGATGGCTCTGAAAAGGGCCGTTTTATACAAAGATGACGAATTTATGCTCTTTCTCCACAGATTTATATAAATTTATATTATGGTTATTACTAATCAGAATGGCGAAATGTTCAATTAAACCGATTTGCAATAGAAAGTTTCCAACGTTTAACATATTTGTGGCCCTGAAAAGGGCCGTTCAATAGACTTGTTAACAAGTTACGTTCTTGAATTTAACCGCCGAATCCATAGAGAGTGCGGCCTTGACGTTTTAGAGCATAAACTACATCCATTGCAGTTACGGTCTTTCTCTTAGCGTGTTCGGTATAAGTAACGGCGTCACGGATAACGTTCTCAAGAAACACCTTCAGGACTCCACGAGTTTCCTCGTAGATCAAGCCTGAAATACGTTTAACACCACCTCTACGAGCCAGACGACGGATTGCGGGCTTTGTAATTCCCTGGATGTTATCACGAAGGACCTTCCTGTGACGCTTTGCACCTCCCTTTCCCAATCCCTTTCCGCCTTTGCCACGTCCAGTCATATTTTAGTATTTAAGAATAGGTGCATTCAACTCTGCACACCGAAGAGAATTGATGATTTCGTAGAGGCGGCTGGGGCTTATAAACGCTCTGTGCTAAGTTGTCCCCACCCCTCGTATTGTAGCCAATAAGAGTAGCCGCGATCTTTCGAGACCGTATAAAGCCGCTCCGCTTAAGGCCTAACTCATAGTCCATTGCCAGCATCTGCACAGTCAACATCGTTCCGTCAAATTCTAGAATTATCAGTTTGTCGACGAAATGGCTCGTACCAAGCAGACTGCGCGTAAGTCCACCGGAGGTAAAGCTCCCAGAAAGCAACTTGCGACTAAAGCAGCTCGTAAGAGCGCGCCCGCAACAGGAGGCGTCAAGAAACCTCATCGTTACAGGCCAGGAACGGTGGCTCTCAGGGAAATCCGTCGTTACCAGAAGAGCACGGAACTTCTCATTCGCAAGCTACCGTTCCAACGTCTTGTTCGTGAGATTGCTCAAGACTTTAAGACTGACCTTCGATTCCAGAGCTCTGCAGTAATGGCTCTTCAGGAAGCCAGCGAAGCTTATCTTGTAGGTCTTTTTGAAGATACGAACTTGTGCGCTATTCATGCCAAGAGAGTTACGATCATGCCGAAGGACATCCAGCTAGCTCGACGTATCCGTGGAGAAAGAGCATAAATTTGCCATCTTCGTATAAAACGGCCCTTTTCAGGGCCAACAAGAATTAACGAGGATAACTATTTGGTCACAAGATGTTTCACCAAGCTGTTTTGTTCAGTCTGCATAGGATTATGCTTTCGTCAGGACCGGTAAAACTGATTAACTGTAAGGTACGATGCATATACCATAAACGCGATATAAAACTTTTTTGAAAACATCGTTTTACATTGGTGTACTATTTATAATTAAAAACAAATTACCATGTATGAAAGTGTATTATCGGTCAAGATGTGGTCATATATGGAATAAGATTAGGAACAAGGTACGAAAAAAATTCAATTCGACGTTCAAATTCCGAGAGGATTCCATTACATACTATACAGTATTTATACAAGCCCTGCGATGCATGAAAATAATTTTTTAAACTATAAATCTTCATTATTTCTTTGATTACGTTCGTAATCAAACTTACTTTTAGCCCATACTATTTGCTGGTTTCGAAATCCTGAACGTTTTGATTTCCAGCATTCGGAATTCAATCTGTTTGGTGGGTTTGAGCATCTGGTAACGAACGTTGAGACTGTTACGCAAGTCGGTTTTGCAATCGAACCTCACAGCCTCAAGTACCGAAAATTCATTCAATGTATTCACAAACACATTCATGCTCTCACTCGGACATCGGGCTCCTTGTGATTAGCGATTCGACGCACGAAAACATTGGAGCTGTCTACTTGATATGTCGCTTGTCAACGTTCAATACATACAGTTGTCATCGTTTCTCAACCTCAAACATCTCTTCGCATTATCTCGAGCTTCCACCAAGCTACTTTTTCCACAGTATTTAAAAAAACTTCCGCAAAATGTTATAAAGTTGGTATTACCATATCCATTATCCGCGGCTATTATCTAATACGAAATTTCTTTGTTACCGTTTCAAAAGCTCTCAAAATGAAAAACAATAATGCTAGTTCAAGTATGCAATAGAACAGACCTCCGTTCGAGTAGTTATTGGCCCTAAAAAGGGCCGATTGAATGTAACGAAGTGTAATGTAACGGTTTACGCTTTCTTCTCAGTTTTTTTAGGTAAAAGAACAGCTTGGATATTGGGCAGGACTCCGCCTTGTGCGATGGTGACGCCAGAGAGCAGTTTGTTCAACTCTTCGTCATTGCGAATGGCCAGTTGAAAATGACGTGGGATGATCCTGGTTTTCTTGTTGTCACGAGCTGCGTTGCCAGCCAATTCGAGGACTTCAGCAGCCAAATATTCCATTACTGCTGCCAGGTATACTGGAGCCCCGGCACCGACTCTTTCAGCATAGTTGCCTTTACGGAGAAGTCGATGAATCCTCCCTACTGGGAACTGAAGCCCAGCCCGGTTTGAGCGCGTCTTAGACTTTCCCTTACCTTTCCCCCTTTTTCACGTCCAGACATGTTGATTCGAGTAAGAGAAAAATGTATGGATTGAATGTAACGAACCGGAGTTCGAGATTGAATGGTGACCAAATGAACTTCCTATTTGTAGGCCAAGCGGTCTAATCGGCGCACCAATCGTGATGGGAGTTTTCTAGCACGCCAGCTGCGCCGCATCTGATTGGGGCGGCAGTTGGACCGGCAGAAATTTACTCCGACCTTGCCCAACCACCTGATTGGTGCGCTGGTTGGTACGATTTCTCTTTTAAATACGGGTGGGTTTTTGGAGAACCTCATTCTTCCCTGAATATTGCTGCTGGCCACAGCTCTGACTTGCTTCTAAGGTAGTTCCTCAGTTTTGCACTATGCCGCCGAAAGCGAGTGGTAAAGCCATGAAGAAAGCGGGCAAAGCACAAAAGAACATTACAAAGACCGATAAGAAGAAGAAACGTAAAAGGAAGGAAAGCTACGCAATCTACATCTACAAAGTGCTGAAACAAGTCCACCCTGACACCGGAGTATCGAGTAAGGCGATGAGCATCATGAACAGCTTTGTTAATGACATTTTTGAGCGCATTGCTGCCGAAGCCTCCAGACTTGCTCACTACAATAAGCGATCGACCATCACCTCCCGGGAGATTCAGACTGCCGTCAGGCTGCTTTTGCCTGGAGAACTGGCTAAGCACGCCGTCAGTGAAGGCACCAAGGCTGTTACCAAATACACCAGCTCAAAGTGAGCATCTTATCGTTTCAATCACACCGGCCCTTTTCAGGGCCAATAAAAAATCAAACCGTACAATTCTTCAGTAGCAGTCATAAGCAAGCGTAAACGGGTTATAATCATAAATCCAGAGACCATGATAAAATAGAAAGTGGGGAAATCCGAGTATGTTGTATGTTCTCTTCATTTTTATTTATGATTGTCTGACGGGCACTCGATTAGTTAATGCATTTAAAAATAGAAACATAAAAATACAGTTTGATGTAGAGCATATATTTATGAAATGTATAATCTTGTTTCACGATATATGTCAAATCGATTGTCTTTAAAAGCATGTGCAATACCGCGGTCGGTAATAAAAACTGTAATCAACTTTTCTCATGGATTCTGGCATATACGATCAAAAGAAAAGTCTTATCGGAAGCAGATATCATTTCGGCTTCCCATGAGACTTTTCTTTTGACCGTATATGCGAGATCCAGTCAGAAAAGTTGATTACAGTTTTTGATACCGACTGAGCCCGGGATGGACGGGGAGGGGGGTGTTTCATATGGTCTTAAGAGTAGAATATAGTTCGTATATATATATACAAATGAAGTACCCATATATTACATATGTATATTTGAAAAAGTTACTCCAGCGATTAAAAAAAGGCCGCGGTCTATACGAAAATGATCGTTTGCGCTATTTGAAGTTTACAACACTGTGAAATCAAAAGTTTAGAATAAATTCATTGAGTAAATTGGAAAATACTTACTGGCAAATTCACCGAGTCGCGATGCCTACACGCCTAGGAATTTGCCGAGTAAGTATCGGACTATGCCCGGTATTGACCGGTAATGCACTCGGCATTGACAAATCATGCCGAGTGAAAAGCGGATGATGCCCGATTCTATATGTCCAAATATGGACAGGCAACAAAATTGCAGGTGCATCGATTGCGCGTCGCGAATTGTGACCGAGAAATTGACAGTTTGAACTCGTCTGAAGTACAGAGAGGTTGGTCTCAGAGTTAGGCTCATGTTCCAAGAAATCGACGATTGTAATAAGAAATATTGCCGATGAACAGATTAATTACCTTTCATTGAATAAACTTTTTATTTAGTTTATACATACTTTTTATATAGTTTAACAATACAAACTTGAGTTTGTATTGTTGTTGTGTTGTTTATACAATCCCAAATATCTTGAAAATTATATTTATTGACCTTGCGTACAACATATATGAAATGAAAGTAAATTGTTACGCCTGTCATGATTCACAGAATACCTATAGTATAATATAGAATAACAATAGTGATTCTCGTATCTGGGCTTTAAAAGTGACAAAATGGCGTAAACCAAATAACTTAAAATGTAATGAAGTCTGAATGCCGATCTGGAAAATCGAATGCAGGCTTGAACCGTGTTCCACTTGGATGACATCGACTTCAAAAAGCAGCCAGTAATTAATTATTCAATATTGATATGAGAAACATCCGTGGTATGTTTGGGATTGTTTACAAGTTTCAAATTTTTCGCAAATGTACGCCTTCTCGAAGTGTATGGATATACAGTAGTAGGCAATTGAAGTGGAACACGATATTTTTCGCCAGTTTTAGTAAAAGTTAGACCCTTTCACGGATACTTTCGCCAAAATCACCTTGTTCCACTTCAATTGCTTACTACTGTACGTAAACTACATAAGCCGATTTTTACATACATCAATTTTGTCAATAAAAGTTTCGAACGTTTGAAATATTTGTGGCCCTGAGAAGGGCCGTTTTGATAAACTTGTTGGGATCCAAGGTGATGAAATTTAACCGCCAAATCCGTACAGCGTACATCCTTGGCGTTTCAGAGCGTAAACAACATCCATTGCTGTCACAGTCTTCTTCTTAGCGTGTTCAGTATAGGTACCGGCGTCACGGATAACATTTTCAACAAACACTTTGAGGACGCCACGAGTTTCTTCATAGATCAAGCCAGAAATACGTTTGACTCCACCTCGACGAGCCAGACGGCGAATGGCAGGCTTTGTGATTCCCTGGATGTTATCACGAAGAACTTTTCTGTGACGCTTTGCTCCTCCCTTTCCCAATCCCTTTCCACCTTTTCCGGGACCAGTCATTTTCTCGCAGATGTCAGTTAAGGGCGGGGTAAGGTTAATTCGGTGAAAAAAAGGCATGTTTTTAAGTTTTTTTTTTTTTTTGCTATACAGATAGTGTTCGTTTATTTACAGTAAATTTCCATATAATAATATAACATTTGAACAAAATTGTCCTAAATTTTCATTGCAAAATATTCAAAATTGAGCGAGTGACAATGAATCTTCGGAGGCGCCTTGAAAAAAAGTTGATTTGCGGTGTTCATTATAACTCGCAACAGAATCATCTGAAACAAAAAAATCAAAATACATTTGTTAAAGGAGATGTTTCTCGAGGTAATGACGAAAGGATTTTTTTTTCGATTTTTAAATTTTTCGTAGCACTTGGGAGCCAAAAAACCGATTTCCGCAAAAAAAAATCGGCTTATTTGGTGTTGAAAAATTGTAATTATTTAAAAAACAAAAAAGCTCTCGATAATACCTGGTGACTTATGTGAAGAAGTACTGTGCAAAATTTCAAAACGATTGGTCCAGTAGATTTTGAGTTATCGTGAACACGGACTTCAAATATGACAAGTTTCAGAAACACGCTTTGAAAAACGCGAAGAGTTTGGTCGAGTAGCGCTCATTTCACATAAGTTTGAGAACACTTCTCGATTGTATAAAAATCTGAAAAAATTCATGCATATTGAAGGTACTCAAAAGATTAATTTTGCATAATAATAATTCCAAAATGTTATTAACAAATTGATGAAAAAAAAATTGGTCAACAAATTTCGCCGCAACCCGTTTTTTTCGTGAAAATAATTCGTTCATTTTTCTGAATACGTATGAATTTTTTCAGATTTTTCAATTATCTTTGAATTTTATGAAATTCAAAATAAAACGAGATAATTTTCTTATACTCACACAGAGTCGTCGATGCCAGGTCCGTAGAGCAAAAAGCTTCCATCAATGTGATCGAGAGCATGTTTTTGCATTTGTCTACGCAAAACTCTTTCTTCTTTACTGTCGTGCGCCGCTTGCTTCTCTGCTCTACTAATTCGCAACTCGTCAACTTGTCGTGCCCATTCGTGAGAACTTGGCCCTGTACCGATTTGCATCTCTTGCATAAAGGCCAACAAAGCAAAAGAACCTTCATTGAAAGTACATGCAGCTACATTAGCTGCAATTTCAACAATTGTAGAGGTGCCCCTGACTGACTTTGGAGAGATTTTCCAAATAAGCTGATTGAGACTCTCATTATTATTTTGCGTGAAACCTCCAAGACATCGTTGCAAAAGTGCGTCCTTGCTCAAGTCATTACAAATGGGCTCAATGGCTTCCAGAACGTCAGTAGGAAGGGCGGTGTAGCTGTGTTTGAATGATTCTAGAGCATCTGCAGCTGCAGCTTGCTGCCATTCGCACCAGGAGTCTTCGCCGCTCGGGCATTTCTCGTGCTGTGGGTTCTCGTCGGTTGAACTGTAGTGATGATAAGTTGCCCATATGGCATTTTTCATCTTCTCAACTGAATCATAATTACGTCGAATAGCCAGTCCATAGTAAACAGTCAATTTGTCAATCATTTTAGCAGTGAGCTTCCCTTTGCCAGAAAGGCTTTTTCTTTTTACGATCTTTCCGGCCTTCGTTTTTGTGTCAACTACGCTTTTTTTTACTAGTTCACGCAGACGTGTTCCCATTCTCTTTTGGACATGCCCTATGCATTCTTTTTTGTTTATCACAAAATCTTCACCTTAAGGTTTTGCATTAACAACGCCGCTGTACGTCTTTGAGTCACCGTCTCCGATGAAGTTACGGTATTTCACCCCAAGATTTTCCACCGATCGTTGGAACATTTCTATAGTTGCTGATACCTCCATATTTCCAGAGGGTCAGTCGTGGTTGGCTTTGCAATTGCCGCTATCCACATGCTCTTCGTACCACGCTTCGTATTCGGCAGAATCCAATTTGTTTTCCCAAGTCTTACAATCGTGGCAGTAACTGCTTTTTACAAAAATGTCAAGTACCTTTCCAGTACAATATCCAATTAGAGAAGCAACGCCAAAAAACGAAGGAATCCTCTTTTATTCCAAGTGCCGTCGCCTGATACAGTCAATTCAGACGTTTCTTCTACATTATTTGCTTCAAACATTGCTTTTTTCTCTTCTTGTGCAGCCGATGCGAAGAACTTCTTGGCAACATTTTGTATCGCTTCACAATTTTTTTTTCATATATAAATCGTAGGTTGGTTTCGATAAGGAAGCACTCGCCAAATACATTAGTCCGCAGAACTCATTGCATCCGGCTAAACCTAAGCCTAACACTCGCATTACGAAAGCAAATCGATAATTGACATCGTATGCACCAGCGTATATTCTTTCACTAGATGGAATGTAGTGAGGCTTTTTACACTTTTCACATGTAACCTTGATGTTGAAGCCAAGACCTTCTTTTTTGCAATTTTTGTAATTTTTCCATCACACTTCACACATTTGACGACAGTAGCAATCGTCGAAAAAACAAGAAAATCTATTATTGTATAATGTTTTTGGATGTCTTCTTCTATCTCCACAACGGGACTATTTTTAATTTTTTTCGTTGACGCGCTATTAGCTACCACTTCGTCGTTTTTACGCTTTTGAGGAGTCTAAGAATATTCAACTAGCTCTACGTAGAGACACAGCTTAAATCTCTGCTAATGTTCGTAAAAACGGCCGCTTTATTGAGAGTTAACAAGAATTAACAAGGATGATTATGAAACCGCGAAAAATTTATTTAATCTTATGTTACGGAGCGAGAAGTGCAAAATTTTCATGACTACCTTTAGACTTTTCCCCCCAAAAAAATCCCTTCGGGACATTTTTACGGCACTCACAGCGTATACACGTCGCGCTTCGTGCTCCGTATAATTTGTTCGCACGTCGCGCTTAGTGCGAATTGCTTGCTCGTCGCGGTATGCGCTACGAAATTTTATGCATACGTCAGACTATGAGTTCCGAAATGTCATTTACAAACTTCGAGTAGTTATATATAAACGTGTAATATACAAATATATTTGACTGATTAAAAATGTTCGAAATTGAGAATAATTAATATTGATAATAACAATCAGATATTAAGGTAAACGTACCAATGCCTGGACACTTATGGGAGCAGTCCCAGTCCCTGGACATGCATGAAAAATCGTTTTCCATCTATCTTGCATTCATGTCTTGTCCGGCCACTGGAAGTGTCCGGCCATTGGTACGTTTACTTTATAAGGTTTTCAAAAGGTTTGAAATATCACAGAAAAAATTATAATTCGAAGTTATCGATTTTTAATTTTGTACGCGAATTGACTAACACTGAACAATGTTTAGTAAATTTGACAGATTTGATATAGATCATCATCAATTTGTAAGAAATCCTACGATTAATCTTTATGGAAATTGGCGTCACTAGCCAGCGCGCGGCTAACCGGTCACCCATCCAAGTACTGATCGCGCGCGGGACTGTATAACTTCGGAGAACAGCTAGAGCCCTCGAGTATTTTGTTTGGTATATAATAATTATTTTGAATGATGTACACATTTTTATGTGAATTATGGTGGAAATCTTTAAAAGCGTAAGTTTAAAGTAGAATTTTTATAGAATTTTTAAATGTGATATATGTAATGTGTGCGATGATTTTTGTGAAAAAAATAATTACGTAAAAACGTAAAAAAAGTGTTTATAAAAATGAAATTTTCATACGACTTTCTTCATAATGTTCCTTTATTCGCGAAGCTTCTTCTATGAGAACGCATTTTCTGTATTGTTGGCTTCCTTCATCATTTACAGTTGCAAGTTCTATGAGGAAGCCATATGAAAATTTCAACGTTCAACTTTTTTCAACGTCCATGTCGTGTTTGACTTTTATGCAAAATGACTAGCCGATTCAGATTCTGCGCGAACAGATACACCTACGCTCGGCACTTTGTCGGATCTGTGCATCTACTTCGTTTAATGAAACCGTATTATAAAACCGGTCTTAGAAAAAGATTTTTGTAATCATCGAATATTCACCGTTTTGTGACCATGTCTAATGTATTTTTCCCCACTAATTACGAATCTTGAACTTATTTTACTCAAGGAGCGATATTCGATGAAGAAACTCTCGTCGGATATAATATAAACATTTTCCAAAATATTCAAAAATGTCCAAATCTCATAAAATCTAAACGGTTCGATGCATTTTCGCCCAATTTAATAGGAAACATTGTACAGTGTTAGTCGATTCACGTGTCGGATTGATACCTCCATGTTTACTTGAATTAGACTGTTTTTTCAACAACTGGCGGCTAAAACCAAATCCACGGAAATCCCAATTAATCATCTTTAACCATAGAATCAACCTACTCTCTCCAAAAATCAACATGTATAACATCGAAATAGCACCGAAACAACGAACAAAATATCTGGGAATCTACATAGACCAAAAACTCAACTTCAACTTCCACCTCCAGCAATGTAAAATCAAAACAGCATCCAGAGCCGCACACTTCAGAAGCATCACGTTTAGAAACCAAGACATCCGAATCCAACACGTCTCGCAAATCTACAAATGCATATGTCGCCCGATTATGGAGTACGGCCATCCGATATTCTCAAACTGCAAAAAAACAGCCCTACAAAAAATAAGAACCGCCGAAACAAGCGCACTCAGACGTCTCACACGCATACGTAACCCTACAAACCCTCTCTTCAACCCGCGAAATTCTGCTATACGAAAAAACCGGAATAATACCAATTACAAATAGACTGAAAGATCTCACTCAACGATTTGCTTGTGAAAACTTAGAAAACATCGAAACACTGTGCATCCAACGACCAACACATCATCACTACGCATAAATACCCTACCCACACCATACACGAAACCCTCAAAAGAATGTACGATGAAAACCACACTTAAAAACCAGCTCATTGCCGCACACTTACATACACTAACTCAAACTCATTCTTCCCTACATAAATCACAGATACCTAGATAAAACAAAGAAACTCTCGAGCTGAAGGACCAAGGTCGATGGCTCGTTAGCGGATAATGTTACCATACATTTGTGTAATCACCAAGCCAAATGTAACATACTTGAACGATCGACAACCAATGTAACATCTCGCTAATAAATTACTTGTACTACTACTACTTAGACTGTTAGACTTTTAGTATTTTTTCAAAAAAATAAAAAAAAAACTCAAAATCCCACAAAATCTGACCACTTCTATAGATTTTGACCAAATTCAATACCAAAGGTCTTTGATAAAAAAAATAGTATATTTGAGTTCAGTTTTAGGGCGATAGCTCAAAATTTTCGCAAGTTAGGGCCACCACAAAGAATTTTTGAAAAATTCAAAATCATGTAAAATTTCCAATTAGGCCTCAATCTTCACGAAAATGGCACCGAGCGAAGCGGCGTGATTTCTATTGGTGTACCAAATTTCAACGCGCTGTCGCAAGCCGTTTCCCAGCGATAGTCGTTTTTAAGAATGCAAATCTGTCACATACACACACACATACATCCGGACGCCAGCTAAAAATCACATTTCTCGACGTTTTGGACTATTTTAAATACTCTATGAGGAAGCAAAAAGTGATAATCATCATGTAATATAATTGGGTAACAGGATAGTATCCATTTACTTTTTTCATTTATATCATCCAGACCTTTATTTTTTATTTTTTTTATTTTATAGTTGAACAAAAATAATGACCTCCCAAATAGACAACTATAAACATTTTTTGCAAAATATTATTTACCGATATCTAAATGGGTCCAAATTTGGTGGGCTACATGTTAAGGACATAATGAATGAAGACTGCGAAGGATATATTAATTGGTTCGCAAGTTTTTAAGTTTGAGTATGACACGAACGTCCGATGCACAAACTTCAGAACTTCAGAACTTCAGAAAAAGAGGAGATATTTCAGAGTAATTAATACTTAATTAAGATTAATAACATTGTTATTAATCTTTTAAATAAGTTCAAATTGTCAGGGCTTCATGTTGATAGTTTTCAGAAACTAACTCCGCCAGGAACAATGAAAGTCATTCATACGTATTGAAATTAGACCATGACACGGAAGTCCGATGGGATGAAAATGTGAAAATAGTCATTTTAATAGGCACTTCTTACGTGTAAGAAGTGAGTGCCTTAAAATGTATCGAATTTTGTGATCGAGTCCCTTTCTTGGGCCCTTTCAATTTGGTACAAAAAATTGCAAACTATAATGGTTTTTTCACGTTCTTCATCGTCCTGTAACAACATGGAACAACGGGTCTACAAGTTTATCAACTGCCATATTTCATCTATTTTTCCCCGTATTACAAGACGGCTTATTTTCGTAATTCCAGCAGCAGGCAGAGATATCGCTATTTCAGAATACCGAAAATTGATACTATTTTCCGTAAATTCGTCTTCGAACTATATTTTTTCGGTCGTTGCTAGTCTATATCTTATTAGATTGTATCCGATAATCAGAAATATTATTTTACTCCCTAGCTCAATACATGACATAAAAATCTGTCACAAGCAAAACGAAATATAATTGTCGGTGCTTATGAATGCGTCTGTGTGTCGAACGAATTAATTTCTGATCCGTTGGAGACGCTTTTGTGCGTCATATCACGGTGCGATGTTAAAATTGCTGCAAGTTAATAGTACTTTAGTCTCACCGCATCATGTAATTTTTTACGTGCAATGCAAGGCCTGCAATGCTTCATACAGTACAAACGTATCGATTTTGCAAAATAGCTGAAAAATGAAAGCAGAACATTTTCACTAAGTCAACACAACAATGGTTCTTGAATCGTTGTTCATGCAACTGTTTCGTCGGTGAGCGAACCGTTGATCAGGAACCGAGCTAGTAAAAGTGATATAGTGAATAATTTTATGAGATCTTTTTGATTACTTCAGACATTACTAATCACTAACTCCCTATTTCTGAGATCAATAATAATAAAGTTGATGTTTGTTTAAACAATTAGGTACCTACAAGAAACAATTGCACATTATGTTTATGTGCACGGTTGTTTGCGTCCAACGTTTTCTCATGTTTCGTATCCTTTACTATGTGACATGACGCACCAGTATTTGCCAAGAGTATGAAGTATACCGATTTGACGATTTCTTATTGAATTTAACCGATCGAAAACATTTAAAAATGTTAATGATGTTCGGATTTGGTACCACCGCGACGGTATATTGATGGATGAACGGCACACAAGAGCAGTCAGGCCTCTCTCCATGGTCCGTGCTCTGTTATGCTCTCAGCCAATGCGGGAGTGTCTTCTCATTCTCAGTCTTACTCACGAATCCGTGTGTTCACTAAAATATACCTTCGTAAAACAGGAGTCTGCAATATTGTTCATATTTTGTACAATGGGTGATAAAGCCGTATCAACGCCAGTTGTTATGGCCACATCTGGAGCAAGTGCAGCCGTCACGGCAGGTACGCCAAAGAAAGCTGCAGCTGCCAAGCCAAAAAATCCCCGGGTGAAACCAACTCATCCGAAAACCGCAGAAATGGTGAACTCTGCTATCAAAGCACTCAAGGAACGAGGTGGCTCATCGGTACAAGCTATAAAGAAATACATGGTCGGCACGTATAAGGTTGATGCCGAAAAGCAAGCCACCTTCATCAAGAAATACCTGAAGGCTGCCGTCGCATCTGGCGCCCTTATTCAGACAAAAGGTAAGGGCGCTGCCGGTTCATTCAAGCTAGCATCGACCAAGCTAGAGACGACTAAGGGAAAAGCTAAGCCAGCTCCGAAAACCGCGGCCCTGATCAAGAAAGCAGCTGGAGCCAAGAAACCCGTGGCAGCGAAAAAGCCGGCTACCACCGTCACCGCAAAGAAAGCGTCGACAAAGAAACCAGCCACTACCGCTGTCAGCGAAAAAAGGAATAAGGTATCCAAGGGACCAGCAGCTAAACCACCAAAGGCCAAGACTACTAAAACCAAACCAACTGCAAAATCACCAGCCAAGGCAAAACCAGCAGCACCGAAGAAAACAAAATTAGCTGCAGCTAAACCGAAGAAAGCTGCTGCCAAAAAGACAGCACTTTCGAAGAAATGAATATTATCAACGCTTCACCCGAGCAAACCTCGATCGGCCCTTTTCAGGGCCACCAACATTTTCTAACGTTGAAACAATTCTTAACGTCGATTAAATAACCATAATTACTTTCTAATATTAGAATTACGTACCATGACTGCATGTAAAAACTTATACTGAAATGTTTCTTTTCACTTGTGCCTTCCTTGACATTTCCTATAATATACGATATATATCTCATTCCTTTCAACAGTACCATCACTTCTTAACATCAGCGCGTACTTAGATTACGATCAGTTTTGTTCATCTCTACCGTTTCTGATCCCTACCCCTAGTTATCAAAATTCCTTTCTGCTCATCCATTGTTTTGTTAGTTAACCCTTCTTTAGCATGACACGGAAATTTGTTAGTGTAGTTATGTTTTGCATTATCAGATTGGTATCCCCATTGAAGTAGCCACGTAATGTAGGCCGATCGTAAAGTATTATCATCAGAAGTTATATTTTTCTTTTCTTTAATCACATACTCAACCATTTTCGTAAAAGCCCCTATGAATGAAACTCTGTATACTGCAATACTCTGTATACTAAGGATTACTCTGTAATCCCTGCAATTTTATAATTATTATATGAAGCATGTTTCGACCGAAGTAGCAGGAGAGGATTGGGACAGAGGCTCCTCCGACCGCATTAGTCAGTGTGCGAGTGAGACACGCAGCAAAGCAAGAGGCTAGTTCACCGAATGTATGTTAGTAACGAAACGGTGAATCTTCTTGAAATTTGGACACAATCTGTTTGAAAGTATGCTCTTCGCTATCGTAGGTTTTTTATTCGTATCTGACCGAAATGGACGGAGAAAATGGCTACATTCTGTCGTTACCCACCGATTTCCGAAACGTGTATAAAGTACCTTACGTAGCTTTAATATACGCATTCTTAAAAACAAAAAACTATATGTTTGAAAAGTCGGAAAAAAATGCAACCCATTCAGTGTGTCCTTACCTGTAAAGTAGCCAAGTTTGATAGCGATCGAACAAAAACGTGTTTTGGCCCAAACATTCTTAATCGCCCCGGCATGTTAAACGTAAAGTATATCATGTCCATTGACGTGAAATAATTTTGAGAATTTGTAGACAATGTACAAATATAAGTCCCGAATATTTAAAAGAACAATCTGTGGTAATTGGAAAGTGTGGAATATCGCCGAACGATATTTGCTTCTGACCGCACAACATGGCAATGTAATGAAGAATGCGAAAATGCAAAAAATAGACCTCCGTTAGAGTAATTTTTGGCCCTGAAAAGGGCCGGTTGTTTGTTAGGAAGTATAATTTACGCTTTCTTCTCAGTCTTCTTAGGTAGTAGAACAGCTTGAATGTTGGGTAGGACTCCACCCTGTGCAATGGTTACGCCAGAGAGAAGTTTGTTCAACTCTTCGTCATTGCGTATGGCGAGTTGAAGATGTCGTGGGATAATCCTAGTTTTCTTGTTGTCGCGAGCTGCGTTGCCAGCCAACTCGAGGACTTCAGCAGCCAGATATTCCATCACTGCAGCAAGATATACTGGAGCTCCAGCACCAACTCGCTCTGCGTAGTTGCCTTTACGGAGGAGCCGGTGAATTCTTCCTACAGGGAACTGGAGTCCAGCGCGATTTGAACGCGTCTTTGATTTTCCCTTAACTTTACCACCTTTTCCGCGTCCAGACATGTTGATTTAAGTAAGAGAAAAAAAGTAAGGACTGAATGTAACGAACTGGAGTTCGAGACTAAATGGTGATCAAATGAGCCTGCTTTTCCTATTTGTAAGCGAAGCGGTCTAATCGGAGCACCAATCGCGATGGGAGATTTCTTGCACGCCAACTTCGCCGCATCTGATTGGTGCGGCGGTTGGACCGACCGACACTTCCCCCCACCTTGCCCAACCACCTAATTGGTGCGCTGGTTGGTAGACTTTCTCTTTTAAATACGGGTGGGTAGATAGAGAATTTCATTCTTCTCTGAACATTGTTGCTGATCACAGCTCTGTGTTGCTTCTAAAGTAGTTTCTCAATCTTGCACGATGCCGCCGAAAGCAAGTGGTAAAGCCATGAAGAAAGCGGGCAAAGCCCAAAAGAACATTACGAAGACCGATAAGAAGAAGAAGCGTAAGAGGAAGGAAAGCTACGCAATCTACATCTACAAAGTGTTGAAACAAGTCCACCCTGATACTGGAGTATCGAGTAAGGCGATGAGCATCATGAACAGCTTTGTTAACGACATTTTCGAGCGCATTGCCGCTGAAGCCTCCAGACTTGCTCACTACAACAAGCGATCGACCATCACCTCCCGGGAGATCCAGACTGCCGTCAGGCTGCTTTTGCCTGGTGAGCTTGCTAAGCACGCCGTCAGTGAAGGCACCAAGGCTGTTACCAAATACACCAGTTCAAAGTGAACATTTTGTAATTTCAATCACACCGGCCCTTTTCAGGGCCAATAAAAAATCAGAACGTACAATTCTTCAGTAGCAGTCATAAGTAAGCGTAAACCGTTTGTAATCATACATCTTAATTTTTAGTTATGATTGTCTGATGAGAACTTGATTTGTTAATGCATGTTAAAATAGGAATATAAAAATACAGTTTGATATTGAGCATATATTTATGAAATGTACATTCTTTTTGACGATACATGTACAACAGATCTTTAAGAGTAGAATATAGCGCAAATATATATATATATATATAAATGAATCATATATTAAATATGTTTATTGAAAAAGTCACACCCAAGATTTCTACAAAATGACGGTGTCTAAAAAATCGATTGGTTTGTCTTGCCTTATTTGAAGTTGACACATTTATGTGAAACCGAAAGTTTAGACAATATTAAGAGTTCAAATAACAATTTTATTCCATATATATCGATGTTCTAATGCCGAAAGGGCATATAGGCACAATATAATCGGCTGTGTAGAAAATTATATAGTCGATATGGAGTTATGAGATTAAGTTAGTGGTATTATTAAATTAAAGTAAAGAATGACTGTTAATATTGACAGAATACTTGTATAGCATAATATGGACAAATAGCATTTGTGATTCACATATCTGGGCTTGTTAAATTACAAAATGGCGTAAACCAAATAATAAAAAATAGTACTGCGCAGCAAATTTCAGCTGCATCGATGCAGTTGTTGCGAAGATATACTACGACACGGATGTCTGATAGGATTAAAATGAGCATGAAAGTGATTTCAATAGGCACTTTTGCTGTAAGGAGTGAGTGCCTAAAAATGTAGAGAACACTGAATAACGAACTGGAGAATCGTATGCAGGCTGGAACCGTGTTCTATTTAGATAATTTCGACAGTAAAAGGCAGCCGGTAATTAAATGTGCAATATTGATATGAAAAACATCCATTGTAAATTTGACATTGTATAGAATTTTCAGATTTTTTCGGAGAAAAAAAAAGAGAGTACGCCTTCTCGGAGGGTATGACCATACGTAAACTGCATAATTTCACCCAGATTAAATTTGTTAACAAAAGTTTTCAACGCTTGAAATTTTTGTGGCCCTGAGAAGGGCCGTTTTGATAAGCTTGTTGGGGTCCAAGGTGATGGAATTTAACCGCCGAATCCGTACAGCGTTCGTCCTTGGCGTTTCAGAGCGTAAACAACATCCATTGCTGTCACAGTCTTCCTCTTAGCGTGTTCGGTGTAGGTAACGGCGTCACGGATAACATTTTCAAGAAACACCTTGAGGACACCACGAGTTTCTTCATAGATCAAGCCAGAAATACGTTTGACTCCACCTCGACGAGCCAGACGGCGAATGGCAGGCTTTGTGATTCCCTGGATGTTATCACGAAGAACTTTTCGGTGGCGCTTCGCTCCTCCTTTTCCCAATCCCTTTCCACCTTTTCCGCGACCCGTCATTTTCTAGCAGTTGTCAATTAATAAGCCCAACTAAAACTGCTGACGCGAAGTGAGGTACGTGCAGATGATGCGATGCCTTATATACACTTTCTGCCACAATATCCCCACCATCAGCCCTCCAACCAATAAGATTCTCCGCTATCACTACAAGCCTAGAACAGAGGGTCTCAGGGAATTCGGAGGGAAATGAACATCTAATCGGCAAGTTACTTTTTCAACGTTTTGCTTATGAAATTGCGCAAGACTTTAAAACACTTCTAAAACGTCAAAGAATTCAAAGCTCGGTAATTATCGCTCCTCAGTAAGCCAGCGAAGCTCACCTGGTAAATCTGTTTTCAGGCACTAAATTATGCGTTATTCATGCCAAGAGAGTTACAATTATGCCTAAGAATATTCCGCTAGCTCGACGTATTCGTGGAGACAGAGCCTAAATATCAAATCTTCGTAAAAGCGATCCTTTTGAAAGACATTAAGAATTAACAAGGATAATTACTGGACGGCAAAAAGTTTTACAAATGTAACTAAGCTTAACGCACTCACTTAGAACTTTTCATCACAGTCTTTAGCCGTGTTATAAATGGAAAAGGAAGTGATGTCAATAATGATCAATACTCGGTTTCACTACAGGCCAAAACTTATATCGGATTAGAGTTCAATGCAAAAAATTTATCGAATTTTGTGATCTAACAAATTTCTTGGGACCCTTCAATTTGGCACAAACAATTGCAAACTTTAATGCTTTTTTACGTTTTTCATCGTCCTATAAAGACATGGAAGAGTGGTTCTACAACTTTATCAAGTTCCCTATTTGGTTTATTTTCCCCGTATCACAAGACAGCTTATTTTCGTAATTCCAGCAGTAGAGGCAAAAGTCGTTGATAATGATTGGCTTTTAGGCATTTGTCGGACGGGTGTGTTCATCGTCTATACATTTTCGACAACTGCAAAGTTACATTGCGAATTGAAGCTATTAATTACTCAAACATATATTCACATTACTCAATTTATATTAAAAAATAAACGACAAATGTTACACTTGTCAACATATAAATCAAATTTATTAAGTTCTAAATAAATGCTACGACTCAGTGAAACCAAAGTACTGGCTGACTCCTATTAGCTAAGCACTATAAAATCAGAACAAGAGTACACAATTGCAAAGGGTCGTGTTTGTTGACGAGGTAATATTGTTACAATTTTTGAACGATGCCGTTTTAAATTTAAGGTCTTGAACTGTAATTCTGTCAATGTGAACATACATTACTTGAGAACTGTATCACTCACTAAATAACGTAATTTTTTGAGAACGTGACAAGTTTGATTGGCTGCATTTGTCTGCAATGCCTCATACAGCACAAACGTATCAATTTTGCAAAAGAGCTGAAAAATGAAAGTAGAACATTTTCACTAAGTCAACATAATAATGGTTCTTTAACCGTTGTTCATTCAACTTCTTAGTCGGAGAGCGAACCATTGATCAGGAATCGAGCTAGTAAAAGGGATATAGGGAATCATTTTATAACACCTTTTCGATTTCGTCAGACATTACCAATCGCTGTCTCTCTATTTCTCAGATCAATAATAACATAGCTGATGTTTGTTTATACAATCAGGTACCTAAAAGAAACAACTGTACATGATGGCTCTGTACATCGTTGTTTGCGTTTCACGTTTTCTCTTATTTGGCATCCTTTACGACGTGAAATGACGCACTAGTATTTGCCAAGAGTATCAAGTACACCGTTCTTACGATTTGTCATTGAATTTAACAGATCGAAAAGATCACAAAGTCATAATAATGTTCGGTTTTTGTACCACGTTGACGATATATTGATGGATGAAAGGCACACAAGAGCAATATGGCCTCTCTCCATGGTCCGCGCTCTGCTGTGCTCTCAGTCTTTGCGGGACTGTCTTCACATTCTCAGTTTTACTCACGAATTCGAGTGTTCATTAAAATATACCTTCGTAAGACAGGATAGTCTGCAAAATTGTTAACATCTTCAATAATGGCAGATAAAGCCGCCTCATCGCCAGTTGTCATGGCCGCATCTGGAGCAAGTGTAGCTGTCACGGGAGGTACGCCAAAGAAAGCTGCAGCTGCAAAGCCAAAAAATCCCCGGGTGAAACCAACTCATCCGAAGACCGCAGAAATGGTAAACTCTGCTATCATCGCACTCAAGGAACGCGGTGGCTCATCGGTTCAAGCTATAAAAAAATACATGGTTGGTACGTACAAAGTTGATGCCGAAAAGCAAGCAACGTTCATTAAGAAGTATCTGAAGGCTGCCGTCGCATCTGGCGTCCTCATACAGACGAAAGGTAAAGGTGCTGCCGGTTCTTTCAAGCTAGCATCGGCCAAATCAGAGCCAACAAAGCCCAAAGCTAAACCTGCTCAAAAAACCACGGCTTCCGTCAAGAAAGCAGCAGTGGCCAAGAAATCCGTCGTAGCGAAGAAGCCCGCCGCCACCACCGCGAAGAAAGTGCCTGCAAAGAAGGCAGCCATCACTGCTGTCAGCGAAAAAAAGAATAAGATATCAAAGGGACCGGCAGCTAAGCCACCAAAGGCCAAAACTACTAAAGCTAAGCCAGCTGCAAAATCACCAGCCAAGGCAAAACCAGCAGCAGCGAAGAAAACAAAATCAGCTGTAGCTAAACCAAAGAAAGCTGCTTCTAAGAAGACACCTGTTTCGAAGAAATGAATATTGCCAACGTTTCTCCCGAGCAATCCTCGATCGGCCCTTTTCAGGGCCACCCAAACTTTCTAACGTTGAAACAATTTTTTAACGTTGATTTTAATTATCATAATTTTTTCTAATATAGGAATCAGTTGCCATGGCTGCATTTAAACTTATACTGAGACTTTTCTCTTTCTCTCGTCCTTTCCGTGATATCTCCCATATTATATATTTAATTCCATTCAGCGAAACCGCCGTTTCTTAATATCCGCGCATGCTTCGATAACAATCAATTGCACATCTCTATCCTTTCTGCTCTCTATCCCTTCTAGTCTCCGAGTTTAATCCACTCCGTGACCGCAAAGATTGGCTGTACTGCGTTGTGAGGGAAGACGTCTCCCGACTGTAGCGAAGATTATGAATGAATTGATATAATTACGATTACTTTATTATGTTATTATTCTGCATTATTAATTATTTCTATTATTGGTTACTGACGATATTAATTATTGTTGTATACATGCATTATTTCATCCTTTTTGAAGTCACTTTTTTATTAACCATTTTGTTATCGTTAGTTATTTTTGTCTTATGTGGAGGATTCGATATTAATGAATTATGCTACAATTTTTTTATATTACCAGTGCCCTCAGATTTTCCGATATTATCAGAGAAAGAGGGAGAGGGAGAGGGAGAGGGAGAGGGAGAGGGCGAGATGCTCGTTGACTCTGAAACGAGTTATATTTCAGCATCTTTGATTGTGTAACTCGGTCTAATTTTAATAACTGGGGTACGGAAAAAAATATCTGTATGGTTTCGAAGTGAGGATGTTTTTATCTAGTGTCTATGCTTCTCAAAAATGAAAGATTGATATATTTCTACGTTCGAACTCGATTGCATGAAGACAACGATTTGCTGTATCTACAATACAATATATACGAATAGAATAGATCTTCATTAGTCATTTTTGGCCCTGAAAAGCGCCGTTTGTATATATGACGTGTAACGTCATATATACAACCATAAGCTTTCTTTTCAGTTTTCTTATATAAAAGAACAGCTTGAATGTTGGGCAATACTCCACACTGAGCAATGGTTATGCCAGAGAGAAGTTTGTTTAACTCTTCGTCATTGCGAATGGCGAGTTGAAGATGACGTGGAATAATTCTAGTCTTCTTGTTGTCACGAACTGCGTTACCAGCCAACTCGAGGACTTCAATCGCTAAATAATAAGATTCCATCACTGCGACGAGGTATATCGGAGCTCCAGCACCGACTCGCTCTGCGTAGTTGCCTTTACGGAGAAGACGGTGAATTCTTCCTACCGGGAACTGAAAGAGAGCTCGGTTTGAACGAGTCCTTGATTTCCCCTTGACCTTACCGCCTTTTCCACGTCTAGACATATTGATTCAAGTGAGTGAAAGAAACGACTCGACAAACTATATCGCCTTGGTATTCGAGATGGTCAAACGATCTGGCCCTCGTTATTTGTTGACTGCGTGGTCTGATCGGACTGGCAATCATGTCGGAAACTTCCTTGCACCACAACTTCACTGTCTGATTGGCGAGAAGGTTGAACCGACACATGCTTACCGCACTATCTCCAACAACTTGATAGTCGCTCTAGTTAGTACGTTTATTTCTTTAAATACGGGTTAGCAAAAGAAGAATCTCCATAGTACATGGAATTTTACAATAAATAAGCTAGTAAAAGTCCACTCTAGAACAGTTATAGCTAATACTTTGCAACAAAAATGATTATAAATATTCTTTGTAAGAACTATAAAAAAACGACCCTCATACTACGCCGGACATTGATTGGTAGTAGAGCTGATCACAGCTCTGGGTTACTCTCCAGGCAGCTTTACAACCTTGTATTATGTCGCCGAAACCATGTGGATAAGCCGTGAAAGAAACGGGCAATACCTTAAAAAACATTACGAAAACCGATAAGAAGAAAAAGCTCAAAAGGACGGAGATTAGGCAGTAAGGCGGAAATCACGCGATCGCTATTTATTCTTCGATGTGGACGGATGTAAAAGAAATTAATCTTTTACGACAGAGTTTGTATTCCATATGATATATTCGCCTCCTCCCGATTGGACTTTCGAGAAAAATTACGGTTTTGGACAAAATGAGATAACTCTGAAGCAAGTTGAGAACGTGGGGCTATGGAACGAGACGTTCCATGGTGCCACGTATGGGCATTATTTGAAGAGTCCCTATTTTCTCTCTGAATGGTCCAATGTTTTTTTATATAGACGCTGCCGTGTACTTGTTCTCCAATATACCGGACGTGAAATTTTTATTCTTGATATTCATGAAAACTAACCATTGAATCGGAAAATCCGAAAATATTATAAAAATATCTTTTAGATATTACGTTTCGAGATATAAGCTCATTGGCAAATGAGTGTTCGTTCCGGCGACCAGTTCGGTTTTCAGCTATTATCAGTCCACTTCATTATTACCTGATATTATTACGTGATATCCTATTTTTATATTTATTATTGGATTGGTTTTTACACAGTATTTATATCTAAAAATCTTAGTTGTACTTCGGTCGTGGATAATATAAATATTTTTAATTATTGCTCGCATGAACGTCCATTTTTGCCATTTATTTTTAATTTATGATCAAACCGAGTCAATATCGCGATTAATAAATGTTGAGATGAAGGAAACTAAAAGATGTGTGTTTAAATATCGTTAAAATATTATACCGCATTCAATTATGGTAATAACCTGGACGTAAGCTGGAAATTTGTTTTGTTCTTATTGCTATCATTCTAATCTAATTGGGAGGAGGCGAATATATACTATGGTCCGCTCTGATTATCCCGTTCATTCAAATTATAATGCTTACATCTAAGTGACTATTGCGAATTCTGATAAACGGCTTTGTACTTTTTTTCATTTCATGACCAACAACCCGTCGGCAAAGTACGTAAAAGTAATTGGAATCACCCTGTATACACTTTGTGCTAAGTTACCCCCACCCTTCGTCTTCTAACCAATGAGAACATACGCAGTCGCGGGCCACCGTATAAAGCTGCTCCACTTGAGGACGAACACATAGTTCATCTCGAGCTTTTGCAGAGTCAACTTCGTTCCGTCAAATTCTTGCATTATTAGTCTCACGACGAAATGGCTCGTACCAAACAAACCGCACGTAAGTCTACTGGAGGTAAAGCGCCCAGGAAGCAACTTGCAACTAAAGCAGCTCGTAAGAGTGCGCCCGCAACCGGAGGGGTCAAGAAGCCACATCGCTACAGGCCGGGAACGGTGGCTCTCCGAGAAATTCGTCGATATCAGAAGAGCACTGAACTTCTCATTCGCAAGCTACCTTTCCAACGTCTTGTTCGTGAGATTGCTCAAGACTTTAAGACTGACCTCCGATTCCAGAGCTCGGCAGTTATGGCTCTCCAGGAAGCCAGTGAAGCTTACCTTGTAGGCCTGTTTGAGGACACGAACTTATGCGCTATTCATGCCAAGAGAGTTACAATCATGCCTAAGGACATTCAGTTGGCTCGACGTATCCGGGGAGAAAGAGCCTAAACGTTCATCAACGTAAAAAATCGGCCCTTTTCAGGGCCAACAAGTATTAACGAGGATAATCATCTTATCGCATAATATTTCACCAACTTATATTATATTATATTATATTATATTATAGCGCGCATTAAAACAGCACTATAATGTATAATATGTATAAAATATATAATATATTTTAACCGTGTCCAGAGGTATTTACATAAATAATCTTCAAAATAATGCATGCACAAACTTATGCCTCGATTTCTACCAGTGCAAATAACGTTAATGTAGGATCTATGCTCACGACACTATGTAAAACTTTTTTAATTGTTTGTTACTTAGGTTTGTTTCGGTAACTAGTTGCGATCGTTCGCAATTAGATCCTTTCTCCAACTTCCTTTCACAATCAGGACTTCTGTTAAACGTCCTCAAATCCGTACTGGAACTGGCACACCAGCTCACAGAAACGTAATAACAGTTTTTCATGACGTTTCCGCATTGATTTTCCAATGATTGTCATATGAAAACGTACTTTGGATGATTAAAAGTTTCATGTGTACGAAGGCATTATAGATTAGTATAACATTTATCATAGAAAATTAATAATTATGTCGAGAAGGAAAACTATTGGCATGCAAGATGCAAGAAGCTATTCAGTTATGACAAAAGATCCGGTGAACGTTACTTAACGAATTAATTTATTCGACGTTTTAATTGCACGTAGACACCATTATGAAGAATATTCTGTTATGAAACGTAGCATACAAGACCTTTCATATTTGTAAGAATATATTTTAAAAAAGCATTTAATCATTTCTTTATGTACCATCCATAACAGGCGTACTCTATACTTTACCTACAGAATTTGCGGATTTCAAGTTCCTAAACCATAAGATTTCCAGCTCACCAAATAAGCCAGACGATCCTGTTTATAGGCTAAGCGATTTATTATAGGCTGGTATATTATAGGCCGATCGGAGCACCGTGATGGTAGGTTCCTTGCACGACAGCTTCGCCGTATGTGATTGGTGCGGCGGTTGGACCGACATACACGTACCCCCACTTTGACCAACCACCTGATTGGTGCGCTGATTGGCACGCTTTCTCTTTTAAATACGGGTTGGTAAATGGTGAACCTCATTCTACTCCGAACATAGAACTGTAGTGGAGCCCATCACAGCTCAGAGTTACTTCTACATCAGATTCTCGATCTTGCATTATGCCGCCGAAAGCGAGTGGTAAAGCCGTAAAGAAGGCCGGCAAAGCCCAGAAAAACATTACGAAGACCGATAAGAAGAAGAAGCGTAAGAGGAAGGAAAGCTACGCTATCTACATTTACAAGGTACAAAACAGGTCCACCCTGATACTGGCATTTCGAGTAAGGCAATGAGCATCATGAACAGAACTTTGTTAATGACATTTTTGAGCGGATCGCCGCCGAAGCCTCGAGACTTGCTCACTACAACAAACGATCAACCATTACTTCCCGGGAGATTCAGACCGCCGTCAGGCTGCTATTACCTTGTGAGCCTGCCAAGCACGCTGTCAGTGAAGGCACCAAGGCTGTTACTAAATACACCAGTTCAAAGTGAACAATCTATCTCTACAACACCGGGCCTTTTCAGGGCCATCAAAAATTCCAAACGTACAACAATTCTGTAGTGTCACTCATAAGTAGGTGAAACTGGGTGATAATCGAAAACACGAGGTCCAAAATAAAACTGACAGAAAATCCGGGGACTTGATATTTTCTCACTATTTCCATCTATAATTATTTGAAGGGAACGTGAGTCTAAAAATGGTTATTATAATTGTGTCAATGCATTAAAATTTAATATGTATAATTCAAGTATTTACCGGTATATTAAATTCAATACGGAAATACAGTTAATATTTTTAATATATTTAAGAAATGTACGGAACTCGCTTTTTTAGCATCGCAGTATATAAAGTATCATATCATTTTTCTCGTTTTCTTCTGTAAACTTTTGTTGATACTTCGAAACACTTTGATCATTCGTATCTTAGAACTCTCGCTCCAAGATACACATTGTAGACCGTTGCTGGACCTGCAAATGGACGCGACAAGTCGAGTCTATTTGCAACGCCCGTGAGACGGTAATGGGCCGATCTTTCTGTCAGCGTGCTGCGTATTGTCGGCGTACGAAATACCGTTTGCGCTCTTCTTGGGCGCTCTGGTAGGACCTCTCGAAGCTTGGCCAACATAGTTGGGCATTCCACTTTGCCCGTCAGTATTTTGTACAGGAGCTTCTGATCATTATATACCCTCAGTGACTGCAAACTTGGGATTTGCAATAAGCCTGATACCGGCCCATAGTCGTGGTCTTCCCGTCGTACGGGCATTCCCATCTTGAAGGCAGCCATGCGAAGAAATATATGCTGTACTCGTTCCAATTTTGGTATTGCACTGATAATCGATATCGGCCTATAATTTCGGACATTTGATTTCGACTTGCTTTTGGGGATTGGTGTTGTGAAGCTCTGCTTCCACGATGAGGGGAAGGTCCCCGACCTCAGTGACAAATCAAACATCGCGTGTAGTGGTACTGCATGCAGGACCTCAGGAGGGACGGCGGAATATCATCCGGACTTGGTCCTTTTGATGCGTCAAGCTCACGGGAAGCTTGGCGTTTGTAGATCGACTGTGCGTGCAGTTGGCAGAACCTGTACGTCACTATCTACATGATCGATGTATACTGACTCGAAGTAATTCATGAAAAGATCCACGGACTCCTGTCCTGTACTGGATGTGGTGTCGTCGAGGACCATTTTTGAAGGACCCTTTCTTTTCGTCGACCATTTACGAACCCCAAAAACGCCTTTATGTTTGTTGGAATTTCATTTTCGATAGATACCACATATCGCGCATGCCCAACTGCTGAAAGAAATTTATACCGCGCCCGTAGTGTTTTGAACTCCGTCAGATCAGATTCCCGTTTCGACTCCTTGTACTTTTTGTGCGCGGCCTTCTTTTGAGCAATACACGACATGAGTTCTCGAGACTTCCTTCTTTCCCCATCGCCTACCGATGTCCTCTTCTTTGGTATGAAAGTATCCATGCCCCTATACAGAATATCGTAGAAACCGGCGACTTTTTCATCTATCGTGTCTCCCTCCAGTACCACTTCCCAGTTTATCTGCTTCAGGTATTCGTCAAGGGATCTCATGTCCCCGTTTTTTAAATCAAAATCAACCATTTCAAACGGTTGGCTGATTTCCTCCGAGCATTTTACTTCCATCAACATGGCTCTGTGGAAGTCTAAGTCTTCATCCAGTAAAGGCTCCGATGATATGACAATGTCCAACGGCTCTTGTGCGAAGACCAAATCCAGGATGTTTCCGTGAGTGTTTGTGATTGAGGACGACTGGTACAGTCCCAAATACGCAGTACCATTGTTGAGGGCCATTGCTTTTCCCCGAGTTTGCAGATCGGCATTGCTGCAGAGACATATACTTTCTCCTTCCTCTCTCGCCCATGTTGTACGTGGGTGATTGTAGTCCCCCATAAGGACAGGCGATGTTCCGGATGTGATTCTGCTATGGTGATAACAGAGGCAACGTGTTCTTCTAGCACGTGAGCAATTGAGGCAGGAGGGATTATAAATGAAATCGGCGAGACAATATCAGGTAGTCGGATATGCCCACTGTCTGTTTTATCTCAATCCGCGAATTTCTCAATATAACCTGTTTTCGCTTAGTTGTGAGAGGTACTAAAGAATTGTACGTTTCGATTTTTTATTGGCCCTGAAAAGGGCCGGTGTGGTCGAAGTGTCAAAATGCTCACTTTGAGCTAGTGTATTTAGTAACTGCTTTGGTTCCTTCACTGACGGCGTGCTTCGCAAGCTCACCAGGTAACAGCAATCTGACGGCAGTCTGAATTTCCCGGGAGGTGATGGTCGATCGCTTGTTGTAATGAGCAAGTCTGGAGGCTTCGGCGGCAATCCTTTCGAAAATATCGTTAACAAAGCTGTTCATGATGCTCATCGCCTTACTCGATACTCCAGTATCTGGGTGGACCTGTTTCAGTACTTTGTAAATGTAGATAGCGTAGCTCTCCTTTCTCTTACGCTTCTTCTTCTTATCGGTCTTTGTAATGTTCTTTTGGGCTTTGCCCGCTTTCTTCACAGCTTTACCACTCGCTTTCGGTGGCATAGTGCAAGATCGAAAAAGTACTTTAGAAACAACTCAGAGCTGTGATCAGCAGCAATATTCACAGAAGAATGAGATTCTGCATTTACCAACCCGTATTTAAAAGAGAAAACGTACCAATCAGCGCACCAATTGGGCGGGAGGGCAAGGTGGGGGTAAGTGTCTGTCGATGCAACCACCGCACCAATCAGATGGGGGGAAACCGGCGTGCAAGAAACCGCCTATCGCGATTGGTGCTCCGATCAGACCGTTTGGTCTACAAATAGAAACATCAGGCCCATTTGGTCACCATTCAATCTCGAACTCTGGTTCGTTACATTCAGTCTACCCGATTTTCTCTTACTTCAATCTAGTGTTGTGAAATAACCGGCTATTTATGTTAGTCACTAAAATAGCCGCTAATGTAGCCGGTTACATTACCGGTTATTTTTGGTTAATAACGTGTTGCTAACCCCTGGAAACCAAAAAAAATATTCAAATTTGCATAAGACATTGGAAATTGCTTATAAAATGGGCACATTTTCGTGAGAAGGTAACAAAGGATTATGGACAATGAAAGAACAAAAATATTTATCCAATTATTCGACCCAAAGGAGGTAAGATTCTGGAAATGGCATGGAAATAAGAAAACGTTTTATGACAATTGTACTTTATTGTAATAAACTTATTTATGTATTCAACGCTTTTTTATATTATGTTTCGTAACCATATCATACATCTACGTCAGGCATCAGGTACTATCGACGAATTCAGTCAGCTTCATCGTAGAATCTAGGCTATCCCATTGATAATCACATAAAAAAATATATACGAGCGCGTGTTTTGACTTAAAAAATAGAAAAGGAAAATGCTGTTGGGTCGATAATCTATGCATTGTCGTTCGGAAGGTTATAATCGAGCCACTCTTCATCATCTTCGTGCCTCTTTTCAATGTCGAGCTCCTCTCCGACGTCAATCGTTTCTTCGACGTCAATCGTTTCTTCGACGTTGACAGCTTCGTCGGTATCGAGCGTTTCGTCGATGTAGAAGTAGAGCTCATCAAGCTGTTCTTCAACCTCAAGATCGTCTAAGCTAATCTCGTTCCCGTTTCGTTCCGTCTGATCAACTTTACGGTGAGATTCCGAACCGCCGGTTTTTTTCTTCAGTAAATCAAGGTTGAACTTGATTGCGACCAACTTTTTCGTTCGATCTTGAGTGAGTCGGTTTCGTTTGACAGTTTTAATATTCGCGTAGGTACTCCAATTGCGTTCACAGGCAGCAGCAGTCGTAGGCAGATTCAGGATGATTACAGCCAACTTCGTCAGCTCCCGACGGGCACAGAAACCTTTCCACCACGAGACTGGAGTCATGTTCTTAGCAGCCGTCCAAATAGAGTCGGATGCCCAGATCGATGACTTTCCTAAGAACTCGCCTGAAATATTTCACAAACAATATAAATAATATATACAGTGCAAAAGTCAGAAGAATAATCTTATAAAAACGCTAATCAATTCACCTAAGTCAACGCTCACTTTGCTGCAGTCCAAATTCAACAGTTGCACTTGCGTGGTAATCATGTTGATTGCGTCCTGTTGTTCAGCTTCTGATAATTCCCAATTATCGAGTTTCGGATTCAACATATGTGCGGCCAGTTGAATCGGGTGAAAGAGGAACTCTCTGCGTTTGGCGAAAGTTTTAATCAATCGATCTTCTTCTTCTAGAGTTAAGAAAGCCAGTTTCTTCTCGAGACCACTGAAGATGCTATTCATGCTGGTTGCAAAGTACGAGAGATTGGGACGATCGCCTTCAATATTCTTAATTAGTCTGCTCGGTGGTCCTATCAAGGCACGCACGTTCTCCAACATTTTCCAGACATTATTGTCGTCCAATACTTCCCTTTTCATCGCAGCACCGATTTTAGTCGAGACCTCTTTGTGCATCACAGCCATCTGAAGATGTTTTTTGGTACGCAGAAGACTGTCGATCGCCGCGCACTGAGAACCCCAGCGAGTGTCGACGGGTAATAAAAGAGCGGTTTCCTTGCCACCATTTTCGACCTGGATCTTCTTGAGAATTTGCATGAGCACCTGATGATTCTTGAAGAATTTTATAATGGATTTGGCGTCGGTTATTATTGCTTGGATCGTTGGAACGGTGACGATGTCCTTGATGAGGAGATTGGTGCCGTGCGCGAGGCAACCGTAGACGATGAGGTGTGGAAATCTCTCTTGCAGCATTTTCCAGGCAAGTTTCATGTTCGACGCGTTATCTGTAACCACAGCATGAATCTTGTCACTGCCAATTTCTGCAATCGCCGCCCCGAGAACGTGAGCTATGTATTCGCCAGTATGCGAATGCACGGTCGACTCGATAGCCGAGAAGAAAACTGGCTCTGGGGTTGCAGTAATGATATTAATCAATGAATTTCCGTTGATATCCGTCCATCCATCAGACATCACGGTCAGTGAGTCAGCCTTCTTGATTTTATCCAACGCAGACGATTGAACGGCTTTATGTTCGGCCTCAAGCAAAGTATTCGACAACTCGAATCGAGATGGAGGTACACAAGCAGGACGTAGGTGGTGGAAGAATATTTTCCAGTACTCGTTTTCGGCAAACGATAGAGTCACAGCACTCGAATAGACCGCTCTTGCAAACTCAGCATCCAGAGCAGCTTTTGTGACGTTATCCATTGTATCGACGAATGGAGCCAAACTTGTGGTCTTAATGGCTGCCTTCAAAACTTGTTTATTCCCAGCACTCGAACCCGCGGTCTGAAATATTAAATACAATTTTTCTATTTATCTATATATACATGTTATTCGAATGCATAAAAATAAACATATAAATGACATATTTCCTTTATTTGTTTATGGTATTCGCTAAGGTGTGGATGAAATCTGCGTCTTACCGATATCGCTGAGCTCGCTGACACGATATTTCCTTCCTCATCTAGATCATCGGTGTCATCAGGGCCTGCGCTACTACTGAAGATTTTCTTCATATCGAGAGGACACCTTGAACATTTCTCTCCCAAATGCTTTTCCATTCGCTTGGCATTCGAAATATAAATCTGATTGCAAAACTTGCACGATCCGGATTTATATTTCGGTCCATTCGCCGAGACTGGTACTTTGTTGAAATATTGCCACACTAAACTTTCAGTCTTCGGCATGATGAGTGATGCAAATGATTCGATGTCGTATCGTTAGAGCAGCAACAACCGGCACCGTCTACATAACCAAAAAAAAAACAAGCGAATCGATTCTATTATATGTACATACATTATTTAATGACATTCGAGGATTCTGTAATTTGTGGATTTACGGGTTGAAACTACCTTACTGAAGAAAAATCTTGTAACAAAAAACTTTATTGATTCTTCTACTCCGAAGTTGATACAGAAAAACATCCGTTCGTTGCGAATATCGTTCCAAAAAGGAGGTTTCAGCGGTCGGCGTCGTTTGCGCAAAATGGTCTCACGCAATGATGCCAACCGGCGAATAAATAGCATACGGTAAAATATTGTAACGAATATCGTAGCTGACTATTTGTTAAGACACACGGTATTAGTTAGGTTGACATTAGACGAACGAACGGACGATCGATATGAGATCGATCGTCATGTTAGACAGTCTGGACTGACACGTCGGACCGAACAGACGTGTGACAGTTCATGCTCGGGATATTTAGATGCGATTGTACTAATAATATCCGCCCCCAAACTAAATACGCGTGTTATTCATTCGCTCGATCGTTACAATATTATAAATAACCGTTTAAATATCCGGCTACTTAACCGGTTATTAACCGAGCTTACATCACTACTTCAATCAATATGTCTGGACGTGGAAAAGGTGGGAAAGTTAAGGGGTCTACCCTAATTAGAATTTTCAAAAAATCGATTTTTTTAATTGCATTTTTCGAAAGTATACATATTTAAAAGTATCATACTAAAATTTTATAAAGATCCGAGCAGTCTAAGTATACTTTTGAGCGACGTTTACTTAGCTACCTGAGCGCGCTAATATACGCACCGCTCGGAGCGGTACTATCTACCTGCCTTTGTATACATGAGGAGCTGCTACCTTTTGTAAATATACTATCCGTACTGAAACTATTTATTTATGATCGCTTATTCTTCGAAGGAGACCTTTACATTAGAATTTTTGGAGCAAGAAGTACCTGAAATCCAAGTTGCAACGTTCTCTCTACATTAGTCGTGTTTGAAATTTTCAACCGTCAACATCTGTGCTCGTGATTGCCGAAATGGAAAAGAAGAGTGTACATCAAACTGCCAACTGGAGACGTCCAGGTTCGAAGCCGAAATGCGAAAATTTCATGGAGTGCTTCCACATGCCCATGAGGCAAATACAAGTCATGCTAGTACATCTGCGGCAAAGTTAAAAAAGTCGAAAGATACGAGTTTCGACGTACACGTAGATCAAACGTCAGGATACAGTGTTATACAGTTTTTCCTGGTTTTTTCTACGTTACAAGAGTTTTTAAAATGTAAAGTGTGTGATAAAGATGTTTCAAATAAGTTCAAACATCCTCCTGCTCTCGCTGAAGATGTTCAAGAAGTTCTAAAACCGATCTACGACGATTTGACAAAACAAGAAACACGCAGAATAATAACGAATCTTTCAACACTGCGTCTGGTCAATGGCTCCCAAACACATCTGTTGCGGAAAAAAAATTGTTGAAATAGCGTGTCAAACAGCTGCTTGTATTTTTAACGAGGGATTACAGCCAGTATTAAAAATCTTGGAAGTAATGGGCGTCAAAATCGACCCGACCGCCGAGCAGTTCGTCGCTGACCGTGACAGAACACGCATACAAATTGCGAACCGCCGCAACAGCGATGCCTCTAAGGAAGCCAGAACGAAACGAAGGCAGGCTATTTTGGATGAAAATGAGCGCTATGATGAAACTGAATAATGGTATGGTGCAGGCATTGCTGATTAGACGTAAGTAAGATTTTTTCACGATTTTTCGTTAAAGAAAACTTTAACACGTTTTTCTCAAAATGACGTTTTTGGACGGCTTGTTGATAAAATCTCCGAAGCTATACAACCGACCCTTACCAAAATTTTACAACATGTTCTTTATGACTATTAGCTATAGTGCATATCATACGAATTTTGAAATTTTGAGTGTAACTATTTTTTTTTTTTTTTTTGCAAAAAAAAGATGAAAAAACGTGCTTTTTCATAGTTTTTGTAATTTTTGTAATTGTAATTTTGTAATTGTAATTTTGTAATTGTAATTTTGTAATTTTTATAATTTATACTGGTCAAAAAAATTCGTGAAAATCGCCTTTTTTGCCCGGCTAATTAGGGTAGATCCCTTAAGGGAAAGTCGAAGACGCGGTCAAACCGTGCCGGGCTTTAGTTCCCAGTAGGAAGGATTCACTGCCCCTCCGCAAAGGCAACTATGCTGAGCGCGTCAGTGCCGGAGCTACAATGTACCTGGCAGCAGTAATGGAATATTTGGCTGCTGAATTCCACGAATTGGCGGATCATCCCTCGTCATCTTCAACTGGCCATTCGCAATGACGACGAGTTGAACAAACTGCTGTCTGGCGTAACCATCGCACAAGGTGAAGTCTTGCCCAACATTCAAGCTGTGCTTCTGCCTAAGAAGACTGAGAAGAAGACTTGAATTAAACTTCCTAATACGACTGGCCCTTTTCAGGGCCAATAACTATTCTAACGAAGGTCTATTCTATAGCATGATATAGCGAAACAATTTTTCATCATGGGATACTTTCAGACGTAACCAAAGAATTCTATTTCTTAATATACTATA
This sequence comes from Ichneumon xanthorius, assembly GCA_917499995.1. Classification (NCBI taxonomy): domain Eukaryota; kingdom Metazoa; phylum Arthropoda; class Insecta; order Hymenoptera; family Ichneumonidae; genus Ichneumon; species Ichneumon xanthorius. The sequence goes on along the minus strand of OU824200.1, from coordinate 15,554,743 downwards.
TACGCAACAAGCTTAATGCTGAAGACCGGAAATCGTATGGTTTAGAAACTTGAAATCCATAAGTACTATAGAGCAAAGATAAAGTAAAGTGTAAAGTAGAGTGTACAGTAGAGTGTAAAGTAGAGTGCAAAGTAGAGTGTAAAGTAGAGTGTAAAGTAGAGTGCAAAGTAGAGTGTAAAGTAAAGTGTAAAGTGAAGTGTAAAGTGAAGTGTAAAATCCATACGCCTGGTAGGAACAGTACACAAAGAAATGACGGTCATTATTTTTTAATATATCCTTATATGTAGATCAGAAGACCTGTATGTTATATTTCATAATTTTTAAAGAAATCGACGTGGAATCGAAATGACAAATAAATGAATTCATTCGATAACGTTCGCCGGATCTTTTGTCATACCTGAATACATCTGGATGCCAATAGCCCGTACCTCCTCTACATCGTACACATGCAACTTTTAGTAATTCAGACATACATACGTTTTTTTACAATCACTGGAAAATAAATGCCTAAGTGACAACCTTACTGCTGAGCTCTGGAATCGGAGGTCGGTCTTAAAGTCTTGAGCAATCTCACGAACAAGACGTTGGAAAGGCAACTTGCGGATTAGAAGTTCAGTGCTCTTTTGGTAACGACGGATTTCTCGGAGAGCCACCGTTCCTGGCCTGTAACGATGAGGTTTTTTGACGCCTCCGGTTGCAGGCGCACTCTTCCGAGCTGCCTTTGTTGCAAGCTGCTTCCTGGGAGCTTTACCTCCAGTAGACTTACGAGCGGTCTGCTTGGTACGAGCCATTTCATCAAACCACTGATAATTTTAGAATTGTTCGGAACGATGTAGACTTTGCGGCAGTTGGCGATGCACTGTCACTTTGCCCGCAAGCGGAGAACCTCTATAGAGTGGTCAGATATTGCGGCTACTCTTATTGGCTAGGAGACCAGGGGTGGGGATAACTGAGGACAGAGTGTATATAAGCTCTCGTGGCGACGACGAAAATATCAGTCCTCTTCAGAATCTAGAGTAGAACGTAATTATTCTCATTTGCTGAGAAATGACTGGCCGCGGAAAAGGTGGAAAGGGATTGGGAAAGGGAGGAGCAAAGCGACACAGGAAGGTTCTTCGTGATAACATCCAGGGAATTACGAAGCCTGCCATCCGTCGTTTGGCGCGTCGAGGTGGTGTTAAACGTATTTCGGGCTTGATCTACGAGGAAACTCGTGGAGTCCTGAAGGTCTTTCTTGAGAACGTGATCCGTGACGCCGTTACTTACACCGAACATGCAAAGAGAAAGACCGTGACAGCGATGGATGTCGTTTATGCTCTGAAACGTCAAGGCCGCACTCTCTACGGATTCGGCGGTTAAATTCAAAACCCTTGAACCGTTAACAAGTCTATCAAACGGCCCTTTTCAGGGCCACAAATATGTCGAACGTTGCTAACATTGAATTGCAAATCGATTTAATTGAATATTTCGGTCATCCGGGTTCTGCAAGATTATAACTGGAGTTATACATTCAGTCTAAGGATTAACAAATGATGAGACCTCCTAGCTCTCAATCGCGGTCAAAGCTGACGAAAACGAAAAAATCACATACGAATTTGAATATAACTTCATATATAAAACGTTTGTATAAAGATAATAAATGAATATATTTGATTTAATACATGTCGATGTCGAAGGTATCGATTGGAGAAATATTTTTTGGTGAAGCTGAATCCTAGTGGGGTAATTCAATTTATAGATACGGACATGGATCCTTCATGTCTTCATTGGTTGGATAAAAGAAACCAGGCAAAAATGCGCACCACATACATTGTTTAAGATGGAATATCATAAATATTTCTGAAAATCATTGGAACACTCAGAGAAAAAATGAGGATTTATGAGTAAAATGGGCACTCTGGACATAACGCCCATTCGTGGTAGAATGGACCATCGAAATCGGACTGACTTGAATGATGTCAGTCTTGTGTTATCAAAAATGTTGAGACATACCACATAATTGATCCAAACAGTATAATTCTTCTCAAATGCTCGGTATAATCATTACGATTTTTTTTCGGTAACAGTCCATCTAAGTAGCTCCGAGGACATCCAAACGGCCTTTACTTCTTACCGTTCCAGCTTGGCCTCATATGTGTCCCATATTATAATGCAACGATGAAACCATAGTGACGAAAATGTTAAGACAATAGTGGGTACCAAATGTTCCTATTTATTGCCAGTCATGGTCTGCCGATTACGTTTTAAACCTTGCCATCTCTTACTTATCACTTATATGTAATAATTGTTTCACATTTTCATGTTTTATTGGCCTTAAAAAAGGCCCGTGTGTTTGAAGGAACAAGATGTTCACTTTCAGCCTGTGTATTGTAACAGCGTTACGTAACAGTCCCTTCACTGATGACGTCATAGCAGTCTTATAGCGGTCTGCATCTCTCGGGAGGTGATGGTCGATCGCGTGGTGTAATGGGCGAGTTTAGAGATTTCGGCGGCGATGCGCTCAAAAAGGTCGTTAACAAAGCTGTTCATGATGCTCATCGACTTACTCGATACTCCAGTATCAGGGTGGACTTGTTTTGGCACTTTGTAGATGTCGATGGAGATGTAGATTGCGTAGCTTTCCGTCTGTTACGCTTCTTCTTATCAATCTTCGTACTGTTCTTTTGGGCTTTACCCACTTTATCACTTACTTTCGGCGACATAGGGCAAGATCAAACAACTACTTAAAAACCTACTCAGAGCTGTGATAAGTAGCAATGTTCAGAGAGGAATAAGGTTCTGAGATATCTTCAGATTTAAATATTCCTTCATTTCGTGGATTCGGGTACAAAGATTGTGTATAATGTTTTGCTGCGTAATATTAGCTGTACCTATTCTGGAGCGCCCTTTGCTAGTTTACTTATTATTGTAGTGTAATTTTTGTTTTCTAGAACTGTTTTACCAGATAGTGTCAATCGTTTGGGTAAAAATTGAAAAAATCCCATGTATTTGTTTTTTGTTGTTATTCTAATGAATTTCTTAAAACTACTCTTATATACACTATTAACATTTTACTGCATGAGTAAGTGCTGCGGTACTCTGTACAATGTCGCTTAGTATTGTGATGTTTTTTTTTATTTGTTCGTTGCACAATATTTTCGGGCGCAATTGTATCTCCTCCAACACGTCTTTTGTACCCGTGGCCGCCCTGATATGGTGGTTTGTGGTCAATCATTCTGCTCTAGTGAGCCCTCCAGATGGGAGCTGTGTATAGCATCATCGGTGTCATAATGGCATCGTATAATACAAATTTGTTCTTCGTACTGAGTCCACTTTTTTTGCATATAAAATAGTATACAAAGCTTTTATGCGTTTTCGACGTTATATTATTTACATGGGTTGTAAAAGTAAGCTCAACATTTAAAATAACACCTAAGTATTTAACAGTTCTTTTGGTTCTTCGTGTACATTATTTTCAAAGAAGAAGGCATATATTGTTTCCTCCTTTTTCTAATAAGATTCTTCATTTCCGGAATCATAATTAAAAAAGGAATAGTACCCACCGGCGCGCCAATCAGGTGATTGGCCAAAGTAAGGAACGTGTCTTCCGCCCAACCACCGCACCAATCAGAAGCGACGAAGTTGGCATGTAAGAAGGTAGCCATCGCGATTGGTGCTCCGATCAGACCACTGGGCCTACAAATAGGAACATCAGTCTCATTTGGTCACCACTCTATCTCGAACTCTGGTTCGTTACGTTCAGTTCGTACGTTTTACTCTTACTTGAATCAACATGTCTGGACGTGGAAAAGGCGGTAAAGTCAAGGGAAAATCAAAGACGCGATCAAACCGCGCTGGACTTCAGTTCCCGGTTGGTAGAATTCACCGTCTTCTACGTAAAGGCAACTATGCAGAGCGAGTAGGTGCTGGAGCTCCAGTATACCTCGCCGCTGTGATGGAATATTTGGCTGCTGAAGTCCTCGAGTTGGCTGGCAATGCAGCTCGCGACAACAAGAAGACAAGGATCATCCCACGACATCTTCAACTAGCGATTCGCAATGATGAAGAATTGAATAAACTTCTCTCTGGCGTAACCATTGCACAGGGTGGAGTTCTGCCCAATATCCAAGCTGTTCTTCTACCTAAGAAGACTGAGAAGAAAGCTTAAATTATACTTCGTAATAAACAACCGGCCCTTTTCAGGGCCAAAAATTACTATAACGGAGGTCTATCTTATTGCATTGTAGATAAATGCAGTCGCATTTCCATGTATAAATATGAAGATGTTCAATCTTATAAGGAAAATAGCACTAGATAAAACATCTTGACTTAGAAATCTCACAAATGTTATTTTTCGCCGGCTAATTGTTAAAGTTTGACCGACCCATAGGGCCAAGGATACTGAAACGTACACGTTTCAGCGTCAACGAACGCTTCTAATACTGGAAAGCTACAGCAAACGCCTTCATATAATATTCTTAACTTAATACAAAGCACATAATAGTACGAGGGAAGCTTAATACATCCCGGGTCGAAATTTTCGAGCGTTACATCGGGCTCCGATAGGGTTCTGTTAGGGCCTGATCAAGCCTCCTCAGGACCCTATCAGGACCCGATGTAACGCTCGAAAATTTCTACTCGGCATGTTTCAATATTTGGCACTATCTACATATATCGCTGTAATAAAATTCCGCAAGGGTTGTCCATTTTGTTTTTAAAATTGTACTGACTGTTAAGCTAAAGTGATTCACAATTGGTTTTGAAAAATAATACTTGGTATTCTGTACACCATTCTGGTCGGTCGTCAATTTTTCTCAACATCTGACAGGGTCTATATAGTTTATATATGTAGGCTATTAATATCAAGTTATCTCGAGTTCCGAATCATACTGCCGTATCGTGATGTGAGAAGCAAATCTCGTCCAGCGATGTTCGACGCTTTCCAATTACCGCTGATCTCTCTTTCAAATATTCGCTCCTTACACTTATAAATGATTTACAAATTCTCAAAGCCCCCCTCAATTTAGATGTTATACTTCGCTTTTAACATGCCGCGGAACGTTTTATGTCATGATTATCAGATTGCAGGGATAACAGAGTGTCATTCGTAAGCGCTTTTACGAATGCGCTTAGGAATGTTATGTTCACGCCGCGTATTTCAGAATAATATTGTATGTGATTAATGAAAAGTCTACAAATTATTCCTTTCGAATTAATATTATCAATATACTTCACGATCGGCCAACATTAAATGGCAACTTCACTGTACGATACATCGAATGATGCCAAATATGAGAATGCAAAACACACCCGGATACACTGAGAAAAACTTACATGGTAAATAGTTCCCAGGGGGAACGTCTACATTTTACAGTTACCACAATGACCAGAAATTATAGTTGTAACTATAATTATAGTTGAATCAATTGAGTATAGATTATCACAAACCATCTATATAGACGTCTCCCGAGGAACTATTTATTATAGTAGGAAATACCATTCTTTTTCTCAGTGTAGCAGCATTTTGCCAAAAACCCGCCAGCAAATGGGCAGCATATGTTCGCACGTGCGAGCGGTAAAATTGCAGCATGTGCGTCCGCATATGTCTACGTTTTTGCCAACATTCAATGCCAAAAATTCTTAAGAGCATATTGTGAACAAGTTGTCACGAAGGCTTGCTGGCGCTTTGCGACTCACTATGAAGATTAATTTGATTGAGTCACGGTTATTTTGCGTGAAATCTTAGAAACTCTTAGACAAACAAACTCGTAAATAATTCACTATCATGTAACATTATTCATTACCAACCCATTATTGAACTCATTGATCGCACGAAAAAATAAGCTTTCGTTAGCGTTAGCAATAACACGGATTGAGAAAATCTGTAATCAGAAGTTGGCTTCCGAGGAGGAATTTTGATCTCTTTTACGGCTGCTAAGAATAACAAATGAGCGTACAGCAACCGTTGCTGGATTTTTGCTACCAATATGCTGTAATCTCGTGCTAGACACTATTGTCGCAATAGTGCCCTTGAGCTTGATGGCAAGCAATTGCCCTTCTTTGCTTGTGCTACGGTTGGTTATCTAGGTAAGCACACCGACAAATCTCCGCGCCATGCTATGGGAGGGCTACTGAAGAAACCAATGGATGAACAGAAAGAAATTTGGATAAGAAACGGTATACACGAAGACAACTGATCGTAATCGAAGCATGAGTGGATCTAAAGAAGCGGTTAAGTCGAATGGTAAATCGAAGTCATGAATTGTTTCAACGCTGGAAAGTTTGAGTGGCCCTGAAAAGGGCCGATCGAAGTTTGCTCCGGTAAAGCTTTGATAATATTCATTTCTTCGAAACGATTGTTTTTTTAGTAGCAGCTTTCTTCGGTTTAGTAGCAGCTGATTTTGTTGTTTTCGGGGCTGCTGGTTTTGTCTTAGCTGATGATTTTGAAGCTGGTTTAGTTTTAGTAGTCTTCGCCTTTGGTGGTTTACCTGCCGGGCCCTTAGATATCTTATTCTTTTTTTCGCTAGGAGCAGTAGCGGCTACCTTCTTTGTAAAAGTTTTATTTGCGGCGACACTGATAGCCGGTTTCTTTGCTGCCACGGGTTCCTTGGCTCCTGCTACTTTCTTCTTGAGGGCCGCGGTTTTTGGAGCAGGCTTAGCTTTCGGCTTAGTCGTCTCGGGCTTGACCGATACGAGCTTGAATGAACCTGCAGCGCCCTTGCCTTTCGTTTGTATAAGTACACCAGATGCGACGGCAGCCTTCAGGTATTTCTTGATTAACGCTGCTTGCTTTTGGGCATCAACCTTGTACGTACCAACCATATATTTTTTAATAGCTTGCACCGATGAGCCACCCCGTTCCTTGAGGGATTTGATAGCCGAGTTGACCATGTCGGCAGTCTTCGGATGAGTTGGTTTTACACGGGGATTTTTCGATTGGACAACTGCTTCTTTCTTTGGCGTACCTGTCGTGACCGCTGCAGTTGCTGCAGATGCATCCATGACAACTAGTAATGAGGTGGCTTTATCTCCCATTAGTCAAAATACGAACAGTATTGCAGGCTATCCTGTCGTCCAAAGGTAAATTTGCGTAAACACTTGGATTCGTTAGTAAGACTGACAATGTGAAGACTCCGCAGCATTGGCTGAGAGCATAACAGAGCACGGACCATGGAGAGAGACCTGACTGCTCTTGTCTGCCTTTCATCCATCAATAGACCGTCACCGTGGTACCAAATCCGAATAAGTATTATAATTTTTGTGTTTTCGGTTGGTTAATTTCAATGACAATCGTAATATCCGTGTACTTAACATTCTTGGTAAATACTGGTGCGTTATGACACGTGGCGAAAGATGCAAAACAAGAGAATACCTGGGAGTCGACCAACGGTCTACATAGATTTGATGTGCAGTCGTTTCTTGTAGGCATTTAATTATTTAAAGATATATGAGCTATGTTATGATTTCTTTGAGAAATAGAGTCAGGGATTAGTTATGTCTAAAGTAATTAAATAGATCCCATAAAATTATTCACTATTTCCCTTTTACTAAGTCGATTGCTGATCAATGGTTCGCTCTCCGGCCAAGAACTGAATGAACGAAGATTATAGAACCATTGTCATGTTGGCATAGAAAAACATGTTAAACTTTCATTTTTCAGCTATTTTGTAAAATCGATATGTTTGTGCTGTGTAAGGCATTGTAGCCCTAGAAACTTCAGTAACCGTTGTTTTAAAAGATAAATCACCGTAAAAATAACCGAAAAAACAACCGTTTATTTTGAAAGTTATTTTTACGGTTACTTGTCGTCGATAATAACCGCTCTGCAAGCTTATTTGCGGTTACTTCTGCGGTTATTTTTGAGGTTATTTAAAGAAAAAAAAAATAACCGTTCGCAAGCACAGGCAGCGTGAGCTCCCTCAAGTATGGTTATTTTTGCGGTTATTTTAACGGTGTAAAAAGTGACCTGAAATAACGGTTGTTTTTTCGGTTATTTTTACGGTTGCTGAAGCTGCTAGGGAAGGTGTTTCTTGGTACCCAATCGGGTTTTGGTGACACGTCTAGCGCGGGTGAGGAACCACGAGGTATTAATTGTTAAGCCCCTTTTGACACTCTACAAGAGTTCCGCACCAAAGGCTATCGAGGCGAGACGATTCGTGAGGAAGCACGATGGTTCAGTGCTCCCCCACGTTTCGCTTGTGGGAAAGACGATTCGCGAGGGTGCACGAAGATTCAGTGCTCCCCCACGTTTCGCTTGCGGAAAAAACGATTCGTGAAGGCGCACGAGTATTCAGTGCTCCCCCACGTTCCGCTGACGGGAAAAACGATTCGGGAAGGCGCACGAGGATTCAGTGCTCCTCCACGTTTCGCTCACAGGAAAGACGATTCGAGAGGGCGCACGAAGATTCAGTGCTCCCCCACGTTTCGCTTGCGGAAAAAACGATTCGTGAAGGCGCACGAGTATTCAGTGCTCCTCCACGTTTCGCTCACAGGAAAGACGATTCGAGAGGGCGCACGAGGATTCAGTGCTCCCCCACGTTTCACTTGCGGGAAAGACGATTCGTGAGGGCGCACAAGTATTCAGTGCTCCTCCACGTTTCACTCACGGGAAAGACGATTCGTGAGGGCGCACGAGGGTTCAGTGCTGCCCTACGTTTCGCTTGTGGGGAAAAACGATTCGCGAGGGCGCACGAGTATTTAGTGCTCCCCCACGTTCCGCTGACGGGAAAGACGATTCGGGACGACGCACGAGGGTTCAGTGCTCCCCCACGTTTCGCTCACAGGAAAGACGATTGGAGAGGGCGCACGAGGGTTCAGTGCTCCCCCACGTTTCGCTCACAGGAAGGACGATTCGAGAGGGTGCACGAGGGTTCAGTGCGCCCCCACATTTCGCTTGCGGGAAAGACGATTCGTGAGGGCGCACGAGGGTTCAGTGCTGCCCCACGTTTCGCTTGTGGGGAAAAACGATTCGCGAGGGCGCACGAGTATTCAGTGCTCCCCCACGTTCCGCTGACGGGAAAGACGATTCGGAACGGCGCACGAGGGTTCAGTGCTCCCTCACGTTTCGCTCACAGGAAAGACGATTGGAGAGGGCGCACGAGGGTTCAGTGCTCCCCCACGTTTCGCTCACAGGAAGGACGATTCGAGAGGGTGCACGAGGGTTCAGTGCGCCCCCACATTTCGCTTGCGGGAAAGACGATTCGCGAGGGCGCACGAGTATTCAGTGCTCCCCCACGTTCCGCTGACGGGAAAGACGATTCGGGACGGCGCACGAGGGTTCAGTGCTCCCCCACGTTTCGCTCACAGGAAAGACGATTGGAGAGGGCGCACGAGGGTTCAGTGCTCCCCCACGTTTCGCTTGCGGGAAAGACGATTCGAGAGGGTGCACGAGGGTTCAGTGCGCCCCCACATTTCGCTTGCGGGAAAGACGATTCGTGAGGGCGCACGAGGGTTCAGTGCTGCCCCACGTTTCGCTTGTGGGGAAAAACGATTCGCGAGGGCGCACGAGTATTCAGTGCTCCCCCACGTTCCGCTGACGCGAAAGACGATTCGGGACGGCGCACGAGTGTTCAGTGCTCCCCTACGTTTCACTGATGCGAAAGACTTCGAGAGGGCGCACGAGGGTTCAGTGCTCCCACATGTTTCGCTCGCGGGAAAGGTACTCGAGAGGAAGCACGAGGATTCGGTGCTTCTACCCGACTGCTACATTTGGGTGATCCGGCCGCCTTATATAGGTAAACTGCATCGACCGCCGAACCAATGGCGTGAGAGCTGTAGTGGGGAGCCAATGCGGCGCGGTTGTCCGCTGGTGCTCGCGGTCCCAGCCGAATTGCCAATGAGAGATGAGAGGCCGTCGAAGACCGGAGTCCAACGGACGAACCAACCCCGTGCGCGTACACGCGCACGGGGTTGGTTCGTACCGTTCGTACTCGTCGCTCGATGCGGGTTCTGGACATTTTTAAATATATTTAGCAATAGACGTTTCCTCCAGATGACATCCCGTACGGTTGAAAACGAGATTTTTAAACGGGAAGTGTCGTTTCCCTAGATGACGTCACTTTCTGTCGAAAAACTAGATTTTTAAATCGAAAGTGATATTTCCCTAGATGACGTCACCTCCTGTCGAAAAACTAGATTTTTAAATCGAAAGTGATATTTCCCCTTGAAGACGTCGCATTCGTTCTGACAATGAGATTTTCAAACCATACGTGATGTATTTCTGGTATACATCACTGCTGGTCGAGATATGGTGGGAAAAAAACATCTCTCGGAAGGATAGAACCCCACGTACCAAAAAGACATCTGGTACGAAAAAGTCATCTAAATGGATTACATATTTCCGTCCCGATGATATCTATAAGCTATCCGAACGGATATATGTAATCCAGATTTTTTCATACTCGATGACTTTTTGCTACCCGGTTGCAGATCAGCCAATTTGAAGTATAGCAATTAATAGCGAAAATTTCTATCTAAAAATATATCCCCGTTTTCTCATAGTTGCTCATCGTTTACCATTTATTCGTCTGTTATTTTACCGGTTATTTACCGAATTATCTTGTTGTAACACTAGATACAGCGTCTATAAATTCTTGTATATAAATATTTTAAAAAGGCACACTTATTACTTGAAATTTCGTCAAAAAATAATTTGTCAACCCGACAGTTCGCGCATTGTAAGTGAACTAGAGCTAACCCAGTGGAACCTGTCGTGCTGCACTGCCATGCTTTTGTCGCGCACGCGGTTACACATTCGCTTCGATTAATTCGTCGGTCCCAACAAAGTCTCATTATTTCTACGTAACTACCACCACAGCAGCGTCCTCGCGGATAATAAAACTACCAGGGTTATCAAAATTGTTCGAAAAATAATCATTTTCGAACAATGACAATGGTAAGTCTTGCCGGTGTTTCGAATCCACTGTGAGTCACATGCGAGGTTCACTGGCCGGCAATTTGCCGATTACTTCGTCTCCGAATAAATATCTTCATACACAAAAAATTAATATCAAGCATCTATCTTTAGCCTCGTCTCTGGCCACTTTGTCTTATCGTGTCTTTAATCGTTTTTGGGTGAAATTCACCATTCCGCACCACTGACAATCCCGATAGGTTAACCCTTTATTCAGTTACTCGCTATGCAAAAATTTCTCTCGTCTATATTTACGAAATATCGGGAAAAAAAAATTATTAATAAAAGAATATCCAAAGAGGAGCGGATAGTTTTTGCATAAATAATAATTTTTTTTCTATAAATTTCGTAAAACGAGTTATCAGTCATTAAAGAGTTAGAAAACAATTTTGTCCACCTATAATCAGCTCACAGTCGTGTCGTGAATAATGTTGGTTCCGTGCGAATTGTTTTACAGGTTTGACAACATTAATGGGCTAACGAAGTAGAAAATAAAAGGAACCTACAAAGATGAGTATGACGGCGTGCGACGTTCAGGGCTCTTTGAAGGAGGCTCTCTACGAGACGTTGAACGGAATTCTGTCGCCGCACAGAGACACACGTCAGGCTGCGGAGCAGAGGATACAAGCCTTGGAAGTTACCGATGACTTTGGAATTCATTTGACAGAATTTGTCGTCGATCCCAATGGCGCTTTGCCCATTCGTCAATTGGCATCCGTTCTGCTGAAGCAGTACGTCGAGACCCACTGGTGCTCGCACGCTGACAAATTTAGGCCGCCGGAACTCAAGCACCCAACCAAGGAAAGGATCAAGGAGCTGTTGCCTCTAGGACTCAGAGAATCCATCAGTAAAGTAATGAAATTTCAGCAGAATAAATTTTAACTGCCTGCAACATTAAGTAATATCATTATTTTCAAAATGATTTTTTTTATGTTAAAAAATTGTTATTGTCATAGGCTTTTACACCGTATAATTAATTTACTTTGTACAGGTGCGAGCGTCGGTAGCATACGCGATATCGGCGATAGCTCACTGGGACTGGCCCGAAAATTGGCCGGGGCTTTTCGATATATTGGTGAGCTGTCTCAGCGGCGACAGCGAATTCGCCGTTCACGGAGCGATGAGAGTCTTGACCGAATTTACTCGAGATCTTACAGACACGCAGCTTCCCAACGTAGGACCCGTGATACTTCAAGAAATGTACAGAATATTTCAAAGCGAGAACGTGAGAACTCCAGTTCATAGTTGAATGATACACATTTTAGAAAAAAATTAATTTTTATCTAAAGAAATGACTTACTTCTTGCAGCAATACTCGATAAGAACCCGTGGACGGGCGGTAGAAATCTTTTCAACGATCGCGACCCTCGTCGCTTCAACGGGAACTTATCAGAAAGGTTTCACCCAACAATATTTACAACCGGTTATACCCATGTTTACGGAGAAATTCGTCCAATGCTTACGAGTTCCTAACGGTCCGACGAGCGACAGCGGTCTCAAGACCGATATAATCAAAGCCATCAACTGTCTCGTAACTCATTTGCCGAAATACGTTACTAATTTTTTGACACAAATATTGCCTCCCATCTGGGACACGCTGATGCAGAGTGCTAAGGTTTATCAGGAGGAGACTGTGAACGGCGACGATGGAATTAACGAGAAAGAAGTCGACTCGGATGGTGAAAACAATTTTTGCATGACGAATATGTGAAATTTCTTTAAAAAATTCTTAATCTACCTTTAATTTTATCCTTTCAGGTGAAATAATCAATTTTAACAATTTGATTATCGCGACCTTCGAATTCATGCACTCCCTGATAGATCGTCGAGTAATCGATCACAAGAGATTTTCGAGCCTTCTGGATAATCTTCTCCAGGAAATTATGTACTATCTGATAATATTTATGCAAATAACCGCGGAGCAGATCGAACTTTGGACGAACAATCCGAGTCAGTTTGTGGAGGAGGATGATCAGGGTTTCGCTTACAACGTTCGGATATCGGCGCAAGAATTATTGAGCGTGAGTTACTGTTAAACCAGCGATGCTTTGCGGGGGCGTCGTGACGGATAGTTTTCGTTCGATGATCAAACATTTTCCGTCCCGCAGGCTCTTGTCGCGCATTCCGAGGTGACATCGGTAAATGCACTGTGCCAAGTTATTTCTCGGCACATTGAGGAAACGAGCAGACAACGAACCGTCGCGACCGCCGCCGGTGGAGCCGTCGATCAGAATTGGTGGAAAATTTACGAATCGTCGATTCTTGCTCTTTGCGTCGTCAGAGACGAAGTTATGCAGATGTCGCAAGCTGGATCTCTGCGTTTCGATCTCGTCGGATTTTTAGACAGCGTCGTCCTCACCACGCTCAATGACTCTGGTGAAATGTCGAAATTTTTATGTTATCGAAATTCATAAGTCGCTATGGATAAATTAATATAGGCTTTTACTAAAATTCTATTTCTTTTTTAGGTGCCCACTCGTTTCTTCTGGGCCGTTGTCTCTGCATCGGTGGCCGTTACGCGCGTCAACTACCGCCAGAGATGTGCTCGAGATTCCTCGAGGCCACGGTCCACGGTTTGCTGGAGAATCAGCCAGCCTGTATTCGCATAAGTGCGGTGAAAGCCGTATACTGGTTCTGCGAAGCTTCGATATCCGGAAATCCGGCAATAGAGAGTATAATGCGCAATCATTTGCCGGCTATATTCCAGGGAATATTTAGCCTGACCAGTCAACCGACCAGCGAAGTGCTCACTCTCGTTATGGAAACATTCGCCGTTCTAGTCACGGTTCGTCTTGCTTCTTTCGTTATTGTTCTAAATTTCTAATCCTTTGAGGCACAGCTAGAGATGTGCGCCGACTTGGTGACTGATTATTTTTTTTGTCTATTGACTGTCACGTGACCGTCAATTGACAACAGCGACGTTAACTCTAAAAACCTCCACGGTCCTAACTTCAAAATTTAGAAAGAACCAATCTCATTAATAAAAAAAAAGAAAATTAATTTTTTATTCATTTCATAATATTGTTTCATTGATGAATTAATTGATAAAAAAATTAAAATACGAATGATTACGACGTCAACGAGAACGAACAATTCCTTTGATATTAAATTGATAAAAAGCTGACCAAATTTGTGACAAAAAAAATTACGTTCCAATCCCAACTACATAGATATTTTTCGCTGTTTTGACCATATTTGTGATCCCGAACAAAAATGAAGAATGAAGACACAACAAATATTTTTTGGTATCAAAAAGACAGTCAATTGCGGTCATTTTTTGGCAAATTGAAATTGAAAAATTACCGTCACGGCACATCTCTAAGCACAGAAGTTTGTCTCAACCGTCCTAAACTAGTATATATTCCAGGTGTCTCCCTTATTGTCATACATGAATATTCGATTTTTCAACAGATCGAGAAAGCTTTCACAGCGAGCATCGAGAACAAGATTTGTCCATTCACGATAGCAGTCTTCCTCAAGTTTCACAGCGATCCGGAGATCCTTGCTTTGTGCCAAGATATATTCAAGGCTCTTACGGAAAATCCTCAATGTATCGGACCTCTACAAACTAGAATCGTGCCAACGTTGATCAGTATGATGGCCGTCAATCCGATGGACAAAACCAAAGACGGTACGACCCTCAATCATCGTTTATTTTCAAGCAATAACAATTATTCAATTGGGATTTCTTAATTTAATGGATTTCTTCTCCCATCTATTTCAACTATTTATTCAGAGGGTACTCGTGGCGCGGCTCTGGACGTGTTGCAAGTCCTGGTTCAATATTCCCCGAGACCAGTCAGTGCTGCGCTCGTGGAGAACGCCTTTCCCGCCGCTTGTCACTGCATTCTCAATTCCGAGGACAATGGAACTCTTCAGAACGGCGGCGAGGTGATTCGTATGTATCTGTCGGTCGCCGCGAGACAGGTCACCGATCACCGGGACAGTGATGGATGCACTGGTTTGCAATATATTCTTCAAATAGTTGCACAGCTTTTGAATCCAAGGGTAAGAATAAAAATAATCCCTATTCACATCGAATTATTTTGAGCGATTTTATATTAATATCGAGCTACTAAAAAAATGATAAAATTTCTAATTCGAAATTGCTTGATACCCAGTCGAGCGAATTCACGGCCACGTTCGTCGGTCGATTGGTGACGACGTTGATAAGAAAAGTCGGCAGTACACTGGGCGAACATCTGGATCTTCTGCTGAAAGCAGTTCTCAGCAAGATGCAACAAGTCGAGACGCTGACGGTTATGCAGAGTCTATTGATGGTGTACGCTCATCTGATAAATACGGAATTCGATGCCGTATTGAATTTTCTGTCCACCGTGCCGGGACCGACGGGCGAAAGTGCTCTCGCTTTTGTACTCGCTGAGTGGGTCGGCAGGCAGCACTTATTTTTCGGTGGTTACGACAGAAAAGTCACGACCGTCGCGTTGTCGAAAATATTGGAGCACGGAGTGACGAACGATGATTCAAGGTTGAACGAAATTACCGTCAAAGGCGAGGAAATTTTTACAGGTAATCGTTCGACAGCATCCTCCAATCGTCAACAACTTCGGACAGCTGATATAATGCTTGATTCGTGCAATTTATGGTTGAATTTTTTTTTTTTTTTAAGAAAACGAGCCTGGTGTCAGGACGAGAAGCAAAGCCGCGACGCAGCCTTATCAATGGACGACTATTCCCGTTCTCGTAAAAATCTTGAAACTAATTATTAACGAACTCTCAAATGACATCGAGGCTGTTGACGCGAATGAATGCAGCGAGGTTCGTATACATAGCTGTCGAGCTTGAAAATGTAAAAAAAAAATGTTTGTGGAGAAACTAAACACAGTTTTTTTTTTCTTTTTAATTCAGCACTCCGAAGACGACGACAATGAAGAGGACGACGATCCAATAATACATCCGGGCGACGGTGCGGATTTATTGCGTAAGTTTGCCCAAGCTGCGAATCTATTAATTTCATTCCAATTTAATTTTCGAATGTGTATTTTTTCCATCTAGGGATCACTGACGAGGACGAAGAAAAGGAGGAGGATCCCGATCTACTTCAAGATTCGATTTATCATCTAAACTTAAATCAGTACCTGCGCGATTTTCTAACAAACTTCTCGTCTCATCACTGCTTTCCCGCGTTTGTGCGGCATCTCAACGCGCATGAGTGCAAGATACTCACGAGTTTGAATATAAATGCGACGTACGCGTGAGAAGTTTGAAAGACAAAATAAAAATAAAAACAAAAGAACAGATTAAAACTATAGATTAAGACTTGTAATTTTTCATAATAAAGCAATCTATTGTTTATGATTTTTTCGTTGATCGATACAATTGTCATACCTATTCGAGCATCGCGGAGCTACGTAGTACAGGAAACATATTAGGAACCATATTAGACAACCAACCAATATTGACTTTATCTTTGTTTTGTTTTCATTTTTATAGAGGAAGCAACACTTCGAGACACTGATCTAACGATAGTTGTTTTCTGTGTATTTATGCCATTTCGCAGAGACGTTTATTATACATATCTACAAGCCTAAGCCTAGTATATTTGTCATTTATATACTCTTACAATATTTATCTTCGTGTAAAACATCCTAATGCTAAAATTTATTTTCATCGTCATATACGTTATATATATATACTAGTATGTACAAAAATCGAGGATTTCGGAGATCGTAACGTGACCAGTGCTTTTTCTCGTTATTCGAAGGAAATCTGTGCTGGTTGACTGCGATATTTTTTTTTTGTTTCGTTTAGTTTTGATGTTTTTCTTTGCATGTTCTACCGTGAGAAAGAAGGAAGACGGCGGTATAACCGAAGGAAAACTGACTTTCCCGCGTTTTACGTGCCGATTCAGCCGATTATTCGCGCATAAGCATAGTTATTTTTTACTTTTTTATTTTCGAGTCGTTTAGACGGTAGTGACGGAAAGAAGGCCCATGAGCTTTCCACCGGATCCAGGCACACCACCGGTACCACCGCCGACTCTGTTCCCGTGTACCAGCATCTCTTGAACAGTCGTAAAGTCGTCAAGGGCACCCTTCTTTCTCGCCATCTTCTTGTGACTGAGTTCTACGATGTTGAGAGACTTTTTCGCAATTTTATCCTCAGTGTGCTCGGATATCAGAGGATCGTTGTTGCTCTGTTGCAGTTGAATCTGCTGCTGGAGTATCATCTCCTGTTGACGCTGCTTTCTTTCTCTCGCACGCTCGAGTTGTCGCTTGCGTTCTTCTTTGGTCCAGTACCGTCCAACCTGCAGTGCCAGAAAACGAAATTCATTTTTACAGGTCAAATTGTTGCTTTGCTTCCTCATACAGGAAGCTATGTTTTTGTAATAAAAATAAAATTAAAATTGGGAATTTTAATGACGGAGTACTTAAAATAGTTTAAAACGTTGAGAAATGCGATTTTTAGCTGGCGAGTTGAAATTTGGCACACAAGTAGAGTTGTGACGTCTCTTCGCTCGGTGCAATTTTCATGAAGATAAGCCCGGTTCGAGATTCTACACGATTTTGGAATTTTTCAAAAAAGGGTGCGGTAGCTCTAACTTGGATAAATTTTCAGCTATCATTCTAAAATTGCATACAAATATATTACTATGATAGAAGACTATATAGTACTATGAAAATGGATCTAAACGTTTAGATTTTATAAGATTTTGAAATTTTAGAATTTTGCGAAAAATTTGTTTTTTTACATTCGTCACGAGTTTCTGAATGAAACATGACGAAAAATTAAATGAGGGTGTAAAATACCCTCAAAACAACGAATTATGCCAATTTCAGTTAGCGATTTGCTAACTGAATAAATTTAGCGGTAACTATTGACAGTTTCAATTTTATGAGGTGTAGACATTTTTTAAAGATTACCAAAAAGGAGAAAAGTAATGTGCATATGGCTTCCTCGTTTATTACAATTTTGCACCTAACTTCCTTTACAATGAAGCCAAAAATCGATCAGCGATCATTCTTATAGAGAAAGTTGAGGAAGCCATGTGCAAATTACTTTTCAGCATTATTCTTTGAGCTTTTGACGGTATTTTCCCCACCATTCTCATATTTTTTATTTAATTTTCAAGCGACATTCCGAATCGGCAGAAATGTCATAAATGGTTCATAAAATAATAATAGTTATTCAATGTACGTGTCCGAAAAAAATCAGGATCACATCATCTTCCTGCAGAAAACAGATACATCACATCATACCTTCATCTCGGACATGGTATCATCTTCCGTGGTATGCCCGGCGCGCTCCTCGGATATCTTCATAGCTCGATTTCTGAGCACGCGGCTTCTTACGGGCCTTCTCGCGATGTATCTCGTGCCATCCGGTCGTCTCTTGACTTTCCACTCCATCTGCACGTCCCCCTTGTCCTCCGGTGGATTCCACGAGTTCGTCGTAGCGCAGACTTGCTGACTACCGATAAATTGATACTGCGTCAAATTCGGAGCTTGAAAATTTCCATGGGACTTGGATTTTCTCGTGCCTCCGGTCTCTCTCGTCGTGAAGTTTTTACGATTCAACGCTTGCTTGAACAATTGCTGTTGGAGCATCATTGTTTGCTGAAGATTCGCTACGTTCGTGTACATCGTGTCAGCTGGCAAGGTCGTGCTGCCGCTGACGTTCGTCGTATTGTCTCTCTCGCGATGCTGATGATGGGACGATGTCTTCTTCGACGTTTGACTCTTGCCCGTTTGTTTCGCTGTCGGTGTCACCGGCATTGGGCAGGAACATCCAATTTTTTGGGACACCGTCGGCGCGATCGTCGGCGGACAAAGTACCAACGTACTCTTGTGATGATCTTTCTCAACTTGATGAAGCTCCAGTGTCAGTGGATTACTGTGACAAGATTCGCCGGTATTGTAAGCGCTCGAGCTGTCCTTTTCCTCGCCTGAACTGTTGCTCTTCGACGAAGAGTTCCACGGTTTGGTGGGATTGGTCTGTTCGTTCTGCTTCTGTATCCGCTCGCGATTCACTCGAATCCAGTGCTGATGGTGCTCGTAAGGAGACGAGTAAATCGGCTCGTTGTCGGATTCCGGGATAGTTTCATAAATATGCTCGGTATCGCTCCAAACGTGACTCGAGTAAGCCTCGACGAGCTTCACTGCGGTATTGGCCGACGATCCTATTATCGGTTGGGCTCGAAGACCAATGCTCTCGACTCGCTTTGTACATTCCTTGAGGGCTTCTTGAAGCCACTGCTTGCGATCCTCGCTCTGGTGAGCCGGCGATGTAACGGATTTGCCGGATTTTTGGGAATTCTGAGAGGAAGTTGTAGACGAAGAGTTCGGCGGAAGAGCGGCTGGTGTAGTGGTGGATTGTTGAGCCGTGTGAGACGGCACGGGTGGAGCTGAACGAAGAGTTGAGGAATTTACTTCGTTATCCTTGTTGTTGGACTCTTGCTGCTGCTGTTGCTGCTGTTGAGGCTGCTGAGGCTGTTGCAGCTGTTGCTGACGTATCAGCTGCTCTATCATACTGTTCTGGTAGGCTGGAATGTTGTCCGGGGAGACTGGTGGAGAGCCCTGAAAAAAAATGTTAACGATATGCTAATTAGTTATTAACTAGCGATAGGGTGTTTGTCACTCAAAGTCACTCAAAGTTTGTCCCTCAAAGTTTTTTGTTCTTTGTTTTCCTAGCATACAAATGCCCATCCCATACGCTACAATTTTAGCACTTTAGTTTTATAGCATATGGAATGGAATTCGACGTGTATATGTGTGTACAACGCTATGGTTTTAGGACTGCAGCATTGGATGCCGTATTTCAGGTATGACGTCACTTGCGATCGAAAAATGACATTTTTAAACCGGAAGTAACATATTTCAGGGTTGACGTAATTTTCATCGGAAAATAACATTTTCAAACAGGAAGAGAAGTATTTCGGGCTGGAAATAAGATCTTAGAATAATCAGGGGCTGGCGGGGAGGCCTAGGAGAACGCCTAGATTCTTTAAAAAATGGGGCAAAAAAAAGTAACAACTTTCCAAAATATATATATTATATGGGATGGGGTAGAATTACATTAATTCCATGCATGTCTTTAGTTGACAAAATTCGACATTTACCACCGTCAATTGCCATCCTTCGTTAATTGCATTCCTAGCTATTGCGTATTCCTATTATTCCATATGTCAAATTCCATTCGATATGCCACGAAAACCGAGCTGCCCAAATTATAGAATGTGAAATGGAATTACATTAATTCCGCGCACATGTCTGAAATGCATGACTCTCAAAATCGAGCGGTGAAACTATGGTCATGGATCACCCCGTGAATTTATTATTGTGTAGAATTATTACCCTTATTTGTTGATGGAGGAAAGGAATAAATTATTTACCGACGAAATGCAGTTGAACATTCTTTAATACAATTATTAGATGAATCTCGATCTGTTGTTTTTTCGATTATATTCTTTATAATTGAGAAAAACAAATCAATTATAATCATCTCGATTGCTGCAGTTTGAAATTTGCACCTTACTTTCGTATTCTTCTCCACGATATCAATAATCAAAATTTCATTCCTAGCCTTTTTTTAACATATATCTTTTTGTAAGGTTTTCAACCAAATTATCTCAATTACCTGAATGTATATGCGTCTGTCATCGTACTCGTCATCCTGAAAAGAAGAAAAAAAGAAAATAACGATGAGTTTTGAGTGAAAAGCTTTCATGTTCAAAGTACACTTTTTTTTGTCTCTTTAATGCGTACCTGGTACAGACCATGACTGACGAGTATGGTAACCGCGTTCTTCGTCTCTGCAAAGAGATTTTCCGTCTGTTCTTTGTTCGCCACATCCTTGCCATTCACCTGTAACGAGAGTATTCACGCAACGTTATAGTATACGATACGACGGTGTACTACGATGGAAGGTATATTCAATAAAAATTAATGATTTGAGAAAAAGAAGGGGGAAACTTTCGACTCTACCGTGTTTGAATGTCGTACGAGGGTCGTACTGGAATATATAGCAGTTGAACATTTTTTTACTTTACACATATGTATATTCCTTTCATGAAAATGAGCCGTCGAGACTCGGTGTGGGGTTGCAAGACAAACCCGATCGAGTGTGGGCGAGGATGCGGGACGGCAAAGGCAAAAGGAATCGGAGTAACGAGGGTCGGGCTCTTCCCGATTCATTGAAGAAGCGTGTGAAGAGCCCGTGATCCTCTCGCCTGGAGCCCAGATGACGATCTTCGAGGGCTTTCAATTGTTCAGATACCAAATGATTAACGATCAGCTTGACTCCGGAAAAAAGAAAATACAACAACAACAAAAAGACATTGAGCGCACAGAGTACGAAAATAAAAAAATTATTTATACAATTTTTCAACGGGGGAGGTCGGGTCAAAACGGACCAGTGTCCTCCATTTGAGCCGAGACGTCTTTAGCAATTCTTAATCCTAGTCCTGAGCCAGGCTGAACCTAATCCTGACCAAAAATACAATTTTGATCAATAATCAAAATTGTATTTTTTTTTTCATTCAAATTTTTATCAATATATAATCAACCATTTTTCTGAATTTTGAACTTATTCTAGCATCCCTCGCCGATCGAGGATCTCTCGGAGGAAAATGTGTCCTCCGTTCGAGACAAGACATCTTTACCGATTCTTCATCCCAGCCCCGACCCGATAAATTATCAAGATTGTATTTTTTTTTATTCCAATTTTTATCAAGGAATGATCAACGATTCTCCGCAATTTTGAATTTATTCTAGCATCCCTCGCTGGTCGAGGATTTCTCGGAGGAAAATGTGTCCTCCATTCGATATAAGACGTCTTTACCGATTCTTCATCTCTGCCCCGACCCGATAAATGATCAAGATTGTATTTTTTTTTATTCACATTTTGATCAAGGAATGATCAACAATTTTTTCGCAATTTTGATCTTATTCTAGCATCCCTCGCCGTTCGACAATTTCTCGGAGGAAAGTGTGCAGCACCACAGTGGACGGATGAGGCATATGTGACAGCCGCGCTATAATTACAAGGTACAACGAGATTCCATCGTATGTCGACAGGAAAGGAGGGTCGGACGATAGTTAACGGGAATTCGAATAGAGATCCTTTGAGGCCGTTGGCAGAGTTAGCTGTAGAGCTTATGGCGGTTAATGCCTTACACACGACGGTAATGGTAGGGAATAGGAGCGGGGGGTGTTCAGGGTGCGAGAGGGTTGATGAGAACAGACCAGACGAGGCGGAGGCGGCAGATTCGCCGCCTGGGCATTACCCTCTAACCAGTTTCTCCTCTTCTCGCTCAGCTCGCCATCCACCACTTTGCGCGAGTAATGATAATCTGCCTAACGGGATTAGTACTCGAGAAAGCGAGTGAGAGACACACTGCGGGCTACGGAGAGCGAGGCGGAAACCCTCCCCGAGTTACCGAGCGCCTTCGTGCAGAGTCTCGAGATCGAAGGGCGAGCACGTTTCGGTTCTGCATAATATCACCGGCAAATACTGATTGATAATCCGAGCGGTAAATCCGCCGGCGATAAATTACTCGAATATCAAGCTTGTAATAGTCTGCAACAGAATCGTACGGATTAACCCGGTATCGATGGTGGTTAACATTCCGCAGAAGCCCTTGTCTCAGTGTACACTGAGAGAAGGGTTTCATAGAAATTACTATAAATCTGGTGAAGACCGACGGAACTTTCAGGTACATGGAAACTATAGCGACATCCTGGCCAACATTCGTATTAAGCGTAACATATTCTGCTAGAAAATATGGTAATTTGTGCTATCGATCATATTAGCCGAAACGCCCGTAGTTTTTGTTAGAAGAAAAACTATAAATTCTTCTTACTAGTAGAAAGTATAGTAATCGATGGCGTCGCGATTGCGAAACGTTTTTTGTTGAGGCCTGCTTATGCAAAGAAAAAAATCATGAACGTATTAATCATTATATAATATTATATCATAGGACAAAAATATAGACGTTGACAAAAAATAAAATCCAATATGGAGATTTCGTAAAATGTGTACTAAAGTAAAGTATATTTCGGTATAACGTTTGTACTTTATACCGGCACATTCTGTCGATGAATCTTTTTTATTGTATATTAATATTTTTACTGTGTGTTAATTGTATTTCGTTTTACCCATGCTAAAATTGAATAGCTACGTTTGTAAAAGCAGTCATATACGCAATATTTTGCCAGCCCGCCTTCTGGAAAAAATTACCATATGGGTTGGGTAAAAATTGCTGTGGCCCCTGTGAAAATTTCACATATTGCTAGTAGTGTCGCTGGTGTACCATGTCGCCCGGTTGAAATTTGCCACATGAATTTGTAGTTTTTATGGAGATCCTTCTCTCAGTGTATATGCTCAAATTCTAATCGAGATAAAGAAGTAATTTTTTTTTTTGTCCATTTCGATCATACCACTTTCATGTTCCACTAAATGTTACCGCTAAAATGTTCCTGCAACTTTGTTTGTTATCGTTACACGTCCGGTCTGCAGATGAATAGGCACGACGAACAATTGATGGCCCACTCGATATAGAGTGTGGGAAGCCTCGCATAGCCATTAACCACAGGAATCTCGTGAGTGTTCACAATATTAGATAGTTGGATAGGGGGCAAACGGTATTCGTGGAATTTGCCAAATTACCTGTAATATTTGATCGCCCTCCCGCAAACGTCCGTCCCTCGCTGCCAGGCTCTCGGGAATTATTTCCGAAATATATACCTCCGTGTCTGCGTCCTCGCTGCCCGAGCCCGAGCTGTAACACACGGTCAGTCCGAGCTTCTCGGCGCTTCCGGTCTTTCGCAACACGACTTCCTGAAAATTGCATGAGTTCATCAAGAAACAAGTTATATCATAAATTTCGGGACAGCAGTATTGAAACAACGTCTTTTTTCCGTACTATATTCTATAACAATATATTGTGCAACAAGGGCCGAAAGTTGGCGATTGCGACGAGTGTGAGGTTTGCTGCCCGAGCCAAGCGAGGGCGGCAATCACACGAGTCGTACTTTTTGCAACGAGTGCATGAATGGTGGTGCTTTGAATGGTAATTTTGCGGGACGAACAGTCAAACGTGAGGTTACAACTTTTCCTCCCTAGGGACGAAAGTGAAATCCCAAGCGACGAAAGTGAATCAATCGCGAACTGCGCATGCGCGACGTACCTTTTCATACTGCTTTGAAATTAGCCACTTTCGGTCCGCAAAACTGCCATGAAAAGCACCGATCTTCATGCACGTGTTACAAACTAATATATTATGTCACAAGGGAGGAAAGTGCGTCTATTCGCCGAGTGTGAAGTTTGAATTCACACGAGGTGAAAATGCACTTCCGCCCTTGTGGCATACGATATTCTTTTCCGATTTCGTTGAAATGACCACATTTCTTGCGTCGCAAAATCGTCATCTTCGCCAATGACCGTTACTCCCCCGGGAGTAATAGAGCGTCCAGCGGGAGTAATGAGCCCTATTACTCCCTAGGGAGTAATGAAATTGTACCGCGCATGCGCACATGTTAATAATGATCATCGGTCAATAATAGCTTATTTTCCACCCGTATTGCACGCAAGGAATGTGGTTATTTTAGCGCAGTCGGGAAAAAAGTTATTTTCAAGTCGCTAATTTAAGTATGCAACTAGGCGTTTTTTTTCTGTTAAAGTGGAAAGTTATCAAAATCAATTACTTCGATTACAACGCGCTTAATCGTTTGCTCTCTCACCTCAATATCGATGTCGTTAGGAAAATCCTCGAAGCTGTCGTTGGTCCTTTCCTCGGGATTAAGGGCGACCGGAAGTAGTTCGTCCTCGTCGATGAGTCCCGCCCAGTCGGTTTGCACCCCGGTCGAGACGAACGGAAATGTTGAGTTTGCGGTAACGGAATTTCTCGTACAGTTGAAATCCTCGTTCATCGTATTAAAACCAGACGTTTCGTCGTTCGTGATCGCATCGACGCTCGGTGTTTCGCCGTTTCCCGTACGTCTCACGAAGTCCTCCGCGCTCTTCTCGTTCTCGTTTCTCGTCGGACCGTTGTTCTGTACAGGCGCGATCGTTTGGCCCGGCTGTCGACGCAGTACCTCGACTATTATGGGCTCCTGGGCCGATTGGAAACAACGCACGGCATCCTCGTGACTTGAATTCGAGACATCCTGGCCGTTTACCTGAATCAAGAAAAATATTTAATTAAATATTAAATTTTCTGTAATAATAATAATAATAACAAATAATTATAATAATAAATTGAGATGTTCACATAACTTCATCTTCCAATCTACTTTTGTGTACAAAGCATGCACGAGAAATCAGTTTCAGTGATAATCTGGCTTCCTCATCGAGGAAGCTTTCTCTGCAAAAGAAAATAATCGCGTTTAGATTTTTCAATTTTTTTATTTTACTCTTAGCCCAATAATTGATACGGAAACTCACGTTAGATAGAAAATACAAATTTTTCGGAGAATTCAAAAAATTCAAAATCTCATAAAATATAAACGTTTCAATCAACCCTCGTCAAATTAAATAGCGATCATCGGTCGATCCCCTTCCCTTCGAGTCCCTTTGCGCACAGACGGTTATTAGCATCGTTGAAAATTACGTAAAATTTTAATGACTGAAAGCATTTTGCTCAAAGTTTAATCAAACATTCAGGATTTACCCCTCTACCTACGTTAGAAATTTCAGATTGATAGCTCAAGCCGTTCTCAAATTATAAGTAAAGTTTAAATTTTTTGGGTCTGAGACATACACACACATCCAGACATTTTTTCTAAATATGATTTTTCGATGTTTTGGAATATTCTGAAAACACTTACATTAAAATCTCGATTTTTTTTTTTTCACGTAAACAAAGCTTTTTCTACGAGAATGCAATATTAATGATAATAATAATAACAACAATAATGACAATAATGAAAGAAACGCGCCACTGTTCCTTGATCTCTCTAAAAACCCTGATAGACCTATCAATTGAAAAACGTTTTTTCTCAATTTTTTCCCTATAAATCGGTAGTATTAGTTTAGTGGCACGAGATATACTATACAGTGATAGGTATTATGTATCGCTATATGAGCACGTCCCTGTCGGATTCCCATCAGATACGTGTACGGTGTACTGACGGTACAGCAAGGTATATATATACACACAATATATCTATCTACCGACACCAGAGCTCTATATATCGACGAAACGATCCTGGAGAGTGAACGCACCCTGGGGGTACACCCCGAGTGACGCGTTCCCCAACAGCTCGAGGGGTGGCTACGAAATCTCGATATCGAATTACCCTGGCGGTATATATTGCGATTGCGTTACACTCCCGTTAATTGCGGTGAGATTGACGAGACGCCGAGCGTTGCTGCTGATTCTCTCTCTCCCCCGAGAGTGGAAAAGCATTGCCCGCTCGAGCAGCGGAAACAATAGGGAAACGCGCCGTGGAGAGACAGGGACCGAAATATATTGAGAAGGGGTTGTATTTCACGAACGAGCTGTAGACCGAAGCATTTTGCACCCCCGATGAAACGGGACGCATCATGCCCATGTCCGTACCGCGCTCCGTATATATCGCACCGACACGAGGCGGTTAACGAATACACATAGAAGCGATGTAGCGCGAAGGGATAATGAACACAGTTGAACACACATCGGTGCTGAGTGGAAGAACGAGTGACTTGTCGGCTGTTTGACCTACGGAGATTCGAGAGCTCTGATTTCGTCACGACTTGCTCGAATTACGAGCCACCGGATTGTGCGGTACCTGAGTGGCTCGGGGACACGTGTGTTTGCTTTGGGTGTATCGAGTTTATCTGTTGGGGCAGATACGAAGCGTGAGGATTCGTGTAGGCCTTTTTTCTGCATATGCGGGCTCAGCTGTCGCATTGAACTCTAGGAGCCACATCATTTTGCCGAATTGTCGTATGACCGAAAGTCATGGGTCCGAACGCACTTCATCCGAATAGTCAAACTTCCGAAACTTACACCCAGAAAAATAATTTATTTGACGACCACCGTTTATTTGAATAAAATAAATATTTATTTGAATAAAATAAATATTTATTTGAATAAAATAAATATTTATTTGAATAAAATAAATATTTATTTGAATAAAATAAATATTTATTTGCTTTAAATAAATATTTGACTGAAGCCAAGTAAACGGTGGCCGTCAAATAAATTATTTTTCTGGGTGTAATTTTTCCGAATTGTCAACCTGCCGAATCGTTATTTTTCCGAATTTTCAAATTTTCGAAACTTGGTTATTCTGAATCTTCACTTCAGCGAACGTTACTCTTCCTAAATAGTAATTGGACGAACGTTATTCCTTCGGATCGTCATTTAACCGAACGCCATTTTTAACAAAATCATTAAACTTCCAAACATCAAGTCGCCGAATCGTTATTCGTCCGAATCGTCATTCGTTCGGATAGCGAATCAACCGAATCACGAAACTAAATAATACAACTAGTGTAGTCTAGTTTAGACTAGTCTAGTGAATATGAAACCCAGAGATTCAGTACGAATCGATTCGGATAAATACTCTTCGGACGAACGACGATTCGGCGACTTGACGTTTGAAATTTTGACGATTCGGAGAAATGAAGTGCGGCGAAGTTAGAATTAGGACAAATAACGTTCGGTCAAATGACGATTCGAAAGCATAGCGTTCGGCTAAATACTATTTCCGAAGAGTAACGTTCGCTGAAATGAAGATTCGGAATAATACAGTTTCGGAAATTTGACGATTTGGAAAAATGAAAATTCGGCAGTTTACGATTCAGAAAAATAAAGTTTCGGAAGTTTGACTGTTCGGATGAAATGCGTTCGGACCCATGATTTTCGGCCATAAAACGATTCGGCAGATTGTAGTCTCGGCACCGGAACGTTTTAGGCGTTGGTACCGATGGACGGTAATGGGGTGTATCTGTTCTTCTAATGACGTTCGAAGGATTGCAAATTCCCTGTGACGTCGCTTCCGCATTCAGAAAAATAATTTATTTGATAGCCACCGTTTATTTGGTTTGCGTAAAATATTTATTTGATTTAAATAAATATTTATTTCATTTAAGTAACTATTAAGTAACTATTTATTTGATTTAAATAAATATTTATTTAAATCAAATAAATATTTTACTTAACCCAAATAAACGGTGGCCGTCAAATAAATTTGTTTTCTGGGTGCGGTTTGAAAGTCTCAACCTTTTACCGAAAGCGACGTCGCAGAGGACAGGTTGAAGATTTACTGTACGACATCACTTCCGGTCTGAGAAACTCAATTTTTCACCAGAAGTGCCGAAACAAAAGGAAAAGGAAATTTCAAAGGTTTTGCTATAGGGATTTCAAGGTCGTTCATGTGTTTTCTTTCCGGGTAGATATTCTTGGAGTCCCGACTATTCTCGATAGAGTGCAAATTGTGAACTGTGAACTACGTGTTTGCGTGGCTCGCAGAGCTGTCGAAGCGATATAATACATCTCTGCGGAGTTACATCTATCGCGGCTCTAGGATTCTCGGCGTGGCTGCAGCGGTTTTGGTGTCACGTGTTCCATGGATTATAGAGAGCAACGTTCTAAACTTTCGTCCTTTCTCATCTCCAGTTTCGAGATGCCGAGAAGAACCTTTTTCTTCGACGTTGTGTGCACTACGTTTACTATGTTGTGCCCATCCTTACGTTTTCGATACATATATATATAAGTGTATAGTATACTTTTGGCACTGCTGCTGCCACACCGTTAGTCCGGTTGCACGCTAGCCCGCTCACGAGAGCTTTAGCGACTGATTTACGAGGAAATAAATCATCCTCCCTACCCTACTTCCCCTCGCTTTCATCTCCCTCGCTTCGTCCTCGTCGGCATCGTGATTTCCGGTTTCAGTAA
Source organism: Ichneumon xanthorius (assembly GCA_917499995.1). Lineage (NCBI taxonomy): Eukaryota > Metazoa > Arthropoda > Insecta > Hymenoptera > Ichneumonidae > Ichneumon > Ichneumon xanthorius. The sequence goes on along the minus strand of OU824200.1, from coordinate 15,526,010 downwards.
TTTTCTATCTCACTTCTCTACCCGACAGCCAGTTGGAGATAAAATAAAAATGATAAAAAAAAAGAAACGTTTCGAGCCAAACCTACGCCGGGGACTGCGCGCGGCAAGTATTCGAGTACGTGGTGGGTGCAGAATTGGTAGCACATTCAACCGGACACACGAGGTTCATTTAATTTTATCTTCCACGGAGACGTGAATTCGTTTTTTAATTTAATCTTTTTCTATTTTTTTTCATGTCCGAGGTATATTACGGAGGGACGTCGCTAACGAAGCGCGTATTGTTCGTTTCGTATTTAAAATTTTACGGTGTCTCTTCATACGCGTTATTGATGAGTGACAACTGTACGAAGCACTTCACACCGATCGTCCAACCGATTCCTCATCGTGCAAATTTTTATTTATTTTTTCGCAATTTCTAAATAAAAGAAAAAGCTCAAAATTTAACGAAAAAAGAGAATTATTTTTTTGTCTCCACGGACAAACTTTCCGTTACAGCTTTTAATGAACTTTTTCTTCTATAATCTTTCATCATCGAAAATCTGTCTAAACACTTCCACGTACAAACTATCGAGAACTAATAACGCGGTGGAGAAGCGGACGTCTATCAATCGCCGGCGCTAATGATAATCTCTCGAGTTTTCCGCCCTTGAGTAGCAGCGAGGGTGGAAGAGACGGAAAGTGGGGCGGTGGAGAGACTCGAGGCAAAGTTTGGTCGGATCTTACGGTGGCAATGGTCCTTGATCGACGTGAAGAACGAAGCAGACATTCGCGAGGGCCAGGAGAAGAGACGGATGGAGAGAGGAGGGACACAAGGGCGAGTATGAGAGGGAAACGAATCAGGAGGTAAACGAAGAGATGGGGAACGCGAGCGGTGAGCGGAAACTGGAAAGAGAAGACGAAGAAGGGGAGGAAGGGGAAACTCGCGGGATTCGTCAACATCGTAAAAGCATCCCCTACGGTGGAGGGAGGAGACCCGTGGCCGGGTCTTTATCTACACTCGTGTCGCGAACGTTCCGACCAACTTTGCTCACATACATGTACATATATGTACATGTATTGTATGTATATGCACATACAATGCAAATATATACATATGGGGCATTTCATGGTAAATCACAGAGACTGAAACCGGAGCGACTTCAAATGAGCTGCAATTTCTTTCTATTGTTGATTTCACTAAAAAAAGAATCTGTGCTTTTTCTCAGATTTTTTTTTTTCATTCGGACTTTGGAAAAACACATGTTTAAAAAATTCCAATTCCCACAAAAAATTATAAATAACAATAAAATAATAAAATTGAAATAAATATTTTTAACGTAAGGCCGGCCATGCTGTTTTTTATTTTTCTATTTAACATTTTTTTTTTAATGTTGGTCGGGCGTTTAACTCGACTCCATTAATCATCAGAAATTAGCTAGTTAGTAAGTTAATTAAGTAAAGATAAAGTGTACATCGAAATTTTGTTTGTGCTGTGACGTTATTATTTCTCCATCATCGGTCTAGGCTTAAAATTTCTGGTTTTCAACGAACAATTTTCGTGATTTTCTTCGGCAAAATTGGAGAGGTTATACTTAGTGAAACTTTATATTTTTTATTTAAAACTTGATAAAAGCACTTTTTATGACTAATGATAATCTTCTAAGTATTTTTATATTAAACTACGTTTCACGACAAAAAAATGATATGGCCATGTTTGTTAGTATTTTTTTGTGGGAATTAGCACTTTTTAAACATTTAATTTTTTCAAACCTAAGTCCGAATAAAAATAAAAATCTGAAAAAAATCACAGATCCTTTTTTAAGTGAAAACAACAATAGAAAAAAATTGCAGCTCATTTGCAGTCGCTCCGGTTTGAGTTCGTGTGATTTACTGTGGAATGCCCCATATATAAATACATATATACATAGAGTCTTGCAGAGCTTACGAGGTACAATGACCGGCGGGCGACACCGAGGAGCTTCTTCATTTCCGCCCACGTGCCGGTGTCTAAATGTCTAGAGCTCTTTTGCACTCTCCACGTTCATCAAGCCTTTGTAGGAGCCGACCGATCGGATCGACGTGAAGGCGACGAGTTTCCGGCGTGGCATCGATGAAACTTGTTTCCGGCCTCCGCTATACTTACAGGTATCCCCTTTCTGGCGAACCCATTTACGCCAAGCGGTAGCCTTGGGAAACTACGAAAAGTATGACTGCTCTTCCAATACTTCCCCCGACAGCCATTAATACAACGGTCGAGAGGATGATCGATTTCGTCATGGGTACCGAAATTCTGGGGATTCGGTTTCGATAATGGAAAAATGTGTCGAGGACCATCTTTTTCCGTGGTTTCGTGTTATACTAGCGGAAATTTAGCCAAACTGCTGTTACCAGCGAAAAGAGTGGTGAAATGGACTGTTTTAACAAATTTTTAGCGGGTCATAAAAAAGGCTTATCTCCAATGGTGGACACGCTCCCGTTTTGCCCCGTGTCGTACGCGAGGTCAACAAATATAATTTAAAAGGTATTTGGGATCGTTGGGAAAATTGAGAGTGAAACTCAAGTTTGTCATACAAGCTAAATAACAAGTTTATTCAAAGAAATATAGTGAATTTGTTCGTTTTCGATGTTTCGTGTTACAATTGTCGAATTCTTTAAACATGAGCCTAACTCTGAGAACAACCTCTCTGTTCTCTAGTCTAGTTCAGACTGTCAATTTTCCGATCACGATCCGCGAGGTGCAAATTGATACGTCTGCAATTTTGTTTTACTTCCTATATTTCGACATCGAGAATTGGCCATTGTCCGATTCTCGCTTCACAATATCGGTCTGTGCAATATACTCGGCAAATTCCCACACACAGAAAAAAAAATTATTTGTCGGCCACCGTTTATCTGGTTTAAGTAAATATTTATTTGATTAAGTAAATAGTTACTTAAATGAAATAAATATTTATTTAAATCAAAAGAATATTGTAGTTAAACCAAATAAACGGTAGCCGTCAAATAAATTATTTTTCAGAGTGTACACGGGTCGGCTTCGTGTCTCGGTGGATTTGCTTGATGAATTTATTCTATTCAATTAATGTAAAATAATTCGGAGTACAACACCCGCCATCTGGTGACGAAATGCGAATCGTAGTCGCGACTTGCAAAGGAAACTATCCAAACGTCAAATACATAACATACCACATTCCGCTGAGAAGGGGGTAAAGTTAAAATCTCGCAGTTTCGTATTAGCCTCAAGCTTGTTAACTCGGCTGTGTATAAAGTGTAATATATTGTACGCTGTACTGCATGCAGATGTGTACCTAACGATGCTCGAAAATTTACGGTCGAAGTAAATTGCAACGGGGACACCCATTTGCTCGCTGACGATTGGACACGTTACCGCTAGATGCGTTCGCGTATTGTATATACGTATATACGCACTCGGGAACGAATAGTTACTTTAAATGTGAACAAAACGAGTGAGAATAAAGTTTTCTGGCTCGCGGCCCGAATCGCACGGTCATTCCTTGACGAGGGAAACCGTCTCGATGTAATATACAACCGGCGTGCCGCGGAAGGTTCGTGGATTTCCTTTTCTTGGACGGCGCGCTGGCTGTGTTGAATGCGACGAGGGCTTAAATCGTCCAGATGGGGCAAAATGGGGCAGACAAATTTTCAGATAAATGTATTAAAACACTTGCAATTTTTTTGGTCGTGGTCCATTTTACCCCGTTCGCGGCTATACCAGCTCCAGCTTTGGGCCAGTAGTATATAGTCGTTAGAGCGTCGATAGTAACGGTGCATCGTTATCTCCCCGTCGTACGGCAGCTGTGTTCCATCGGGCACTAAAGATAAAGGCTATCTGAAAAAAAAGCTTTCCGCGAGGTAGCCGATAGTGTCGACGCTAAATAGAAAATACCGTGTCGTTCGTAGATACTGAAATAGGTGCGGTATACCAGCCCCTTGCTCGTTTGCCACGGTCGCCGCTCGAAAACCAGAAACAATTGTCGATTGGTGTAATCTCGGAGAGATCTTGTCGCATGAATAACGCGATGGCTCAAAAACGTCGACACTATTTTCCCACTGTTGATCCTATCACGCAAAAGTACACTGAGAGAAGGATCTAGTAAAAACTACCGATCATCTAACAAACATTACCATAGCACATAGTACTAGGGAACTAGGGCTATGGTAATTTCTATGAGAGTAATTTCTAAGAACTAGGACTTGCTGCCACCTATGGCAGAAAGTCTGAGATTTTCCAAGAATTTTTACCATAATATCTAAAAAAAAATCTTATAAATCCGGTACTTCCCACCATAGGCTAATGCCCTACTCCTATGTGCTATGGTAATATTTCTCAAGCGATATAGTCATTTTTACTAAATCCTTCTCTCAGTGTACTCAAATAAATAAAAACATTTAATAATGTAAGTAAATAAAATTTAAGTATTCATCATTCCGCGAAGTCGCGATATTGTTGCGTCCAAGGGTCGAAGATTCCCCCGGAATACCATACAGAATAAAAGTGTTGAATAACGGCCCGGTATCGTTCATATTCCCATCCTAACTGGGCTGCCCCATCGCGCCCCCAGAAATCACCGAAAATCGTCCCAATAGAAATTCACAATTTATTCCCCAAATTACATTTCCCAGAATAATCAGATTCGCCGATAGAGAAATGCAAACTACGAGCCTCCCATCTATTCACCGTACACGATTGCATTGCCGAACGATACTCTCATACCCGACGAGCGAGCGAGACAGCGGTTTCATCAGTCCGTATATCAAGCAACGATCGCGGCATTATATCCCGTGTACGGCGGAGCGATAGACAGACGGACAGATAGACGGAGAGAGCCGCTATCGTGAGGGGGCTTCGAGGAATTTCAATCAACGAGCCAATCGACAATCGGTCGAATCGTCGGTACATTAGGCTCGGTCATGTGAGAGCAGGTTGCTTGATTTGCACTGCACAGAAGGGTTGTGCCGATATGTGCATGTATGTTCTCTCCCGAACAGGAGGACTAATAATCGCTACCATCGCTCGAATACTCTCCACCTTTATACACAACATTCTACATTCTACACCGTGGCTCGAGCCAGTATAGAACAGCGCGTGTGCGCGGATGCTGTACATATAGTGCAGATAGATAGAGAGCAAGGCGACCCGCGTCACCGATTTCGTATACATGGTATCTCTGGTGTGGCGATTGCCGGGCGAGGGCGGCGACGCATTGTCATCGACATTATTGTGGGCTGCTCGAACAACCGCAACAATCCACGTCGAAACGGCTGTACCGCCGATATACATCCTATATCCGTGATGAGCGTGCCGAGGGTAAATAGAAGGTTTTAGAGTGTACGGGAGGAGGGGGGGGGGGGGTTGATTCTGACGGAGAGGAATGGAGATAAAACGAGAGACGCAAGGGGGAGGGTTTGGTATGAGGTCGACGGTTTAGCCGAACGGCCTAAACCTCCCCGAAGCTTAACCTCCTATTCTATTTGCTATTTGGGACGGGGTTTGCGGTGCTCCCTCACCCCCCTGTGCCTGTATTGGTATCAGCGTGTTGTGGGTGTGTGGGTGGGGAAGATATAGAGCGTGGATGGGGATGGATGGGTACGATGGAGGATATGTACCGCGACGGGTAGCGTGTTGCACGTTGTCGTCGTGCCTTGGGTACTCAAAGTACAACGACTGATGATGGTGGTGGTCGTAGTGGCGGTGTTGCTGCTGTACCGCAGAAGAGGCCGCGTGTCGATCACTCGCTCGACTGAATCCTTCTGCTCGTCGTGGCAACCTGCCGAACCGAGCCTCCACGTACAGTGGACCATCAGATAAGTCATTGGCTCAGTTAACCCTTCATAAGTGAGACATCTATCCCTACTCTTTGAAGCTACCGTACACTCAGAGAAGAATCAAGTAAAAACTGTCGATCATCTAAGAAAAGTTGCCATTACTATGGCAATTTTCTTAGATTCTTAGATGATATACATAGTAGTAGGGAACTAGAAGCCCACCTATGGCGAAAAGTCTCAGATTTTCCAAGAATTTTCACCATATCTACGAAAAATTCTTTTAAATCCGATACTTCCTACCATAGGTGACACCCTAATTTCCTACTACTACGTGGTATAGTAATATCTCTCTCAGTGTAGCAACGCGTGGCCCCCACTCCTCTGGCCGTTCGTGATGTTTCGGTACGATTTCCGGCTGTGTGACTTGTAAAGCGTCAAACTTGCATTTAAACTTCCAGTGCAAAAATGTTCCTTTCAGGATGTTTATTTGTCGACTCGCGTAATTTCGACCACAGGAAAGATTTTCGAATAATAAAATTCTTACTTTTGTTTTTGTGGCGTTAAAGTGAATTTCGTACGCGCGTCTGTAGACAGCAGTTAAATTTTAAAACATGCGGGTTGACTCGATCTCCTTAAACTGCACGTCTGCGCGTGGATAAGAGGACGCCTGCTCGAATGTACAGCGAGAAGGCGGGTGGAAGCCCGGAAGCGCTGATAGAAGGGGAACGATAGCGGAGGGCCTCGAGGGCGGGTGAAAAGATGCTGTACAGAGGCGCGAGTGAAGGTTGAAGATGGCTGAAGAGCCAAGTAGATAGGGGGGAGAGTTGACTCTGGGATCCCCGAAGAAGAAGATTCGAAGGTGCGCGAGCGTGATGGGACACAACGAACCGTGAAAATTCTCCGGCAAGAAACACGTATATTTTCACCGTTCGCACCACCAGGAACGCTGTGCTTGCTTCGAAAAAAAAGACATTTTTTCATACTCGGATTCCACGCGAAGTGTCGCGAGGGCCGCGTTATATAGGAGAGTGGGAAGGGTGCGCGGGTTCTTGCTGCGTGAATGGGCTCACATTTATTTTTATTTTTATTTTTATTTTTATTTTTTGCGAGAAATTATTGGATCTTGTTTTTCTTTTTTTATGTGGATATAAACTAGTACGAACATAAACATTGAAAACCTAGTAAAAATTAAATTAGGTAAAAAGACTACATTTAAAAAAATAAAAAATATATATTGTAGTATAGTTGTAGTTTGATTGAAAATTGCGTGCAAGGAGAAAATGGTGTGCAAGTAGTGGAAAATGGATTATTAAAAAAACAAAAATGTGTAATCCAAGATTGGATTCTCGACGATAAAGACGATCTACGCGAGTTCATTAAAGTGTAAATTCGTCGCCGATAAATTTCTGGTCGGAGACTTAATTGCAAGAATCTCTCTTCGGCGAGGAGTAACAAACCTCTCGGTAATTAAATAGGTATACTATATACGTGGAGTAGAGTACAGATGGGTGAGATGAACCGAAGGGCCGAGATGGGGCCGAAAGGGGTCGAGAGTTTATATTAGGGTGCATCGTTCGATCTCGTCTCCTCACCGCAGATCGATGGACCACAAAGGACCTATGCTTTCCTCAGGGACATTGGCTTCCCTCGACCAGCGTGGTTTGCCCACAATTCCACTAATACTCATTGCTCGTGCTTGATTACCGGCCGATCGAGGAATGCTATTGAAATATTGGCGTTATCTATGGGAACAATGGCTGCAGCATGCCGCGAACCGTTAACTCACGTAATCGCCGAATTATTGTACAATTTGTAGTCCTGTTTCTACGAGTCTTCTATTGTACACTATAAATTAATTCAGTAATCCATGTTTCAATAAAAATTAAATTTACAATTTTCTCGATTGTGTTTTTTTTACCGTTTTTTTTATCGAGGTAAAATTGAACGATATACTTTCCAAAAAACCCAGTTTGTAGTAGCCGGTAAAAAAAAATATTATGAAGCCAATTTTCATGTTTCAATAAGAATTTAATTTACAAATTTCCTCGATTGTGTTTTTTTTCTTTTTTTTTACCGTTTTTTTGATCGATGTAAAATTGAACGATATTCTTACCAAAAAGGCAGTTTGTAGAAGCCGGTAAAAAAAAGATTATAAAGCTAATTTTAATATGCAGTCCTCTTCGTTCGGAAAATGAAATAAGTGGACAGGACACTCATATAATTTTTCGAAATTTTAATTCGTATTTGAACGTTGGGTCGATTCACGGCCATCAACGATTGGGCGTGGGTTTTGGTTTCACTCCGGAATCGAAGTGTGCGATTGTTTTGTTCCCGGTGCAGAGTGGAAAACATCGTGTATGCAAACGATAAATCGTGCATGGCGCGGAAGAGAAAAATTTCTTTTATTTTGTATTTTTTTTTCGCTCTTTTTTTGTTCGAGGTGCATGACCGGATTAGTGCGTATCGGAGGCTTTGCCGGTGGTACATATCAACCGGCGAAAGTGGAAGGAAGGGAAGTACATCGAAGTATCGGCAGTTGCTGCGCTTTCCACTATTACCTTTTTTTCTTTTTCCATACTCTTTTCTCTTTCGAGCAGGCCACTCCCCGGCCTGGCCTTCCCCGTACTCGAGCATTCTCTTCTCTCGATCCTTCTTGCTCGGCTGTGTGAGTGAGTGCTTTTTTTCGTTTGTTTTTTATTCATCGATTTCCGCGACGGTGCGCTTATTAGTGCACATCCGTATGCACGGCTCAACGAGTTTTAATGATCGATGAGTCGATTCTTCGAAAAATCGGGGGTAAAAAAAGATAGGGGCACGGGATTTGCGCCGCCGAAGAGTACGAGTAAACGAGGAAAAGAGATGAAAAAAGAAGGAACAACGATGAAGAAAAAAAAAAATAAGCACCGACCGATGACGAGAGCTCTGTGACGCGTCAGCGAATCAGCGAGGTCATGAAACTTCCCCTACACTGTTGGCAATCCGACGAATTTTATAGTGCAACGGTAGACGTTAATGTGTCTGCGAAACACACAGAGAACGGGGTAGATTTTACTTAACGGTGATCTATAAATCACCGTTACACCCGATATCGTCGTGTCCCTCGTAATTTTCGGTTCCAATTCCAACTGTACGGTCGATACGGATGTACTTTTTTTTTGGACTATTGATACATGCAATGTCATGGTGGCCGTTTTTTCCCCGGAAAAATATTCTCAGACTTGTCCCTGACCAATTAAAAATTTTCCCTGACCAAACTTCTAACGACTTCTATTTTTTTAAATTAACGATGCAAATGAAAATGACTAATTATTGTATTAATGTTTAATTTTATATATATATTGTGACGTGATTTTTCGATCACGGTCACAAAAATCAACATTTTTTGGATACGGCTATCAATTTAGTTCGGTTATTTATTTATTTATTTTTATTTATTCATAGAAAGTTCGGGAATTGGTTAGGGAATTTGCTTTTTCTCTGACCAATTTTGAAATTCCCTGACTTTCCCCCGTTTTCCCGGTTTTCCTGACCGTGGCCACCATGAATATACACAAATGGTCCATGTTTTGTCCGACTCTTCGTTCGGTTGTCGGTGAGAATCCGGAAAACGTTCCACGTCGAAATGATGAGAAAAAAAATCCTTAAAACGTGTCTTCCTTCAAAAAATCGGTTTGTCCAAGTCCCCGCGTTCAGAGACGCAACTTAGAGGGCCCTTCCGAATTCTGGCAATCCACTCGTGATACTAAATTAACCGATAAAGTTTTCCGTCCGTGCAAGGATAGTTGCCGCGGTACGGGCCTCGGGGTCCGAGGATGTTGGGCGAAACGTTGCCAAACGTAGTTAAGCGCGCGCGAGGAAACTTCTATGCGGAAAGCTCAACGAGGCACGACAGTGTCCGGAAAGACATGGGGAACGAGATAAAAAGTCGTTCTCCGTTGGTTGGGTCTCGTCCAAAAAAAAAAAAAAATACATACATATATATATATACACATACATATAATGTGGTAATACCGCGCTTGTAAAGCATCAGAGTCTCCTTATAGTCGTTGCATTCGTCGTGGTCGCGCGGTTCGCCCGTCGAGGGTAATTCTACTTTTCGCTTATGCGCCTGAGCGTTCCCGTTGTACGGTCTGGTGTACGTAATATGAAAAATAAAACAAGAAGAAAAAAAAAAACCAAGCGTGGCAAAAAGTCGTAGCTTTCCGGGGATTGTGGGTTTGAGTTTACGTCGTTGATGCCCGTTTGTCGGAGCTTTCATGCATCGCGACACATTAAAGGACTCCCTGTTAGGCTGCCGCTGCACGAATGGCAAATGGACTTGGACTCAGCCGGCGTCAAAGCGTCGGCAGTTTCCGCGAAAATTAGTTCAACTCCCGCAGCCGGCTGTAATTCGCGGGTAACAATCGCCAAGTGGAATTTGGAAAGCTCAAATCCCTCTCGCGCGTTGCCCCGCATTTTATTTTTTTGTGCGGCCAAAGCTGGGGGAGAGGCAGCGGGGGGAGGGGTTTAATGCCCTTTGATAATCATTTTTTTCTGGCAAAATCGAGTGCGGGGTCTCGCGTTTTGCTGCTGCCTCAAAATTGCAATGCAGCCGGGTTGCATGCATGCAATAACGGCCACAGTCAGGCACGGAACAGTGAGGGAACAGTGATGTTCCATTCACACATTGGAATTTAATTTTTGCATTCGGATATAGCGGCACGCACCGAGTGATACAGAAGGCCAATGAAGTGGAGTACCAATTGAGATGGACAATTTATGGCGAGTTGCTGTTTTAACATTTAACCGGAGAGGGAACGTGGAACTGTGGAGCGCAGTTCACAATGGACCGTTTCAACAGGTGCTTTTCTGCACTGTCTTTCGATCTAATGCGGAATGGTACGCGTGCAATTTCACAGAAGTCAACCGAATGACGGCTCCGACCGAGGCGTTAATTGCTCGCGATTTAATATCACTCGGTGCGCGCTATTCAACGTTGGTTATTGTACGGATAAGTGCAATGCGATCGTGGGTCTCGCACGGGGATAGAAGCCGTGATGAGGAATTTGCGTCACTCCGAAAATGAACAAAAGGAACGTTTCGTCGGTCACTCAATAATTGAATGAATTATTAATAAATCATTAATTATTGATTTGTAGAGTCATTTATAAACGCAATATAATTGTTTTAAATGATTCACTGGTATGATTCGAGTACGATGGATGATGGACCACCCAGATGATAGTATATTTCGATACAAGAGACCAAACGGGTGTTTTGCGCACTGTGAGTTTGAAGGGCAGCACGAAGCCGAGGCGAAGGGCTGTCCTTCACACGAGCAGTGCGCAAGAAGCGAGATTGGTCTCATGTATCGAACCATATTTTTCTTTACGAATGCAATGCAAAATCCGAGTTGCCCACCGTTCACAGACATGCACAATAGGGTTAGCCTCGGTGTTACTACAGCAACCGTCTGTTAATATAGTAACCGTTTGCGACGCTAGATGGCACTAGTAGCAAAACCTTATTTTGCACACCGATGATCAGTGCGCAAAGTACTTTGCACACCGGTGAACCAGTGCGCAAAGTATTTTGCCTACTGGTGAAGCTGCATTGTGCGGCAATCAGCCATTTTGCATGTCTGTGAGCGGTGGGCAAACGAGGATTTTGCATGCATGAGTGAAGAAAACGTTTTTTTTTCACTTATCAATAATAGTGATGATAAATGTTGTAACGTGACAAATTTTGCCCGTTACTTATTCGACCGTTTCAGTTTGCTCGTCGACTCACAAGGCGATTCCATAGGGCCAATGGATTAAGATCGAATTATTTTTAATTTTATTTTGTTAAAATATTTCATGTATTCCGCGCCTCAGGCGAGAGGGCGAGCCGAGGAGAGAAATTCGTCGCCGAAAACAAGGAAGAGTCGTCGTTGGACTGTGCTTCGCTGTACCAGAGATTCTCATCCCCGTGAACTACGGAAGATCGAGAGACCTACCCCGGCTGTCGGAGTCGCTATCGAGGCGATCTTTGGAGTCGACATCCCACAATATTTGTGCAATGTCTTCATCCCGTCAGGGGGTGCAACTGCCGGAGTCCCGAGCTGCGATTATTAATATTATCGGCGTCTCGATACAGTGCGGATTGAGTACCACTGTGAGACGGAATCACCTGGGTCTCTCCCGTGAGGCTATCAGCGTTACGCTGTCGCGGGAGAGCGTTGCCGAAATCCCGGAAAGGGCCGAAGACGGACGAATGTGAGATCGCGCGATTAGGCAGGGGTAGGGACGCGTTAAGGGGATGCTGGACGGTCCTGTTTTACCGACCGAAATAAGCGATTTCTTAGTTTCGACTTAGCACAGTTAATATGCTACGCATATGCTTTAAATCCTACAGGAACATAACATGAACAATAACGCTTCGGCGTGCACTCGAATATCGCTTGAAAACGTACAAGAAACGAAGAAAATCGAATATTGGTAATCGTCCTAAAATCCAATATGGCCGCTGAAATGTTATCAGCATTTGTTTTGTACGACATTAAATATTCTAGGACTCACATACGTCAAACGAGAGTGCACACCGAATCGTTGAGGTTCTACGAATATTCTAAAATCGTCGGAAAGTCGATTACACAAAAGATAATTACATGAAGTGTAAACTGCGTTCACGTAGACTATTTACGTATGACCGGTGATCAGAGCCGATGAACGCGGCACGAATGTAGCGTAGAACACGATGCAGAGCCACCTGTGCGTCAATCGTGACACTACGTTCATTCACTTTCGTAAACTATAATATTCGGTTTTCTTAATTCCTTGTAAGTTTTCAATAAAAATTCGACTGCACACCGAAGCGTTTATGTCGATATCATAATCCTGCATGATTTGACGCATATGTGTAGCATATTAACAACGCTAAGTCGGAACTGAAAAATTGTCTAGGTCCGTCGGTAAAACAGGTAAAGCAAGTTAAAAAAAAGGAAAAAAAACAGCTCCAGCAGCCCCTTAACGAGAGCGATCGAGGATCGATGCTCTGGGCACTTTCCGTTGAGTTCACGAACGAGCTGGTCAGCGGGAGAATTTTTCCCGAATTTCGCGACAATGGGTCTGCGGAGCGAGCGTCTCGTCATCTATCGCCGCGGGAATAATTTCTCTTGTGCCGGTGAGCTTTCTCGTCCGGGGTTTATAATTGTAGTAGCTTCGCGTTAGTTGTTAAAATATTGTCCGTGTGTTCGGAAAGAATTACCGGGAATATGGTACTCGTCGGCGTGCTTCGCCTTGACCACTCCCGAGAGATCGCGAACGGCGTCGACCGGTGGACGTGAGCTGTGTCGCGCGTCAAGGGCGTATCGAAACGCGGAGGGGAATGATGCGAAGTCGCGCGAGTTTTATTGTAATTCGGGTTTCTTTAAGAATTAAATAATCGCCTTGGGATAGTGATCCACGGAAAGGAGCCAAGCCGTGTCGTCGAATGCGGGCGGTCGGAATTTGTGCGTGTCAGGCTCTGTGTGTGTGGATTCGGCCGAGCTCGCTCGGGGTTTTTTTTTGGTATCGGGGTTGGGAAATTGGAACCGCCGATTTTGGTATTTTGTTCGCGAGGAGATTGATGTGGAGTTGTATTTGGAGCGTTTGAAACGATGTGTGAGAGTTTGAGAAATTGTGTGTGAGCCGTACAGTCCCGTCCGATCGTTCCGCGAGCGCGAGTATCGTCGTTGTGTGTGTGTGTGAGCGAGCGAGTCCCGAGCGTCGGGAGATATTTGTAGTTATTATGGTGTAAATTGTGCCAAAGACTTGTTAATTACGGGACGGAGGTTTTACCCCGGGTACTCCGGTTTTTCCCTCCTTCGAGTCGGATATTTGTTTTTTAAATAAAGAATTAGTTTACTTGGTTCCCGTACTTTTTGGTTTGCCAACTTGATTCTGTACTTGAACCCAGCCTCTCTCCGGATTAGACAGCTGCGGCTGGTCGGGAAATGTTTCACCCTTTCGGTTCGAAATTTCCTCCGGCGCTTTACGCGCCTTGCGCCCATCCCATAAGGGAAAATTCAAAGGAGGAAGATTTCTTTTGGCGAACGGTCCCGTGACCTGCTATGAAGGGTGTGTGGCTGAGGAGCTTGGAATTTCCTCCCACAATGTATAGTGAAAAACGCTAGTATTTACTGGTAGAGGTCCCAGATCTTGAATCAACTTGAGTTTCTTTTTATTTCAAAAAAATTGGAATTCCACTTTACAGCCGGGATATTAAGGTTCCATATTGGGTGGTTGGCATTTGCCTGCTCCCTCCTGCAGTAATCGCACCTGAGTAGAGGATCATTCGGAAGTTAACGGACCGTGCTCGATCCATCTGAAGTGGCCGAGTCTCCGACGTCGAAGCACCTGCGTACTCATTTATCCGTGAAATATTTCAAAAGTCCAGCCGTTCCCGGTGCTCGCCACGTAACTACGTGGGACTATATATACCTCCGTGCACGGATATACATATTTAAGTAGGCACGAGACTCTCCGCCCTCTCGATTCCACACCGTGATTCTCCGCGTCGCTTCCAAGCGCATTCGGATTATCTGACGGATTACCATATCGGGTATCAACCTTTCCCCTCCGAACCGACCCATCCTACCCGGCTTCAGAGAAATTGAACTATTGCCGCGTCGCTGATGCCTCGAATATCCCGAATTTCAGGATCCTCGGCCCCAATCCTTTTTTTTTTATTCCTTCCTGAGCATCTCATCGTCTAAAATTCCGATCCGGTCCAAAAACCGATTTTTCGTTAAATCGGACTATCAGCGACCTCCCACGTTCTTTTGACCAACCTGTCTATTTTTGCTGTTGCTTATTTGCATCACTCCCACTGTAACTTAATTTTTATTTATAGGGTGGAAATGCTGAATATCCGGAAATTTGCATATAAATCAATGATAAAATTGGTGAAGCGGTAAATCAAATGAGCGATTTGTACCTTGTGGCACGTTGTTCTTAGGGGGCTCAAACGAATCTATCTATCTACATTGTACATATTTTTATTGAAAATTGCGTGCAAGGAGAAAATGGTATGCAAGTAGAGGAAAATGGATTATTAAAAATAAAGAAATGAAAACGCTGAATATCCGGAAATTTGCAAATAAATAAATGATAAAAGTGGTAAAGCAGTAAAAGTATTAAGTCAAAGGTAAAAGTCGTGAAAGTGGTGAATATGGCTCTCCATAATCATTTTACCTTATATATCCTATTTCTATTTCTGCAAATTCGAACTTTGCTCCTACCTCTACTATTCTACTCAGAGCTGGGCGAAAGACGTGAATACCAGCTACGGGTGTTAAAGCGCTCAAGTGCGTGGACCGCAGGCTATGCACGGTACTCTGCACGGGAGACCCAGCATCCGAAGTGGATCACTTGTTCTCTCTGTCTGTGTGCTTCGGTACTCGGTACTCGGAGCTTTTGCCCAGCTCCGCTTCCCTTGACTTTACCGTACTCTCCTAACTTCTAACTAACAACTTTATTACGCGCCCATCTCTGCCCCACCGTAAGCCTCGGTCCTCGGGAGATTTATCCCAGGATCCAATAAAGGATGCTTTCGATCGATGCAGATCTATCTTACCAGTTTCGCGCCGCGAACAAGACTGCGCCTTATAGTATCACCGAGCCGTACAACCCACTTCCAAACAACATTATCGCGTAATCCACATCGCTTTACATGTTAAAACGCCGTGGACGGACGCCCTTCGGTCGCCGGGCCGTCGATATGCACTCAGTCCACTTGTCCATTTCGGACGCGCGAACGTTCGACCCGATAACGAGATTGTGCAACCAGCGTACCATAAAGATTTTCCCCGTTCGTTCGACGCGTAATCGAACAACCCCTCGGCGACTTGTCGTCACCGCTCGGCATCGACGAGTACTCAAAATGGCTTTTAAATACTAAACGCATTTGCGAAAAGGGCGATGAAGATTTTTTCTTTTCATTTTCATTCGTCGAAACGACTGTCGGTGGCGCGGTTCGTTGAACAATTGGGAAGCTGCGAGAGGACGGGGTGAAATGTTACCGTGCAGAAAAATTAGTCTACTCGTATAGATAAAAAAAAATGAGCAGAGCTTAGACGTTGAAGTGGAAGAGGGTCGAAAGGTCCAGACGAATGCAAGCCCCGAAATACCAGACCGGATTGCATCCAACTAAATCTTTATGGAAATGAGAGTTATGCATATATACATGAATAGAGAGTACCAACACGACTGTATGCAAAGCTCGAGAGGTAGATTGAGTACGAAAGCTCCGGGTATGTGGTAGGGGGGCTTTAAGCTCTTCGTCGCTATAACTGCGGAGAACTTCCCAAAGACTCAAGTACAGGTTGTGCTGTATCGTTGATCCTCATCCTGATCCTCTTTCTCGCAAACTCGGTTCGTGATTAATTTATATACATATACCGTACGTACGCTCGACTGTTCGAGAGTGCGGATGTGTATAAGAGCGGAAAAACGAGGGTAACGAGGATCAGTGGGGTAATTTCGAGTTGGTATTGTAAATGAAATACCTCGGGACAAAATGGGCTGCCTTCATCAACTTTCCGCACGGAACATGCAACGGTCAGTCCGTTCTTGCCCGTTTCTTTTTTTTTTTTTTTTTTTTTTGACACTCGGTGTAGTCGAGCATGACAAATGTAAAGTGATGAATTTCGGGACTGGACGCCAGATCACGAAATGTGCCCCATGAGAATCCTTTCGTAGATACAGCCAGCATATTATTAGGCACTGAACCAAGAAAACATTCTTTTCACTATATTTTCGACTACGCACACCCAGACGCGACGCTAAAAGTCTCAGATGCAAAGAGCTTTTGAAAAAAAAAAAAAATACTTTTCTTTTGTCTCGGGGCAAACTATTGTATTTAGTCCCCGCGCGGCGGTGAAACCGGCCTGGCTCGCAAGTTGAATGACTGTGGGTGCGAACACTGGAGCACAGGTCATACCCGTGATTTTTCTCGCGTATCTTTACCTCCTCTTGTGCCAACGACCGCTGAATAGGAAAAAGAACGAGGAATCTCGGTTATGCGACAGTCACGAGACGAATAAAAGAGAAACCGGCAAGTTCGACGATGATTACTCGAGACGGTCGATATAGGCGGAGACCGGGGTAAGACGGACCCGTGTTTTCCATTCGCAATGAGACTTTCGTTTTTTTTTTACGTACCGCGAAAGCATTGGTAAAAGTGGTCCATTTTTCCCCGGTGCTCCATTCTTCCCCGCGCTCTCCTATTTAATGAAAGTATTCTCAGAATCCTCATAGAGAACCCGCTGAGACAAGTATTCGCAAGTTCTTCGACATTTACTGTACGAAAGTACACATATACGCGTGTATATATGCGCATATGTATATATGAAGATATAACCTTCGCGACATCTCGAGAGACCCTTCGTCGTCAGCAGCTTTCCGCTCCACCCTCGGTGACCGTATTTTTTGCATTATTTTTTTTCTAATTGCGCACCCTAAGCTTAGGACCCACTGCGTTGAGCTTTTTATTCGTATGTTTTTTTTCCCATCTCCCTTTCGTACCTGCTATTGAGAATACCCGACATTGTTCGAGACCACAGAGACCCGGAGTCATTATCTCGCGGTTTCCCCCGCACGGATAAAAAAGTAATGCCTTCGGCCGGCATATTCATGTATATTTTAACCCGTCTTTATTAATATTTTATACGCTCCCCTCAAAAACCTCTATGCAGTGGGGAAACTTTTGCCCAGAGATAAAACGTCTTGCATGTTTTTGTGACATGATATGGATGCTTCTAATGCATTTTTGTTTTCCGTATTATAAAAATAAAATCAAAAGAACCTCAAGAATTTAAGTTATCTCTGAGAATGTTATCAAATTTATTATTACCGTTATTCTGTATTATTCGAATTTTCTCTATTAACTACTTATTAATATTTCATGCGGTCCCCTCAAAAACTTCTATGCAGTGGGGAAACTTTTGCCCAGAGATAAAACATCTTGCATGTTTTTGTGACAATGATATGGATGCTTCCGATTCATTTTCGTTTTCCGTATTATTAAAAGAAAATCAAAAGAACCTCAAGAATTTAAGTTGTCTCTGAGAATGTTATGAAATTTATTATTACCACAATTCGATATTATTAGAATTTTCTCTATTAATCGATTCGCACGCCTACGTCCTCTAGACAATGACACCGTACATCGACGGTCGAAAAGAAGGACCACCCTCACCATCTCGTAATTGCTGGAGAACGACAATAGTTGATGGCTCGGATTTATTATTTTACCGTCGAACCTGTCTCGTTCGGGGTAAACAAAGCAATCCCGTGTACAAATAAATTCGCGTGACGCCACGTGTTAACGCGAAGGGAATAATAGGCACGAAAAGAAAAGGTAGAAAGGAAAATCAGTGATGAAAGGGACGGCAAAATTGAATGACCGCAAAAAGGAAAAGTGAGAAGAGGAGGGGGGGGGGGGGGTAGTTGCGCGAGGAAAAGCTCCCATAGAAAGCGATAGAGAAAAAGAAGAAGAAGAAAAAAAAGAAACCATGAAGACTGAATGAGCTGGTTAACAGCTACGGTGTTACCGACGTTAACGAGCTCCCGCGTGACTAAATAATGACGGGGGTGGACTATTGAATGCCTCGTGAATCCTGCGGTCCGGAAGGAAACAGGCTATGCGCAATGAGTGGGGAGACATAACAGAAGGACTTCTGGATTCTGGCGATGGTTTTTCTCTTCCTTTCTAATTGTTTTTTGTTTTTTACGTTATCATCATACTCGTCATGAGGCAACGAAGAATGTACAGTGACAGTGGTCGTTGTACCGTCAAAAGCGGAGCCAACATAACCGGCATCGTAAACAAAGTGCTGCCGCAACGAAACACCGATACGGCGACGCCGGCATTCCCATATACTTTCCGCAAAGTTTAACCCTTACAGCTCGTCGATCCGGCGTCGCGGCTCCGCGGCTCCGCTGCCTCCTATCACTTTTCTTATTTATTTCCCTCTTTCGTATTTTCCTTTTTGTTTCTGGTGTTTTTTTTTTTTCTGAGCGAGCAGCGCCATTCTGCGCTCGCACGATCCTCCGTCTCGTTCATTATTGTTTAAAATAGGAGCTTTGTATGTACGGGGTGGATATATATCGTGGTAGAGTGCAGGAGAACATTGCGTGTTGGGATCACGTGCGGAGACTGCCAATGGAGCTCATTGTGGGCGCGTACGTTTCATGTATTTTACTTTACGGATATATTTTTTTTTCTTTTCTTTTTTTTTTTGCTTGTTGTGTGTTGTAACGTGTCGGCAATAAAGACACACCGGAGAAAGGATACCTTACAATAACGTTGAGTCAATTTCGTTGGCTGCACGGAGGTTTCCCTTTGTACAGCGGGGAGAACACGCGACGTCGTATTTTCTGTGGATCCGCCGAGGGGGAAATGTACGGAAAGTTATTGTCAGCGATCGGTGGTTGCGACGCTTGCCTTGCCATGGAGCCAACCAGAGCACGGGATAGATGGGAAACTTCTTTTTCGATAATTTTTCGCGTTGCATTTTTCACGGTTTTTTCTTACCGGGGCGCAAAATTGCTGAGGTAGTAAGAAAGCTGGTTCGAAGCTAGTAATTTTGTACGAGCCGAAATGAACATTTCCAACCTATCTCAGACAAAATCGCGTTGGATTAAATTTCACGTCGGACGAGATTTCCATTTGTGTTTATCCTAAAATCATCCGAGTAAATTTTCGCTAGAATTTGCATAGACGAATTCCGGACCCGGCAAATTACCTCGAGCGCACCCCCTTCAAATTTTCGTTATGTATTTAAACATTTTTTTTTTTCACTCTTCAAAACGTTATCGAAAATGCTATCTGCGCGTGTGCGCGTCACGGGGTGTCGTGTACGTGATAGCCGAAAACTGTAATATTCATTTGACGAGAGTACTCTCATTAAGGTAGTCCGAGCAGTACAGTCCTCCCGACAAACGTGAGTTTCAGGGAAAAAATTTAAACATTTCTCAATGGGATAAAAATCTGAAAAAAATCAACCATATGGACGGTGCTGCGACTACTGTTTTTATGTAATAATAATTCCAAAATGTTATTGACAAACTAATGGTAAAATAAATTGTTCAAAAAATTCCCCGGCAACTTCTCTATTTTTTCCATAAAAATGATTTGTTTATTGTTCTGAATACGTATGAATTTTTTCAGAATTTTTTGTAATCTTTGAAAATCGCGTTTTTCCTATGTTCAAGCTGTGAAAAAACGTAGTTTTCAACGATTATAAAAAATTCAGAAAAAATTCATACGTATTCAGAAAAATAAACGAATTATTTTTATGAAGGAAAATAGTTAAGTTGCCGGCTAATTTGTTGAATAATGATTTTTATTAAGTTTGTTGATAACAAATTGGAATTATTATTTCACAATAACAATGTCAGCAGCCCCTCCCATATACTTGATTTTTTTTCAAATTTTTATCACATCGAGAGGTGTTCGAAATTTGATCTGAACTACCTTAAACTCGCGCGTATGCGCGTAACTGACGAGTGTACTCTGTTTGAGCCATAAATAGAGTTTCCGAGAAACACTGTCGTAAATTAAATGGGACAGTTTTTGCCCCACGCACGTTTGATCCTAATGGACACGGGAAAAAAACCATCGTCCAACCGCAATTTTTTCAGAGGCAAAGGTACGAATTATAGATAAAATTTATCAGCGATTAAGACCAGTCGCAGCGACCGGTGGCGCTCCTATAGTTAGCGCCAAGTCGGCACACACGTATATCCCACCGAAAGGATAGAGCCACTGCGAGGCACACGGAGGTGTAACGCGGAAAATGGTTGCAGATTAAATTCGCATCAAGACGAGGGAAACCTAGCGGATACCGAGCGGAGGCAAATGCGAACCGCGGTGGTAAAACGCACCGGTGGCAAAGACGCGGTTAGAGCCTTTTTATTTTTTTTTCTTCTTCGAGGTGTGCGAAAAGGCAAAGCCAAACTGCTACCGGCTTGGTTCTTTCCTCGACTTGGGTGCTTGAGCTCTTTCAAAGGAAAATCCTCGACGGACGCTGTAGGAGCCGCGTATCTCAGAGCGGCGCATGACCATGCTACTGCTTCCTCAAGTACCTTCATCCTGTACTCTCAACGAAATCCTTTCGCGGTCTTCGCGGATACCCGAGGGCATCGAAAGAGCCTTATATTCATACTTGACTGTCCTCTTTCACCTCTTGAGGGTGTTTTTTTTTTCTTTTTCAAAGACCAGCGTCTTTTTGCACAGCTTTCATTCCACCCTCTGTCTTTACGATTTGACTTATCCCATTTCTCTGGTGGTTCCTCGGTGTTTCCGCACGGCGCGATAACGCACGGCCTGCCGAGCAAAGAAAAACTTCTCAGGGGGTTCCCGAACCTCGCCTTTGCGTCTTTGACTCCTCGGCGAGACTGGCAAAAATGTTTTTCATTGGCCTTTAGGCATTCCCGACACACGCTGAAAGACGATTTCCCGTGCGTTCTCTCCTTCCCTCGGGAGCCTGTGAAACCGCTCATTCAGACAAAAGTCGACCAAAGCTTTTTACCCCTTTGCAGGGCTAAGGTTGTGGCTTTGGAACAGACTCGTTTAACATTTGCGTCAATTGGGCTTTTACTTTTGAGGATGCGAAAATCCAATTGACGCGATGCGACGGTGCGACGTTTTCTTTGTCGAGGATGATTTTAAAAACTTTGATTCACAGTTTTTACTGTCGTTAATGAACGCGTCTGTCGAATCAGTGAAGACAACTGCGAGACTCGTCGCCAGGAACATTAACTAATGTTGTCTGGCGTTTTCCCGTGCATTAAATCGCAGAATGGTGCGATGATACGTGGACGCACCAGACGAAGCTTTCACGGTAATTTTTCATCATATTGTCCAAGCTTTTGTTGGTTCTTTCTTCAGCTATGGTCGCGCGGGATCCAATGAAAGGCAATGTAAAAATTAAAAGAGCAAGTTTTCAACGAAAGATTAGGTTTCAGTAACCCCTCTATTGTTGTGACAGACAATGCAACGCGGAGAATCATATTCTTTCGTTCAATTTTTGTTCCTTTCCTTGTCTTAAAATAAAGAGTGACTGATCACGAAATCAAGTTCATTATCGATTCTAGACCAACGAGTATATATTGGTTCCAGAAACTATTATCCGTCCCGAGCGAGTCCGGTTTAAAAATTCGTTTAACTTTCACTTCGATCCAACGCCGTCTGCGTCATCCCTCTGGCCGTCTCGTGCCACGGTTTTTCGTCTTTTCCTTACGGCGGGATGGGGTTCCAACAGTTCGTAAAC
This sequence comes from Ichneumon xanthorius, assembly GCA_917499995.1. NCBI lineage: Eukaryota > Metazoa > Arthropoda > Insecta > Hymenoptera > Ichneumonidae > Ichneumon > Ichneumon xanthorius. Next base: position 15,503,968 of record OU824200.1, on the reverse strand, counting down.
CATAGTCCTTAAGCTTATATATCACCGTCTAGTTGAAGCATCTTGGCACGACCCGGCTCGAAGGGCGTGCCCAGCCTTGCAATTTCACGAAAATGCTGTGCGGTCGCCAATCTGTATAGAGCTCTTATACCCTATCCTATAGATGTATATGATATATATATGTACATACAAACATATGTGCATATGTATATGTACTACGTGGAATAGACTTGTAGGCTGCACAATGGGAATAAGCGCATACTTCGCTCATCGGGTTTTCCACTACGGTGCACGTTCGTACGTGGCCTATCTCTCGATTCTTGCGTTATTCCTCTTATTTATTTCTCGAGTGTCTCGCAGAGCTGTCCCGGTACAATATAAACGAGAGAGGAATTCGAACAATACGTGGAGAATGACGCGGAACGGGTGAGGCCTATCTCTTCTACAACTATACATATATAGATATACGTATCGTGTATAATATCTATAGAATATAGAGATATTATATCGGAGCGGAGTTCGTTTCGGAGTGCTGAGCTCACGTGAGTTGATCTGTTTTCTTTCTTTTGCCGGACGCCGGTCACGATGGATATCGTGACTCGCCTACGCCCCACCCGTAACGGTAACGAGAAATTGCATTCTCGTATATCGACCCTTTTCTTGGAGACTTCCTCTAACCGTACTTCAATTTGTATTGTACTAATTGTCGCTTCGAGGAAGCTTTGGAGCACATTATACTGAAGGTAGTACTAGCGGACAGTTCGACCTCACGTGAGTTCAGAGATAATTGAGAGAGAATTGCGAACACTTCTCGATGGGATAAAAATCTGAAAAAATCAAGCATACGAAAGGTCCCGAACAGATTTATTTTGCATAATGATAATTCCAAAATGTTATTAACAAATGAATGCAACAAAAAAATTGTTCAACAAATCCCCCGTCAACTTAATATTTTGTTCATATAAAAACAATTTGTTAATCTTTTTGAAGACGTGTGGATTTTTTCAGAATTTTGTGTAATTTTTGAAAATTAAATTTTTTCATTAACTGAAAAGTTTTATTAATTAAAAAAATTCTGAAAAAATGTATACGTATTCAGAAAAATTTGAAAATCACTTTCATTTTAAAAAAGATTAGGTTGCCGGGTGATTTGTTGGGAAATGTTTTATTTCGTTAATATGTTAATAACATTTTGGAATTATTATTATGCAACTCAATCTTTTCAGATTTTTATCCCATCGGAAAGTGTTCGCAATTCCTCTCTCAATTCCCTCTGAACTCACGTAAGGTCAGGCTGTCCGCAAGTACTACCTTAAGTGACATTCAATCGATTTTTTATGGTGAAATTAATTGATGAATTAATCAATAAATTTGTTTGTATGCAGTCGTTTTATTTCAGAATTTTTCGATCGTTAGAGTGCGTTGTGAAATAAAAAATGTCCTCTGCACCATCTGTAGGTATTGAAGGGAGGATCGGGGTCGAAAGTAATTGATATAAATAATAAGTATAAAGATGGCATACTAACGACATTTCCATTCGTGGTTCCGTGAGTGGTGAAAAAGGTGTAAAGAAAACATTAAATAAAAAGAACGAAGGGGCGATGAAGAAGGGGGAGGGAAAGGGAAGGGAGGAATGAGAAATAAAGGACGAGAGCTCGGAATCGGACGCTGCGCATCGAAAGACGGCTCGAGGAATTAAAGGGTAAGGAGAAAGTTCACGGTGGGGCTTCGCGGGCAGGGCTGAGGTGCGGTTCGTGCGGTTTCTTACTAATAGGGTTGTTAGCGCCACTTTGCATAAATATTCTCATTTAGTAAACAAGCTCGACCGACGCGTGTCTGACGTCCCCCTCGTTCACACCGTTGGCTTAAATTGCACTCGCTCGCCCCGACGCCCCCGACACGCCTTCGTAGTCTCGGTTTCTCTTCACCATTCACCGACCTACCGTGTATATGTTACGAGCTTTCCCCCAGGAACGATCCCACGGAAGAACAGAAAAATACGTCCGTCTCGATCGACGAGCAGAAACGTTTGAAATAAAACATACTTTTCTCGAGTAACCGGAGGTGTCGAATCCCAGGTGCGGTCTTAGATCCGGGTTGACGTTGGACCAACTATGACCGCCTCGGTTACAAAGTCGACCCGACTCTGGTCACCTATGTAGGGCCGACCACCAGTTAACGTTGGGATGATAACATCGGGATGATAACCTACGTTATCAAACGACGTTGCCCCAATGTTAATACGCAATAAATTTTTTTTATCGATCTGCGCAACTTTTAAGTGCTTTTTTTATCATCCTACAATTACTTTTTTGTAGTTTTTTATCTTTACACATTGAATACATCAGAATACATTTTTATAGTCGGTAATGGGGGCCGGAACCTGGGACCCCGGGACTGCTAGTCCACGCCCTTACGCACTCGGCTATGCTCAGCTTGAAGATTTTTGTTTCGAATTCTTATATAAAAGCGGCATGTCTACTGAATCTCTATCTAATATTAATTTAGCAATTGCTTTAAATTCTCTAACTTTTATTATTTCATTTTTGTATTCACACATCAATTAATAATATTGATGAAACCTAGGCTGTCTGCACTACGATATTGTAGATAAAAATATAATAAAGGAATCTGAAATAATAAAAAAGGACTCAGCAGCCCTCTTCAAAAAATCCGTGGCTAAAATAACTCGCATTTTCGATATATATATTGTTGCGGTTAAGAAATGCTCCCTGATTGGCTGCTGCAAGAGTCTGAAGCTGGAGTCGTTCGACGAGTAACTTCGGTCGTGTTGTGCCGTTTGACAGTTAATTTTTGCATGTCATGAGGTTGAGTAGCGCGTGAGACGGTATATTGGTATTTATCGTAGTTCAGTAAGAAAACAGTATATTAAAGGAAGAATCACACGATAATAAGATGCCGAGAGAGAGCTTCGACGTCAGGGCTCGAATTAAGGTAGTAAGGTAAGGTAAGGTACTTGCGGTACAGTTCCGCCAAACGTGAGTTTCAGAGAAAATTTCGAACACTTCTCGATGGGATAAAAATCTGAAAAAAATCAAGTGTATGGGAGGTGCTGCAAAGATTGTTTTTCTGAAATTATAATTCTAATTTGTCATTAACAAATTGAAGATAAAAATTATTAATCAACAAATTACCCCGCAACTTAACTATTTTCCTTGTTATTCCGTATAGTACTAATTCCGTATTTCGAAATTAGTTTCCTTAACTAATTCTGAAAGACCCAAACCCCATGTAGCACACGGGAGTGAAAAACGAAAATCATAAATCACTGCGATATGCAATATTCTCGAGATTTCGGCTTTCATAGCATATAGAAGTGGATTTCGAAAGTCCTAAATCCCATATAGCATATCGGAGTGTATTTCGGAAATCCTAAATCACTTCCATACGCTGTATTGTCAAGATTTCGGCTTTTATAGCATATGGAAGTGGATTTCGAAAATCCTAAATCTCATATAGCATATCGGAGTAGATGTCGAAAATCCGACATCACTCCCATATGCTATATTTTCGAAATTTCGGGAGTCATAGCATATAGGAGTGAATGTAAAAAAAGAGATAATATCAAAAAGATTGGGGCTTCGCGCGCGGTCATGGCTAGTGTTTATAAATATTTGGTGTTGGACGGTGGCTCAACGTCGCTAGCGGGTATTGAGCTAAAGTCGTTCGACGTCATGGGCGAAGGTCCACTTGATACCGCCGAACACGCATCATTAAGACGATACGCCAGCGTCGGCTCAACTTTGGTAAGCAGCGTTTTGCCAACTATTAAGACCAACGTTGGAGTAATCGTCAATCGACAGTTTGGCCAATGCTGGGCATTTGTCGAGATCCGATCAGCGGCTGCCAACCTACCGCCGACTAAAAGCTAATCGTCGGCCATACTCGGAGCGTCGGCCATCCGCACCTGGGATATTACGTTCCTGGCCCATAGATTGAGCCCCGCGAAGAACAACATTTGCTGAAGTCTTCAAAGTAGCCTTGAGGCACAGATACAACATAGAGTACGGCGTATGTGTAACAGGAAATTGCATTCGCCTCCACATAAAGCTCACGCATGCTTCGCTGAAACGTTCGCACTACAGAAGGGAGAGTCCATACTGTATTCACTGTCCTACGCAGCCCGACTATTCTATAAGTAATTATATAAGTAAAGAAAAAAAAAAAAAAAACTACCGCCGGCAGCATAAAAGGCAACGTAACGAAGACAAATTACGCAATAAATTTTGAAAAAAAAGTTTAAATAACATTATTGATTGAATGTAGGTGAATCCTCGGAGATTTTTACCGTATCGAGCCGCGGAGGGCGTAAAAAAATTGCGATTGTGAAAATGCATAAGTGGGCCGAGAGGAAGGAAAGTGGGATGATAAAATGGAACCTGGCGGGGATCGTTCGCCCGCGCAACGAGAATCGTTTCCGGGAAAACGTTTCATTTTTATGTCATCTTTTTTTCCACTTTTTTTCTTATACCCTCACAGCATCCCAGGGTCCCTTATTCACCCAGTTATTCCGTTTCACATCGGGAAGGATGAGCCTCACGCTGCCACACCGCACAATGGATTCAAAAATATTCGCGTGCTCCGGCGGCTCTCGGTCTCTATCTATCCCGGTGATATTCTTTGTGACTCTCGTCTGTGGCCCCTGCGGCTCGCGCCGGAATTCCCCAGCAATTCTCGTTCCTCCACAGCAGCGACGTCGCGCTGCGTCGAGAGTTGAACGCTACCCGGAAGAGCCTCCGTTTGATTTGCAAAGCGGGATAAAGGGCCAGGAACTACGAATGCGACAAACGCGATGGAACTACCGTGAGGAGAATCCGTGGAGCGGCTTTGTCACCGCGGAGGCGAATACCCAGCTTGACGGGAAATTAGGCAAAGGTTCTCTCCCGTAAGTTACGAGTGGGACAAACTACGGGGGGGCTTGGGGGGTACAAGAAAAGCTTCTCTATTTCCTTTATCAGCTCGTATTCCAGAGACTCCTAGCTCTTCACCCTCTTCACCGATATCCTGTGCAATTCCCCGTCACTCTTAGTGCCTGTACCGTCTCTTTCTCGGCAAAAGCTTCCGAACGGGACACGAGTGTGCCGCACAGAAAAAAAGCTCGAGGACACTTTCACGAGGCCGAATGTAGATGGTGGTGCATAACTCCACTGACCTGGATATTTTAATTACTTTATGAAGTACAACTACACTATATATAAAATTGTATTTATTTTTATGTGGATATATTTTAATCCTGGATGGGTTAAAATATTGTAATCTATTAGGCAGGTTTGCGTGAAATAATTCAGTCCATCCGGGATCACAATAGTTTACGCAAAACCACTTGAAGAAACGTAAAAATACAAAAGCTCTTCACTGTTCACGCATGCGTGTGTGTGCACTGAGAGAAGGATCTAGTAAATATGGCTATATCGCTTGACAGATATTACCATAGCACATAGTAGTAGGTAACTAGGACCCAACCTATGGTAGGAAGTACCGGATTTGTAAGAATTTTCCGTAGATATTATGGTAAAAATTCTTGGAAAATTTGACACCTTCCGCCGTAGGTGACGCTCTAATTCCCTACTACTACTATGTGGTATGTAATGGTAATTTTTCTTAGATGATCAGTATCTTTTACTAGAACCTTCGCTTCAGTGTGTGTGTGAGAATGGTGTGAGTGGATACCAATTCTTTTTACCCGACGGCCGGATTCGACTCAAATGTCGGTGACATACTGTCGATGCACTGGGAACGCCCACCTGTGAACAGGGTCGTTACCGCATTGCTTCCTTTCCGTATCTTTACCGTGCTCTCTCGTCGAGTCTCGGCCTTCTACGTCTGAGGTACTGTCGATTTGCCGTTATAATGATGGTGCGCATGCGCACGGTCGTTTTTTGGTTCCTATCAAAAAACGACCGTGCGCATTCGCAGTCACATTGCAATAACGAAACAACGCCAAATCGAAAGCACCTCTGGTCATCCGTCGAACGAGACGTGTTCCGCGATTAACGAGTACTCCAGACGACAAATGTGTATCATTCGAGCCACGAAACAAGCCTAAGAATTCAGTTTACTTCCTTCGTTTTAATTAGCAGTGTTAATTTCTCCCATAACTGTATTGTCCCGAGTAATCCTTCCGCTTAGCTATAGCCTCGTTAACTTTTGACTTTCTAAGTGTGTACGGACTGCGAGGGCGCGCACATTGACGAATAAAAAACATTCTGTAAGGAAGCCGGTCGGGAAAAATATTTTTCGTTTTCACCCTCGAGACGATGTTTTGACGAGTTGGAGATCGCCCTTTCCAGTGAAACAAGAAACCAGCAAATAACTTACAAGGACCAACTATACTTCCGGAAGCATCTCAAGAATAATTCAATATTCCCGCGGTGAAATTGTTTTCCTGATGGAATTCGAAAACTCAACTGCTTTTACGTTCATTCCGTATCGCGTACCCCACGAAATATGATTTTCACGAAGTTACGGAAAAAGAGAACACAAAAGTCGAGACCTCATGCGTAGAAACGAGTCGCGTGACCCTCGCGAGATCAGCTAGAGATGAGAACCGCCGAGGAACGTGGGGGGAGGGGGGGGAGAAGGAAAAAGAAGAAATGTATAGTAGTAAGTGAATCGTTGGTTTCGCAAGGTGAAAAGGGTCCGGGGTATGATGGAACTTGGGTGAGCGGAGGTCGATGGGAGCGCGGCGATGCGGTCTTCTTTCAGACTCTCCCCCCTATTCACGTGAAACATAATGGGGTTGAGTTTCGTCGACGAGAGTGACGAGAGAAAGAGAAATAAACTAGAAACCGTTTGGAGATAAAAGGAGAAAAGGGGGGCTCCCCCTCTCCCTTCTTGAGGGGGCAGAGAAAGTCGCAAATATAGAGTAAAAGTATAGGGTCTCCGCGAAATGGCCACTGGAAATGGATACGCATTACATGAAGGCCTCTCGCTTTCGCCCTTTGTGTACCTTGCCCCCCCCCCCCCCCCCTCCCGTGTGGAGTTTCCGCGAGTCATGTCATAGCTCATATCTTTTGCCGTACGTCCGCCACACGTGGGTTCTCGGTGGTATTCCGACCCTAACACCACGGCGGGCTTCCATCAAAATATGATTAGCCTGGATACGGAATGGAAAGCAAAGGGACAGAAATAACGTTTCGTTCTTTGACGGCTGATACTCGCGACGACGTGTGTCATGGATCCTCCTGGGACACATTGTGCACGAACGATCCGCGGATGGCCGGAGCGGGTGTCATATGGAAATACGAATAAAAAAAAGGCTAGATCTGTTTGACGTGCGGGGAAACACATCGGGTAAGGGGACTGACGCGTGAATATTAGTTGGTCCGGATGCGAACGGTGGCGCGAAAGGTTTTCAAATCAGGGAAAGTGTGAGAAATAAAATATGAATATCATACCTGTGGCTACAGTCGAGCCCCGGTTTTGTCAGCAGAACCTCCGAATGATGGCATTGTTGGGACGAAAAAATAAAATAAAATAAATCTTGAAAAAAAAAATCCCAAACGGACGTAGGTACGGAATCGGGAATTCGTGGAAATTTGGTGATGTTTTGTCGAGCCGTTCGGAAGACATGGTGTTTCAACAGGGTAGCGGTGATATAGTGCTTCGAGGGGTTAGTGCTTCGAGGGGTCCCTTTGTAAGTGAACCCGAAACCGTACCGAAACGGGACTAACGGACACGGAGTAGGGGCCATCCATTGCTACGGTAGCGCCCAAGAGTGGGAATAAGGGTGTGACTCATAAAGGGTTAAGGCGTAAAAGAAATACTCGAAAACTAATGAAACTCGGTGAATTCAGTTTCGGAAGTATCCACGTAGTTGCAATTAATAAACTCGCCTTGATACTAAGAAAATAATAATAATGATAAAACACATAAAAATGAAACCTGTGAGGTATTTCCGCCGGATGTTACAACGTGCAATAAAACCGGTGATAAAAATAATAATAAAAAAGTATGATAAAGTGGAAAAGCAGTAACCGAACTGCCGGGATGCATCGGAAGGAAGCAGTGAAGGCATGAGGGGGTCGAGTTTCTCGAGGTTCGACGAAACGTATACACACCTAGAAGCGCAGACATAAAAAGAGTGAGGGGGGCCAGGAAGTGAAATGAAATTGTACGAGCCCACTACCGACTGTTCGAGTGACTGCTGGCTTTTACAAGCTTTGCGGGAGGTCGGCCAGTATGCCGGACGAGTGTATGAGTGTACGAGCTCGCTTCGGGCCTCGGAAACGTTGCAGGAAAGAAAGAAAGAGGAAAAAAAAAGAAGATAAAAGAGAGAAGCAAGGTAAATCGACAGAAGGAAGTACCGGGAGTGGCCACGAGTGCGTGTGCCGACGTACCCGCAAATTAGAGTTGAATTAAACCGGACCCTTAACGAGTCCACGCTCGGGATCACTGGCGTACCGTATTGTCCGTGTATTATCCTTAACCCTTTACTACCTACTTAAACCAGCTACCCTCGTATTTCACTCGTTTCTATAAAACTGGCAACCCTCCGGAGGAGAAAATAATTCGTTGAACGAAACTATTATTTTATTATCACATTTTACCTCATTCGAACCCTCTTGCGAGTCAAAAAATGTTTACACTTGATATCCTAACGAGCTTCTTCTTTAATAATTATTTTTTTACTTCCTCATTTTTGTTAAGAAATACGGTCCGAGATCCTCCGATTCCAGACGCGAAGAAGAGAGACGATTTGTGCAAATAAAAAGGGGAGGGCTTCGTTGAAGAAGACTGCCACACAATTACCCTTCCCGCATCGTCGATCGTTGGCCAATTAGCCGTTAACCGTCGTTCGACTACCCTTTCCGTTTTTTTATTTATCCACCGGAGAACCCGATGGCCACCCTCGATCGCCGCAACCGCACTGAGCACCCCCCTCCCCCCCCCTCCCACCCATCAACCCCCTCGTAGCCGAAGAAGCATAGAAACCCGGAGGCAAAAGCGGCTCCTCATCCCTGTATTGACAAACACTTACTCACCGGTAAGGGAGAAAAACAGGATCGGAGAGGAGAGAGAGCTCGCGGTATACGAAGGGCCGTGCAAACGCGCCCAGAGGAACCTATAAATCCCTCTTATTTTTCTTCTTCTTCATCATCCACCACTCCCTCGCTCCTACGTATATTTATGGTTAAAGTGCGCCAACTCCCGTTACCCATTCGCATGCTTTTTTTCCTCTTCCTCGTACTCGTTCGCAGATGCCACCGATATCATAAATTCAACTTAAAGCATAATTTATTATTCCTATCGATCCCTGCCGAAGAAGTTAAATAATGAGGCGTCTCGAGGAAACTTCGTTATCACAAATTAGCTTTTAAACATCATCGTCGTGCACAAGCTCTCTCGGTGTGTCGTGTCCCCGCAACCATTTGGCCTGATACATATACTACATGCATATATACATAGTATAAATAGTCCACTCTCGACTGTTAACGAAGTAACTGCGAGAAGTTGGGGAAATTGTAATACGAAGAAGGGTCGCGCGCGACAAGTTTTCGCAGACATAGCCGAGAGAGTGAGCTCGTCCGGGGGCTGGAGAAACTTGGCGGGTAAGAAAACGAATAAGGTGTATTATTGGTATATAGTAGCCGGACGGAGGGGGTGGAACGAGAATGGGATAAAAGGGACGAGGAAGGCGGCGAAAGTGGAGAAGAAAGTAGTGAAGCAAGACGTACAACTCGTTCCCGGGTGGGGGGCGGATCGACTTCGAAAACTTTTTACCCTCCCCCCCACCCCGTGCTCCGTCTCCCTGAAGAGTTTTGCAAAGCAATCGAAATTGGCGTCGCGTCCCGCGCGCGCCTATCCGCGAACACCGCACAATGGATTCGTAATGATTCCGCGGGCGAAAGCAATGCGGAGGGAGGATAAAGTTTAAAAGTTTTTTGGGAATAAACCCAACGAGTTGCCGCGACAGGAAAACCCGTAGTAAGATATAGAAGAAGGAAAGTGAGAAAGCGAGAGGGCTGGAGAACCCTGCGAATTACCCCCGATGTTCGAGACCAGCCCTCCGGGATCCCAAGGCACCGACGATTTACAATTTTTTGAACTCTGCGTCCGAGAACTCGATCCATTTAGCGGACACAGGAAACTCACTGCGGATCGGAATTTAGGGAACGCTGATGATATTTAAATGTTGTCAATAAATAAATAAATAAATAAATAAATAAATAAATAAACAAATAAAATGACGAGGGAAAAGACTGAGGATTTTTTGTTTTTTCTTCGTACAAACTTCACGCAGAAGACTGCGCGCTCCCCCGTCTTCGAAATCCCGGTAGTGTAGGTGTACGGTCTTTTTTACCGAGTTTTCTCGAAAAACTTTTCTTCCTTACGAGTTAAACTCCCCGACGAAGGACGAAAAAAAATCCATCTTTTTTTTCGTTTTTTTTCTATGTGTACCCTTTTTGCCTGCTTCCGATTCTTCTTCTCGTTCACTGGGGGTGTACTGCTTTCTCTTGTCTGTGTACACTCGAATCAGTGGGTATAGACAGTTCTGCTGAGTCAGGAGGGCTTTGACAGTTGTTCGCCGAATTGAGATAGGGTTTTCGACCGACCCGGGGTCGGTTCTTTTCTTCTTCCCTCATTCTTATTGAATTCGATCGAACTTTTTATCGTCGGCGGTCTTAACTCTTTCCTTCTGTTTATCGTTCTGGAAATCTTAGATTATTTTTTCGGAGATGTGTTTGCAGAGATGTCCCGATGATCGAGCGGCATCATCTCGATAAGTTATTGATCGACAGATCGATCAATCCGTTGTGCCACTTAATTCGCACAACGATCAATCCTGGAGAACCAGACACATTACTTGCACCCCTGTGTTCATCACGCCACCAATTCGGCCGCAATGGATATTTTTTTATTTGAATATAGTGAAATCAATACGATAGGATCTCAGTAAAACAACTGATGAGGCACCGCGTTTATTTGGCGAACAAGAAATGATAGGTTCGGTTATGGTTATTTCAATTATTTTGGTGACGCGTGCGCAACTCGTACACCATGAAGCACTGGCGTTCGGCTCGTGCTCCTGTGGTACTCGTGTAAGTCTGCAGTCGGTTGCATTCGGATGTTATTGTACTTTATAGAATTGTACTTCGAGATGAAACGGGTTCAACCGATTCAAAAACACAACGTGGTCAGCACCCAATTTCATGGTATTCATACTGTCGAATACAATCCGATCGTAGTAGGTGCATATCCAATGACCAATGACCTGGTAATTAGCGAATAAAATTGTATGTTATTATTGTCGCGCATTCGACTCTATCATGTCGGATAGTTGTAGGAGCAGTGTTGACTGCATCCTTATACCACAATGCCATTCTAGCAATTTCGGTAATTTTTCGATATGAACATCCTCTAACAGACCTCGTTCGTCGAAAATGATTTTTTTTCTCCATAGAGTAGAACCCCCATTAACCGGGGTCGGATTAACCGGGAAGCGGGTTAACCGTGCGTCCTCCAAGGTTTTTCTTATTTTTATGTGCGTAGTGCGGTACCAGTCCACGCTTCCAAAAAAGACTAGCTTACGTACTATTAATGATGAAAAAAAAAAAAAAAAAAAAAAAAACCCAATGCTTTACATTCACATTATTTAACAATTAAGTGCAAGTTCACATTATTTAACAATTAAGTGCAAGTTGTACTAAATGTCATTGTAACTAGTCAAAATAAAGTTCTATCCCTAGGCATTCTTGACTTATCTACTTCCACTGTCTAGTTCGGATTAACCCGGATTTCGATTATCCGGGGACTCTTCGGTCCCGAACATCCCGGTTAATCGGGGTTCTACTGTATCAGTAAGCCAAATGTCACATTCACCTATACGCGATCCTGTAATCAATAAGAGCGTCATCTTCCTCGACTCCGACCCTCCTACCACCCTTATCAACTACCTTCAACAACGCTAGTATATACTTCTTCCTATTATGTCAAAAGAAATATAAAACTAAGAGTGACAATTTCCCGTATGGCGTCACTTCCGGTCACAAAATCAAGATTTACGAATCGGACGTAATGTTTTCTAATCTGACGTCATTTTGGGTCAAAAAATGAGATTCTCGAACCGGAAGTGATGTATCTAATCCCTGAACGAGGACCACAGTAGAATACACGAACGCCGAGCTCAGCTGCGTATACATATGGATACATCCCGAATATGTCTCGATTTAGCAAAATAGAGCAGAAGTGCATTCAAGAATGCACGCTATATCTGAAACTAAGATTCAAATGCTAATCAGAATATTCTAACCTTTCCTGGCACGTCAACAACCAGATTATTTAATAGGGCCGAGAACTCTCGAGGCTACATTGAGAAATGACAGAATGTCAAACAATAGACTCTCAAAGTTGAAAGAGCACGGCGAGCGGATGGAACCTTCCAACTTCATTACAATATAAATTATTGATTGTATTTTCAAAATAATGTTTTGAATAATTATCCCTGAGAGATGCTGCACTCGCTAGCGCCGCCGTTGATTTTCCAAATCGATCGCCCCCAGATAGTTACACTGATTCTCTAGCTACACCGCTGTGTATATACGTGCACCGCTTTACTCTGGGTGTTGGAGCAATAAGGTGTTGTCTCCTTTCATACGTGGCGAATGTTTCGTATTGCTTTTACGTTGCTTTTAAGACAATCGGTATGGACCCAAGGTATTCTCGATGCCGTTGATACCTCAAGTGATTCAAATATCCTCATGGTTTCATATTTTTAGTTTTATGATTGTTGCTATGCCAATCACTGGTAAGAATCATTTAGTGATTTCGTACGTATGGCTACGCATAACTAAAATTAATTACCTGTGTGGCCGAGCTGAGATATTAAAATCCCTCTCTTCGATAGAGCTTCAACAAACTGAGCGAAGCGATGTTAGCTTCTAGCAACAACGACTAATATAATATAAGACCATCTCATCATCAGATAGTCTAATAATACTATGAGGTGCTTGGGCTTCAGTCCAGTTTATATCGCCTTATAACATTATGCCATCAAAGGAGAATTGAGAAAGAAATTATAAGCGGCAACAGGAATACATTAATGTATTCTTGTTGCTGCTTATATAACATCTCCAATTTCTTTCTCAATTCTCCTTTAATCTAATGATAATATGACTTCTATTGCCGCCGAGGGTGTATTATCTAATGCCCTACTCTTATCTGATAGCAGCTGTTGCTACTTACCATCAACTATGCAAATCGTCCAACACTATATTTCCGCGGCGTTTACTTACACGCAACGGTGCATGCAACAGTAAAGTACAGTACTTGCGCGCAACGGCGAAATTGGCGACACATTATCTGTCACCAATTTCGAAACGCTTCATGCCGGTAACTTGTCATTGACCACAGTTTTCGCGTCCTTCAGTCAGTTACTGCAGATCGTATAGTACACTTCCGAGATACAGGATAACGGCGACACATAGCAGATATATCACGAGCAGTCATGAAAAATGACGTTAAAACGACGAATAATCCAAACAATACTTCTTCAATGCCTATCGACATATATGATAGTGAATATTATAGAATCAATAAATGGCTGCTCTGCGTGTACGGCCAATGGCCTTATCAACGTCCTGTTGAGAAAAAACTTAGGTGTTTAGTCTCACTTTTACTCAGCGGTAGTGTACTAGTGCCTCAGGTAGGCTTCATTACGAATTTTAAAATAACGATTTTTCTGAGGTACAACATTCGACGGATACCGTTACGTCTCTGTTATTAGTAGTAGTAAATGTATTTATTGACAATATATTACACGATATGGATGCTGGTACATTTCAAAGATTATTTACATTTCATAATGCTATTGCTATTGCCAATAGGCCATCAACCTACGTCCTTCAGCCCTCTGTTATTATTTGTATCTTACATAGCTATATCGTTTAGACACGGGAGATGGTTCATACGTGGGGACGATTAGATAGCTTTGCCGCATGTTTTTCACCTTTCGGAACCCATATTATGTGCCTTATCAAGTTATTAAATTTCATGCTTCAGCAGGAAAAGGTGAGAAAAAAATAAATTGTCCCAATTTGAATAAAACCGATTCAATTTTATCTTTTCTCTTGTTATTTCTATGAAGTTAAGAAACATTCTTGATGAAACGCGAAGTAACTGGATAAACACGCAAAATCCGTCGGAATTAAATATTCTTAAGGAATACGCAACAAGAGGAAGAATTTGGTCAATTATGTGGTTATGTTAGTGAAACAAATATATTACATTATTAATGTTTTAGTAAAAGATCTAATGAAACGTTTAAAGTTATTTCGTTGCAGCATTGATATACATAATTTTAGTCTTCTGGCTGTTCCTGGCAATGATGCCGAAAATACTGGATGCCATCCAACCATTAAACGTATCACGAAAAACATTTGACGTTGTTCGAACAGATTACGGTGTCGATAATAATGAGTACTGGTGGTGGATTCAACTTCACATTTGGCCTTCCACTATCGTATTTCTCGGAATTTATCCGGCCATTGATGGATTCTACATGGCTTTTGCACAACATATTTGCGCAATGTTTGAAATATCCAGGTGATTTTAGAAAATTATTCTACTGCATATCACAAAGTCTTATATGTTCGCTTTGGGAATGGCTTAGATGTATGAGTGTTAAAATATACCACGTATAGACGAAGACTTCTTTAATTGGATATCGCAAAATCTGTTGCGATTGGGCACGCTTAGACGCAGATACATCAAATTGCGGAATCTGCTGGATGCCATTGGTTACGGTTAGACGTAGATACCTTAATTTGAAGCATTCCTGTGACAATTCGAACATTGGATTACGAGATACGTTAATAGATCGTATCCTTGTGATCCAGACACCTACATTTTACCGTAGACGCAGATACATCAAATTGCGGTATCCGCGTCGTAGCGTGCCCAATCGTATCCGGCAGATTTGGCGGTATACAATTTAAGAAATCTTGGCCTATATGTGGTACATTTTACCACTTTTATAAATAAACAATTTCCGAAACGAACGTACTGTGACCTATTTTTCGGGAACTGAGTTCGGAACAGGGAAAATTGGGAATGAAATCAGAAACTCGGGAACGTCACCTTCTGCCGTCCGTCCTCGCTCATGCACTCGGTAGTAGTCGGTCAATTTTCTTTTTGCTGGAATTAACATACCGGACTAAAGTAACGGTATTAATACACGTGTGCGTCCCAATCGTCGAGCACTCCTATGCAGATTTGAGTTATGAAGAATATACGTATTAGACTCCAATTTGACACTTGTAATCTTACTTATAAGCATTATTTTAGGCACAGAAAATGGTTACACGAGGTTTAAGCCTAAATTATTTTCTATTGTTGTATTTTCTTAAAAAACCGACGACATAGTGACCGGAAATTGGTACAAGTGTCCATGTAGAAATACTCGAGCGTTACATCGGGCTCTAATAAGGCCTTATCGGGTCCTTATAAGGCCTTATCGGGTCCTTATAAGGCCTTATCGGGTCCTTGTCAGGGCCCAAACGCTAGAAACTTTCTACTCGGGTTACTCCATACGCGAGCCAATAATCGGACGGTTCGAAGAAATTAGGTTAGCCCGCTTTCTACGCAGCTCATCTTCAGTATTGTTTCGCGTAGATCTAATGTTTTCATTGTTATCAAATGGCAAAAAAATTCTTTTAGTTAATATAAACTAGATGAGTTCGTACAACAGCATTATCGAAATCTATGATTGTCCAAAAGATCGGAACATATAGTGTCCAAATATAGAGACGGACCGAAAAACCGCGTCCGAGAACTGGTAGCGAAAGCAGAATTATCGCGGACCGGGATCGATCTTGATCTCTAAAGCTTACCCTAAATCGACCGAATAAACTATTAAGAGCGAAACCGGACTCCACAATACCCACAGGAACATTATAAAGATGACGGTACGGTAGCGAGATTTTTGATCCTATCCAGGTCGGAATATTGTATACTACCAATACGAAATGGTAGCGGAGCGAAAGATAACGCGATAACGGTACCGTATCGATCTTTGGAACCGTGATTCGAAAAATCACGTCATAGTACGAAGATTGGACATGCAGTAGAATAATTTTCTATCATAATAATTATACAGTCAATTCAGCGATACGCAACGGAAATCTAGAATTTATCATTCGATTATCCACTTTTAGCAGTATTTTTCCATAGATATAATCTGGAGAATATGATACAAGACGATGAAGACGTCGATGTAGTCCTCAAGCCCGATTTGCGGGAAGATATTTATTATCATAAAGTTGTGTCTTGTATCAGAAAACACAAGCGCCTCGTACAGTAAGTAATGGAACTGCTCCTAATATTCAACTTTACTGAGAGATAAAATGAGATAGAATTAGTACAAAGCATATATACATTATTACCTCTCACAATTCTATGGTCAAGAGAATTACGTACATTTTTCCTTATCAAAGGTACGTAAGGAACATAGCGGCCACGAACGAATCGTGTCTCTTTTTATTAGTTGGAGTTAATATGATAGCGTTGAGCGTCACAGGTTATCAGGTAGGCAATCGTCCCATTTTGTCTAACTGCTATTTCCTATAATTTGAATAATCTTAGTGCAGGTGGTTGCGAAAGATACTGAAGCAGACGAAGCTCTGAGATACTCAATGTTTACTTTTGGGCTACTGTTTCATCTTTTCGTCATTACCTTACCGGGTCATTGGATAATGGATTCCAGTTCTTTTTTTCCGAACTCTGTGTACGTATAGTGCCGGAAAATATATATTGTAGCACATATAAAAAATTATCTACAACAAATTTTTAAAATTATTTGTTTTTATTTAAAGTCACATCAACTGCTATGGTTATTTGCGATGGTATAATTAATTTGTTATATAATACAGATACAGCTGTAGATGGTACGTGATGACCCTGAGAACAAGAAAATTGATAATTTTCATTATAAGAGCGAGTATCAAGCCTTGCATGACTACAGCCGGAAAGATATACGTCATGTCATTTGAAAACTTTTGTGCCGTTAGTCAAACAACTACTTAATGGCTTTTATTTTCCATTGAATAATCTCAATTTGCCTAAATAAGTTATTAAATGTATTTAAGGTGTTACAAACGTCCATGTCGTATCTGACCATGCTCACTTCAATGCAGTGATTTTTTATATTACTGAATACAAATTCACGGACTTTCTACAAAAACTGCTTTTAACGTATTGGGGTCTTATCATGCATACCGAATATTTTACGTCAATTACGGTACTTTCTCTGTCCACTCTGTTAATCTAAAAGTGAACGTTGAACATCCAAGCTTCTCATTTAATCAATCAAAATCTAATTTTGAAGGTACCATCTTTTTTCTTTCTCCTGACAAGAACGAAATAATCAAGATTGTTCTAATTGATTTATTGAACTGAAGGGTTGGTTTCGGAAAAGGTTTTTGAACGAACATAGAATTCAAACAAGTGTATTAAGTTCAATTAACCGTTTCACTAAATTTCACTAATATCTTCTTTTTCTGTTTCTCAATGTATTTACATCTTCAAACTCATGTGACGATACAAATCACCACATGACAATTGATACGGTTGAAATGCAAGTGCTCTTCAACTTGGTTAACTCACATTGGCTCCGTTAAACAGTTAGATGCTATTAGATGCTGTTAGATACTGTTAGATGCTGTTAGATACTGTTAGATTCTGTTAGATGCTGTTAGATACTGTTAGATTCTGTTAGATTCTGTTAGATGCTGTTAGATGCTGTTTGATGCTGTTTGATGCTGTTTGATGCTGTTTGATGCTGTTTGATGCTGTTAGATTCTGTTAGATTCTGTTAGATGCTGTTAGATGCTGTTTGATGCTGTTTGATGCGGTTTGATGCTGTTTGATGACAAAAACTATTAATTCTTACTACGGTCCCTAGGTTTTTCGTGTTTTCGGGTGCAATGCGGGCTAAATTTTGCCATTTTTTTGCACTCTCGCGTTCCGTCCGTCGGAGGAACAACGAATATGAGTGATGAATTCCTTAATTCGAAAATATTCGCTCTCGAGGATGGACTGAATGTCCGGCGACATTTTATTTTTTCGTTCCTCAAGTTATATTTAGCGTAAAAGTTGTTCATGTGTGCACGCGTGTGTACGCGACCATACCGCGAGCATTCTATTGGATGTATCTTTTTACCTCATATGCACCGAAAAGCCAGTAAATACGGTTTTTAGGTGTTTTTTCAAATTTCGGCGATACGTCGTTTTTCGTGTTTCTGGACGGAATACGGGGCGAATGTGTCAATTTTTTGCCTTTTCGAGTTAGATCCATCTGAGGAACAACGAACATGAGTACCCCGCTACCGAATGTACGAATTCGAAAATATTCGCTCTCAAAGTTGGACTAAATTGCCGGCGACATTTTACTTTCTGGTGTCTTAAGGCGAATTACTGGTGAAATATATCCATGTGTGCACGGCTGTGTATGCGAGTACACGAGAACACCTTATTGGATGCATTTTTTTACCTCATATGCACCAAAAAATAAGTAATTAAGATTTTGATGTGTATTTTCAAATTTTAGCGACACACCGTTTTTCGTTTCTCCGGGAGCAATACGGAACGAATGACATGTGTCAATTATTTAATAAATATAAGAGATATGTTTATACAAATGTCAAACAATCTGCAGAACAAAGATTCGAATGCAAACAGAATATTCGAACCTTTCCTGGCACGTGATCTTGTAATCCTTGTAATCTCGTTGTTAGTGATTTCCTTATCTGACATATTTATGTCCATTGTATTTGTCGTATGGCTATTTGCTTGGAGGTTTTAGAAAAGACTCTCGGGACTGACAGAACTGTCAGACAGATTGAAAACTAAATGACTACAAAAAACATGGGACTACCTGCACACAACAACCCCAAAAGGTTTGATTCAAAATGTGTCTTCCTTGGACATTAATACACAATATGTATCTCGGATATTTTATATATAGAACAAAGGTTCAAACGCTAAACGGAATGTTCTAACTTTTCCAATCAAGTCAACGATAAGCAGATTATTTGAGGCCTAGAACAGTCGAGGTGACATTGACAAGTTACAGATTGTAAAACAATAGACTCCGGAAATCGTGCGCACACGGGGAAGCGATGGAACTCTCCAACATTATTATAAGGAATAAGAAAAGTGCAACAATCGCGGGCTCCACCAACTAAGGAAAACCAGTTTCCCAGTTTCCGTCACTGCCTCAGTAACCCTCATCGAAGGCAATTTATACTAATAATAATAATTAAATACAGTTTTCGTTTAAAACGAAAAAAAATTATGGTATGTTGAAGGGCGGCTTTTACGCTTGATTATTGACGAAATACGTACATTTTTATAAAATGTTTAATTTAACACTTTAATAGTGTGCGGCGCAACTCACGTTTCGCCACTTCCGAGTCGCAGTTGCTATTAGGGCATTCTAGTCGAAGCACATTGCGTTTTCTCCGAATGCATTAATTTACAAGTATTAAAAAACACAAAAGTTATACCATCGGTGTCAGTACAAGGAATACTATCATTTAGATTGGTAATAATTTATTTTTCGATTACGTGCTTTATTAAATTTGTCATGACGGAAAGTGCGTCAGCCAAATTAGGTTATGCTGTACAGTAGAACCCTGTTTATCCGAAGTAGTGTGGGGAGAGCGTACGTCGGATAAGCGAAAACTCGGATAACACGGATAACATATTCAAACTTGCACTACTATTATATATTTTTAAAATAACACACCACTTCATATAAACATTAACTTTATTAGTTAGTGTAGTAGTAGGAAATGTATTTATTGACATTGGTGTTTACCATAACGATTGTGAGACATTTACGAACGATATACAATACATGTAATGTCAATGGGCCATCGATCGAGGTCCTTCAGCTTGAGGTAATCTTTGTTATCCAGTGGAGCATTTATTACGCTTATGATGACAAATTTATTAGTTAATTTACAACTTTCTTCCTTTGAGACATCACGATGTTCTACCACTGACTCTAGAATCGGCACTGATGTATTTACAGCTCGCAATACAAAGACGCACCAAACTTGTACAAGTTTAAGCGCGTATGCAACAAAGTAGCAGTTACAGACTACGCCGCGCGCGGGCATGCTGTTTTATTCGTGTTTTCCGTATTATTTGAGCCTACACCTCGGTTAACGCGGAGTGCTCGGATGAGTTGGGTGCTTCGGATAATCGAAGATCGGATAAGCGCGGTCCTACTGTACTTTCCGTCACTTGTTGCAGCGCGGTTATTATAAATTGAAGTGAATGTTTTCATATCATTTTTAACTCCCGACTGCCCCCCGGGTACAAAAAGGGAGTTATGCGTTTCACTGCGATGACTCACTTTGGCATCTTTTCGAAGGCGCCAGTGTTTGTCGAAACGACAAAATATTACTTAACCAAATTTGGCATATTGATTCTCTATATAATGATCTATGTTTGTGACCAAAAAAATGTAACCTAAGGTGTAAACGCACGTAAATAAATCATATTCCGATAAACAAATTAATAATTCGCGGTGTCCTATCGATTAGCCAATAAGAAACAAGAATCCTTTTTTTCATTAGCCGTTGTATTCTCTTCATTTTTACTCCCGACTGCCCGCTAGGGCAAAAAGACGGGAGTTATGGGAGCCTGATCTATGTAGCTCCCTCTTTTCCATTGATATTTTCAATAATAATAATAATAATAATAATAATAATAATAATGATAATAAAAGTCGGGAGACGTCTCCGGCCGTGTCACATACTCTTTTCAAGTGCACCTACCAAGTCCCTATGTGACACGGCCGGAGACGTCCCCCGTCTTTTATTATCATTATTATTATTATTATTATTATTATTATTATTATTATTGAAAATATCAATGGAAAAGAGGGAGCTTCTGTGAAAATTTATATTTTATTATGAATTATTTCAATCTTTTTGTAAGATTTTATTTTTACCCCCAAAATTAGTGAAAAATAATAATATCTGTACTACCGTGCCATAAGTTCGACTTAAAGATAGAAACTTGGTATGCGGCGATCCGACAAATTGCGTTACGAGCGACGGAAAGTAGGTACATAATAGTAACGAAAACTGCGACATAAGTGATGGAAACTGGGTACGCGAGGTGATGTAAACTACACGAGGTCTAAAAAAATCACGGAAACCCCGGCAGTAGAGAGGCACTATTAAAACGATCATTTAATTAGATCCTATTGCATTCAATTAAATAATGACTGAATCACATACGGACAGTGTCGATGCACCCATTAAAACAGTTTTTACGAATCGACAATACAACCCATGTATAAATAATGGGCAACCGCGTTCATTGCCCTGAAGATGACGGAAACTGGGCCGCTTGCCTTATGCTTCCGGGTTCATCGAACCCATCAAAGAAGAGCACACCTTCTAGGCTAAAACATCAAAAGCAGCATATATGATAAAAAAAGACTCTGCTCATCGGATAAACATTTCTGGTCGACAAATTTCCAGAACTTATGTCTCGTTATATCAACATTTTTTTCTTGCTAAATGCCAATTGTGTTCTAAAAAATGAACTGCTCTGTACAAGATGTGTTTCATAAATGTTCAAACAAATTGTACCTTGTAGCTCGACCAGATACGCCGATCATGAATGTCCAGTGGACGAACATTGATAAAACGTAAAGTAATCGTTTAAGCGATGATATTTTCGCGTTTCAAACGTCAAGAGGCCGATACACGTCATGCGTCACGTTCAATTCACGCGACGGCTACAAGCGCAACAGCATTCGTACGAGAGGTGCGGAGAGCAGGAGGCAGGCGTTAATCGAATGAGCGACGATCGAACGAGCTGCATGCGCCTCCTGCGTCCATTCCGCTCGTTGTATCTCTATTCGATGAGATTTTTTAAATTGTTTTTTTTTTAATTATTTTACCTCTTTTTTTTCTATAAATTTATCGGTACGACCGCCGGCTATCGTGCGGCTTTCGTCACCGCGCGGCAGCTCTTTTATGACGCTCGCGTCAAACAACGGCCCCGGGCGATAAGGGTGGCGATGGCGAGCAAATTCGCAACGATAAATCCACTCGAACGTAAAACGAGACCACCGACCGATGCAGCGATACAATTAAATTGATTGAATTTATTTTATGTACCAGACGCTTCGTTTGTTTCGTCAATCGGAAAATTCATATTCCACATGCGCATCCGACCCGTACCACCTTGTCTCGCTTTCAGATTAAATCGTTTACACTGGGGGGAATGCAGATATTTTGTTGTTGTTGTATCTTCCAATATTTTTTATAATTTAATAATTGAGTTTAAAATATATCTAAATTTATTACACAGTAACGAATATTAATAAAATCGTCTGCGCTACGATCTTCCATTATTTGTGTTGTCGGAATCTTCCGAAGCCCGAGTCGAGACCTCGGGGGAAAAAAGGAAATATCGCGGAATGCAATTTCATTCGTTCCCACTAGAACCAATCATCGAATCAATTTTATTGCCCAGGGACGTGAAATGCAACAAAAAAAAATATATGAACCTCTCGCAGACGATCCACGGGTACTTTACTAATTCACTCGAGAGCCTCGAGAGCCTCGACACCCTTAACCGAAGATTTCAAATTTAAAAAATACGCGTGAAGGTAACGTTCTCGAGCAACCGCGATGAAACGAGTTATTAATTAATTATCGCCCCGGTACGGGAGCGACGGAATTAAATTTGAAAAAAAAAGCACGAAATCACCGAGACGGATGTAACTGAGCCAACTTATCTCCGGGGAATTCGCGCTCGAATCTCGTGATTTGTCGTAGCGAAAAAAAATAAAATAAAATAAAAGAAGAATATTCTCACGTCTGGCGAGAACGGGACGGCAATACAGAATCGGGCACCGGCAACCGTTCCCGTTAGTTTTTCCAGGCGTGCCACGTATTTCCCAACCGAGAGAGGCTTCAATCTCCGGGGATTTGACGTATGTCGACGTCGTTGGATCTGACGAGGGCGAATGGACGTGTGCTGATCGACATAGCGGTAACATAGCGGGAGCGCGCAAACGTGCACCGCGGAGGGGTGTTGCATCAGGTGGTAAGGAAAGAGGATGATTCGGATGAGCGACGGACAGGTGTCCGTAACGATTTTACCCCGGCCTGGAGGGTTGAGAGCTCGGCAAAAAAGAGGTGAGGGTACGCGAGGAAAGAAGAGAGGAAAAAAAGCGAAAGCGTGGATATACAGAGGGTTGAAACTTAGAAAGGGCGAGATGATGTCGGCACACCACCGATTCTCCCAGACTGACGCGTCACGCCACGTTAAACTCAACGAGTTTCGATGAAGCGAAAACTTACGCGGCCTGTAGCCTATGAGAGCCCGGATTCCCTCGTCTTTTTCGCTTTCACTATTTTTTTGCTTCTACTACCAATTTTCTTCTTTTTTTTTTCTCTCACATTTATATCTTGGAGCCTCCCCTGGCGCGCTCGACTAGCCTCGCCAATCCGTTCGTGAGCAATTAAAATTTTCACGGTTCGCGGGTAACTCTCTCTACCTCCTTCCATTTATGCCCCTCACTTTCTTCAACTCTGCGGTAGTACTCCACTGTAAGTAATACTATATAATTTTTTTCTTTTTTTTCTCTAACCGAGCTTTCCCTTAGACTCGACTCGAGACTACCGTCGAAACCGTTCCCAACCCTTTACCCTTGAGCGAAGCTTGGCCGATGGAAATTCTCCCGCAAACCCCACCCTCTCGTCCCGACAGCTGGAGCTCGAGGCTCCGACGCTGATGGCCTTCGAGCATAGCTTCGACGCGATCGAGATGAGAGCGCGGAAGGGATAAATGAAGAATCTCGATGGACAGGGTTATTTAAAATTCGTAGACGGTTAATAAGCGCCGGAGAGGGGGGGGGGGGGCGATAAGCTTTCGCCCTCTCAATCTTCCTTTTAATTCGTCACTTGTAATCCGCATTCCAGACTTCGGAAATCTTACGGTTTTTATATTAACCGATCGTTGAAATTGTCCTCCGGGGCGCAAGCGAGATTTTGGGTTTTCGCAACTAGCAACTGTTTTCGGGATTCTTCGGCGGTAAATTAAAAAAAAAAACGATAATAACTTATGGCAATAAAACAAGACTCGAGGGAAGGAAAATTGGAGTTCAATTTGACTTGAGAGATGATTTTGCAAACTTGAGTTTGAATTTTTGTATTTGAATTCAACGATTCGACGCGTCAATACCAGAACTGAGGTGGAACGCTCTTCAATCCCGTAACGGGAATGATAAAAATAAGATGATAATAATATAATAATAATATAATAATAATATAATAATAATATAATAATAATATAATAATAATATAATAATAATATAATAATAATCTAATAATAATATAATAATAATATAATAATAATATAACAATATTTGTGGCTGCTGAAGTGCATACATGGGTTTATTTTTTCTTTCTTTTTACCAAAATAATATATAACAACATATAGTTCATTTGATTTTATAACACGTGTAACATAGATTTGATAACACATGTACCATTTTTTTCCTTTTTTGTGTATGTGTAGCACGCGTATTATGGAGGGGTATTACGTGCGTTTTCCGGCACTTCGTCAGACAACAAAGGGGAACCGGAAATAAATGATCGACCGCAAGCATGACGCGGGTACACGTGCCTGCGGAGCTCGGGAGACCATCTCCACCCCGGCGTCTTCTTTTATGCTGTACACGATCGTAATTCATTCGAAGCCGGTAGTCGTGACTGCGGGATACTTACTCGTGACTCCCTCTCGGACCTACACGCGTCGACGGAGTAATAGTGGATAATGCCCGCCCGGTACGACGGACGAAAGAGAAAGAGACCGTGAAACATTCGTGCTCGTTTTCACCAGCGTGTGAACAGACAAAAAAGAAAAGAATGAAAAAAAAAAAGACACAAACAATAATAACAAGGTGTCGAACATAGGGAAGAGGCAAGCGCCTGTGTTTCAAAGTGTTCGAGCCCTCCGAAGTGGACAAAATCCGAGTCGCCGAGCGTACAGCGCGCCCCGCTTTGTCCAGAAAACTCGTCCGAATCAGAGAACATGCAAGAGACATGAGGAAAAAAAATTACGATAGAGAGGAACGAGCGAGTGAAGGAAAAGAAAATAAAAGAATTTACTTGTTCCAGTGGGTGCGTGCTACGAGGGCAGAAATGCATACATGGGATGCGTGGGCGAAAACTACGCGTGCAGCAAAGGGGGAGAAAAAAAGAAAAGACGAGGGGGAGCAATATGAGACGACGCTTTCCGTAATAATGGACGGCAAAAAAAAGAAGCAATAAAAAAAAGACACAAACAAAAAACCGAAGCACGGAGAGATCGAGCGTGCGGTGTGCGCGAGACAAGAGATTTCGAATGAGAAAACGCTCGAAAGTGAATAACGGGTATACAAGTATACGGAGACACGTGTAGCCACTAAAACGCGAGTGGAAATGAGAGAAAAAAAAATAAAAGAGCAATGAGCGAGAGCACGAACGAAAAACGTATTCGAGGCGAGAAAATTTACGCGTGGTTAGCCGCAAAGTGATTTAATTAAAAAGTCGAGCGCTCTGGAGCGGTGACGATGCGTGTTAGTTTGAGGTGTCGTTTCGTTTGAGGGGGCGGGGGAGTTAATGCCTATATAGAAATCGGTCCGCGGAACGGGCTGATTGAGCTTGAACGCTGAACGCTGTACATCGCCGAGAGATACATCTGTAAGATAGGTGTATATATGTATATATATATATATAAATATATACATATATATGTGCTGTAATTATATATATATAGTGCAGTGTGTGCATATGGTACCGGCGGGAAACTTTCAGGAAAGAGAAGTGCTGACGGTGACTCGGCGAGACCGCAGGCAATCCCCTGGCAAAAGGTCGCGAACCTCTCGAGCGAGCAGAGCGGCTCGACCTCTTCATTTCCGGACGATTAATTGCGACGAGTCGAGAGAGAGAGAGGGGGATGAGGGGGGGAGGTTGTGGGGCTGAGCGGGGAGGTGGAGACTAATTAATTGCGCTGATTCCCGATGGTCTACCAACACTCGAAGTTCTCTCTGATAATGTATATTAATGCAGTTAAATGCTAGGTGTGTCAGTTTTTAAGTTAAAATGTGTATAAATGTACTGGGATCCGAATTACGAAGAATTTAATTACATTAATCAGATAATTAATTAGTCGACACTCGATAAACAACATTTTATCGACCCCCGGAAAACACTCCCTAAGGACCGAGAGCCTATCGTAAAAGTAATTAGTTACCCATCGTTTATGAACCAATAATAATTAATGATTGAACGAATTTACCTAAGTGAAGTTCAATTATTATTGTAATAATGACAAATTTGATATTTTTGGGCTAAGTTAGTTCCACGTTCATGATGCAATAATGCGCGAGTTTGCGTCAGCGTGTGAAGCAAATTTGAAGTCTAGATGCGTAGTTGGCGAGGTACACGCGGAGGAGAATCGTACGATGACTCGAGGCCGAGCCAGAGAGGGAAGGAAATTGGAGAACGGGCCTTGAGAGCCCCTCGAGGAATTAACAAGAGGGTGGAATGTATCGAAGGGTAGGAGCAGTCAGGATCGTCCTGATTACTATTCGGCACTTGTTTACCCCCCGAGACCATAGGTACATAGGCAAACACGACCGGAAGAAGAGTAACCAACGGCCACGGTACAACTCACTCTTTGCCTTCCACTTCATCTTCCCGTTTTCCCGTCAATCTTCGCCTTTTTCCCTTCCTCCGTCCTATTTTCCGTACGGCCCCAGATATCAGCAACTCACCCGTCTGTTTTTCAGTCTCGACGCTGCGGCGCGGTAGGGGAGAGCGGGGCAAAACGGGATAATAGGACAAAACGCGATGTTTTCAATAAATTTTTTCAATAACGTTTCGAAAATCTGGATGTATCGCTGGCAAAAAATGGGGCATCAAAAAATTATTGGAAAACAGAGTTTTGTCCCCTCTGTCCCGTTTTGCCCCACTGTCCCATTTTGCCCCGCTCTCCTCCAAACTCGCGTCATCTTCGATGCATGCAGGGAGGGTGCATCGTCGTCGGGGGGAAGCGAAAGAGGCTTTCTAGGTCGTCCTCGGAAGATACCTCGGACAATCGGAGCTTTCTCGGTGCGCCTCCTCCGTCTGCTCATTCTTACCCGTCAGAGTCGTTCCCGAAGTATGTTTCCTTCGAGAAGCAACAATCAACGCGAGACTCTTCCCTGCACCATCGCCGATATTCATAGTTCGAGCAGCTGCGGGAGCGGCCATGGAGCGCAATGGAAGCATTAGCAATAGTGGAAAAATAATAAAAAAAGAAGAAGAAGCAGACTGAGAAGTAAGAAATGGAATAGCGGCTTCCGCTGGGGCATAGGTTTACTCTCCCTCTCGTGGTCTCCCGAGGCCCTCGGGACTCGTGCAGTAGCGCTGCACTGGCAGGTAGGAGGCGAAACCTGGAATACAACGTTCGACCCGGAGGTTCTTATTCTCCTCGACGTACAAGCAATACGGACGTGGATTGCTCGGCGCAACATCGCGAAAGCCGAGGATAAGGAAAATACAGGGACACGCGGAACGCCGGAGATGAGGGTGAAAAAAAAATACCATGCGTATCTTCGGTAAAAGATAGAACGGGCGACTGCAAGAATTTCATACGAGCAAGACGATTCCTTGGGTTTTGGTTGAAGAAAAAAAAAACAATCGTGGAATCTTCTGGCGTAGGTGATTTTTTTGTTAGTTTTCTGATTATTGGTCGGGGTTTTTTTCCCCACGACGTGAGAGAAGGAAATTCTTTGCTGCTCGATATTTTTCTTTTTCTTTTAGTGTTGGCGAGGAGATGAATTTTGTCCAAAAGCATCAACGTGGCTTGTAATCTTCTACGTACCGTTGAATTGTAAAATTGTAGCAACGCGAAGCTTTCTTTCAAGTGCGCGAGATTTAAGGGGAGGATTGGTCTTCATCCCCCGGTTCTAACGAGCTCTTTCACTCCATCTCCGCGCTCGCCCGAGCTTCGCGAGACATCCTTTCGATTTACCCTCTTATTATAATCTCTCAGACACGGCCCGGCGCTCGCGGATCCGAAGAAATGTGATGAATCGTCGATGCCGGGGAAAAAAAGGGATGGAAACGACGCGGCAGACGGAAACGATATAGAACGCCGGGCAGGAGGCGGAAGTCTTCGTGAGTGGCCGAGGTGAGAAAGATGAGACACCGAGGAACAAGAAAGCACGGGCGGAAAACGTTTTTGAAGAGAACGGAAAATGAAGAGGATAGGGAGAGAGAGAGAGAGAGAGAGAGAGAGAGAGAGAGAGAGAGAGAGAGAGAGAGAGAGAGAGAGAGAGAGAGAGAGAGAGAAAGAGCGCGTAAAAAAGAGGTGGCTGGAGAAACTCATCCCCGATTCTTGAGACGAAAGATTGATGGACTCTTCCCAGGTCGTTATAAGCACGCTATAGTAGCGGAAGAGTTTCTTTGGGTAGCAAAAAAAGAAATTCTTAACTTTTCACACATTACAGCCGTACGGCAGGGAGGCCGAGAGAAAAGGGGAGATGCGAAGAAGAGGAAAGGAAAGATTAGACCTCCGAGGGTAAAACAGTCTTATGCACGGGATAGAAGAAGACCTTAAGGGTGTGCGCTGCCGCGAACGATAATAAAGACTGTAACGCTGTTTTTTATGCTGAAACTAGAGAACTGCACCCTTCACCAAAAAATCGCTTTACAGTTTTCATCACCGACCAGGCGTGGTTCATAGATATATATGCTGCCTTTCCGCGTTCGTTCGAATTGCTAAAATCGTTAAAACAATTTTCTCCCAATCTTTACCCAACGACTACGATGAAACAATTTTACGATCAAATTAGTGTAAATCAGTTGGAACGAGAGGCGCGAAAACGATTCTACAGCGGTCCCGGGTGGCGAATCGAATCGTCGAGTGAAATCATTGAACCGCACGGAAATTCCGGGTCGACAATTAATATCCAGCGGAGAAATTTTCGGCACGTTCGTTGGCCACTCATTGCACACACACACCCATCCGTGCATACCGAGGGCCATACACTGCGAAAAAAAAATTGGTTGGGTTAACCAAAAGTCGCGGTGACATACGTTCAAAGCTGTTATTTGTTTGGTACAAATAAAGCATTGTTTTGTTAAACGACTATTTGCTTCAATTTATTCAAAATTTGTCGACTGAAACAAACATTTTTGTTGTACCAACAAAATACACCTTTGCACGTATGTCACCGCGCATTTGCTTAATTCAACAATTTCTTTTTCTCAGTGTATACACCACCTTCACTCTATACATCGATCGGCTCTTACCGGTCTCAACCTACAAATTATCCTTCCCGCTGTAAAATGTAATCAAAACGAAACAAAATCTGAAAAAATATTCCAGAGAACCTTCGAAGTGTTGTTCCTACGGTAACACCAACGGAAATGCAATAAGTCCATCCGTACCATTATTCGGTGCAACAACGGTAAGTGCCGTACAGACCTACCAAAAAGTCTCCCGTAGATCATCAAGGGTTAAAAACCGCATTTCCCGGCAATGAGAACATGAAATGCTACGATTAACCAATACGTTCAAAGGCCTTATTTACTTGGTACAACAAAAATACTTGTTTAAGGAGGGTCGAGCGTTACAACGTCATCAAGAAAAGTATGCTGATTTTTTTTTTTCACGCATTGATATGAATGGTCTAAATGTAACTGCAAAGTTTGAATGCTTTCGTCTTCACCGTTTTCGAGAATTTTTTTTTTTAATTTGCACAATTTATCATTGATTCTTATGGCAGATTGAAAATAAGCGATGAATTTTAATGTTTCTAGAGCAGTTCATGCGGAAATGTTGCAAACAAATTATTGAAAACTGTGAAGAATATTGTCAGGAAGCTCTGTATAAAATTGTAGACACTTGTTCTTCACCGTTAGTTAACAATAAGAAATTACATGGAACTTTACAACTTTATCTCGGCACGCTTAGCGTGTGCGAGTGAGAGGCCGCATGACGGACCTCTCGCTCGCACACGACCTGCCCCGCACCTTGCGCGCCACCGAGCCTATCCACTCCGAGTCTCGCGCTCGACCCTCCTTAAGGTAGTTCTGTCGCTTGGTATTCATCTCGCATAAGTTCGAACGATATGAGAAAAAATTGCAAATACTCGATGGTATAAAAATCTGAAAAAATGCATGCACAGTAAAGGTACTGAAAAGATTAATTTTGCACAATAATAATTCCAAAATGTTATTAACAAATTGATGAAAAAAACTTGGTTAACAAATTTCCCGGAAACCATTTTTTTTAATAAAAATGATTTGTTCATTTTTCTAAGTGCGTATGAATTTTTTCAGATTTTTAAATTTGCATTGACTTTTTTTTTATGGAGAAAAAACGCAAAATTCAAAACAAATTTAAAAATCTGAAAAAATTCATACGTATTCAGAAAAATGAGTGAATCATTTTCGTAATAAAAGAATTGTTTGCCGGGTAATTTGTTAAACAATTAATTTTCTGTATAGTTTGTTAATAACAATTTATTATTATGCGAAATCAATATTTTCAGTACCTTTATACCATCGATTTTTATACCATGGAGAAGTATTTGCAATTTTATCCCATTTTTCTCGAACTTAAGCGAAATTAATACCAAGCGACAGAACTACCTTAAATCGACACATTTTGGATCGACTGAATCGAACAATCGATCAATAAACTAATGTTTTAGTTGTGCCAACCAAACGACAGCTTTGAACGTATGTCACCGCGAGTTTTGATTATTCCACAATTTATTTTTCTCTGTGCGCGTGCCAATACTGCGCACAGTTTACCCTCCAACAACCAACGCGTCTACAGCCGAACGGATAACTACAGTAATAGAAGATTCCGCAAGAGAGTGAGAAAATCTCAAGCAATTCAGAAACGGAGATAGAGATCGGGAACTCGGATTCTACGAGTTCCCGATTCTTAACGCCGAAGTGGTCGAGGCAGAGGTAAGGAAGACCCGGAAATGAAAAGAAGCGTAGGAAGGAAGGAGTTAGCGAATGAATGAAGCTTCCCGATGGCGCGAGGCGGGGTGGCCGGTTGGATGAAGAACAGTGAAAAGAGAACGCGCGCGCTGAGATGGGGAAGAGGGAAAGGGGATGAAATTAAATTTCTTCGTTCGCTAATCTACCTTTATTCGATAACGGCCGAAGCAAGGTGAGTGCGCAGCGATATCTGCCTACCTCACTTTTGCGTCGGTGTCTCGTCCGTTCGACCCTCTCGGTTCCCAGCTCCGTAGTGTGCAGAAGCGCTTCGGGAGCGAGAGGAAGAGAAGCCACGGGATAACAGCTAGCCGATAGACGGAGAATCCCAGCGATCCCTGGAGGGACCTGCCGAAGACTCACGAGTCCCTCGATCTCTCGACCCTATCGGGCGTCCCTGTCTGCCTGTGCAGGCATCGGTGAACAAGTACGGCAGGCAAATTACTGTTGCAAGTTTGGCAATGTGATGGCTATCTAAACCAACTTCGATCGAGGGAACGACCAGTAGTTTCTGCCTGGAATCTGACGTTCGAAGTCGCCAGGGGACGTCTACTGACTTCGCAAACTCTACGATGCGTCTCGGCAACCTATCAGTTCCGCCGGCAAACGAATTTACAAACTTTTTGTTGTTGTTCACTATCGTATGTTTCGTATTCCAACGGAAGTCTCAGAGTTCCGGTATTACCGATTTATTGACGGAAAATGTTACCGATGTTTGACGGAACGTCTTGTTATCGTATGGACTTTGAATGTCTCTCGAATACGCCGGGTAGCTGAATATGTCGGCTCTATAAATTCATTACCTTGAAGATATCTGCATCAGACAAAATTTAATCTTTAGCGCGCCATAACTCCCTTATTTTTCATCCTACAGACTTTTCTCTGGGCTCATTTTCTTCGTTATGAAATTCTCTAGGTGTGCATTTAAAAAAAAATTATGTTTTTATTTTTATTTTTTTAATTCGTTTATTTATTTATTTATATATTAATATTACGTACTGAGTGTTCTCACTTTAAGGCGATGTGAAACACACGGTCGATAATAACCACCGTAATTAGTTTTCTTTTACGATGATGACCTGGGTCAGACAAAATTTAATTTTTAGCACGCCATGACTCCCTTATTTTTCATCATACAGACTTTTCTCTGGGCTAATTTTTTTCGTTATAAAATGAGCCCAGAGGAAAGTCTATACGATGAAAATTAAGACAGTTATGGCGTGCTGAAGATTAAATTTTGTCTGATGCAGATATCTTCAAGGTCATGTAAATTCGATATCCCAAACGCGATTTGAATCTTTTTCTTTTAGCCTGTATAACGATAACTTAACTCAAAACCGAAACACAGAAACGTAAAACGGTGTCAACAAATCAGAATCACGAAATGCTGAAATTTAAGAACTCGCGATATGCTTCAATGCCGCAAGATAATTGGGAAACTGCATGATTCGCGAGAATTGAAGTGCGGTTGTCACTGACGACGCCGTGACGGGAGTGACCCCCCAAAACATTCCGTCACAAATGCTATGTATAATCGGATGCGTATTTAAACGTCCGTATGTGTGGATGTACATGTGATACTTGAGGCGACGTCAATAGCCATAAAAAAAGACGAAAGAAAAAGCTCGCGAAAAGAAAAAGCTGAGATATGTAACGAAATGAAAATAGGGCTTTGAGTGTCCACTTTGCTTTCGCTCTCATCGACATTGGTGTAGACGGTACCTAAAAAAAAAGTGGATTGTTCGTCTGGTATCCGAGAAACAAAACTACAAAGAGAAACGACGAGAAAAACCGCGGCGCCTTTAGGATCGCAAGGTCCAAGTAG
Organism: Ichneumon xanthorius; assembly: GCA_917499995.1. NCBI lineage: Eukaryota > Metazoa > Arthropoda > Insecta > Hymenoptera > Ichneumonidae > Ichneumon > Ichneumon xanthorius. The sequence continues at coordinate 15,471,121 of OU824200.1, read as the reverse complement.
AGTAAAGGCACAAAGCGCACGACGGTACGACGTCGTTGACAGAAAAATTCTCGAGAACCAAAGTCGAATGCCGCGAAAGCGGAGGAGGGAGCTTCGCGACCAAGCACTCTCACGTTCTGCAGCTCGACGTGTGCATGCCGAGTGTGTGCACGACTTGTATAAATACAAAAAAAACTAACATAAATAAAAAAGAGGCAAGTTTCAACAACCCTTTTGCCAGAGGCACGAAAGATAATGAGGCGTTTTGTTTCTTTCTGTAACAACTTTAAAATGAGGATACAGAACTTGAGGACATTTCATTCCAACGTCCTCTACGGAGCTTTCATGAATCCCAAACTTGGAAACGTTTTAAGGAGTACTTTTATTTAGAGAGAGTGAAAAACATACTCAAAGGGCACCTAGCTGGACACTTTTAATCCTGGACCAGCGAAAATGAGATAATTAAAAATTAGTTTATAAAAGCGTGAAAATCGAGTTTGTCACAAAGCTTCCGCGTCCAATTTACTTTTGTGTACAAAACTTCTGGGAAAATCATTTTCCGTGATTATGTGACTTCCTTATAGTGAAAACTTCTTCGGCAAAACAAAATAATCGCGCTTAGATTTTCAATTTTGATTATATTAAGCAAAATATCCTTTTAAAAAATTCATTGGTTTTTAGCCGAACATCTTTACTATAAAACACGAAGATTGTGAGGGTTAACTATGATATTTGTTCAAGTTTGTCGTCGCGCTAGATACCTAGGGTCTTCAAAATTCCATCGGGAAGCATATATATGACTGTTTGAAAATACAAAAAATAACTAATTTTGACAATATTCACTACAGAGTTTTCCTATAAAAATGGTAGTTATTCGTCGTTTCGAGAATCGAGACCATATATGATGCACTTGTTCCCACTGATCACAAATCGGACACTTATTTTACCCTTAGATTGATGTTTGAGACGAAAACTCGCGTCTGAAAAAAAATACATACTTATTTTTCGTAAAATTCGAAAATGCTCGATCTTATAAAATATAAAAGGTTCCATCGATCCTCGCCAATTAAATAGAGATCATCGATCGATTGTACACGAAGGAACTATGAGTTCCTTGGTGTACAACTTTTTAGCCCGATTGCTAAAAAATTGTAAGAGTTATGAAAATTGTAATTCAAAACCGCGTAAAATTTTAATGCTCAAGCATTTTGCTCAAAATTTAATCCAACATTGGGGATCGATTCCTCTATCTACCTTAGACATTTAAACTTGATAGCTAAAGCCGTTGTCAAGTTATGGGCGTTTCAATTTTTCGGGTCAGAAACACACACACAGACACACACACACACGCACCTATTCAAACATTTTTTCTAAATATGCTTTTCTGATGTTTTGGAACATTCTGACAACTTTTCTTTTTGTTCGTGAAAACAAAGCTTTTCCTTTGCGGAAGCAAATAGAAAAATGCACATCAAACAATATCCACATCCAGGCGTGAATAAAAATCGAAGAGACTCCACCGTCTCGAGGCAGTCCTCTTGCACACCCAGAAAAATAATTTATTTGCGGCCACCGTTCATTTGGTTTAAGTAAAATATTTATGTGATTTAAATAAATATACATTTCATTTAAGTAACTATTTACTTAATTTAAATGAATATTCATTTAAATCAAATAAATATTTTACTTAAACCAAATAAACGGTGGCCATCAAATAAATTATTTTTCTGGCTGCAAGAAAAAAAAAACGCCCGTAGTTGCGAACTAAGAAAAGCAGGAGAAGTAGGGAGGTGGCAAGAAAAACTTGGCGGTCGTTGGCGGTTGAGAAACTACTGAGAGACGAGTGGAGAGGTGAACAGAGAGCGGCATACCAAAACTGTGTGTCCACGGAAGAGGGATGAAATAAGTTTCCGCGGACAATTTCTAAAGCTTCGCGACGATACGCGAAACGACGACTCGTCGCGAGAGGTTTGAAGAAATACGGTCCCGGAGGGCCATAGGATTGTGCGAATGACGGCGACGAGCTCGCTAGAATCGAGGGCAAATACTGTGCCTCGGTGAGGCACACAATATTATCACACGGTAGGGATCTAAACTGTCCGAGATGTGCGAAGCTTTCGCGAAAGCTCGGGGCTATAGGTGGTGTATGTACAAGCGAGAGCTGCAAGCTGTCGACGAGAGCTTATTTCAAGCGCGGTTCTTTTTTTTTCCTTCCTTTTCGCGAGAGAAGACGTAAAGACGGAAAGCAACGAGGTAGTATCGCTGAGCGCAAAGAACGAGGAGTTAAGAAAAAGGGAGATGGAAATGAGCGAAGTGATGGAAAAAAAAAAAAATGGTTAATCCCAGACCTCTCAGAGGGGCTGAGTTTGCTCGTTTTCTGATGCGAGTCGGACGGGACGTTGAATCGCGAGAGACGGAGAAAGAGTAGAAGATTCCGGGTCGTAGCCGTTTCTCTCGACTCAGCGGGACCGGACTAGCCCAAAGTTTATCCAACTCGGTGTATAACCGGCACCGCTCTGCTCCAGGTATCTCCGGTCTTTTGCTCTCTTCTCACCCTCCCTTGTGAGTGTGTGTTTACACAGAAAACCCGACAGGAACGAGAAAACCCAAAGCTTTGAGCGAGTAAAGCAGCGACGCGCTCATCCTTTCCGCCCATCCTCGGGGCCAAGAGTCCTACATTTACGGATCTCTAAATCACGACATCAAATGCAGATGGGTGTGCACTGCTTGCGAGTAAATCTCGTCGCTTGTTTCTGAATAGGGTGGTTCACGGGGACATCACTCGAAGTGTCTCCCGGCGTTGTTTCGGCGTTGCACTTTAATAATCGTTGTATCTCTCGCGTCCTTTAAATAATAAAAGTGAACGGTACGGGCAAAGAGGCGCAGACACCTCACCGGCGCTGAAACTTTCTTGTTTCCTTATTCCTTCTTTCAACCTACTTCGATCATCCTCCTTCCCCCCACCCCGCCCCCTAACTTCTGGCGCGATTTTAATCGTGAAAAAAGCTTCGATCCACCCCGCACTCCGAATCTCCTTTATCCCTTCCGGTTCCTTTATGAGCACTGTGTATCGGCACGGTACACGTACACGGCACACATAGGACCAGCTGGACGGGTGCAAAGTGCCGGCTCCGAGGGCTGAGAAGCCCCGCAGCGATAATTAAATTGATTTCATCGACGTCATGCCCGGTACGGATGGTAGGAGCATGAGCGCACCAAATAGCAAGAGCGAGGACCTAAGAGTGTGTCCCGTTGGCTTTTGAAGATGCAAACGAGAGTGAAGAGCCGCTACCCGGGCAGCCGAGGGCTGCTTTCGCGCGAGGGTGCAAAGCCCGAGTTTCAAGAGCCCGATAGCCCTGGATCTCTCTCGCTACAGTATATATAACCTCTCCTATCCGGGCCCTTTTTCCCCCCCACTCCTACCCTTATTTCCTCGCCCGACACTCACCCCAGTGCCTTCCCTCTGTGAGCGGCCCCTGCCGCTCTCTAATAGGCGCTGAAGGTATACCTATCTCACCCCACCTCTGTAGCGAGAAATTAAATTAAATGACCCATTCGCGAGCCGGCAGAGCGATACACACACAGGGTCCTTCCGACCGGGAATTCCTGATAATTTAATCACACCGGCTGCATCAGTGAGTAACCTAATTTTCGACATGCTTTGTCCCCGCAGTTTCGAGTGCCGACTCGGACGTATCGAGGAAACGGCCGGCTATAAATGCCAATGTGGAAGGTCCGGGCGGTGTCCGGGTAGAATGAGAAATAAAAAAAAAGGTTAACTGCGACGGAGCCGAGTAGCGGGGGAAAAGGTGCCTTTGAAAAAAAGAAAAAGAAGAAATACAAGCGAAGACCGATAGTGATGGATTGAAGGAACGATAGGTGAGAGAAGCTTCCGATAATTCAGCCGGAGAGTTTTTATCAGGGGGATCGGAGCGAGATCGATGGGGGCCTTTGGGAGCTAGTAAGGAACTTGTTTCCGCAAGAAAAAAATAATAATAATAATAGACGAAAAAAGATTGTATCAACCTGACACAATGATGCAATGTTACATTAGTTTTATCGCCGGCGGATCTGCGGAACGGATGGAGCTGTGGAGCAACGAGTGGCTCCCCGATTGGCAATTTGTGTCAGGCGGCAGATACATTTGTATCGGGGGGCCGGGGGGGGATTGAGGGATGTATAAAATTAGAAAGTATCGGTGCGATTGAAACTCCGCGATAAACGAACAGCGAGAGACGGCAGATCGAGATTTATTCAGTATACGCTGCAGATGATATTAGTTCGACGAGGGGTCTCGGTACCGGAACCTGTTGCGAACTGGTTGCGAGAGGCTTCGTAGACGGCATTCGGGGCGGCACGGAGGGCCAGGTGGAGAGACACACGGAGAGATTGTGTATGGAGTGGTTGTAAACCCGACTAACTCGACAGGGGAGGAGATTGACGGTGTGCAGCAGAAGAGGAGAGACAGATCGGGAGAACGCACATCCAGGATTCCCCCCCCCCCCCCCCCGCCCCTCGGCCCTGATGCCCCGGCTGTTATACCCCAGAACTGATTTATTGCATCTATTGCAACATGCAAACCCTGTGGGACAAGCTGCTACCGTCTACGAACCTGTTGCCAGACCGCGCCGTTAAACAAGAGTCTATGAAACCGTACCGGTTGAGTTATTCGAGAGATAATAACGTACGACTTTGAAATTTGCATCGATGAGAGCGTGCAAGTGCTGCCCCGGGGGCGTGATAAAATCGCGCGTGAGATTTATCGCGCGTTCTATGGACACTCGTGTTTTCCGAATGTTTTTGTATCGTCCAGCTTCCGTTTGCAGGTACAAATTTTTCGAGAGTTTTTTGCAGATTATGTTTGTTAATAAAAAAAAATGTTTAATAAATATTTTCTTTTGAATTTTGAAGAAAAGAATTTATATATATGGAAGAGCGGGGCAAAATGGGGCAGTGGGGCAAAACGCCATGTTCCAATCATTTTTGGATGGGACAATGGGGCAAAACGGGACAGACAATCCGGATGTATCAACAGGGCAAAATGGGACATCCAAAAATGATTGGAAACTTGCGTTTTGGTCACTGTCCCGTTTTGCCCCACTGTTCCATTTTGCCCCGCTCTACCCTATATAGCGTAGACCGGGCTAAACAGGGACGCTAAGCAATAAAACCTGCTACAACGATACCGAAAGCATACATCCATTGTTTTTCACACCAAAGTTTCACACGAAAGGATATTTAAAAAAAAACCATCTGAGGCAAAACGGAGTACCCTTCGATTTTACTTGCGGCAACTTTAGTTAGCTTCATTATTACCCTATTTTGCCCCACGTCGATATAAAATTTCATGTCCCCATTTCGCCCCGGTTTCCGTCGTTTGTTAGCTATCATGAATCGATTTATTCGATAATTATGGGTACCCCATTTTGCCCCACGTCGACATGACATTTCATATCCCCATTTTGCCCCATGTCTCCAGTGTTCCCTATATGTTTTTAAATATTGAAAGATCTTCCCGATTCTGCACGGATTCGGGAGCGTCGGCTTCACTGGCGAGCTCTTTCGCCCTCTTCCACTCGGCACTCGAACTTCCCACATGCATTTGCTCTCACGCACTCTCTCATACACGTCACACGTTCTCGCACTCTTCGGTCGCTCGGACGGGCAATAACGCTGCTACTCTCGAAAGCGTCGCATTGTTTTCAATAACAAATCGATTCCTCGTACGTCTCATCTCGAACGGCTGCGTTTTCGCATCCTCGTACTCATCACGGCTCGGTTGCCAACAGTATCCGCAACAAAAAAAAGTGAAAAATGTTTAACAAAAACTTGGTATACTGAGTATAAATAAAATACCAAGAGTTACGGGAAGTCGTGACAATCCTCGGCGTTCCCGGTGACATCATCGACATTGAATTTAATCCCTGATGTTTTAATGTCTCCGAGTGATCGATACCCCTTCGTCGATTAATTCAGTGTCTCCGGCTCGAAATATCGATGGTCGTTAGTCTTCGCGTCAGAGATTAAACGTACCGACCGAGTACCGGTACTCGGCGCAACGAGAACCTTCCGCGAGAGCGCGTGTACCCTCGCTGGAAAACCTGTTGCAACGCTATAGCTATACAGTGACCTATCGGCTAAGTTGTATATTTTATAGTGTACAAGCGTAAACCGTGATGGTGGTAAACTGCGGGTGTTAGAGATCCTAATGCAGCCTCCGGAGGTCCCGCGGGTGCCGGTTTACCCGTATAGCGAGGTCGTAACTGTTCGGTCCGCGCTGTTGAGGATAAAAAATATTGCCGATCGTATATTGCAGTGCCGAGGGTACGGAGGAAAAGCGGGGCGGGGGGGGGGGGGGGCGAGATGGACCACGGGGCGAGTCGCGGTGAATAACCGGAGGTTATCGCGGTTATATGGCATTTCGAGACATTAAAGTGAATACCATCTTATGTCGGTTCTTAAAGTGCGACAGTAGAACCGAAGACCTCCGATTATTTACTGCGGTTGGTCCGACTTGCCCCGCGCTCCGCCCGTACCGGCCCGCGGTGCAAACACTTTTACGCTTCTTCCGGTGTGGCTTTCCATCTTTACCGCGTAACTTTTACGACCCGCACAGACCTTGCATCGAGGGTACTTGGTGTATAACACCGTTGCCATAATAGTCTCGAGGATGCTCGGAGTGTCTCGGGCGGCGAACGAAGACGCGATACGGCGAGGAGGAAGTGCTCGCTGCATCGATAATGCGACGAGATGAGATGAGGAATAAAGCGGCGATGAAAAAATATAAACGAAATAAGATAAAAAATATACGGTATTGAAGATCGATGGCGAGTCAGGTGTCGGGGTTCGAAGGCAATTTTCTCCGAACGACTCGCGAGAAAATAGGATCTTCTACGTCGAGCGATTTGATAGGAAGAAAAGTAAAAGAAAAAAAAAATATAGAATGGGGATAAAAATTGTCCGATGCAATTGGCCGACGGGTCGCCAAGGCCAAGCCTCGCAAGTTTTTCCTCGCAGCTTTCGTGACGTTCAATCTCTATCGCCTGCATAGCGAGCCTCAGACGTTCCGCGAGTCCAGCAGGTGTGCCGGGGAAAACGGAAGACGTTGGCGCTCAGGGCGGCAATATTTCACTCGCCAACACTCCGGCTTCGCGCTTCGTCGTCGCTTAGATCGGATATTTGTCACACTGAGGCTTCTCATGTGTGTGTGTATATATATGTATCTATGTAATGTATGTGTATAGCGAAGAATGTGGACTTTTTCTCGTGGACTTTACCTGCTCCGGGCGATCGTCGCGTAAAGAGCGAACACCTTCGAGTATACGCGAGGTCGGAGGTTGAATCTTCAGTCGAGCGGGACCGGATATTAACTTTAAGGGGATATAAGATCATGCTTTCATCGCTTAGCGGCCGGAGCATGAATGACTATTTTTTAAAGGGTCCATGGATATACAAAAAAAGTGTTTTATTGAATTATTGATAATTAAAACTTCGCTCGTAAATTTTCCCAACGATTATTAATTTGCAATGGCATTCAGATGATGTAACAGAATCCTCAGGGCCGAGTATACAAAATTGCAGGAGGAGGAGGAGGAGGAACCACTTTTAAAAGAACAGTTTTTTTTTTTATCAAATCATCAAATATGGAATTCCTCCTAGAGTTCCTTATATTCAATTTTTAAAGATTTTTTTTCACGATCGAAAGGATCTCAACTAGTGCCCAACATTGGCTAATCTGTCGATTGATAACTACTCCGACATTGGTCTCGATAGTTGGCAAAGCGCTGTCTTCCACAGTTTAAGGTAGTACTTGCGGACAGCCTGAGCCCAAGTGAGTTCAGAAAGAATTGAGAGAGGAATTGCGGACACTTCTCGATGAGATAAAAATCTGAAAAACATCAAACATATGGAAGGTACTGAAAAGATTGATTTTGCACAATAATAATTCCAAGTTGTTATTAACAAATTAAGGAAAACAAATTGCCCAACAAATCACCCGGCGACCTAACTTGTTTTTAAATAAAACAATTTGTTAATTTTTCTAAATACTTATGAATTTTTTCAGAATTTCATTTAATTTTGGAAATTTGCGTTTTTCGTTAATAAAAAAACGTAATTTTCCAAAATTACACAAAATTCTGAAAAAATGCATACGCATTCAAAAAGGTTAACAAATTGATTTTATATGAACAAAAAGTTAACTTGCCGGGGGATTTGTTGAACAATTTTTTTGTATTCATTTGTTAATAAAATTTGGAATTATTATTATGCAAAATCAATATTTTCAGCAGCTTCCATATGCTTGATTTTTGCAAATTTTGATACCATCGAGAAGTGTTCTCAATTCTCTCTCAATTCTCAATGAACTCACGTGGGCGCAGGCTGTCCGCTAGTACTACCTTAACCGTCGCTGGCGTATCGTCGTTATGATGCATGTTCGCCGATATCAAGTGGATATTCGTCCAAGACGTCGGACGACTTTTGGGCCAGTACCCGCTGGCGATGTTCAACCAATGTTCAATACAAAATATTTTTCAACAACTTATTTGTTTTCTTCAATTTAAGCGTCTATTTAATGCTTTTTTATTATTCCAAATTATATATTATCATTTTTATCTGTAGTACTATAGCGCTGATCGCCTACGATTCGTCAACATTATATTAATTAAAGTCCGCATAAAAAAATGAAATAATAAAACCTAGATAATTGGAAGTAATTGTAAGTTAATATTAGATCGACGTGCAGTAGACGTGTAGCATATATAGAAGATTCGAAACAATATTCAAGATGAGCATAGCCGAGTGCGTAAGGGCGTGGACTATCCGTCCCGGTTTCACAAGTTCGAGTCCTCATTACCGACCAAATAATTTGTTCTGGTGATTCCAGTGTGTTTAGGCGTTGCGTAGATCGGTAAGAATGTTTTTTTTATTGCTTATTATTAATATTTTTTATTTAACGTCGGCTGGACATCGGCAGCCAACGTCGGTTCAACGTCGTTTGATAACGTTGGGCCAATGTTCTCATCCCGATGGTAACTGCATGTCAGGCCGACTTTCCAATTCAGTTTATTTAATTTTTATTTTTTTAATCTTTCGTTTATTCACATGATACAATGTTATCCGGTACATGAAATGGTCGGAACGAAGATACAGAAATCCAGATCGGCTGTTTATTGTACAATAAACCGCCATGACCAAATTTTGGTGCTGGACGTTTGATATTTTTTTGATTTATCGGTCTTACTTAAGTCTATTGACGCGACTGTACTGTTACTGAATCGTAAGAGCAGAGGAGTCTTATTTTTCCTCTTACTTTGTACCTGACATGTTTGTTGTTCTTTTTATAATTGTAGAACAGAGACCTAAAAAAGTGAAAAAAAACTGCGCATGCTTTAGCGACTTTCCAACTCAGTCAGCCATAGTTGGTCCAGCGTCAACCCGGCTCTAAAACTGCAGCCGGGTGCCTTCATTACCGACTAATAGAAATAAAATAAAACAACCCCTTTGCTGGAAATCGATGTTCCCTCTCTAAACACTGTCACCGAGGCTCAATGCAAAGAAAAGGAATACTCCAAAAAGGGGCGAGATCGACATGTGTCCTGCCCGTGATACCAGACGGAAGTGAATAGTCAGATGGAGAGAGCAAGCCCGACTCTCCCTCTCGAGAATCGGTAGCGTAGATCCGTCGTCTGATGAGGTAGCGAGGTTGATTGTAGAAACGCCACGAGGATGGAGGAACGGAAGGGTGATAGGTATGCCCGCAGAGTACAGTACGGTATGTACAGAGAGGATCGAGCGAAGGAGACATCCCGAGTTTACGGCGAAGACCGGGCGAAGTGAGTACTGCGAGACGAAAACCGGAAGGGAGGAAGAGGAAGGTGGATGAGGGACACCGGGAGTGAGCGAACCGGGCCCGGGACGAAACTAGATAGGATCGAGATTGGATCACGCCAAGATAGAATTGGATGGGATAGCACTGATGGTCGTGGTTGGGCTTTGGTATTTGTATGTATTAGTATGTATATGTGTAGGTGTATATATACATATGTGTGTGTGTGTGTATATATATATCGGGGTTGGATTTCTTGCGTGTTACACGTTGCTTCTGGCACTGGTTTGGTGCGCCGATGCTATTGAACTCGATGTCATGGTGTACGTATATAAGCTGCTTCAGTACACCTTTCAAATTTATTCGATCAATTTCTCGGGAACCGACGACGATCGGCACGGGTATCGGTGGGATGGAAAGACGACGATAGTCAAGCGGCTTCGATTGAGGGGGTTACAGCCAGACGAAGAGGAATCACCGCGACCACACGGAATTTGTGCTACGGTATATCTATAGTCCTATCCGCATAGATATGCAACTATGTGCCCGATAGCGAGGGCCGCGCGTAGGTGTTCTTCCTCGCGCGGTTTTGATCGAATTATCGAATGCTCGCGATTATATTGACAGTCTTGCGCAAAAATGGCGAACAGGTTGTGCTTGTACACAGCTTATATACCTTTATGGAATTAGGCCATCGATATACTGTTGAATACTTTCGACTGTTACAATAAATTTGTAAAATATGTACCATATCTTATACGAACCGGTTGACGGTGTCTTTGGTATTTCATTTGTCGGCCTTACCTGCAATCAAAGAAAATACGGTTGAGATTAGGTTGGTACGAAATGGTTTTACAACGAAGATTATAGGTAAATTTTGGTAAACAATTTTTTTAATACAAAAAAATGTTTTGCAAGATCATAAATGTAAAATTAAGAAAAAGGACCATATAATTTATACACGAGTTTGCTTTCCACGTTGTGAAAATTTCAATGTTTTTTTTCGGGTTTTGAGATACTGGGTGTACCGGACAAGTCGAGTTCTGAAAGGTGCAATGACTACCGTTTATGTGTTCGTGTAATATGCAATAGCACTGGGGTCGATAACGGCCGCGAGTCGTTGAGACCGAACCGAGGGAGAAGCAGATACGAGCCAGGGGATGAGAAAGAGTGACCGGGATCGTCAGCTAAGTCATCGTCGTTCTCACACCTTGGCGCCGTATCTACTTGCCGGCGAGACGATCTCTTGAAGATTACTATCTACCTGTGCAGTATGCATGTCTCCTTGGTCGCTTCATCCCTCGTTTCCCACCCTCCAGCCTCGCCGCTACGGGGTAACCTACTTGTACACACCACGTGTAATCGGAATACCTCACTCATTTCTGCTTTTTTCACCTCTTCTGTGTTTTTTTTTATTTTTTATTTTCTTATTTTATGTTCCATAATTAATACTCGGAATTATAAATTTTTTGTAATGCATAAACCAGTACAGTAGAACCTCGTTTATCGGAGCTTCGATCAACCGAGCCTCCGCGTCAAACGAGGCACCCTATTCATCCGAGCCCTTCGCGTTAACCGAGGTGGAGACTCGGATAATACGGAAAACTCGGACAAAACGGATAAAGCAGCAATGCCCCGGCGCGGAGTAGTCCATACACTGAGAAAAAAAAATTGGTTGGATTAACCAAAAGTCGCGGTGACATGCGTTCAAAGCTGTTATTTGTTCAGTACAAGTAAAGCATTGTTTTGTTAAACGACTATTTGCTTCAATTTATTCAAAATTTGTCGACTGAAACAAACATTTTTGTTGTACCAATAAAATACACCTTCGAACGTATGTCACCGCGCATTTCCTTAATTCCACCATTTCTTTTTCTCAGTGTAACGGCTACTTTGTTGCATACGCGCCTAAACTTGTACAAGTTTGCTACTTCTTTATATTACGAGCTACAAATCCAACAGTTATGATTCTAGAGTCAATATTTTATGTTTATATGAAGCTAATGTTAATTAACTAATTTATAATTAGAAAAAATAACTACATTCATCTAAATGAAGTGGTGTTATCTTTTTAACTATATAATAGTAGTACAAGTTTTATTAGTAGTTGAGTATGTTATCGGTGTTATCCGAGATTTCACTTATTCGACGCACGCTCTCCCCACATTACCTCAGATAAACGGGGTTCTTCTGTATATCAAATTTAATACAGAGAAAAGTTCTTTTTTTTAAGTACCGACGATAAACGATAAATCAATTAATGAACGAAAAAAAGAACTTTAAAGAGGATGAAATAATTAATTATATAAGAATAATTAATATTGTTTTTAACAATTAGTGATATTAATGTATTAATCGTTTTCGCTACAGTCGAGAACCATCTCCCGAATACACAGTTCTTCTGTGTTCATTCGGATGACCAGAAGGATGACGGACAACGAAAACAGCAAAAGCGCGGGTCCTCAATGAAAAGCATAAGTCCCACCTTTCGCCCTAGCGGGCTGTCGGGAGTTAAAAAATAAGAAAATGGTGAATTAATAAACATGTCTCGTCATATTAAAGAAGTTCATAGAACCTCGATTAAGAATTCATTTTAATTCATACACTATGTATAAAACTTGAACATTTTCCTTCCTCTATGAGTTTTTTCGTATTGTTTACGTAAAAAAAAAAATTGAGATTTTAATGTCGGAATACTTGAAATAGTCTAAAACGTCGAGAAATATGATTTTTAGCTGGCGTCCGGATGTATGTGTTTGTGTGTGTGTGTGTGTGTGTGTGTATGTATGTGACAGAGTTGGGTCGATTAAAATGACTATAAGTCGGAAATGGCTTGAGACAGCGAGTTGAATTTTGGTCCACTAGTAGAGCGATCACGTCGCTTCGTTCAGTGCTATTTTCGTGAACATTGAGGCCCAATTGGATATTTTATGCGATTTTCAATTTTTTGGAAATTCTCTGTGGTAGCTCTAACTTGCGTAAATTTTGAGCTATCGTCCTAAAACTGCACATAAATATACTATTTTGATCAAAGACCTTTGATATTGAATTTGGTCAAAATCCATCGAAGTGGTAATGATTATATGGGATTTTGAGTTTTTTGAAAAATGACTAAAAATTGTCTAATTTGAGTAAACTTGGAGGTATCGATCTTAAATTTGACACGGGAATGCACTAGCACTGTACAATGTTTGGTATTCAATACGGCGAAAATGGATTGATACCGTGTAGACTTTATAAGATTTTAAAATTTTTGAATATTTCGGAAAATGTTTATTTTACGTCCGACGATGGTTTCTGCATCGAATATCGCTCCGGGAGTAAAATAATTTCGAGATTCGTAATCAGTGCGGAAAAATACATTAGACATGGCCACAAAGCGGCGAATATTGGATGTTTAAAAAAATATTTTCTAAGACCCCGTATTTTCGTTAAACGAAGTAGATGCACAGATCTGGCAAAGTGACGCGCGTTCGTGTATTTTTTCACGCAGAACCTGAATAGGCTAGTCGTTTTGCATAAAGTCTAACACGATGTTGACGTTGAAAAAGTTGAAAATTGACATTTTCATATGGCTTCCTCATAAAAGTTGCAAATTGAAATTTTCATATGACTTTCTTATAAAAGTTGCAAATTTTTATTTTCATACGGCTTTCTCATAATGTTCCTTCATTCGCGAAGCTTCCTCTATGAGGAAGCCAACAGTACAGAAAATACTTTCTGTACTGTAGTTGAAATCTGAAAATTTCAATTTTCAACTTTTTTTTTTTGCATTTGCCTGCGAAGTAGATAATAGGATTGGTTTTAAATGCTCGTAACGTATTTCTTATCTGTGATCCTTATTATTCCCGTTTTAATGGTACGAGGTGTGACCGATCGAGGCGCTTAACTTTCCGCCTCGGAGGTTTTATCGTTCAAGGAGATCCTCGAACAAGTTTCCGAATGCAATATCAACACCTTCGATGCCCCATTTATCGTTACGAGCCGGGAGGGATGGGGCGGGGGGGAGGCTCTGGAAATTTGGGCTTATCGAGTTTTGGCCGTAAGTTCGGAAACCTCCACCCTGCCTCCGACCCTCACCGGGTTTGCTTGCGACGTATTAGCGCAGTTGCCGGAGTGTGTTGAAGGCAAAGCTCAAAGTTTCACGAAGCAGTGCGGTCGCAGGCGACGACGAGGACCAAGTAGACGACCACGGGGCGGGCGCGACGTGCTTGCTACTCCACGGTCGACGACACCCCCGGCGTAAAAGCTTTTGCAGACAGCATCAGAGGAAATATAGCGTTGACGAAGTGGAGTGGTAAAAAACCAGGGAGAGAGCGTCGGGGAGTGACTGAGGTCAAGCTGGCCGGAAATGTAGCGGCTTTACATGCCTCGATGAATCTTCTGACTTGTGATTCACGGGAGCTTTGAACTTCAATGAAAATTTTCGTTCCTTTATGCTATTTATAAAAAAGTTTAATTAAAAAAAAAACACCCCCGAAAGCCAGAGGCAGAAAAAATGTCGTTTCACGTTGTTGCGTTCGAAAGGTTAATGCGAAGCGGCAGTTCGCGCGAATCGGAAAATCGGTGTAAAAAAAAAAAAAACAGGATTTTCATACCTTTTGAAAAGTTTAATTAAAGACACGAAAACGTTCATGGTGAATTACTATTTCACGTTCAAAGGTTAATGCGGGACAAGTCGTGAAAGTCGGAGCTTTTTTTTCGGGCATCGACTTTGCGAGCGAGTGTTTGAATTTTTCTGGTTTTACATAGGCCGTGAGGGTGAGCATGTCTCGAAGAGCCGTTGAGCTGGCTCGAACTGCCAAGGGCAGCAGGTACACAGGCATCGCGGCAAATTGGAAATTTCAATTTGCCTCTAGCGCAAGGTAAATACGTAAACAGGAACGATACGGAGTCGGACTAAAAGAGACTGAGGGACAGAAGCGGAGTACATTCTGTTTTCCTTATGCACTCCTCTCTGGCCTCCTCAGCGACAAAGTCTCTCGGCCTGCTTCGAAGGGGGAAGCGGTAGTGACGAGTAAGTACGGAGAAACGCGGCTGCATCGAGGCTCGGCTGTGCGAGACTTTCGTCGACTGTGGCAATCGTCTCGGGGAATGTTTCGCCCATCCACGGTGAAGGCGCAGTTTTCATCTCGAGTGGAACAAAAACAGGGTACGACCAAATGTACACGTACATTGCATATTCTGTACCGTGCAGACAGGATGCTTACGTAAAACGACGAAATTCCTTCTTGTGCTTGTATTGTATACTTCAGACGGGTCTGGCCAACTTTATGAACTTCCCGACTGTTATTTACCGCACGGTATAGACGGCCTAACGCCAAAAGGGCATATAAGCTATGATTATCCACTGTCTGCACGCCCTTATAGAATTAGGCCATCCATTCACTGAGAAGGATCTAGTAAAAATTACCGATTATCTAAGAAAAATTACCATAGCACATAGTAGTAGGGCGCCAGGGCGCCACCTATGGCAGAAAGTCCCAAATTATCCAAGTATTTTTACCATAATATCTAAGAAAAATTCTTATAAATCCGGTACTTCCTACCATAGGTGGCGCCCTAGCGCCCTACTATTATGTGCTATGGTAATATCTCTCAAGCGATATAGTCATTTTTACTAGATCCTTCTCTCAGTGTATCATATTTTTATTTTGAGTTCAAGAATGTTTTTATTTTCAAATCCTTGAATGAAAACTCGCTATCGGCAAGTCTTATACTTTAGTTTTCTATTTTTATTATTTTTAAACAAATTTCTGTACTACGTCCAGTTTTCAGGTCGTAGTGTTTATAGCCGTGTTGTGGTGAGTTTTCCCAATGGGCTTCAGAATACACAAATACAAATGAGCAAATGAAAGACACCTACCGGTTTTTGGTTTCCGGGTAGTTTTACGTTTTCGCGTCTTTTTTCTTCTTTTAATCTTTTATTTTTTCCAAGTACATATTTGCGTATTATTTGTGGGCAAACAAATACCATTTGTTGGTTCAGTATGCATGTACACCACTGCGTCGTGAATGATTGACGGTTGCCCTCCCGCAGAATATCGAGGGATATACATTCGAGCGGGGTGAAGCGCGGATGATACGTTGATGATCATCAGTTGGGGAATGTTAGGTGGAAAGGCTTTTTCCAGCTCGTTACACCGGAGGTTACACCGAGTCGCGGTGCTGGTCGGTAGAATTCGATACGCACCGTAGACAGTAGTATCGGCAATGGCACCGGTCTACGTATCACCAT
The DNA here is from genome assembly GCA_917499995.1 of Ichneumon xanthorius. Classification (NCBI taxonomy): domain Eukaryota; kingdom Metazoa; phylum Arthropoda; class Insecta; order Hymenoptera; family Ichneumonidae; genus Ichneumon; species Ichneumon xanthorius. Next base: position 15,455,075 of record OU824200.1, on the reverse strand, counting down.
CACCAACGTTTTTCGTAACGAATGCGCAGAGTTGATCAAAGCGGTTTGAACGAAACGAGACCCAAGGGAATTTATTTCGTACGATTTTGAATCGACTCGTTCAGAGAGCAATCGGCAAAAATCACCGTTCGCCAATTGGTAATGGGCTCGGCCGAGGCCTGGCCGGTTCGCATATTCAGGTGGAAAAAAACACCCATGGAAGGGGATTCCCCGCCGAAAAAGAAAAAAAAAATAATAAAAAAAGCGTCGATTTCACGTTTTGGTTACCGCCACTGCTGCGAATGCAGACTGGAAAATGGATGAAGCAGGATAGACCGTACGATAAAGCTCGAAGGAAGAGAGGGGAGGAAAATGTGATTGAAGTAAAGAGAAAAAAAAAGAGAAAAAAACGCTAGCCGGGCATATGGGAATTCGCCACCGTAGGTGGAGAGCTTGAAAGCTAAAGGGGAAGCGAATGTAAACTGATTCGAAGCTCGTTAAGTAACGTTCGCTCGTGGAATTGATCCGTGCGTATGGTATAGGGACATATATGTACTATGCACCGCAGGTGTTGTCTACCTGTGCGGTGCATAACGTCGTTCATTTTTTAGCGGGTAACGATGAACGTTGGAACTTTCGATGCTTTTTTTTTATTTTGGTGCCTTCGTCAGTCGAACGAAATTTCAGCAAGCTTTTTTTTCATATCATCGTGAAATGATTTATTGAAACCTGTGATGGAAAAGGTACATCGAGTGACCTTTTCTCATATTCATTCCGAGCCATTTGCAATCGCATTCATTCGTATTTGTCAAAGAGATACACGAGCTTGCCTTTTCTTTCTTTGTCGATTTTTCTCTTTTCTTCTTTCGCAATATTGACATATTATATGGAAAAAAGTTGACTACGCAGGATTTCCTTTTTAAATATTTTGTAAATAATATTTTTTCTTCACTTAAATTTCAATGTTTGACGTACTTTTTTAAAAAATGTTCTGATTAAATTTATGATTTTAATGGTGTCAGAACTTTTGCTGGATCGTGCACCGTAATAACCTTTCCGTTACTATACATAAATAATGGTTTCAATTCTCTCCCTTAATTTTTGTTTTCTTGCTTTTACCCCAGCGAAATAAAGGCGAATCTCACGTAATCTTTGACATAAATATACTAATAACTTTGGCGAACCCCTCGGAACATTTGGCCGCCCACCACCCGTCTCAGCCGATGCAGTACACGTAGCGATGAGCGGCCGCTGGCGTCTTTGCTACCGTTTGCCCCCCGTGTACCGCAGCAGCCAGCGATACCGTGAGCTTCGCTGCTTCGTGGGTGAAAAAAAGAAGAAAAGGGGGCTAGGGGGGTCGGTGCGCCAGAGAAGTCATAGAGGTTTTGAAGAGAACCTTCTATGTATATAGGTGGCAGGTTAAGGGTGCGGAGAAAGCCTTTGAGCCATATCGCACGCCTAGCGATTCGCGCGTGTAGCGAGCCCCCCTCCCCCCTCCGAGGCTGTTACAACCCCCTTGGCAGTGCGAACTCCCGTCACCGGGGCGTCGCGACGCCGACCGACCGACGCCGTTCATATTTTCTTCGCTTCTTCGCCCTCGTACCTCTCTCCCCCAACCACTACGACTCACCCCAAACCCCCCCCCCCTCCCCTTCTCTCACTTCCTTTCCACTTTTTCATTCGCCAGCGACGCAACTTTCCAAGCTTGAACCTTTCTGACTTTTCCTCTGTGCTGGAGACCGCGCGGCGGCGGCGGCGGCGACTCACGGGGGCGGCTTTGCCGGTACTCCGCGGTTGTGTATGCCCAGTGTACTATAGATATCTATGCTACCGCTGAGAGTGCGCGATACGCCGCCAGGATTTTCTCGTCTCACTTGCACTTTCGCTCTTGGGTGATTTTATTTTTATTTTCGCATATGTTCTATGGATATAGTGGCAGTGTGTCTAGCAGGGATATGCATTTATACGAAGTACGCGGCCGCCCGGTGAGGAGTGGGGCCCTACCAAAGAGAAAGGTGGAAACGGACAGAAAGAGAGCGGCGGAAGAGTAGAGGAGAACTGCGGCTCTCGCGGAGAGAGCAGCTTTCTGTGGCAAAGAGAAGTGCGGATGGCTGCAGAAGAGGCTATGGCGAAAGGGCGAGAAGTGGAAAGGGGGCAAGGGGGGGGGGGGCGGGAAAAGTGGAAAACGTGCGATACCAGGGTCCGAGAAGGCCGAGAGAGGAGGCTGTCGTCAGCAGCTACACGATTAACATGTAAAGGGATTCATACTCCGGGCCCCAGCCAATTTATATGCGTCTGGCTTAACGCTAGACGTATATGCCGTTCACGCTGCAACGGAAATCGGCCTGTAATACTTTGTATTCCCCGTTCAGTGTCTGCGGGGATACACGACAACCTCCGTTATACCTGTATCATTGTCTAAGCTTTTATCCTTGTTCGCCCTTTATATTTCGGTTCGCGGACAAAAAAAAAGAGAAAAAAAAGCAACTCTTCTGCAATGTAAGCCTTTCGCGACGATTGTTAAATACGGAGTTTGAAGTACGGCAGTACGAACCGTGGAGAAACAATATGACGGTATGTGTGTAGGTCGAACAGAAAGGAAAATAATACTTATGATGATGATGATTATTATTATTATCATTATTATTATTACTATTGGTATTGTGTTGTTACACCGATCCGCTAGGGGTTACGAGCTCCTTCACTCTCTTCCTAATACTTCCCGAGGTGCGTTCGATTTGGCCTTTTTCGTTATTACAACGTGACTGCGCATGCGCAGGGTATAAATTCTTACAAAAAAATTGTAAGAAAAAATGGTAAAATGGTAAACATGCGCACAGTGAGAAAAAAAAAATTGGTTGGATTAACCAAACGTCGCGGTAACATACGTTCAAAGCTGTTTTTTTTTTGGTACAAATAAAGCATTGTTTTTTTAAACGACTATTTGCTTCAATTTATTCAAAATTTGTCGACTGAAACAAAGATTTTTGTTGTACCAACAAAATACACCTTTGAACGTATGTCACCGCGCATTTGCTTAATTCAACCATTTTTTTTTTCTCAGTACAGCCACGTTGTAATAACGAAAAAGGGCCAAATCGAACGCACCTCTTATCAGTGTCGCCGGTGCGATTCTTAGGCCCGGAGCTTCGTCGCGCCTCGCCAGCTGTAAGTCTCGGACATGAAGCCATAGTCGCAGCTTGTAATCGACAGTGGATGATGCGCAGTTGGTGTGCGGCTTCGGTGGTCCCCAGAATCATGCAGAATTGTCCCATGGTTCGGATTCTCGTAAAACTCCCAATGTAGGTCCTCCCAATGTCTTCTTCTTTTTCAATTAACTAGCGACAACGCGCTCGCTTCGCTCGCGCTTATTTCATTTCTTTTAGGTTAGGTGTGCCGATCTTACTAACGAAACGGACGATCCCGATTGGCTACGAAAACTGGCTTCACGTTTTCGATTATTTCGATATATTTATCTCGATCATTCGAGGTCATGTCTTTTTTAAGAGGGGATTAATTAGGTTTGGCTAATTAATTAAAATCTCGTTCGTTAGGAACGATCGCCTGGAAGACGGCGCCATATCTGCGATACGCTTTCGCTCGCGTGATCAAGTTCATATCCAGAATACTCTCTAATGTAAAAGAGAAGAGGGCCCTCTACTAGTGGTCTAACCAGTCATGCATAACCTGTAAAAACTATAGTTCTGGTCGGCACGGTTTATACCTTGTGGCCAATGTCTGAGAGTTGAGTGTGGTGCTTAAAGGTCCGATATAAATTGAAAAGAAGAAGAAGAAGAAGGTTAATCCTCGTGGTTATTACTTGGATGGGTGACCGCCTAGCCGTGCACCCGTGCACTAACTGGCGCATTGGAACCGTTGAGCGGGAGGTTGAATTCGGAGGATTGCTGTTCGTACACGAAGTATCGAGTACAAACATCCAGACTCAGTTGGAATGACCGGCTGTATCGGCGCAGATTTTCTGCAGTTTCCCTGCGCCCTCGTGCCAATGCAATACAGTATTGGGGGGGAGGGAGGGGGGCGGGGCAGCGGCTGCAGCCGCGAACTTTACAAACGAGGAATTGGACCAATTTATGAGAATCGTGGCTGGATGGCTCACAGAAAGCTAAAGCCTTAAAAAGGGGAATTGCAAAGAAAAAAAAAAATTAAGGAGATAGAACCTAGATCATACGTCCTACTTCCGGAGCTACATCCTCGTCGGATCCTTCACCTACGGGCCTTCAATCTCGGGAATAAAACCCGCAGCAGTCTCCAAGTCTTTTGGTTTAGCACACCAAGGCGCTGGCCCTTTTCTCAGAACCTACTATTTTTTTTAGTTGATTCCGAACCACTATATCGCAGAAAAAAACACCCATAGAAAAATTCATTGGGTCTCGACCAGATATCAAATCCGGGTTTACTGCGTGCTAGTCGCGATCTTCTCATTCACCCTTATTATTATTATTGTTATTGTTGTCGTTATTAGTATTGAAACGGTGCGGTGATCTCGTGATTATCATGCTCGCCTCTAAACCAGAGCACCGGCAGGTCGAGGGTTCGATGCCGGTGCCGTTGTTTCGTTGAACAATAAAATATGGACGAGATATAGCTCCAGGAATATACTTGAGGCACACGCATCCTCGTACGTGTGTGCCACAAGTATATAGCTGTAGTCCATGTTTACATTCTCGGCGAAACTCGATGTAGCTCCGATGCCGTGAAGCGAATCTGAGACTGACTGTATCGGCATAAGTTTTCTGCAATTTCCCTATGACCTTAGTCGTAAAACTAAGGCGAATGCGATGCAGGGGGGAGTTGGCCATAGCCGCAAAAATGGTGGGACAAAAAGAAATAGAAATGTAGCTTTCAGAAGCGTGGGACAATACAGATAAATTGAAAATATATTATTACTATTATTAATGATACTGACTCATGTAAGCATCAAATGACTTTAAAAAAATGGGAGAAAAGTAGCTCATTTGGGTGTGTAAAAATTTCGCTTTGTGTGGCTGAATTGGACGATCAAAGAGTGTAAAATTAATTTGAATGAGGGAGACCGAAACAAGGGTGAATTATTAAAAACCCTTGTCTTTAATGTAATCGGATATTACCGAATAATTTATTTAAAGTGAATTACATCAATACAGGTCTTAATCAGTACCGGTCTCGGGGCGAACTGTCCCCCTTTCGCTGTCGCTCTCGCTTCGTGTAACGCTGGTCGTTCCGCGTCACCGTGTTTACGCACTTGGCGGTTGCCTACGCTTTAGACAATAAGTGCCTATTTTTCGCGATTGAGATTAGACATTCACATGAATATATATGATATATAGCGTTCGTAGCAAAAAGCAGTGAATCCCGGGTGTTCGGTACCGACGTCGACCCCATGGTGTTCCACGAGGTTCATACATGCTGTTCGTCATACCGTTCTCCTGGCAAATAAACTCGAAAGTGGGAGTACGGTTTCGCGGAGACAAAGAAGAAGCCGCGGAGACAAATGGGAGAGGGGGCGAATTCTCGACCGATTTACTATTTTAATAAAGCGGGAAGTTATGCGAGACGGAGGAACCGAGTCTGGAGCGGCCGGGAACGAGTCGAGAATATGAGAGAGGGTTGCAGGGCGAAGGAGCGACGACGCGAACCGGTCGAGGGAGTTTCGGGAAGGACGACGACGAAGTGCCGCTGTTCCGCATACTCCAGGAGATGCCGAGGAGCACGAGGAGGAGGACGCTAATGGTGTCATAGATTTTCTCAGCTCCCTTCGCGGGCTTCCGGTAGACTCTCGCCGCACAGCATCCCTGCACACTCCATCTCTTCACCCTCTCGGCCTCCCGGACTGCTTTTGGACTCGTCGCCGATTCGCCTTCGTAAATACATAAGACGCCAAAGTAAATGCCCAGAAAGAGGAGGCACCCAAGGAGCACAAACGACGAGTCGCTTAGCTTTTACGATCGCTTACAATAATTTACGATTGATTCCTGCACCGTGCACCTATATCTATATGCGCGCAGAAACACCTCCCCGCTCCGGGCCGCGCGGATGCGCGGGACGCTTCCTTTTTATTGTAGTTATTCTTATCTCCTACACCCGTTCACTTTATACTCCAAGCTTTCGATCCTAAATCCTCGAGGATGGAGAGTACATAAAAAAAAGGAAAGAAACAATTTATCTACTGGGATGAAAATATTTCTCTATAAAAAAAATGTTGGAAATACGATAATGATATAAAGAGATAAAGAAGAATTTGCTGCTAAGAGAATATGCAGAAATGTATGGACTTTGGGAAACAATAGCCTCAATGATAATAAATTATCCTACCTAAAAGAACGTATCGAACGTACGATGCTGATAGTGTAAATTAATTTAAAATTGCCAGACAAATATATTCCAAGCCCATCGAAGGGAAAGAAAAGAAAAATTGGATCAGTGCGATTCACACCATTGACAAAAGACGAGTTGAGTGAACGACGTATCACTGATACTTTTGCTACGAGCAGATGAAGGGAAATTAAATTTTTTTTTTTTGCTGTCGAATGAATATCGGGCGAAGACTCCGATTCAAAGGAGGGGGGGGGGGGGGGGGGGCGGAAATTACGGTTCTGATACGAAATGGAGGTATTAAACATACTTACATCGGTGACATATTTCAATCTATGAGTGTATCATAAAATCATAATACGAGGTATATATATATATATATATATATAATCTATCTACAAAAGCTGCAGCGCGGAAGCCGCTCCGATCGAGAACTCTAGACGGAGCAGACAAAATAAAGAATAAAAGAAGGAAGAATAAATCCGCGAGGGTGCGCGGCGCTCGCTAGAGAGTGGGGTAAATCCCCGAGAGCGTGAGAGACTCGATCGAATCTCCACTGGATTGTCCAATAATCCGCTCTTCATTTTACCGAGGAGCGAGGAAAGTGAGAGAAAATCCGACGAGCTCTTTTCTTTTTTTTTTTTATTCCTTTATGTCTTTTCTTTTCCGGTCCCCCTTACTATATTCCCTCAGCACGGCCTCGCGATGTCGACGCGCTTTCTATGAAACTCTGACGACCCGGTTCGTATGTAATACCGGGCAATATGTTCTTATCTTACGGTTCTGCCGTTCGGCTCCGTTCACAAGTTCGCCATCGCTTTTGTACAACCCCCCCCCCCCCTTCCCGAGTGGGTTCTTTTTAACCGGGAATGGAGAAAAGACTGTCGTTGCGGATTCACGTATATGAGAGGAACTCCGGACCGCAGAAGTGCCGCTAAAATCGCAGTCAGGATATTAAGGGACCGGAACGGCGCTAAGTGCGACGAAAGTTCTGGCTTTTCTTTTCTACTCGGTAACGCCTTGGATGCTCTTTGAATAAATGTTACAGCGAATGAACGGGTTTTCCATGTCGGTAACGATTTTATGCTATCCGACATTTGGATTGTGCAGTCGAAACCAATTTTGTATGTGAATTTTAACAGAAGAATAATTTATGTAAATGTAAAACTTTTATACGATATTATATGAGTAAAATTTTTATGGACTATTAACTTCTGTTTTTGTAGAAGTGTTTTCCGTTCGAGTTTTCCCCGTTAATAGTACATAAATAAAAACTTTCGATAGCTGAAAATTGCCCGCGCAGCTTCGTTGTCACTAAATTTTTAATCCACCATAAAAATTTCTCAAGGTCTCGTGAATTTGAATGAATCCAAAGAAACCATTGTGATTTAACGTCCGCGTGTTACGGGCGACTGTGCGAGGTCGGAAGTTCGCGAACGAAGTGGTATTACCTTTTCCTTCATTATAATAATATAAATACAATATCTTTCCTTATTATTTCTGGAAGTTATTCGATAGGGTGCCCACCCGCGTCTAACGTTGCTCGGAGCAGACTTCGAAATGAATGGTGAAAATGTAATTCTTCCCGGTTTTCTCTTTCGTACCGAGGATTCGAGGAATATTACGACGAAGCCGAGCGAGGGGACGAAAGGGAGAAAGAGAGGCGGAAGAACGGGACGAAGAAAATAGATGGTCGAGTACGCCGGGCCAGATTTAATTACCGACTCGCCGGCGGAATCGTCGCCGCCGCAATATTCGACGATTATTTCCGAGCCGGAGAAAAATGAAGGTATATAGGTATTACAGTATTACATATACATATTAAGAGTACATGCTTCAAACACATACCGACCAGTGGAAAACGGTTTGCCTCCAACATCCAGTTGAGAGTAACAAACTTTTAGGTGCTATTATATCTGTCTTCTCACTGTACACCATCTGTCGAGAAAAGTAAATGCAGTATAATTGCCGCAGTGGAGCGAGATAAAGTGACTTTTACTTATTTTATCCCAACACCCGGGAGAAGTAACTATAAGTGTGCTTGTACCAACTTTCCAAATCCCAAGAGTTAATTTCACTCGGAATAAATTTTAATAAACTTTGTCATAATACAGAAACGGATTAATCTCTTAAGACTATATTTAACCTTTTGACAACGAATTTTTTTGCGTTAATCTTTAATCTCTTATTTTAAAAAAATTGATAAGTAAATCATAACCATGATTCGTGGTTCCTGAGAGCGACTCCCGAACTACTTTGTACCCAAGGCGAAGCGCAACGTGTCTCCCATGCGAGAAAAGAAGAAGCGAGAGAAGGCAACAAAATGCTCCTTGCCAAAAGCGTGTCGTGCCAAAGATTTGGCGTAGCTACTTCTCGAGCGCAATCTTACTGCAGAATGTACTCGTCTGGCGCTCGGGGATGGGAGTGAGGATGGAAAGGGTCCTCGACCATCTGCTCTTATTGCCGCGACAAACTCCGGTGCTTTCATACTCCTGTATATATGTACGATCCCGTAATCTCCACCACTGTACAGCCCACGGATGCATAACGGTACTCTCCGCCTGTGTATACGTAACTAGTCGTTTTCCGCAAGGATATAATGACCCGCTGGCGTGAAAGATGATGATGCGAGAGTGGGTACACAAATATTAAGCTGGGTGGGGTATCAGCGAAGGGTAAAACCGGGCATGGTACGTGCGCGAAACGTTGTACCGAGTCTTCGTCTAAGGATCGCGGGCTCAAGATACACTGCACTCTGCACACACTCGCCGTGCACAGGGTGCTTCAAAATTTAAGCCAAGAAAAATTTTGCATCGTATCCACGATGCAAAACTGAACGAACATATCGCACCCTTAGAGCAACAGTGTAACATCTCTAATTTCCTCTATGTATATATAATATAATATAATATGTATATTATATATAATATAATATAATATGTATATTATATTATATATAATATAATATAATATGTATATATAATATATATAATAATTATGGGATTACCATATAAGATGTTACACTGTTTTTTTTAATTTGTTATTATTTAACGTCGCATCAACTGCTATGGTTATTAGCGACGGGATCTACTATTTTTCCTTTAGTGGGAACCGTACCACTTTGGGGGTAACTCAATGTGAGCGAACGTTAAGTGTACTTTTGGATGTCAGTAACAGTCGGTCTTCTAGGTTTGCTTCACGGCGCCGGAGCTACGTCACATCGATTACTGGCTGTAAACATTGGACGTCTACTGACATATACATCGTATATCGCACAACAGATGCCAGGAGCTACGTCGCGTCACAATATTTTTCTGCCAGCAAGACTACGGCACCGGGATTCGAACCCGAGACCTCCCGATACTTTGTTCTCGAGGCTAGTACTCTAATCACGAGACCAAAGTGATCGGTTGTTTCACTGTTGTTCTGAGTGTGTGATATGCTTTGTAACTTTCCTCTACGACGCACAGTTTTTGAGTAACGATTGATCGAAGTTTCGGCCTGTGAGGGCAAAGGCACAGATGGCGCGCGTGGCGCCAGACGATCCCATTGGCTCATCTTTGTTCGTTCATAACTTCGGATCTACGCATCCGAGCAAAATATTCCAAAGGAAAAATTTGTTTACTTTGTCATCGTCGATACGACGATCTCCAAGCGAGAATTGCAGAAAACCTTGCCACCAGAGTCGTTTCATCGTGGGATGTTTATCCGCTCGTTATTCGACATCGCGTTCAATTAAATCGTTTCAAAGACAACGTTCGAGCAGTTTTAGAGAGTGAAATGTAATTTCGAGACACCCTGTACATATCTTCGCGTACGTGCAAAGTGCACTACTGTTGGACGTACGAGGGTCTCCCGGTTGCTCTGGAACACTCTCATTCCGCTCTCCTGACGCGCAGGAAGAGCAGGCGCGACGGAATTATCGCAGTAGGATGGAAAACGAAAGAAGAAAAAAACCCTAGCGACGGTGAGTTATAAGTGAGACAAAATGAGAATGTGTCGAAACCAAGGGACGGCGGGGGGGGGGGGGGGGGGGTTACTAAAGGGTGTGCGGAGTGACGGGCGTCGGAAAGTGCCGGTGTGTATTGTGAAGGCGCGATAAGAGGATCATTTCATTGCCGAGTCGTCGACTGCGGGAGTGGCCTCGATGGAGAGAAACTCGACGCACTCGTACGATTTCGTACACTTTATTCCATCCGTAATATCTTTCCTGGCACTCTCGACTCTCCGGTCCCTCGATCGTCGTTCAAAACGACACGGCGATGTACCGTACCTGCTCCGACGTGAGTATCAGGCCCGCGAGCGTCGTTCAGTTAAATCGACGCGAATATAGACCCAATGGGCGAATCCCCAGAAAATTTTTGCAAGCGATTTCTGAGGTGTAGTGAGAGTTACCGACCGAGTCGGCAAAGATCTTCGGAAGTTCTCGTCCCAAAGACGCTTTATATTTTGGACGTAAAGTAAACTTTGACCTGGTATTCCCCCCAAATGTGGAAGGTCTCTGGGATAATCGGTCCAACACTTCGCGAGATCTTAGGTAATGTTTTATGGTGCGGGTTTAGTTGGCACGTCTGTTTCTACTGTTTACCTTCGTCATTGACTCGCGATAATGATAATGATAAAATTGCGCTTTCGTTTTCCTCGTGTTCTTATTCCGGTGGCGGGACGGGCGATTTCACGGATTCCGCATGTGCGGATGATAGGAGGAGATCTATTCGACGACGTCTTCTCGTCGTTTCGCCGAGCCAAGAGGATCGCATGCCTCTTGGCTCGCCTATTTCTAAGGTGTAGTGAGAGTTACCGACCGAGTCGGCAAAGATCTTCGGAACTTCTAAGACGCTTTATATTTTGGACGTAAAGTAAACTTCTGGTTTTCCCCCCAAATGTGAAAGGTCTCTGGGATAATCGATCCAACACTTCGCGAGATCTTAGGTAATGTTTTATGGTGCGGATTTAGTTGGCACGTCCGGTTCTACTGTTTACCTTCGTCATTGACTCGCGATAATGATAATGATAAAATTGCGCTTTCGTTTTCCTCGTGTTCTTATTCCGGTGGCGGGACGGGGGGATTTCACGGATTCCGTATGTGCGGATGATAGGAGAAGGTCTATTCGACGACGTCTTCTCGTCGTTTCACCGAGCCAAGAGGATCGCTATGCGTCTACCTCGGCAAACCGTCGGCGAAGCTGACTCGACGGGATCCGGCTCTCTCTCGGTGTGTGCTCCATAGTTCCATCTTGCTCTCGTTATCGCAGCTTCTATTCGTCTCCCCTACGGGAGATCAGCTCGGAACGAGTGGCGAGCTGCGGTCGTCGTAGCCACGGCACTGCACTGGCGTAGCTAACGGAGAGAAATGGAAGGAGAGCCGAGCGAGAAAAGCTGTTCTCTGGATAATTTCCTTCGGGCAATTCTTTCCCCGGGTCTTACTTCGAGCTTTCAACTGCTCGGAACCACGGGGAAAATCACGAACGAATTGCGGTAAGACCGCGAAACCACTGGCGGTTATGACCCAGGAGCGGGAAGTAACTTTGATCGAGCATTTTTGTTCCGTGTAGGGAAAGCATTGTTTTCGAGAAACTTTTCGTTTTTCTTTTTTTTTCGACATTTTCATGTCATGGACTATCATTATCGATCATCGATTGGTATCCAATTTGACGGGAATCAATCGAACCCTTTAAATTGCATGAAATTTTGCAATTTTTTTAATGAATGTAGTGAAATGTATGCAGATGCGAAATTTGTGCATTTCTCAAAATGTGTGCATTTCTCAAAATGTGTGCATTTCTCAAAATTTGTGCATTTCTCAAAATTTGTGCATTTCTCAAAATGTGTGCATTTCTCAAAATGTGTGCATTTCTCAAAATTTGTGCATTTCTCAAAATTTGTGCATTTCTCAAAATTTGTGCATTTCTCAAAATTTGTGCATTTCTCAAAATTTGTGCATTTCTCAAAATTTGTGCATTTCTCAAAATTTGTGCATTTCTCAAAATTTGTGCATTTCTCAAAATTTGTGCATTTCTCAAAATTTGTGCATTTCTCAAAATTTGTGCATTTCTCAAAATTTGTGCATTTCTCAAAATTTGTGCATTTCTCAAAATTTGTGCATTTCTCAAAATTTGTGCATTTCTCAAAATTTGTGCATTTCTCAAAATTTGTGCATTTCTCAAAATTTGTGCATTTCTCAAAATTTGTGCATTTCTCAAAATTTGTGCATTTCTCAAAATTTGTGCATTTCTCAAAATTTGTGCATTTCTCAAAATTTGTGCAATTTTCCGTGAAAAAAAAGAAAAAAATAATCATCGTGAATGGCCCTGGATTAAACTCGCATGGAGCCTTGATGAATTCGTTCGTACAATAGCAGCGGAAAGCCGCTTTTCCGAGTCGCCGGCCGAAGGGTAAAAATTAATTTACGAATGACTCATTCGTCATATAAGGAGATTACTGTGAAATAACAGAGGCTGTCGGGTACGTGGCGATAGCGCGGACCGAAGTCGGTCCGTCGGTATTATAATTGGTTAAAAAGTTTGGTGAAACAGCTGCCGACAGAGCGGGAGGGAGTGGCGGCGGAATTTTGTCGAGCAAACAGAAAGTTAGAGTATGACTCGAGCTGCAGTGTGCTATCGACGAGTGTACGCGTTGCATCAGCGTGCGCGTTTATTCAGTCGGGTGCCCAACAAAATCGGGGCGAAGCGCGGGAAACACGAGGAAAGCGAGTGTGCTATTTCGTTCCACTGGCAGATTCAACAAAACAAAAAAGTCACCCGCTCTCCAATACATGTTACACAAAATTATCCTGTTCAAATTCCAGATCATACTTATAAAAAGTTTAAAAAATTCAACATCATTGAATTTTTTAATTATAAAAAATTCGACGCAATTCGTTTTTTCTGTCAGTCGAAAGAACCGTTCAAATTTCCCGGACTTTCAAAATAGTTGCTCCACGTTAATAGACGCGTTTCTGGCAACAAAAAAAATCATAACAAAAATTTAAGGCAATTAAACTAGTACCTCTGGAATTAACCAAGGTTTTTTTCGCTCTTCCGTACTCTTTCTGCTACTTCCGTTAACTTTTGCTCTCCAGCCCCCCCTAGAAGCCATCTCGAATGTAGCTATAATAACCGTACTTTAACAACCGCGCATACCGCGCAGTCTAGGTACATGATACAGGCGAGAGTTCGGCCCCCCGCGTTAATATAATTTCATTAGTGCAGCGTCGGTAGGATACCGAGGGGGTTTCGGGGGCGTTGGGGAGGGGAGGATGGGCACCGCATGCACCGAGGGGTGGATTTAGTCGCGGCCGAATGAATTCCGGCTGGCTTCCGGCTTCCCATCCTCCGCCACCCCGTTTCTGTACCCAACCTCCGAGTAGCACTACATCTCGCTGTTGGTGCCTGTGCGGTCGCAGCCAGCGGTCGTGGACCTCAAGATTGGATATTATAAATTTTCCTCTGGTCCCTCTCTCTCCACTTCATCCTCTCATCCCTACAACCTCCCTCCCCCCCCCTCCTCTCACTTCACCGTTTCCATCGTTCGCCCTCTGTCTCGGGACCAAGAAAAACGAGCGCGAATGTAAGAAAACCCCGAGGATCCACGAGTCCGTCGAGAGGAATCGGCAAAAACCGGGCAAATGTCTATTAACATAAAACAAATGATATATCTCCGTGAACTCCGCGACGAGACACTCCAGCGGCAGGAATAACCGAACAGCGGTATTCGCTAATCCTCGGGGGCGCAGAAAAATAAAATAAAAACTCCGGGAAGATTAAAGCAGCGAACTTGTCTTGTTTCATCGAGTTTCCGTGGCAGTGCGGAGCGACCGTGGGTGCCGTTGCCGAGTAATACGAGTGGTGTACGCGTATGGCGAGGGGTGGGCAACGGCTCGTTGAGACAAGTTTCAAAATGAGTTGATTCGATCTCTCGTCTCGCGTTGCCGGCTCGGTCCGTTCGGAGGGAGCGAAAAGGGCGAAGACAGGAACTCTTCACGGCTGCGGAATGAGTTGGCCGGCCTACCGGCGGAGAAGCGGAGAAAACGGTGGACGGAGGCGGGGGGATCTGCATAAACAGGCCGCGTACCGGAGGAGAGGAGAGTCTTATACTCCGAATGCGCTTATAAAACCCGGCCCGACACGACGGGCGAACGAAGGATTCTGCTCGCTCATTCTTTTATCTCCTCTTTCAGGGCAGAGCGTGTCGCGTAGGGCTCTTCCTCCTTTCTTTTATTTTTCATCTCCGCCTTTCTTTTTACCTCTTCCTTTTACCTTTCTTCATTCTTCCGTTTCTACCGCTCGTCGCTGGATCTCTTCGCGTCTTCGGGGCCGTTGATGACTCATCTCGACGAGCGGGCTTTCCACCGTTCGCACCTATAATTGCGCTCTTTCACTCGCTTAAACTTCTCATTTATACAACGAAGGTAGGAGACCGGAGGTGTCTCGTTCCACTCTACGTATCTCTTAATTTACTTTATTACCGACGAGCTTTGCTTTGCACCGTGCTTTAGCGCCGAGTTTAAATCCCTCTGCATGGATTGTTGAAACGCGGATGTGTGTATACGGTATGTCTGTGACGGACGAATTTCACCTGACTCGGAGAAGTCAGCGCCTGCCTCGCGCGATATTATTCCCGGACGGGTGTTTGCGTGTGTTTCAACGGTGGCAGATTACGCGCTGGCGGATTTATGCGGATGATACGTTCTCGTTAACTGTCGACGAGATTCAGCCGTACGTTTATTGCACTACGTTATTCGATTCACTCGGAAGCATTTCTGGGGGGGGGGGGATTTTGCCGGAAATATTTTTCATGAGTGGTTTATTGCACCGATCACGTTGACAGATGAAGTTTCGGGGGGTGATGTGCGAACCATAAATTATAGAAGCACGTTTTTATGATCTTTATTTTTTTTCAAATTTAAAACTTCGATGCTGTTCGAGCGTTGTGAAACCCAAAGCTTCGAGGCACGATAGTCTGTCTCCGGTAATGCATCTTTTAAACGCTTCGATGAAAGATTGACAAATTTTTATTGCACTCTCGGAGAGCTGATACCTCTTGCCTCGAAAATTATTTCGAATATTTTTTTCTTTCAATATTTAATTTTATTTATTGTTATTGAGATGGGTTTGTGTGTCGGGACGTGAAGAATGTTCGAGCGTTACATAGTTCGGGTGTTGGTGAGAATTGGAATAGAATAACATTTTTTTAAAGCACTGCGAGGAAAAAAAAGTAAACTGCGTATTGAAAGTGTGATCCACCTGGAGGAGTTTCACCGGCAGGATCGAAAGCCTTGCAGGTCCTGCAGGATGTACTGGGGGGAGGAGGGGTTACTATCGCGCGCGAGGGTCGCGAACTTTTTCAATTAGGAAAAAAAAATCCTCCGGCGAATTATCCGGGACGGGCTTGCCTTGGCGCGGTCCGTTCGCCTCCGGTAACGAACTTCCGTATAGACGAGAAAACAGTATAGCACCGCGGAAGGAGAGTCGGGGTGGCAAGGGTAAAAATAAAAATATAATTTTTTTTAACAACATAGACACACCGGCGAGGATGAGAAAAATAGGATGAAATAGTGAGAGAAAGCGACGTACAGAGAGGATGGGAAAAACGGTTGGAGCGAGGAAAAATTTTTGCCGGTACATTTCCCCGGAGAGGTAAAAAATTGCGGAACGTCCTGACGACGACTACGACGACGGAAATATCTTGAATGCGATGGCAGTAGCCTCGCCACTGGCCGCGTTACCGCACTCCCCTCCTCCGTTCTCACTGTAAGCGCACGAAACAAATTTATATATCTGTATGTCTACGAGGGAGTTCTCGTTTTCGGAAGTGCCGTCGCCGGATGCTGGGTGACGGGCAAACGCCACCAGCGTGGCTCGCACAGGAGTGAATAAGAAAGAAAAAAAAACATAAAAGTTAAAAAAGAAAGAAAAAAGGGAGATACGAATTTGCAACGGAGACCTGCCGCCTGCAGCATCCAGCTTCAACCGACAGTGAGGAAACCTTCAGAGCCGAGACTCATAAAAAAAAGGGAATTCGCCTAAAAAATAAATACCTGTACTCAGCGGACTTTAGCAAATAAATAGCTATACTCAGCGCACATGAGTAAATAAATAGCTGTACTCAGCGCACATGAGTAAATAAATAGCTGTACTCAGCGCACATGAGTAAATAAGTATGTGTACTCAAGGCACTCGAAGTATCAGCCATGCTTCGGTTTCTAAAGCACGAGTCGTTCCTTCCCAAATATACCCGTGCCGAAATTTGGGTAGGGATTCAACTGGATTCTTACTATACTCCCAACGTGCAACTCGGGATTCAGTTAGACATCCAGTCAGGTCCCGGAGGTGGCATGTAACGGTCGCAAATTGAATTCTCGTCGGGATTCCAGACCGGGATCCTGAGTTGAAAGCCCGATCAGAATCCAGTTTGAATTTCAGCTGAAATATTTGAAAATTAAGGAAATAGTATCTTGAACTGTACTTTTTGCAGGTAATTTTCGCGTTTAATTATATATACGAAACACTCTACTGACTCGCACAAGAATCTCCCGGAAAAAACGCTGTTCATTTTGTCACAGCTTTGTCACTCAACTTTGTCACTCAACATTGTCACTCAGCTTTGTCACTCAACTTTGTCACTCAACATTGTCACTCAGCTTTGTCACTCAACTTTGTCACTCAACTTTGTCACTGAGCTTTGTCACTGAGCTTTGTCACTCAGCTTTGTCACTCAGCTTTGTCACTCAGCTTTGTCACTCAGCTTTGTCACTCAGCTTTGTCACTCAGCTTTGTCACTCAGCTTTGTCACTCAGCTTTGTCGAAGAGTATGAATGATACGCCTCAACCCACTTTTTTTTAACAGTTCGTTTATTCTCAGCATACAAAGTACTCTCTGCAAAGTACTCTCCGCATACTAATAATCTGCTACAGTACGCGTTTTTTAGCTTTCTCTAGGGTAAAAGTGGGGAATATGGACCGGTCCATATATCATTGATTTACGTGTTAATCGAGGTGGGCCATATTCACCACTTTTACCCTAATTGCGTTTCTAGATGTTCGCCGTAGCTCAAACCCGAATCTAGGATTATGCCTAGGTATCTTACGTCTTCCTTGTGCGAGGTTGCTAAGCCATTCGCGCAAAATTTTGTTATTTTGAGTCTCACATTTTAGCGTGTCAATTTTTTATTTCCAGGAGTGAAAGTAGTCCTGTAATTTCACAAACAGATCCTGTTCCGAGTTTTACACTACTGACATTTCTGTATCACATGTATGTACTAGCAAGTCGTCAGCTAATGCTATAGCTTTTTTTTATTAACATCAGCGTTCAACCCATAGAGGATGCGTAAATCGTACCTATAAATATTGAATAAGATCGGCGAATTAACCGTACCCTGCTGTAGTCCGTTCGCAACTAGGAAGAGTTTGCTAGAGTTAAGTGAACCGTCACGTACGTAAAATTGTTAATCGTGGACCATACTCCAGAGCACTTTTATAAGATACCTTGGAAACCCTTTGTTGATTAACTTGAAAAACAGGCCCTCGCGCCAAACCGTATCGAACGTCTTCTCCAAATCAATGAAGCAGGCTCTCACGCAACTATTATCGTTTAGTGCCCAGTTTATATCCGAATGGGCATTTATTGATCGCATGAATCGTGGAACGCTTGTATCTAAATCCGAATTGTTGCCCTGGTACGAACTCATTTTTGTTACGGAAGTTTAACACTGCCTGATTAATTATCGTTTCAAACACTTTACTAACATTGCGAAGCAGACTTATTATTCTGTAATTCGAAAGATTTGAACCCTCTTTACCTTTCTTTTGTAACGCTATTATTTTTGCCTTTTCCATTTGTTCGGAAAGAACTTGTTATTCAAAATGTTGTTGAATATGATTGTATACCAAATGATGATTGTAATCGGTAAGAGTTTAAGTATAATATTTGGTATACCGTCGAAACTAATCGAACGCTTATTATTTAGTTTCCTAAAAATACGGTTAATTTTTTATGTTGATACGAAATAATTTTCCATATCGAGCGCCCTCGGTGCAATGGAATTATTATCTCGCTCAAATATAGTTACCGTAATTTGGTTAGCTTCTTCATACGCCATTTCATCTTTCTAATTATTCGTTTTTAGTACTCAGATAAGTGCGGTTTCTCTAGGTTTGAGTTTTGTAAGTTAGCTGCCGCACAGCTTATAAATGAAATAAGTTGTTGTTGCTACTTGTCAATAATTATTAATGTACTATGAGTATCAATGAATCTGTTGTTGATTAATTACATATGCTGTCAGATTATGAACTAGTTAACAGTTAACAATTCGTTACCCGCTGATATTTAACACTTTGATTAACAATTTATTTAGCGATGATTAATTTACAGTTTTTCTTTGTTATCACTAATTAGTTGATAATGGATAATCGACAATTAATTAAATGTGTTACAATTTTTTAAATAACTCTTAATCTCATTGACTTCATAAACGCATGCATGAGCGCGCAAACTAAATCATTGAGTGGCTGTCTTATCGAAAAGATCTGAAAGTAAATGTTCCCTAAAAAATGCTGACTGCAAGTTGGGGGTCCTTGCGACGCCTCGAACTTGACTACGGCATTATTGTAAAGTTCAAATCAGGATCCAGCTGGATTTTTGAAGGACGCCTTGTTCAAGGTGTCCTCGGAACATCCCTCGCTGCGCTGATGATTGTTTTTACCTTCCAAATTAGGACCAGATTGGATTCTTATAAGGATGCCCTGTTTAGGGTGTCTCGGCAACGTCCCTAGCCGCATCGATGACCGATTTTAACTTCCAAATCGAGATCCGTCTGGATTATTACAAGGACACCCTTTTTGGAGAATCCCTAACAAATCTGGATCGGAATCCGATCGTAAGTCGGGACACCCTAACAAATTTCTTCACGGGTACTTGCCATTGTTGCACTCGATTTGTGTCTCCATATTTCACTTCCAGCACTCGCTTATCTCAATCAGGCTTTCAACGCGTCTCGAGAGTACCCATCGCTCTCGGCGCCCAAAACAATCTAATGTTCTGCATGTTGCAAACAATCCTGGTGCACGCTGCGGAAACCGTGAGATACTCATTTTTGCGAGTAATTGTAGTCATGAAAGCATCTCGAGACTCTCCGTCGTTTGAGTATTTAACGCCCAATCCGCCAACCCTCGTTTGTTCTCGAGGGTACACGTCTCTATATATCCAACGGAGTGCTAACTTGCTACACTCGAAGTTGGCTCGGAGTATATGCTCCCGAGTTACACGTAATGGTCGTCAAGAGTACAATTCCCGTGAGTAGAATGGAAGAGCCAGTGGAGAGGGGGGCGACCGAGGGGGTTTTCCGAAGGCGAAGTATCGAGGGAACACGGGCCAGAGCGAGAACGCGCCGCAGTTCGTGTAATGTACCAGAATTCGATTTACCACGGTTATCCGTGTGTACACGAGAGAGGAATGGCAAACTCGCGGGCAGAGTTTAGGGCTGTAGCGCTAGCTAACTCTCTCTTTCGGCTTCCGGCCGATGGGATAGACGGGGAGAGGGAGAGGGAGACACTGAAAATTATATTTGTACCGGAAACGAGACGGTACGTAGAGATAGTGCGACCCGGAGGCAAAACAGAGGACACCAACGATGGAATAAAAAAAGAAAAAAAGCCACGAGAGATCCGTGGGATGAGCAAATTGCAAAAACGATTAAAAGGATCAAAAAAAGAAGAAAAAGAACGAGGAGAATGAGGAAAGAACGGTAGAAAAGCGTTAACGGGACGAAAGCCACCATGCAATTAGCTACATCCAGTTTAATGAAAGCGGTCGCGCGAGCCGACGCACCGAGTCAATAAAATCCTGATAAAGTCGCGGTGAGTGGGGGGGGGGGGGGGGGGGGGAGGTTGAGGGTGGGCACGGTGAAATGGGTCTTTTTCGCGTCGAGAGCCAGAAAATGGAATGAAAAAGGAGACGATATATAAAGAGAATCGTGGGGGGTAAAAAAAAGGGATGGGATCACTTCGGTGGAGACGAACGTCAATAGGAGTCGGTGAATGGTTGATGGACCCGAAACAATGTTGCACCGCGCGACCGGTCAGAGGAATACAAACGACGATAAACGTGGGAACGACAGGGTCGTTAAACGTCTAGACATTTACGAGTGGGACGGCTGTTCGAGAGCGATAAATTTGGCCCACATCAGTGTCGTTTGTGGCGATCGCCGAGTGTATCTTGTCATGCGGGTGCACCTGAAGGAAACGGCCAGTTTGATCTAGCCTTTGGATTCGTGACGGCAGTTCACCGGTCCGAAGGAGCCGGGACTCGCCCGATCCAGCACCTGGTTCCGGACGGTCTGCATCCACGCGCTGATCAGCTCCCGAGTCCGCACACGTCCGGTGATGAATGACGAAAATTCGTCAGACTCCGATCCGTGCCTCCAGACGCAGATTGGGATACAGAGGAAAACCGGAATACAACGCTCACACAGAAGCTGAATGCGGATTTCCATCTCGGATTGCCATCCCAAAACGATCCGCGCAAACCGATTCGGCGCTTGTATGTCCGTCGTTTTCCCCTTTCAGTCTATGCTCCGAAGCGTTTACGTGCACGCGTCGCGAAAACGCAATGGTCTATAGGGGAGCTTCAATTCGGCTATGGGTACCGGTGAGCCGGCGTCTCTATAGACCACGCGGGGTGGGCCACTCTCGTCGTCCGGTCTCGATTTTAGGCGGCGATTCCTACTCTCGCCGATGAAAGCTATACAGCTTTCGGACCATGAACACGGACAGTGCGTTTGCCGCTGTTGGTGCTGCTAGATTCGTCGAACCATCGACGAGATATGAAGGGGCCTCCGAAACCCCGAATTCCCGACGCTACAGCTCATCGCGAACAAATACCGCTTGAATATACTCGCTCTCTACGCTCTCTTCGCCCCCTCTCCCTCCTCTTCCCTCCCCCACCCCCCCCCGCTGGTTTCCCTGAATTTCGATGGGAAAAACCGCTATCAACGACAGAAAGGCCTACCCCCCATTTGTCTGTATCTCCCGTTCCCTCTTCTGCACTCTCTTTCTTCCCGTTTCAGCTTTCCCTGCAACGAAGCAACGGCACACGAGTCTCGCAACTCGTGTCTCTTTCCGCAGTGCCCGAACGCACCGTCCCGTTTTTAATGCCCCAACCGGCTCCATAGCCCGTCGTTCACCCTTCTCTGTCTTTATCATCCTGTTTTACGGCGCTGTATCCAACGGACTTCGATCGAATGACGATGTCGTTCTCTGTACTGTGTACAAAATCGGAATTGGACGACGATATTGTGTAAATTCTTTTGAGAGAGGTAAAAGAGACGGATATGTCCCGGTCCGTTCATCATCGATTTACGTGTCAACAGGACACGATTGGTGCGCCATATTCACCAAACTTTACCGTTCTCTTAGGGTTGCATTGAACTTCACAGAGATGGTTGGGCTGGAAGGACCAGTGGTTGATTAGGTCTCATTATTAATTTTTTTTTTTCAATAACCGATTGCCTCGCCCAACTATACCTTCCGATCGTACTCACAGAATTAACTTTCAAGTTCCGGCAACGTTCGATAACCTGACCACTCCCCAATGTGTCCCAAGTTTCGATCCAAGCGACAAAGTTTCGAACGTAATTTTTCCGTGTCGGAACTCTGACGCACGAGGCCTCTGATATTTCCGAACGATTATTCGTGTAGCGATTCCCCGTGGAATCGACACTCGCGCACGACACGCGTATCACAAGCGGCTCGCTCTTCTTCCAAATTCATCGTCTGCTCCTCCGGTAACGGGAAATAATGAAAGAGTGGATGAAGCGAGAATGGAAAGAAAAGCGGTATGGCACGATTATGTTGCCGGTTAACGGATAAAACCGACGCGAGACCTGCGAGAGAGGGATACTCCCGGCGTATAAAGTTTGAATCCCGCACTCGAGATTTATCCGCAAGAGGATGAGGTGAGGAACCCGGCGTCGAAGCCGGGCCGCAGGAGGGATGAGTTCCGCAGTACTCTTTTCTCGTGGAGAGCAGCGAAGGATAAGCGCAAGGACGAGGGGTGCTGCCCCACGAAGGCTGCGTATCACCGCGACGCTGGGGTTGGAAGGATGGGGGTAAACCCAGCCGCATGCGGATCGACGAACCCGAGTCGCCGACTCGGAATAATGTGGCGTCGATAAATGGCAGGCGTTAGCCGACGTCGCTGCGAAGAGGATGGACGTTGTGCTTCCGTGCTTCTGTGGCAATACGGGTCGGGGGTGGGGGTGGATTTGAGAGAAGGTTCGAACGAGTTCTACGAGCGGAGAGAGGACAGGAGGAACGGCAAACGGCAGCGATGGATTGCCACTGGAGAGGGGGGACTCTAAGAGGAAAACGAAATAGAGAGAAAAAAAAAAAAGAAAAGAGTGCCTCTGGCTGCGACCAGCCTGAGGGAACAGGAGGGAGGATGAGCTATAGCACTGTGCAGCGCTACTCTACCCCGTCGCCTCTTTCCAAGCTATTCGGTAGATTTTTACCGCGCTGTAACGAGAAATAAGATAGAGAATGAGGGAGCCCTTCGCTCGACCTTCCTCTCATTTCTCGTGGCGACGTTCTTCTATATATATGTATACATACACCTTCACGGTTATTCATTCCGTTCGACGATAAGAAATAATCCTATTGCGGCAGTAAAGTTGAGAGGAAAGCGAAGAACTCGTCAAGCTGCAGGCTCGACCTCCGTGACCTTGGAAGACATCCGGTGATGGACCGGCGAGGAATGTTCGTTTAATCGTACGTTGGGGGGGATGGTGAGAATTACGACCGTTCGTTCGAGTCGTTCTGCAGCTCATTTTTATTTTTTTTATTTACCGTACCGATTCGTCTTGGTAGGGTTTGTCGAACTTAATTAAGGAGGGAGTCTCGCTGCGCGCTGACTTCGCATAAGTTCGACAACAATAAGAGAAATTTGCAAGTACTTCTTGATGGTGTAAAAATCTGAAAAAAAATCATGTATACTGAATGTACTGAGAAGATTAATTTTGCATAATAATAATTGCAAAATGTTATTAACAAATTCATCAAAAAATTAATTGGTCAACAAATTACCCGGCAACAAAACTTTTTTTTTTATGAAAATGATTCGTTTATTTTTCTGAATACGTATGAATTTTTTCAAATTTTTAAGTAATCGTTGATTTTTGTTCTATAAAAAAAAAAATAAAAAATCAACAATTACTTAAAAATCTGAAAAAATTCATACGTATTCAGAAAAATAAACGAATCATTTTTTCATAAAAAAAAAAGTTTTGTTGCCGGGTAATTTGTTAAGCAATTAATTTTTTGATGAATTTGTTAATAACATTTTGCAATTATTATTATGCAAAATTAATCTTCTCAGTACCTTTAGTATACATGATTTTTTCAGATTTTTACACCATCAAGAAGTACTTGCAATTTTCTCTTATTGTTGTCGAACTTATGCGAAGTCAGCGCGCAGCGAGACTCCCTCCTTAAACAGCGAGGACTGAGCTTTTGTTAAAATAAATAGATGAAAGATTAATGGACTCACCGAAAAACTGGAACGATCTTTTTTTTTTTCTTCAATTTTCATAGCGAAATTGCATCGCGCCGAATAAAGGAGCCGGGGCTCGGTCGTTTACCGGTTACATCGGCTAAATCGCCGCTTCAACCGGTATGAATAGAAATGTTCGAAATGAAATAAAAAGGAATGGATTAATCGGAAAGAGGGAGAGACAGAAGGGCGAGAGGAGAGAACGATAGAGGCAGAAAAAAAAATGGCGAAGAGTGAATGAGGGAATTCTGGCATGCAATTCCAGGCCACATCGATCGTTGAGAAAACGATGGCGAGGGACTTTGAATGAGAAAGTGAGAGGGAGAGAGGGACAGAAAAAAGGGTTGCTAGAGAGCGGCATGAGGCGCCATCGGTACACAGTAGTATTGTATATAGTGGAATAGGAAAAGAAGAAAAGAGTGCTCTAGGCCGATCGAAACAATGGATTCTCGCATCCGCAAAGTTGGAACTCGCTCCAATTTCTTCGCACAACGAGCGACGAATCCGCACCCCAGTTTTTTTCCATAAGCTAGATGAGCGTCAGCCATATTCGTTGCACTTCGGCGCTCGCTTCCATTTCGACACAGTTTTTTTATTCTCTTTTTTTCCACCTCCTCGAAGATTACCGACTCCTGACCTCGATTTCAATATGAATTTTTTTTTTTATTTCGTTACTAAGCTTTCACACTTGAGGGAAATTCGACAATTGCTCGAAAGTTGTGAAGCGCGCGATTATTTCCTCCGTCGATCTCCAACAAAAGGCTCGCTTAAGATCCGCAGTTCCACTGTAATGGATCTGTTGTAATTCCGCTGTAATTTACCGTGGCAACCTGATCTGTTATAAATGTAATAAAATGAATAAATGAGCAATAAATTGTAATAAATGAGCAAGCCATATGCAAATTACTTTGCACCTTATTATATTTAACATTCCAAATTGGAACATTGATCCAAACGTGGTTGGGAAGAAAATGGTACACTGAGAGAAGGATCTATTAAAAATGACTATATCCCTTGAGACATATTACCATAGCACATAGTAGTACGGCGCTAGCGCGCCACCTATGCTAAGAAGTACCGGATTTATAAGAATTTTTCGTAGATATTATGGTAAAAATTCTGGGATAATCTGAGGCTCTCTGCCATAGGTGGCGCCCTGGCGCCGTACTACTATGTGTTATGGTAATTTTTCTTAGATGATCAGTAATTTTTACTAGATCCTTCTCTCAGTGTACAAGTACTTTGGTCTTAGTACTTTACAAAAGTACTTAAAGTACCCAAAAGTACTTACAGTACCGAAAAGTACTTACAGTACCCAAAAGTACTTACAGTACCGAAAAGTACTTACAGTACCCAAAAGTACTTACAGTACCCAAAAGTACTTAAAGTACCCAAAAGTACTTAAAGTACCTAAAAGTACCAAAAGTACCAAATAAGTACTGCCCATTTTTGTTGTTGTTGAGAATTGTGACTTACACGAGTCTTAATCGTAATTGTGAAGATTTTTTTTTACTGACGCGTGGCCTCGTTTCGTCTTTCAACCTGGAATTGGTTGAGGAGTACATAAACGAGGGTCTCCGAAGGTTAGAGCCACGGCGCAGTGTGTGTACCCTGGCAAAAATAACATCCATAACGAACCGGCTTATAAATGCACTCGTGCTCGGCAGCATCGTAGTACATCGGCCTGCCGACGACGGCCCGACGTCGTACAGCCAAGCTCCTGCAGCCCAGACTACAAGCGCTGAATAAACAGCCAACTAATAATAGACCCTCTGTACGAGGAGGCGAAGGAATGATCGGGCGCGTGTGAGCCGGCGGATGGAAACTCGCCCCACGAGCCTCTGATATTCAGAGTAGACGATACATATGTATATATATATATATAATATTAAAAACGAGAAATCAGTTCGTCGGACTCTGCGACGCGTAATGACGTGATTTCGAAAAAATAATCCGCTTTCGCGCATGTACGACACGATATTTTGTGTTGCTGTGAAAATAATCCTATAGAAATGGTCGTACGCCAGTTCGTAGAACGTATCGAGAGGCAAGAATTTGATTTCCGAGGGACAGAAAAAATTAATCTCCATCGTCCAGTGAAACCAGCACCGCTGGCTAAAACGACCAGTGAAACCAGCAACGGTGGCCACAACAGTTTTGATTTAAATTATTATTTTCTAAACATCCATTCAATTATCCCATATTTTTGTAGTTATCAAAAAATCTCGTAAATATTCAATTATTTTTGTCGTCATTAACCGCAGTATAAAAATTTTACGCCAATCGATATTTCTTTTACTTCTGCCTCTGCACATATAATCGAACTGTGACCACAGATTTATTCAAAATTAAAAATAAGTCGTAAATAGTATACGACGGCAAAAAATTGTTGGGAATTAAATCGTGCCCGCGAGATGTTTATGGAATATGGAACTGTGAACCAGACAGCCGGAATTCAAAAGAATTGTTTCTTTCAAAAAATACATATAAAAATGTTTCAAATAAAAAAAGAGATGGAGCAAATAAAATCTCCAATCGTGGCCAGAAATTTATAAGAAAATAAAAACCACGTGTAAAAAAAATACACGGCAGCGAAAAATTGTCGATAATTAAATAGAGTCCGCGCGACGATTATGGAGTATCGAACTGTGCGCCAGGTGGCTGCATCAAAAGAATTGTTTGTTATAAAAAAATATATATGTAAAAAAAAAATTTAATTTTGAAAAGGAGGTGGAGTAAAAAAAAATCGCGACACCTGTGCAATATGCCATTTGTGCGTGAGGTCGACTAATCTGTCGATCAATCTGCTCGGATCGGTAACTGCAACACTGGCGAGGCCGTTAACTGCTGCCTGTGACGGACACAACCGTCAAGCGGATAATAAACATTGGGCGCAATTTACATACCCGCTGTACTGTAATATCGCGAAGAGTCTATGCGCGTGTCAAAGTATGCAGCATTGATGAAACACCGTATACACATAAATATAAACGAGCATCGTCCGTCACCGAGGCTTCTGCTAGCCGGTCACCGACCGCTCGCATATTGACAGATTCGTTGGCGTACACCAGGTTATTGACATGCTCGTTCGACCGCTCGTTATTTAACTATGAGATTCTCTCCTCTCGCACACACTTTTCCCTCTGTCGCACCGTCCCTCCTTCTCCCCGCCGCAGCCATTCCCGTATAACTATAGATCGAGTCTGTCCGTTCGACCGAACGGGCTTTGTAGTTATACTATACACCAGAGACTCATCATGTTACGATTTGTCGAGCTCCAGACAATTTTTTTTTTCTTTTTTTTTTGTGTGGTTTTTACCTTTTTTTATTTAAAAAGTAAAAGTCTCGATATGCCGCAGCAAATGGTCAATGAAATTTCCTTGCATCAAAGCTGTAAGATCTTCATGACTTATTGATTTTTTTTGTTCTTTTCTGTCCCTCGTCCGACGTACTCCAGAGGGTCATTATTCATTGTCATTACTGAGACTCATCATGTTACGATTTGTCGAGCTCCAGACGATTTTTTTTCGTGTGACATTTACCTTGTTTTATTTTTAAAAATAAAAGACTTTCGATATGCTGCAGCAAAACGGTCAATGAATTTTCCTTTCACCAAAGCTGTAAGATCTTCATGATGTATTTTTTTTTTTTTTTTTTCTTTTCGGTCGTTCGTCCGATGTATTCCAAACGGTAATGAATTATCGTCATTATTGGAAGTCATCATGTGACGATTTGTTGAGCTCCAGACGATTTTTTTTCGTGTCGCTTTTATCTTTTTTTAAATTTAAAACATAAAAGACTCGATATGCTGCAACAAAAGGGTCAATGAAATTTCTTTGGTTCAAAGCTCTAAGATCTTCTTCTTTTTTTTGGTCCTTTTCTGTCGATTGTTGAATGTATTCCAGAGGATCATTAATCATCGTCATATTGGGACTCGTCATGTTACAATTTGTCGACCTGCAGACGATTTTTTGTCATGGGTTCTTCCTTATTTTTTGATAAAAAATAAATAAAAACTCTCCATATTCCGATTCCTTTTACTTCTGCCTCTGCACAGATAATCGAACCATGACCATAGAGTGATTCGAAAATAAAAGTAACGCGTAAAAAGTACGCGGTGGTGGCAGCAAAAGAGTCAATGAAATTTCTTTGCATCAAAGCTCTAGCATCAGAGATCTTCATGATTTTTCGTTTCTCTTTTCTTTCGATCATCCGATTTATTACAGAGGGTCATTATCATTAATCATCGTCGTTATTGAATCTCGCGTTACCATTTGTCATGCCACGGAATATTTTCTTTTGTACAATCTGTTCTTCCTTTTTTTTCATGACCTCGCGATTTTTTCGTAGTTCTGTCTATGTGCGTTATTCGTCATCGTTCGCAGCCGTCAAACTTGCAACGAACAATAATTATCTATTTTCAGAATAATTTCAACGAATCTGAGACCCCAAAGTGATAAGCTACGATTAACCGTTCCATGAGTTTATCGACGTTACTGATATCGGTCTTCAGTTTAAAAAAAAACATGTAAAACGAATTTTTAAATTCAAGTCGTACATCCAGCTTGTCTGCACCGCCGCAATTCTCTTAAAGAATTATAACTTAAAAAAAAACAAATACAATCACCCTTACAAAGCTTCTTCTACGCGAAGGAAACAACGGAGGAATTTACGAGCAGCTCGGGGCAATATTATGTCTACAAGATTGTGGCGAAAAGGGGATCGAAAGAAGTGCAGGATGAGAGGGAAAAAAAGAAATAACCCCCGAAGCAACGACGATATTTGTAGAGACCTCCGAGTGTTGGGGTGAGTCGGCGAGAGGGCAAAATAAAACAAATATATATATATATATATATATATTATACGAGTCCCCCGTTCGAATAATATCACAATACTATGATATATGATACGAAAAGTTTGCACCGGGACTGGCGGGGTTGGGATCGGTGCCTATAGATTTATTTTTCGCGTCGTCGTTCGAACAGTTAGTTTATCGTAGGCGAATTGATAAAATTCGAGTGGCCCCGGCGAAGAGCCGGCAACGATTGATAAAAAAAAAATAAGAAAATAAATATACACGGAAGGGGATAAAATAATATAAAAGCATCGATAACTCGAGTGCTGGAAGAACCGAAAACTCGTGAAAGCCGAACGGACGTGGCCCTCGAGGCTCCTCTTGTTTGCGTTTTTCGACCCCCCCCCCCCCCCCCCCCCATCTGGCCCGAGCCTCTATTATCTCGTAATTATCGCATAACGAATAATTCAATTAATTACAAAAATTCATCTTAAGAAATCCAATCAATTAAAGGACTTGGCGATGCCATTGTTCGCTCTTGCCGCTATAGGGGAGGGAGGGGTTCCAATACTCGTCGATGAATTCGGAGGGGGGAGAGGGGGTGGGGCGAAGAAAAGCAACGAACCAAGAATGGATGGAAGGAAATAAAACTAAAGTACACTATATACAGAGTGCGGAAGTGGAGAAAGGTATGCCCCAAAAAAAAGGACACCGAGATGGGAAAGGGATCGAGAAGAACGGAAGAGGGGGGGGGGGGGGGGAGAGAGAAGCGTGGAGAAAGAAAGAAATGAGAAAGTGTACGGGGAGGAAGTTGAGGCTCTCGCGGTCTGAAGAGGCACGGGGAATAGAGAAACGCCCGTAACTTTCATTGCAAACGAACAAAGGAAAAATAAATGATTCGTAAGCAGGAGAGGAGAGAAAAAAAGAAGAATAAGAAAAATAAAAGAAAAAAAAAGAAAAAAAAAAAGAGTTAGTCTCGACGAGCGCAAAACTCTTTCCTGCATACCACTGGGGTAGGAGAGTCCGGCAATCGTACAACACAAAAGAAAAGTCTTTCTGTCTTCGTCCCCGGTTCTCTCCTCTCGCTTAAGCTCTGGAAGGTACGGCCGGGTGAGTTCTGCACGGCGGTAGGGTGGATCGCCGCGGCGAAGGCGAACCCGGTTAGCCCCCGAGCAGCTCATACACTGCCCGCAGAGCCCTGTGTATCCCTCTTACTCTTTTCCCGTCACTTGGCGTACTTTTCATCCAGTCGGTTCCTCGCAATATGCGTTCCTTTCACTCGGCACGAGCATCGGCTGCAGCGGCAATACAGGAGCTCAGACGCTGCGCCGTTGGTACAGCAGCGACCAGAGGGAAGACTAAACACACGCGCTCGCGCCACAGTTTCACTTTGACTGACTTGTGAAAACAATCGAAAACTAACAGAGCTATGTGTGTGTGTGCCATGGAGCCGAAGCTCTACCGGTATTTCTACTCTATTATTGTTATTATTATTATTATTACTTAAAGTCTACTGACGAACTAACCGCAGGCATCTCATAAAGAGGGATCATAGAGTTACATGAATAACGTAAACGGTCATAAACTCATGAACCAACGGTTGTTCCGAGTCGAGACTTAAATCGGTTACTTCGAATAATCGGTAGGGGAGAGCTGGGCACAATGGGACAGTGAGGGCAAAACTCAATTTTCCAATAATTTTTGGATGCCTCATTTTGTCCCAACGATATACCTCTCCGAAATTTCAACCCCGTTTTGCCCCACGGACGCACCCCGTCGCCGCCACCCAAAAGTTATTGGAAAATTGATTTTTGTCACATTATACCGTTTTGCGGTGGGCGGGGCTCGTTTTTGTTTTCACGTGGGGAACTTCCGGTGATTATTGAAATTGGGCCTTCTTCCATGGATTCGAATGGCTCGGGTCGATTTCACGCGAAAATGAAGTTTTTTTTTTCTTAAAAACTTGTTACAGTATTTTCTCTCCGGCATCCGAGAGCCTCGATAATAGTGGTACACCGGCGAGCCTTTATCGTCGCGTACGACATTTCGTTGACACCGAACGGTCAGGCCATTTATTTGCCCCATTCCTATGCGAGAAACACGAATAGGGAGATTCCCGTTCCGGTTGCGTTCCCATTGTTTAATCGGTCGCGCGAATTGCCTTTGAAATAACGAAATGCTCGTTAGCCTAGTAACACTTGCGGGACAGAGAGAGGGATGAAGCCGGGTGAGATCCATGCAGGATTTCACCGGGCAACGAGCATCGCTCTCATCCCTCCTTTTCATACCGTTCGAATCGGAATTTGCGTGTGAGTGCGCGCGTGTTTGGCAGAATCAGTGGAGCCGTCCCTCTGGGTTTTCACCAGCGATCCGCGCCCCGGCAGAACTGCGCGGTATAACGCGGCTGGTACGTTCGGGTGAACCTTCCCGGACAGATCCGTGCGACAGCCCCGGCAACGTCACAAATCCGACGAGCGTCATTGTCGTCAGCCTTTTCGATCCTCGGCGGACCAACGAATCGTCCACCGAAATCGTCACTTCTGACTGGCGTTTCTCGTCACCGGGCAACGCCATTCCCAGCGCGAGAACGGACGTCGAGCATACATGAAATATTCTTGTTATCACGCATGTGAAACATGTGAAACATATATATTCTTGTTATCACGCATGTGAAACATAGCGGCCGATAATAAAAACTATACAGTAAAACCGCGCTTATTCGACCTTCGATTATCCAGGAAAACTCGGATAAAACGGATAAAGCAGCATGCCCGGGCGCGGCCATGCTGCTTTAAGGATGTTTGGGCCAAAACGCGTTTCTGTTCGGCCGCTATAAAACTTTGCTACATTGTAGGGAAAGAGCCGCTGAATCGTTTGCTATTTTTTCCAATTGTTTGACCGCGTAGTTTTTTTAGTAATGTGTACAAAGCTACATAAGGTACCGTGTAAACGTTTCGAAAATCGGTCGGTGACGAGAGAACGTAGCGATTCGATTAAAAAACCTATCACAGCGAAGGGCATCAGACAGATAGTGTCCACATTTCAAGAATATTCACCGTTTTGTTTCTGAGATAAATTCAATAAACGAAAGACCCTATCTCTGTCTAGCCGCTTGCTTTGTCTGCGTTTCTCACTCACACACTGACCAACGCGGTCAGCGAGCCCCTCTTCTGTTCCCCTCCCGCCATTTTGGGCCAAACATCCTTAAGTGCTAAATTGTTGCATACGCGCTTAAACTTGTACAAGTTTGCTGCGTCTTTATATTGCGAGCTGTAAATACGTCAGTTTCGATTCTAGAATCAATGGTAGACCATCGTGTCTCAAAAAAGGAAACAGGTCGTGAATTAACTAATATAGTTAATGTTTATATGAAGTGGTGCGTTATATTTAAATATACAAGAGTAATACCAGTTTGAATTGAGTATGTTATCCGTGTTATCCGAGTTTTCGCTTATCCGACCTACGCTCTCCCCACATTGTCTGGGATAAACGGCGTTCTACTGTAATTTTTTTTTTTAACGATGCCGACCATTTGCGTTCGAAAATAAATTCTTACATGAACCCGAATTGATATCCGCTTCGTGTTACAATTTTCTTTCAAACGATTTTTTTGTTTTTTTTTTTGCATTTTCCCCCACTTACCGAGACTCCATTTTTAGTTTACTTCCAGGGTCTTATAGCGTTTACTTCCAGGGTCTTATAGCGGATCGGCTTTCAACCGAAAATAATATTGGCACCCGTTAAATGAAATGAATTACAGTTTTCGTTACCGACCGAGTCCGAAACCCGAAGAAGTCTTTCGCGAGATATTTGGTCATTCGACCCGACTAAGGGTTATAACGAATCGGTTGATGGATCGCTGCCGCATCGATGCTATCAAATGCGATAAATGCACCAAACATCGAATGATTAATAATAAATATTTCGTTCGATGGAACGATTCGGTAAATCTAATTACGCTTCGCTTAACTGGTGAAAGTAAAAAAAAAAAGCATTGGCGAGAGATTAAATTACAAGCTTCGCGGTCCCTTCAACGGACAACATTGAAGTTTTTGATAGGAGCGGTCGTGTCGATCGACGCTGCACCGTGCGTCATGAATTTTTGATACCCGCGAGTATAATTGGCTGCGCGACGTGACAACCGGTATGATTACCGCGTAAATACGGCGGTAACGACGGTCGGACGAGTTATGAAACGCGACGCGGAATGGACGTCGTTGCCTCGTTCATAAAGAGCAAAATTTCACGGACCTTCGAGAGTGAACGCCCGGCTGCGCTCAAATGTCCCAAATTCCCCGGGTGTTTTGTGTTCCCTTCGCAGCCGAGCGATTCGTAATATCCGCTAAATGGTTAAACGGTCGTACAATCGAAATCCGTTGGAAGCCCCGACAATTTTACCGGGCCCGGATTGCGCCAGCGGAGAATCATCATCGTCCCCCCGGGCTGCACGCTCGTCGTCGATGTGTGCTTTACATACACGTATGCTCGCGGTGTGCACGCTCGCTCATTCGTTTTTGTCCCATCACCAGGCAATTATGAGTGACGACCGCGAGCACGGAACACCGAGTATTTCTCTCGTTTTATGCATATTTCAGGTAGATGGATAGATAGAAGAGAATAATGGAAGATAAAAAAATAAAAGAATTAAAAGAAAAAAAAAGATCGTTGTTTACCCGCGAGGCGCGACATGGCTCGACGCCGCGACCCGCCACCCCGTCCATCCGCGTGTAAACGCGGATTATACATATAACTGTGTTTGCGATAAAATAAAACGAGCCTCTCAATGCACATATCCGTACGGATCCCCTCACTGTCGTTGGGATGGTCTCGTTTGCGTATTATACGCAAATTAATTAAACTCGAAACGCGCCCCCACCTTTGTAACACGAGAAATTATAGGTGAAAGGTAAAAAATAAAAATATATTTTTTTTAAATGGGTCATTGTTATTGTTCGTTTACGAATTTGTCCGGCGGTATGAAAGAGACTATGAGAATCAATGGATCAGGGATTGTTTTACTTGATCGAATAATTTTTTTTAATACAAAACAGCAAATGCGTCTACTGAGAAAGAATATAGAAGAATATCGAATGCAGAGCTGGGCAAAGTACCGAAAAGTACTTCAAGTACTAAGTAATTTCAGTACTTAAAGTACTTTTACAAAATGCAAAGTACTTTTTCTTCGTAATCACGTTTGGATGTGTGCCGAGTGCGAAACAAGACAGAGGAAATAAATACTACTCAAGTCGCAAGATTAGGCGCACGGTGCAGCTAAGAATGAGTTTTATGATCGTATAATGAAGCTATTTTCGTATAAACAAAAATGTCGACATTTTAGTATTAGAGTATTTTTTTATCAGAGTGATTTTTAGCTGTCGTCCGGATGTATGTGTATATGTGTTTGTGTGTGTCTGTTTGCATCGTTTAATACGACTATCAGTCGGAAACGGTTCGAGATAGTCAGTTGAAATTTGGTACACTAGTAGAGTGGTCACGTCTCTTCATTGAGTGCAATGTCTGTGAAGCTTGAGGCCAAACCGGAGATTTTACGCGGTTTTGTATTTTTTAAAAACTATCCGTGAACTTGCGTGAAATTTGATCTATCGCCCTGAAACTGCATACGAATATAATATTTTGATCAAAAATCTTTGGTATCGAATTTTGTGAAAATCGAAGTGGTCAGATTTTATAGGTTTTTGAATTTTAGAAAACGGTCTAATTCAAGTAAACATTGAGGTATTGAGCTTAAATTTAATACAGGAATGGACTAACACTGTACAATGTTTGGTATTACATTTGGCCAAAATTGATCTAATCGTTTAAGTGTTATGGGATTTTGAACATTTTTTTTTATTTTTTGAAAATTTATTTTTTACGTCGACACGAGTTTCTGAATCAAATATCATGCTAAGAGTAAAATGAGTTACAGTTTTTTAATCAGCGGTGAACATCAAGATCACGAAATCTGCAAATGTCAGTTTGCAGTTTCTTACAATATATTTCGCAGTAAATTTTGATGCTTTCCATTTTATGAAATATAGAAATTTTGTATGTTACAAAAAAAGGTGCCAAGTAATTTGCGCATAACTTCCTCATATATTACAATTATGAGCATAGCTTCCTCTTCGAGGAAGCCAAAATCGGTCAACAACCTTTCTCATAGAGAAAGCTATGCATAAAATTGTAATAAATGAGGAAGCCATATGCAAATTACTTTGCACCTTTTTATATTTATCATTCCAAACTGGAACATTGATCCAAATGTGCACTGAGAGAAGGATCTAATAAAAATTACTATATCGCTTGAGAGATATTACCATAGCACATAGTAGTAGGGTGCTGGGGCGCCACCTATGGTAGGAAGTCCCGGATTTATAAGAATTTTTCTTAGATATTATGGTAAAAATGGCTGGATAATCTGAGACTTTATGCCATAGGTGGCACCTTGGCACCCTACTACTATGTGCTATGGTAATTTTTCTTAGATGATCGGCAATTTTCATTAGATCCTTCTCTCAGTGTGCTTGAGAAGAAAATAGTACAAGTACTTTATAAAAGTACTTAAAATACCAAAACGTACTTTGGTACTTTAAGTACCAAATAAGTACTCGTGTAATTTGAGTACTGTCCAGCTCTGATCGAATGGATGCCCGAGTAACCGGAAATTTTTGTCATTGCAATGCCGCGTCCATTAGACGAGGAAACGCGTCGGGCGCGTGCATAATTCCATCGACGATGGTCGGCCTTCGGTCTCGAGAGTCGGCTTTGACGAATATTCCGAGAGGCCCGATATCCGGGCAACGCGAGTGGTGTTCGCGCGCGTATTCGCCGAATCTGAGCGATGCAGGTAACCCGAGGCTGTTGTACCTCATCCTGTTGCCACCCTCCGGTACGAGTTCTCGAAAGCGATAGCGTGCATACCGCGGATAATCAGTAACGAGGGATCGCATGTCGAGATCGCTCGTCGATGACGTCGGAAGCATTTCTCGAAGCCGGAGTAATGTCGCCAAACCGCGCCTCGGCGTCTGGCCACGAATCTGTCGAATCTATCCGTACGACAGTCCGCTTAACTGGTCGAGGAAATTTCCACTCGGTATTCGAGTCTCTCCGGATGTTCGGCTCTTCGAAATTATAGTCAGTATGAAAATACAATTATGAAATTTCTGAACATTTAAAAAACTTAAAATTTCCGAAAAATTAAAAAATTTAATATTTCCAAAAAATTATAAAATTTAATATTTTTGAAAAATGATGAAATTTAATTTATTTTCTTTTAATATAAGTGGTTCTGTGGTTCGAAGACGACTCTGTGACCTCCGACCCGGACGACTGGCAATGCCAAGTTCCTACTGTGCGGCCTTTATCCCATGCGAATGGTGACGAAGACTGTCGCGCATGCGCCGCGTTAGGTACTCGGTGACGTCCGAGTCGTGAAATTTAATTTAAACGCAGCTGTATGTATACCGTTATAAGCGCGCACGTGATCTTCGTGTAACGTCGCAGTCGTCGGCACCACCATACGTTCGTACACTAATGTATGATGAAGTACACGAATTGCCGGCTCTGTGGCGAGAAAGCAGCAGTACGTGTGGGAACCGCACGTCCAATCAAGAACCATTATGCGCGAATTTCGCGGGAAGCTCATTACCCTCAGCCCTCGTCGTTCCGTGGCACACGTGAGTGGACACAGAACACGCGGAGGCGACAATTTGCCGGTCATTGTCCACCAGAATTGAGAAATTCGTTAGCCAGCTTATAATCCGAGCTGTATAAGAGCCGCCGGCGAACGAACTATCTTGCAGCAACACCGGATGGCTTTATGGGATAGAGAACGCTCGCTGCGAAACGTTCCAATTATCCAATGCTATTTCCGGTCGGCAATAACATCTACTGTAATATCTATCTGCGTCCGGCCTACATGCATACATAACGTACGTGTAGAGCAGAGCAGTAAAATAGGTGCCACCCTGTCTTGTACACGAACGTCCACAATTATTTTCTTGTTAATTTTACAAAAAAAAAGTATTGTCCATTTTACAAATATTCGTTTGCAAAATTAACGAAACAAATATTTGTGAACATTTGTGGACAATCTTTTTTTTCCATAAATGTACACATTTTTTTACTGTGAAATTCTCCACGCTATGAACATAAATTCGATCCACGGTGCAGTGGGCGTTAATGTAGTACTTGCGGTACAGTCTCGCCAAACGTGAGTTTCAGAGACAATTTTGAACACTTCTTGATGGGATAAACATCTGAAAAAAATGAAGTGTATGCGAGGCGCTGCAAAGATTGTTTTTGTGACATAATAATTCCAATTTGTCATTAACAAATTGAAGATAAAAATTATTATTCAACAAATTACACAGCCAATTAACTATTTTATTCTATAAAAATGATTCGTTTATTTTTCTGAATACGTATGAATTTTTGCAGAATTTTTTGTTATCTTTAAAAATCGTGGTTTTCTATGTTCAAGTTGTGAAAAAACGCAATTTTTAAAGATTATAAAAAATTCTGAAATAGTCATACGTATTCAGAAAAATGAACGAATCATTTTTATAGATATAAAATAGTTGCCGCGTAAGTTATTGAATAATATTTTTTATCTTCAATTTGTTAATTACAAATTGGAATGATTATTTCACAAAAACAATCTTTGCTCTCCCATACACTTGATTTTTTCAGATTTTTATCCCATCAACATTTATCCCAAGAAGTGTTCGAAATTTTCTCTGAAACTCACGTTTGGCGGGACTGTACCGCAAGTACTACCTTAATGTATCTTTTCCGTAAAAAAATCATTCTTCCCAATAGTTCGATATTTTTCCGAAACGAGATGTTTGAACTAAGTGCTGCTCCTTAAAAATTTACTTTTTACAACGTTCACTACTGTCTTCGAAAAATCGTACGACGCATTACGCTATTTGTCAAATATTTTTAAATAATTTTCTCGATCATAAATGATAATGTTTAGTGACGTGGCAAATATGGTAGATTGAGTGAAAAAGGTTGAAGTTTTCATTTCGTGCCTACTATTTAAAACATGAAAACTAACCAACGTTAAAAAATATAAATATATCTGTATACAGAGACGTTAAATTGTCGATATTTTTCCCCTTGAATCGTTGGAATTTCAGTCTGCAGGAGGTTGATGAAGCCCGTTCGGTCGATCAAACTCTCGCCTCAAAAGTTGTCATTTTTCGGACTCCGTTGCTAAACCGAGTTAACTATCGAACAGAAGAAGCAACCCCCGCGGTGCAACGTACGAGCGGCGTAAAGTTTTCCAGTTACGAGACATTTCACTCTTTCATATATTTTCCACCAATTTTTCGACGCCGCGCGAAACTATCGCCGCTTTTCTTTTCGCACCTCCGCCATTCCGCCCTTCCGCCCCAACGCCCGGCGCGTCGACACAGGAGTTACGGAAAGTACGATTCGGAGTCTCGGTACGTTCCGTACGATCGAGTAAGTTTCACCGAGATCGCTCACACTCCCCGGGCCAGGTTGAACACGCGTGTTGCTCCCATTCCATTCGACCGGCAAATCCCCGACCAACTTCCTCGCGCACTGCGGGAACCGCGAGTCCGATTTATCCTCCATATTACTTTGTCGACTCCGCGCCCAACCGGTCAACCCTCCGCTATGCTTTTACCGTAAATTTTTCCCTCCAACATACATACGTCGCCCAACTCACTTCCCATTGCCGTCGCCCCGGCAATGGGAAGTGAACTTTACAACTTTCGCTGAATTCCGATGGGTGTGTCCCTCCAGTATGAGAGACGAGAGGGCAGAACGGAAAATGAAAAAAAAAAACAAAAATAACATTTTTAACTAAAGCAAGCAAGAGACAGCATCGCTAGAGCAGAACGAAATTTTGTGGACTTCTGTATCAACCTCTGTTGGCTCAAAAGAAATCCCTCAACTTTTGAACCGGTAAAACCGTCGTGGTTGACCGTCGACGTGTACACATTGATGGACACACGGTGGTCTGTAATAGCCGTACAAACGCGTATAGCTACGGACTGTAACGCGCAAGTCCGTAGGGACTGAAAAGAATTATACAGAGGGGATAACAAAAAAAAAGAACCAACAAAAAAAAAAGATAAAAGAGAGCTTGGGGAAAAAAAGAAAAATCTGTGAGTCTAGACTCCACATGTTACTCCGGCTCGGAGATATATATCGTGCGATGTTTGTACGTATCCGGGCGTTCGGTGTCGCGTATGTAAAGCGGGTCGCAAAGGTATGTAACGTTTCGTACGGCTTGTACACAAATAAATCTCACCCGGGTTACAGAGTCCCCGCGACAGGGGTCGTCGGTATGTGTGCGAACCGCTCTGGCCTCTGTGTGTTTATGGACGCTTATAGACCCGGAATAGAAATAATAATGGGGTACGGGAGTTCGCGAGGACTGAGGGTGGCAATTTGGAACGAAAAATAATTCATATCGGCGAGGCTGGATCAGCCTTGATTGAATACGTTGTCGAAGAGGCCAGTGATCATCCCATTATTTGAGAGAATTTCTATCTATAAATGTCATTGGAAAATGGTCCATTGAAAAAAAATTAACTACAAAAAAATTATTAATTGAAAAAAATTATCAATTTAATTTAATCGTTCACATATGAAACTGCACAGAGAAAAAAATGCAGTTGATTCAAATAAATACATCTAATTGACTGGAGATTTGGTCAGGTTGACCAATATTTATTTAGATGAAATAAGGCATATTTAAATCAAAAATATGATCAATGTTGAAACGCCAATCGAGTTCAAACATTCTATTTATTCAAAAGAATATCCACCAGTTTGGTTGGTTTGATCATCGATTGGTCAACTAAATGCATGCGTATTGTGATATTTGAATGTGAGAACTCAGTCCGTTCTTTTCCTTTAATAAATTATTTCGTTGCGCTAAACCTCAACATATTTTGGGAAACTTCGTGATTTGATTGAATCATGCTACTGTTTCATTGGAATTTCTGACGCAACATAACTGAATGATCGCCCCGAATGAAGCGCACAGGTACGTGTATCGGATTGGATGGAGGTGATTTTTTGTCAGGAAGACCGAAAAAATCTTCGGTTGCAGTCGATAAGTAGACCGAATATTGAGTTCTTCCAAACCTTCCTCTATTTGGAAAGAAACATCTGTCTGATTATATTAACGGATTATTTTGTCAAAGATGAAGTGGGCGAAACGCAAAGCTATTCGCTATAATTGATTCAAATAATTAGTCGAAGTAATGTGAACTTTAAAAGTGAACTTTAGTTTAGTTGGGACGAACTTATCGGCCTTTTTGAAACGACTTAGTCTTTTGAATCATAAATAGCGTGCACTCAAAAACACTTCGTTATTAAGTCAGCTACAGTGACATATAGTCCATTCAAATCATACTCCGTAAAATTATCGAGATGGTGTTTTTCATATCGGACCTTTCCGTTCACAGAAAATCGTTATATTAATTATCATTATGTTCACTGAAGTTCGAAATAGCAACGACGAAATAATGCCGCTGAACATGGCAAGCACGAGCAATAATTTCTCGCCCATGAAACAGTTCCTGCTACAATTAAAATTGTAGCGATGCTGACCACTACAGTACTTAAAAAAAAAACTTTCCTGGGTATCCAATGACGGAAATGCATAGTTTGTCGCGCAAATAGAAATGCAATTTTTCTGTTTCGGTTAATACCAAGCATTTTCTGTAGCTCCAATGGAATATTGCAGTTGGAACAGATAGTTATTCCTCACTCATACAGTACTGTGTTGTTGCTGTTAAACAGTTAAATCGTCTATCAATGTGCTTACTTTAAAGGTATTACTAATTAAATAAAAAATGTATTTCGTTGTAACCCAATGTCGATAAGTGTTACTTAAATAATAAAAAAATATTACTTGCTTATTTCAAGTGAGCAATGGTCTTCTTTAACATTGTACATTATTTTTTCAAACCTTTATATTAAGTGAACAAACTACGTTTTTCTTCCCAACATGCGTTTTTTTTGCGAAAAATTTCTCAGTGTGTTGTTCAATACGAACCGAACGATGCAGTTGTGTATTACGTGTCTCAATACCAGCCGTACCTGCAAGCAGAAAGAAAACGATACAGATCAGATTACAAAAGGGCAAAACGAATTTCATGCACTCAAGTGTGTAAATCAATTACAGAAAAAAAATGAGCAAGGTATGTCTTCAATCGTTTTAAAAAAATCAGAGATATATCTCGATAGAACTTTCTTTCCTCACGTGTCCATCCACCGTGAATTCACTTATATATCCATATACCTTCAACATATACAAATTTATGCCCCACCATAGATTCACTGCGCTTCAGATGCCTATCGTGCATCTCCGCATAATGTTGTATTCCATTATTTACAGAGCCCAGTCAGATTCCGCGTTCCTCCGCATTATGCATTATGCCGCCGCAGTTTTCAACTGCAGCGAGAAGATGGTATATATCCACGTTGCTAACGGTGGACAACTGTCAACGTGAAAAAGTGTCGTCGGACGAATCGACTTTGCCCTTCGCGTCCAGAACCGACGCGCCGCAGATGCTGCACGAATAGTGTTCCCCCCTCAAACTATATCGAAAAATCTTTCGCCCCCCGCCGTACACGCTCGGCAGCTGCGGTATTTTACCACTTTTCGAAGGTCCTACCGGGGTCCAAGTGAAATAAGAGACACCCCGAACGTTTACCGGACCGCGCATCGAATGACCGAGCAACGGAGGCAGAAAAACCAGCCGGGCGTGATGGAAAGAGGTCGTGCGTACGAAATTGGAAGACACACGTGCGCGGGCAAGGTCGTAATGAATTTTCAGTAATTTTCAGCGAGGGATTTCTCGGATCCCGTGGATTTTCGTGGTCCTTAGGTGAAACATTGTCGACACCGGGAGCAGCGATCCCGCTTAGCCGCAAACAGGAGGCTGCCTCGGGGTTGTCTGCGCCCACACGCGTGTTTCACACATTTGCGGGTGGACCGGCCGTGGGCGTCTTGTGTACCCTCCGGGCCGAAAATCCGGGCACAATGGGACTGTCGATCTCCGACCTTGCCGTCCTGTCAGCGCGCGACGATGAAAATAAAAGAGACCCCTCTAGCGCGGTTTCATTCCGGGTCCGTTCTACGAGGAACTCCTCAAGCTGCAGTGTGCATGTTGGGCTGAGGACCGCGCACGCTTTTGTTGTCCTACAAACTCCGACCCGAACTTCCCACAGATCAGGCAATTTTTCGAGCTACCGGGAATGTTTTGTTGGTATTCGAGAGAGATTTATCGACTACCCGAGTACTCGATCCATTGAGACACTATTTTTTTTTTTTTTTTTTTTTTCGGTGTTTAGTAGATTCAATGGCGTGCACATCATTTTAGGATCGTCAAGGACGTATCGGCTGTGTAGGCCAACCATTAGACACGATTCTATCTCAGCATATTGGAAATTATTGTTGCGTTCTCGTGGAATAAATAACGCGCGTATTTGGGTTTGGGGCGGATATTATTAGTACAATCGCGGCTCAATAGCTCGAGCACGAACTGTCAAACGTCTGTTCTCTCGTCATCCGGTCAATCGATAATCCGTCTGTTTGTCATCTGTCATACCGAACTATTCCGGTCGTTTATGTAATATCGTGTGTCTCGGTCCATCCTCATCTCTATATTCGTTACAATATTATTATTACTATTTCATAATATATTTTCACATTTACATCCCCATTAGGTTGGAGCTCCACTCTATCGAAATTCTACCCGAAAGTCTTTGTATAATACAACATTACCGCGCGAAAAAATCTATTTGTCATCCTTCATACCGAGCTATTCCGGTCATCTATGTAATATCGTGTGTCTCGGTCCATCCTCATCTCTATATTCGTTACAATTTTATTACTCAGTCATTTATTTACAATATTTACAATATTATTAATTAATTAATTAATTAATTAATCAGTTTATATTATTATTATTACATAATATATTTGCACATTTACATCTCCATTACGTTTGAGCTCCACTCTATCGAAAGTCTACCCGAAAGCCTTTGTATAATACATTACCGCATGAAAAAAGCTGTCACCCCTCGTTGAGGCTTTATCGAACGGAGAGCATTTCTGGGAAGTGTTTCCTGTCAGGAACAAGAGAGAGGCGGAGGGAAACCGGCTAGATGTCCGGGGTAGCTGCCGGAGTGTGTGGGGTATGTGCAACCTGTTTCACACGTGAACGAGAAACGCGTTACACGCGATTCACGGAAAGGCCCCGTGGTCGGTGGGATTGGTCGATGAGAACGTGTCGGATTTAACGCAATCCGCAACCACCGCTGGTATCGCGCGGAATACAACCAGAGACAGCTGGCCCTTCTCGCCGCCGCTGCGGAGCTCGGTAAACGGCAGAATTTCGGTGGCGTTTGCAGTTTGCGGTTTACGGCGGAGAGCCCGAAGCCGACGCGCAGGATAACGTTAACGCGATTACAATGTAATTCATAAACTATGCAATGCTGTCTGGGAGGTGAGAGACCCGTGTAGCGCCCTCGCGCCTAAGGGACGCGCAGTCTCACATACTCGTAATGTTACATATATATATATATATACGTCACAGTACTTCGCGAGCAGTCTGTATGTACCGAGGCACTATGCATAATACAAATGCGGCCGCAGTGACGGTCGCAAGTTTCCGGCGAACCTAGATAGGGGCAGTGCGACTCGGCCTTGTTCGACGATGTATCGAGATAACAAAACTGTCCAATGATTGCATTTTGGTTCGCGGAACGAAACTTTTTCCATTGAGTGGGCCACATTTTCTGATGATTGAATTTTCGCTCATGAAATTCTTAGTCGACGATGAAACTGAGAGACTGGTCCATTTTTCCACCCCTTCATTCGCCCGGGTAGTTGCTTCGTCCGAAATAAAGTTTTCAACCACTTTTACCAGTACTCTTCGTTTCTTTTTTTTTCTGTCTTTCTTGCGTGTTACCGGATGTTGACGTTGGACAGAGAGATACGAATTTTCTCTTAGGTGACCCCAACATCATCTCCCTCGAACGTGCGAGCATCCATTTTGCAGAATGCATTCCCGCACATGCCCCACAGGTTGACTTCCCGTACTCTGCTCTGCGAAGCTTTAACCCTTGCGGAGAGGAACGCGTGCACATGGATTTCCTTGTAGTATATATATATATATATATATATATATATATATATATACACACATATATATATGTATGTGTTCTTTACGAGAATTCTCGACTACTATTCCGCGGGGATCGAGAGACTGCTGGAGCAGCCTCGCACGCTGCGCACTTTGCCAAGCGTTTCACGTACGGGGGAATGGGGGAGGGGCGAGGGGAATAAAGGAGAACGAGGAAGGAAGTACGAACGTGGCGCGTTGTTGCGGTGAATTCTTCGGTACGGCTCTCTTAAAACTACGCATAAATCGAGAATTCACTGGCGTCAAGGCTGAAAGACGCGGGAGCGCACGTCGGGTGTTTCAGCCTTGCTACCAGTGAATTTTCGATTCCGAAACATGTTTACAGTGATGTAAACGAAGCTGCATCCACATAATTTTGACGTTAATTTTTAAAGAATTCGTCGCGGTATATTGTGTTATTTCCACCAACAGTGACGCAACAAAACATTTAAAGAAACTCCAAAGGAAGCAAGTCCAAAACTATGATTCTTCCAACCCAAAAGTCACAAAAATTGCAGCGAACCATTTAAATCGACAAAAGAACAACAAAAACATTGATTTGTTCGTAAATGGTAATTTGTTGGTAAACCGGTAAAAAAATATTTGTATTCCTAAAATATATTGCCAAATACTTTTCCCGGTGCTTCTAAAATTGCAACTTGATATTAAAATATGAAAGTACAATTATCTGGATGAAAAAAGCTTGCGATCATTTAATCGAAAAAAAAAACTTCCTAAATCAGATATACAAAAATAAACATACTTGATTAGTCGAAAGCTAGAACAAGTTCCATTTTTTAAAGCACTCCTATAATTATATTATAACGGTGACGCAACAAAACAGTTAATGAAATTCTTCGTGCTGAAGCAAGCCCAAAAATATGATTCTTCTACCGTAAAAGTCACCAAAATTGTAGCGAACCATTTAACTCAATAAAACA
Source organism: Ichneumon xanthorius (assembly GCA_917499995.1). Taxonomy (NCBI): domain Eukaryota; kingdom Metazoa; phylum Arthropoda; class Insecta; order Hymenoptera; family Ichneumonidae; genus Ichneumon; species Ichneumon xanthorius. The sequence continues at coordinate 15,410,322 of OU824200.1, read as the reverse complement.
GCAAACAAAAAACATTGTTTTCCTCACAAATGGTAACAGCCGGTAAAAAAATATCTGTATTCTTAAAATATATTGCAATTTAATTTTCCGGTGCTTCTAAAATTGCAACTTGATATTAAAATATGAAAGTACAATTATCTGGATGAAAAAAGCCTGAGATCATTTAATCTAAAAAAAAAACTTCCTAAATCAGATACACAAAAATAAAAAGACTTGATTAGTCGAAAGCTAGAACAAGTTCTATTTTTTAAAGCACTCCTATAAATTCCCTGCAATAAATCGAACGTCTATTACCGACGTCTTCTCGGTACAGGTTGAAGCTCTCTCGCTTTCCATCTCCCGTACATTTCGTATCGGTAAAATCCTCCGATGCACTCCGCAGTCTCTGCGGCAGCTTCCGTTTCACCGAGAGCCGCTGCACTTTAGAGTCAAGTTTCACATTTCCCCGCGGCGGCGACGACGAAAAGGAGAGAGGTAAAGCTACAGCCCGGCGTCAGACGCGAGAGAGCAACAGTATCCTCCCTAATCCGATTAGATCTGATACACTTACAGTGCGCGTACAAGATACGTATAGAGATTTTACCGGCGGCGCGCAGGCAACATGTTGTTTCTATGGGTAGTGAAGAGTCTGCTGAATATTGCGCACATCGCGACGTTGCTTCCGTTTATATTGATACAGCATTGTGTTCTCGCTGCCTCCCGTGAAACTTGGACGAAGTCGAGTTTGTCTCGACTGTATTGCGGAGCGGTGTTAGACGCACATATAGATGGTACATATATGGGTTAAACTGTACGAGGCAGACACGGGGCAAAATGGGTTAGTGGAAAATAAAATAGAGAAATATCGGCATTGAAAAAAAAATATCAATGACTCAAGTAAAATTCGCTTGCGGTCTGCCAAAGAAAACAATTGTTATTTCAATTCTACTTTCAATTGTACTTTCAATTCTACTTTCAATTGTACTTTCAATTCTACTTTCAATTTTTTTTTCACTTCTTACAATTCCATACGAGATTGAAACGGTAAAATGTCACCATGACAGTCTTGCCGTCGTTGTTTCAATATCATATGGAGTTGTAAGAATTGAAAGTAAAATAGAAATTAAAAAAAAAATCTTTGGCATCCAGCAGGCGAATTTTTTTCAGTGGGGTTAAATAATAGATAGGATTAAATAATAGGGCTGAATAAATAACGATATTGAAAAATGTTTTTCAATATATCGTTTCGATGTGGGAACTAGTCCGTTTTGCCCCTGCATTCGAAGACGACGCATTCTAGACTTGATTGCACTCACGGATCTTCGAGTTTCCATTTCGTATTCTCAACTGAACGGCGAGAGATTCGTCAAACCCCTACAGCTCGTTTATATTTAAATACCTTAGCACTTTGCGTACGGAGCTAGGCTGACGAACTGTAGAAGCGCAAGCCGCAAACGTATAAACACTGACTGTTTACGTATCACTACTCTGTACAATTGTCATACGATTCCTTGCTATTGCGTCGACTCAGAGGAATGAAACTAACAAGAAAAGAACATAATGACCTAACAAAAAAAAAAAAATGTATTAGATAAACAAAACTTTTTTTTTAATTACGTAACAAAACTATAAAAAACAAGCAATGGCACTTTGGCGCCCTTTGGGCGCGAGGGCATGTTGGGGGGCTTCGCTTCCAAACCACCGGAAAAATGTCCCTTCGGGACATTTTTGTAGGCACTCAAAAACACGTCGCGCTTCGTGCAGCGAATGAGGGTAGAATATGAGATATGAGATAGAATTAAAGATGTGCAGTGACGATATTTTCTGTCAGCGTCAATTGACGGAAAAGTGACCGTCAATTGACCTTTTTTTATTCCGGAAAAAGTTTGTTGTGCCATGACTGTCATTTTTGTTCGGCGTCCGAAATGTGGTCAAAACAGCGAAAAACAATTATCTAGTTGGGATTTGACCATAATATTTTTTTGGTTACAAAATTTGGACAACTTTTTGCAGCCTAGTTTGATTTTAAACATCGTTAATTTCGAAATCATTTGTATTTTCATTTGTTATCAATTAATTCATCAATGAAACAATAGTATAAAATGAATATACACTTTTTTTTATTGTAATTAAGGAAATTGGTAGTTATTAATTTGGAAGTTGGGACCGCGGGGGCTTTTAGAGTTAATGGCGCTCTCGTCAATTGACAAAAAAAATGAACGGTCACAAAGTCGGCGCCCATCTCTGAACATAATTCTCCATCCTTGAAAACGGCTGAGATTCGGCCAACACAGCTGGTGTATATCAGCTGGGATTGCGAATTCAACGATACATGGGGCTTTCTTAGTCTACGATGAAACTAAGAGATTAGTCCATTTTTCCACCCCTGCCTTTGCCAGGGTAGTTGCCTCGACCGAAATAGGGGCAGCTTTGCGAAATATGTATTTATTTAACGCATTGTGACTATTCAGTATTTGTAAAGAGAAAAAAAATCAATAACAGCATAATTACGAATCAATAATCAAAGGTTTGAAAAAACAATCGAATAAATAACATATTTTGTTCTGAACGATAAATAAATATCTATGAATACAGTTTGTGTAATTTATGTTGATATTATATTGACTCATATTTTAATAACGATTTATAACAAAAATTAATTGTCAGCTCAAGCAAAATTAAGTGAATAAACAACTAGAAAAAATAATAAATAAAATAATATATTGCATGCGAAAAGACATAACTTTATGTGAATGTGAAAAAAAAAAAAAAAAATTATTGCGAAGAGCTATGAACTTGAGCGGATGGAGTTAAAAACAAAAAAAATTTTAAATATCACTGTAGGTAATCACATTCGTAGGGATGTTCATAGGTTCTCATATTCGCTCTGCATACTCGCTGATGTATGTGGTGAGTACGCAGAATATAAAAAATGTTGGTTCACAGAAATCAAAGTTGTAAAACCGTACTGGAATATGTATGATTTTTTTTTTGTGTTAACTAAAAAATGCCTTTTCAGGTAACCGGATGGACAAAGATAAAAAAAATTCACTTCTTGTGCATACTTCTTATCTCAAAATATGGTGACGCTGAGAATATCAACATCGTAAGTCTTCGCAATGCAACGATACTAAGTCTTACGGACGTCGGAGTGAACATAAATTTTCTCAAGGCCTTGCGTACTAATAATTAAGTGAAGTTATCAATTTTGTTAGTTCTAAAATGTCTAAGTTACTCTATATGTAAAGCGCTTAAAGATAAATGCAACTCATTTTTATTAAGATTTTTTATTTTCAGTCAATATCGATGTACGGAAGGCGATTTTAATAGGCACTTTCCTCCGAAAAAGTGAGTATCTAAAAATCAGTATAGATCCACCGAACGATCCCCAAATCTATTCCCCGCGAGTCTTTAATTGGTCGACAGTTTCTTTCCCTCGAACACCAAAATGTAACGGGATTTACCTGCCACAAATTTATTCCTACCATCTTCCACCCGAGAAACAATATCGTCGTCGGGAACGAAAAATAAAAATAAAAAAAAGTTTCGCGAGCGCTCGTGAAGACGGAAAGGGGCTCGTGAAGTGGAAATACTAAGAGACCGGGGGGGGGGGGGGGTATGGACGAAGCGGAAAGTGAGGACGAAGTTGTGTGCACTACGTGTTCGGGAGATGCGCGCGGTAAGGTACGTGCACTATACTAGCTGCAGCGTGCAGTACATTATGCAAAGACGAAATACGTGTATATAGTGCGAAGGGCTTCGGTGGATTCGAAGTTGCACACGTTTCTCGGGGTGGTGAGGTCGTGGTTGGACGGTGGTCTCAACTCGCATCGATGCGAACTGAATATTCATACAACGGAAGCTGCGCGCCATCCCTTCACTGCCGCCGCCACTTCCGACCACTCTCGTGTATGCGGTATACGTACCCGTCTGTATATATCCTATTCCTAGCCCCGTCTACACTGTCTATATACCTATATATACACGCCTATGTACTATACAGTGCACCATGTCTATCCCGAGCCTATATCGACGAGTGAGAATCGGAAGGGCGTATCTCACCGCGCTTTCCATTTAAAATCGTGCGACATACGCCCATCTGCCTCTCAGCGTCCGATATACGCCTCAGTTCATCCAACTCCCTCGCTCGAACGCCCCCGCGTTCTCGATGGTCCTGTGACTCCCAACTTCGCCCCCCCCCCCCCCCCCCCCCGTGCCCCACACCTCCTTGTCTCGGTCTCTCCTCCCTTATCGTTTCCCGGCATATGCATCGAGTGGTACAGCGCGCGGTCGCCCAGCATCCGCAGTCAAGCGGCGAACGGTTCGACGCTCTCGGCCGAACGTCAATTTCAATAATAAATAGATACGAAAGAGACAGCGCGATAATCGAGGGACGACAGAGCGACGGTGCTGTCGGTCGGTCCGACGAACAGAGATAAATGTCCCACAGTTGCGGACAACCGATCAAGGTCGACAAGATATTTCGGGAAATTCAATGATGATAATTTGTCGAAGACTCGGAAGCAAAGAACAATTATAAAACGTTTTGGTGTTTCTTTTTTTTAAGTTTAACACGAAAAAGACAAGACCAATACCGCTATAAGCCGAAGAGCCATTCTGTTGATGAGGCGAAAAAAAAGGTGAAAGCAAAAGATTTACCAAAGAAAATAAAATTGGAGAAAAATATTTGAGACGTGTCTGGCACGATTCGCCCCGACGAGCGTCTCGAGGAGGCTTGGATACTGGAGGATGCGCGAAACAGAGCGATTTTAAAGGTTAAACGGAGCAGAATTGGCGTCAGTACCAATGGGAAGCTGCTTCTCCTTCGTCTTCTTCCTCGTCCTCCTGCTGGTAGCGTGATGAAACGCTCGCGCCGCTCGGAAGCATGCCGTTACCCTCCGACGTCTTTGACGTTTCTATAACGCAAGCAAGCCTTTTTCTCGTTCCTCCTCTGGCGAGCCCGTTACACGATTCTTACTTTCTCGCCGCACCCTTCTTTGCATCGTGCCGACTTTTTACTTTTTTTTTTCTGCTCCATCCAAACTTCCCCATTTTACCTGCCTTATGTATTATACGTATATATATGTATGTCTGTCCTCTCCCGTCGCTATGGCACTCGTTGTCGGTTATCTTCGCGCCGTCAGATTTTTTTCCATTTCCCTGAAATCCTTCGTCACCGGAGCGGAAATAATTGACGGCGAGGAATGCTCGCCGTGGGAGGCGCGCCCTTACCAATCGCACTTCTCATACCTCTCAACCTCGACGGCTTTTTATCTCACTTATGTATATATACATATATATATATACATGTTCTTGCCCTGACAATCTCGTCTACGCGCGGCAGATCGTCATCGTTCATCTCGAATCTTTCTCTGGCGTTATCTTGTGTGTGTGTTTTTTTTCTACTTTCTTCTTCACTCCTATTTGTTCTTCTTTCCCACTGACTCGTTTCTCACATACCCTAGTTCATTCCGTCCATACACGGAGTCTTTGTCGCACCGTCATCGACGGTCCCGAAATACGCACGCACGAGGACACATCCGGATGAGAGATTAAATGCACCGAGTGAGAGATGAGTTTTTGTGTGTTTTTTTTTTTTTTTTTTTTTTTTTTTTTTTTTTTTCTTGTCACCCAGTTTCATCTCGCCGGCCCTCTCGTTGAGGCCTCTTTAATTGAAACAAGACTCTCCGTGCGGATTTTATTCAAGTCCCCGAGGTGAATCCGGATATTGCGTTCAACGGGCTTCGGACTCGGCAACCTGACCTATGTATCGTCTTCTTCCTTTTTTTCTTTTTTAATGTAAACTCCTGATGTTTTTTTGCAGTGATATTGGCATACTTATGTCTCTACCACTCACAACTCTACCGTATTAGAACTCTACCAAAATGTCTACCAGAAACTAAAAACACTCTACCAGAATCAAAATACAACTCTACCGGACTTGAAATAAAACTCTACCGGACTTGAAATAATATTCTACTGGACTTGAAATAAAACTCTGCCGAAATTGAACTAAAACTCTACCGGAATTGAAATAAAACTCTACCGGAATATGAGGCTAGACGGTCGCCTTGTATTCCGGTAGAGTTTTGATTCCATTCCGGTAGAGTTTTATTTTTATGCTGGTAGAATTTTTTTACTTTCTGGTACAGATTTTGGTAGTGTTTCAATACGGTAGAGTTGTAATATGGTAGAGATGTTTTCTAGTAGAATTATTATCTAGTAGAGTTGTGAGTGGTAGATATGTAAATGTACCATAAAATTTACTCTAAAGCGAACCTCAATAGTAACTTTACTTCAATGATCAAACACGAACAAAAAAAATCATGATAATTGATTGGTCCAAAAAAAAATGTACAATCTTTTTTTGTCAACCCTGAGAATCACGCAAAAGTAATCTGGAAAGCAAAAAAAAAAGTATAAGGAAAACCGGTGAAAAAAAAAAATCGAAGAGCAAGTCGGTTTTTTTCTTCTCACCTCGCGGAGTCCTCATAATCCTCCCTCGTTCGCCGGCACTTGGCCCGTTAGTTCGGGAAAGCCAAAGTCGAGGACGAGAAGCGCCGTTGGTACGTCGGGGTTTTAAAAGGGGTGAGTGGGTATCTGGAGTGAGCGAGAGGGAGAGGGAAAACGAGTGACAGAGAGATGGGAAGGAGGAGGAAGGGGGGGAGTGAGCTAAAAAGAAATGAATAGGGAAGGCTTTCACACACTATCGCCACTAATCGACTCTTGCCACTAACGAGCGACGCTCGTTTCTCGCCCGCCGCGATTTTAATAACCCCCCTCACGGCCCCCTTCCTCCCCTCCCCCTGGCCCAAACCACCCAACGCCCTCGCGAGAATACTTGGTCGAGCCGCGAGCTACCGAGAACCAAGAAAGTGGAGAGAAAACAGAATGAGGAAAATAATGAAAGAAAGAGAAAAAAAAGATTGAAAAAAAGACGAAATCCATAGCTGTGAGCGGGTTGGCGAAGCGGGCGAAGCGTATCGACATCCGCGTATGCGCGCGCTCTTGTAAATGACGTTTTGTTCTCTGCTCGCCGATCCGCGTAATGTGTCTTCAACGAAAAGGAAAATAATAATAATAATAACAATAATTATTATTATTATTATCGTAATAATAATAATAATCGCCTCGCACGGCTATCGGACATGTGTAAAAATGTACAAGTGGACGGGTGTAAGTCCAGTTGTAAATAGATATATATATATCTATATATATACACGGATCGTGTTGGAGGGGGAGGGGAGGCGGGGGTTTCAAACTGGATACTTAAAACGTTGCGCGTGTAGCCGCAGCGAAAGTCTTGATAGCCTCGAGAGGGAAAGATCAACAGCATTAGTATAAGGAGATGAGGAAGATCGAGATAATCTATTTATATGTATGTACGTATGTGTATGTATATGTACATATATATACATATATATATGTACATGGGAGAAAAAAGGAGTGAAGAAAATACTCTCGACGACGATGACGACGAGCAGATATGCAATGACGGCGACGTCGAGTAATGCGCGAGAAAATATATATAAATATATATACATTATACATATATATGTGAGCGAGAGCTTCCCGCGGACGACGGGTGTGTGTGGTAATAGAGCGATAAAAAAAAATTGCAAAGCCTTTGAAGGGTCGAGGCGGGGGCTCACGTGCTCGGGATTCAGACTCACCGCGTCTACTCCGCTGTGCAGATTACGATGAACAAGGGAAAGATACATGAAACGGGAGAGGGAGAGAGAGACTTTAACGAGTTCGAATAACGCGACGAGTCAGTGAGCCGTAATTACTGATTAGAGCTTTTACGACCCACTGAGCGTAACTCTACGACTACACACTTTACGTCGGTATATATTATCAAATCTCGTATATACTTGTTGCCTGTTTTTTTTCAAAAGTTATGTCGCATTTTGACCGATAATTTTGTTTCGCCGCCTTTAACTTTTTACATTCTGTTTTTCAACCGACATTAAAACCGACTTCCGGGTAAATCCTATCAGAGTAGTAGCAGTAGTGAATTTATTGACAATATTCCAGATGGAACAATTTTTGGTACATAGCATTACATATAATATAAATATAGTGCCAATTGGCCATCGACTTAAGTCCTTCAGGCATTCTATAAGAATTTTTAAAAAATCTAAGAACGTGGATAGTGAAAAAATATATTAAATTTCGTAAAGAAATAAGAACAAATAAATGAAAATATATCCTTCCATCCGTATCGCCGTAATAACCGATACCAGTGATGTTTGATCAAGAATTTCTCTCTCCGAGTGTAATTCTTATCTCCGATACAAATATTCTTTAATATTATTTGTACATGTATCCCTGATTCTATGTTCTCGATATTTTTTAATCCCACAGTTACCATACCCATACGAACCATACGAACTTGCCACACACGCCTGATACCTGTAGGCCCGTATGTACATAAGCGCGATTGGTACATAGCTATATGCACATACATAAATAAATATATATATATATGTACAGGAATAGTCGATAAAACTCTGGTTCAGAGCACTATCGCTTCGGTTCTATCTCTGGGTTCACAGCGCTGAGCCTCGTGTTTCTCTGTATCCAGACTATCGGAAAGAGTTCCTTTTCGGTTTCTTCGCTCCGCGACAACCGGTGCTCTTTATTTTTTTTATTTATTTTTTTTCACACTGGTTTTCTCTCCCGGCCAGCACGTAAATAGAGAACGTTGCCGCGTCCCGGTATCCAGTCTCCGATATCGCCGTTAGGTGAGAAACACTGTGTCGGAATTTATTGCTCCATTTTCCACGCTGCATTATCGACTCGCGCCCAGAAAGCGCATACCCGCTCTCTCGCCCGACGGCGTTTCAATGGTTATGCACTCGCTCGCTCGCGTTTCGTTACCGCTATAACCCCGGAACGCATTTGCCCGCCACTCGCACCGGCGACGAAGCTCTTTAAATTCCTTGTTCGACGATCTACCCGCGGTGGTGCGGCGCTGTCGCCAACCGAACCCTGGAACTCCTAGCCAAGTTCTCGCTCACCGTACATCCACCTGGTTTATCGTCGCAGCCTCCGTTCCTATTCTTATTTTCTCCAGACCATTTTATCCGCTATCTATTATTATTTTCAGGATGAAAAGTTAATGCGTTTCTTGGTTTTGGGTCGAGCTTTTTTGGAACTAAAAAAGAATGTTTTTCTCCATGAGATTTGTAATCGTGGGGCAGAAAAAAAAATTATAAAAAATCTTGTAAGCGTTCAGCGGTAAAAAACGAAAATGAAAATGCCCCCATTCCTAATGGCACATTTACATCTCTACCACTCACAACTCTACCAGAAAAATCTCTACCATATTGTAACCCTCCCGTATTAGAACTCTACCGGAATCAAAATAAAACTCTACCGGAATTACAATAAAACTCTACCGGAATTACAATAAAACTCTACCGGAATTACAATAAAACTCTACCGGAATTACAATAAAACTCTACCGGAATTACAATAAAACTCTACCGGAATTACAATAAAACTCTACCGGAATTACAATAAAACTCTACCGGTATACCGTCTAGCCTTGTATTCCGGTAGAGTTTTTTATTTCCATTTCGGTAGAGTTTTATTTCAAGTCCGGTAGAGTTTTATTTTGATTCTGGCAGATTTCTTTTTCGTATCTGGTAAAGATTTTGGTAGAGTTCTAACACGGTAGAGTTGTAAAATGGTAGAGATGTTTTCTGGTAGAGTTGTGAGTGGTGTAGAGATGTAAAACTTGATTCCGGTAGTGATTTTGGTAGAGTTCGGATATGGTAGAGTTGTAATATAGTAGACATGTTTTCTACTAGAGTTGTAAATTTGCCTTCATAATAATCGTTACACCCTAAACAAAAACTATTCGACGCAAGAGGATCCGTTTGCAGCAAGTGGATGGCCATTTTCCGCAAATAAAATCCGCTTGCATTGAACGGATTTTATTTAGCGTGTACCAAAGAAACTTAAAAAAAAAACCGCCTCCCTAATTCGTTGCCGCTCGAAATCTTGTTGGACAGTCGGATCACGAGTTTTCATTGGTGGACGTTCGTCGGCATGCAAATTTATGCATTCCTCCCGGAAATCTGACGATTTTCACCCGGTCTCGGAATCGCGTGCGGTGCTCGTCCGCAACCCCGGAGAGCTCGGCGCGCCCCGACGAGCTGGGTATACACGGGTGATGACTGCAGAGAAGAGGTCTCGACGATCACGCGCGTTCGCGTCGTTGACGTTACACGCTCGCTCGCGGTTAGCTTAATTAGTAATTATCCGTGCAACGATGTCTAACTAGTCGCCTCCTGCCGCAGGTCCTGCGCCGGTTTTCCTACCTCTACACATACCTATATTTATATAGGTGTGTGTAGATATATAGTGTATGTATGCTTTATATAGATACTTATACATGGGCAGAGTAATGAAGATGAAGGTATATATATATATATACATATATAGATAAATTTATGTATACAGTAGAACCCCGTTTGTCCGAGGCAATGTGGGAAGAGCGTACGTTGGATAAGTGAAATCTCGCACAACATGGATAACAAACTCAATTCAAACTTGTACTACTATTATATATTTTTTAATCAAAATGATACCCCTCTTCATATAAACACGAACTTTATTAGTGAATCAAGTTATTTTTTAAAATACAACTCTAATTGTGTTAATTAACATTAACTTCATGTAAACATAAACCTTTAGAATTGGAACTGTTGTATTTGGAGCTCGCAATTATAAAGACATAGCAAACTTGAACAAGTGTAAGCCCGTGTGCAACCAAGTCGCAGTTGCGGACTACTCCGAGCGTGGGCATTGCTGCTTTATCCATTTGATTCGTGCTTTCGGTATTATTCGAGCTGACACCTCGGTTAACGGGGAGGACTCGGATGAGTTGGGTGCCTCGGATAACGCGGAGGCTCGGTTAATCGAAGGTCGGATAAGTGAAGTTCTACTGTACATGCATATACAGTTAAATCTCGAGTTCGTGTATGTATGTGAATGAGAAGAGGAAGCGGTGAGTCTAATTCCCGCACGGCCCCGCGGAGATTCGAGTAAAGCAGCTGCGGATATGGGTCTGAGACGAGGGAATATTCTGAATCCTCGGAATATATAATAGATCCGGCTCGATTCGGCACACTCGGCATGGTTGGTTCTAATCAGCGATGGGTGGGCCACGAGGGGTATCTATGCGCAACGTGCCGACGCCCACGCGTTTGCCCCCGGGGTTCCAAATGAGAGAGGAGCAAATTTGTGCACAATTCCGTGCCTCAGGCTGCTCTCTACTGGCAAGGGGGACGGAGGGGGGAGGTTTGCCGGCGGATGATAGGGTTACGTGCGCTTGCCATACAGCCGACGGTCATCGCAGCTCCGCGATTATTAATCGAATTGATAGCTCGTCGGTCAGGTCAATCGGATGATTCGCCGGATTGACAGGAATATTGGGATGAACGATAAACCGTGTCAATCACGGAGGGACCGTGCGAACTGAACTATACAATTAGTTAGATGCTGGCTCGATTTCATCCGGATTTCAACCGGGTTATTGGCGATTTTGGAATTATCATCGCATAATGTTGAGGATATCGACGACGCTAATGGGATATCGTCGAGGGACTGTGACCGATGTAACGAGGCAAAATTTATTTATGGAAAATTTATGTAATCGGAATGGTGTAACTGTTGGGGAAACGGTGAACAGCGGAAACGTCGATACGCTGTGGTAATAATTTATTTTGGGCGCAATCATATAAATCGTTAAGTTTATTTCATCGCGCGTACGAATGATTGTGTAAACGGATGAATTCAAATAAATCGTAGTTCATGTGAATAGAGTACGATTTATGTGAATCGCAAGGACAGGGTAAATTTATGGTCGAATATGACCTACCGAAAAATCAAAATAGAAAAACGTGCTTGATATTGGTATATTTTGCGACGTATTTTTCGGGGTCTGAGTTCGGAAACAGGAAAATCAAGAGACGGTATCGGAAATTCGGGAACGTCACCTTCGGTCGTCCATCCTCGCTCATGCACTCGACAGCCGGCAGGGCGCCAGTTAATTTTTGTTTCACCGTAATTAACAGATCGGACTAACTAGAGGTCGAGTGGAACTAAGCTCGACATCCGAAACCGTAGGTTAGTTTTTGTATCGCCGCAATTAACTAACCGGACTTAACTGGAGGTCGAGTGAGACTAAACTCGCACCCAGAAAAAATATGTATTTGACGGCCACCGTTTATTTGGTTCAAGAAAAATATTTATTTCATATAAATAAATAGTTATTTAAATTATGTAAATAGTTACTTAAATGAAATAAATATTTATTTAAATCAAATAAATATTTTACTTAAACCAAATAAACGGTGGCCGTCAAATAAATTATTTTTCTGGGTGCGACGCGCGAAACCGTAAAAGAGACAAAACACAGGGCAAAACGAAACCGTAACGAGAACCGATACAAACAATATCGAACGAGAGCCAATGCCGAATGCGCTTACGAGGGCCGACGGGAGGGGAGAGCACGGGCTGTTGAGGATGCGGGTGATGGACGAAGGGTCGGGATACGTGGCTGCTAAAATAAATTAAACGTAACCGAAAGCAATAGGAGAGCTCGGAAGCGCAAGAACGTGACGAAATTAGTTATCGGCGAAAACTGCGGGAACATACGGGATCGAAGTGAAACTGAGAAAGCAGTACCTATGCGTGCGAACGGAGCGAGCGCGTCAACGACAGCGACAGCAGAATTATCGCAGCACCGGGATCAATCTTTATATCTAAGGCTCACCCTAAATCGGCCGAATAATCCATGAAGAGCCGGAAGTCAGAGTACACAACACCAACGAGCACACCATAGAGATCACGACACGAGAGCGAAATTCTTGATCCCACAGAGATTCGAATATTTTGCACTGGATATTTTGCACAGCTCGAAGGGACAAAACAATATCGTAGACATCGCCACGTAGGTATCGGCAGAGCGCGAGCACCAAACGCGCGGAAAAAGTGCGTGTGCGTGTGCGTTCGCGTGTGCGTTCGCGTGTGCGTGTGCGTGTGCGTGTGCGTGTGCGTGTGCGTGTGCGTGTGCGTGTGCGTGTGCGTGTGCATGTGCGTGTGCGTTCACGATCACGATATGTAAAAAATGCATTATTCAATGCTTGAGTCGATATTTGAGGGTGAAAAGACGTTCAAAGCCAATTGAAAAAATCTTCACAATTGAGAGGTTTTCGCGAGATCGGACGCCGAGAAACTGATGCTTCTATATCTTCGTCTTCAATCACCGACGGAGAACTTAACAATGGCTTTGCCGTTGTTGGATTTTCATTTGTGAAGTGAATTTTATTAATCAAAGTCCTCCGGTGCTATTCAGAGGTCAGGAACGGAGGATTTGTATTAATGAAATCCGTACCAAAAGTCGTTTCCGTTCGATCTTGATCAAACTTTGTGTGGTCTAGAGAAAAAAATACGCTTTCTTTGTTGGCACTTTTAAAGGTTTTTTGACGGTCTAGTTTTTTGCAACGTGATTTCAAAGTTACGAATTTTAACATGGGAAGAATTGGATCAAACCTCTGAAAGGATACAATGTAGCGTTTTTCTCCGCCAATTTCTGTTCAACTGACATAAAAAACTAACCGACTGAAGAGCACACTTTACTACAGATAGTGTACAAATTTGAAGAAGATTCACGGTCTCGTTTTCAACTGCCGTTAAAAAAACGAAGGGTCCATCTGTTTCTAGCACACTTGCTTTGTATCACCTTTCTCTCTCATACAGTGACTACCGCGTGAAACGGAGCCCCTCTTCCGTGCCCCCTCGGGTTTCTGGTAAGGATATCCTTAAGAGCATGTGAAACACTATGGAGTGCGAGAGAGATAGCATCAGTGACGGTCTCGGCGGAGTGAGAAAAACACGCCGAGAACGTGGTTCACATGCTCTTAAGGAGGTTGGAACGAGTGGTGTTCATTCCGCCTAAATTCGAGAAATTCGGGCAAGAATTGCAAACACCTCCCAATGTTATAAAAATCTAAAAAAATTCATACTTATTATAGGCACTGAAAAGATTCATTTTGCATAAAAATAATTTCAAAATGTTATTAACAAATTGTTGAAAAAAAAATTGTTCATCAAAATATGTGGTAACTCAACTTTTTTTTTTAATAAAAATGATTCGTTCATTTTTCGGAATACGTATGAATTTTTTCAGATTTTTATCTTTATTTTGATTTTTTTTGTTTTTTACATGGAAAAATGTGCAAAAGTCAAAATAAAGATAAAAATCTGAAAAAATTCATACGTATTCCGAAAAGTGAACGAATCATTTTCATTAAAAAAAAAAAGTTGAGTTACCACATATTTTGATGAGCAATTTTTTTTTCAACAATTTGTTAATAACATTTTGAAATTAGTATTATGTAAAATTAGTCTTTTCAATGCCTATAATAAGTATGCATTTTTCAGATTTTTATAACATTGGGAAGTGTTTGCAATTCTTGCCCGAATTTCTCGAATTTAGGCGGAATGAACACTACTCGCTCCAACCTCCTTAAGGAGGGTCGAGCGTTACAACGTCATCAAGAAAAGCATGCTGATTTTTTTTACGCATTGATATGAACCGTCGAAGTGTAACTGCAAAGTTTGAATGCGTTCGTCTTCACCGTTTTCGAGAATTTTTTTTTTTTTATTTGCACCATGTAACATTGATTCTTATGGCAGATTGACAATAAGCGATGAATTTTAATGTTTCTAGGGTAGTTCATGCGGAAACGTTGCAAACAAATTATTGAAAACTATAAAGAACATTGTCAGGAAGCTCTGTATAAAAATGTAGACACTTGTTCTTCACCGTTAGTTAACAATAAGCAATTACATGGAACTTTGCAGCTTTATCTCGGGACACTTGGCACGTGCGAGTGAGAGGCCGCATAGCGGACCTCTCACTCGCACACGACCTGCCTATCCCCTCCGAGTCTCGCGCTCGACCCTCCTTAAGGAGGATGACAATGAACATAAAGAGTTCATGCCGTTCATGCTCAGATATAGTATGATATATTTAGCCATAAGACAAAGTATCATTACTGTTAAGGAGGGTTTTGTATAAGGCGAAGTCGCCGTACGGTAAAATAAATGTATCTATCTAACAAATATCTCCGGAAACGTGCGGACAATGCCACTGCGACGGTCCACTAATTTATCACAATTGCACCGAAATAATACATAGTATCGAATATACTACGATGATAAAAATAATAATAATATTTGGAGTTTAGTTGAGGCTCGATGAAATAATCCAGGCAGCAGTAAAACGGCACTGGCTTCAGCCGAGATTTTAATGAGCGAACCAGCGTCAAGAGTCAATTGAAACTGGTGTTAACGGGCCGCCGAATAGAACCAAGGGGAAACTGCCATCGGTAATAGTTTCGTCGCTTCCTCTTGAAACATCGGCAAACGACTTATCAATAATATCATATTTTATCATCGTCAGTGGGGAGATTGTTGCGATAAATTTTACCTGGTAATCTCGGTAGATTGCGCGAGGCAGATCTTCAGCATCAGCATTAATTACGATGCCGATCTTCAAATTAACTTTAAAAAAAGGTCTATGTTTATTTTACCAGCGACCAGCGAATAAGTGTTCTTGCAGCGTTTCAACGTAAAAAAACCCTTCAGAAAGTCAAATATTAATGTGATTTCGAAATTTGAAAAAAAAAAAAATTACTATCCCCGATATAGATTAATACATATTGTACGTACTGTCGTACTTCAAAAGTACCCAATTGTTCAAGTGCACCAGCGTACTCCGCCATTGCCGTTCTAATGGCGCTGTTGCTGACTCGCTTCTGCACTGTCAGCTGGTAAGCTGATGCAGGTATTTAACGTTACACGTAAAGGTTTTAGTACACCTATCCGTGTACGTGTGTACGTGAGTGAGAATTTTTTCCCTCTCCGCGATCCTGAAGGTGAACATTTAAGGTTTAAGCTTCCAGGAAAGGTATTATGATCGTAATGGTGCATGTTAGTGTTTCTACCCCAGTACGTATATCTATATGTACGTAGATTTACTAGGTATGTAGCTTATATATATATATATAAGTATATGTACTCTTGTTACGATCCTATCGGTCTACTCGCAACAGCACGGGCATTCTCTTTCCCTTCGCCCGGTACATCCCAGCGCAGTAGAGCGGCGGTGTCAGCTACGGGATTTGTCCCGTGGGACACAAGCTACCGCCAGGCGCAACCCCTGCGGTACGAATTACGAGAAATCCCCGACGTGTACCTATCCATACTATCTCCGAACCTCTCGCCTCTCGCCGTTTGTACGTCACTCTTGTTTTATTTATTTTATTTTTTTCAAATTTATCACGAGAGCGACGCGCCGAGATTTTTCGTACAAAGCCCCTAAAACCGGGCCAAAGGCTCACAGCGACCGGCACACCTGATGCGAACCGAAGTTCTCGTAACTCCGGCAATACCGCCTCTGTGTCACGAGATGCACTGCGGATATCGCCACAGGATTTCTACACGGGTTCGTATTTATCAGGAGGGAGGAAAAAAATATAAGGTAATCTCGGTGATGTTGAATAATTATTTAGGGGACCTGTGACGGTCCAATTTATGTTATTTTTTAAAAATTTCAGTTTAAATTTTTTCGTTTAGATTTTTGAAACATTTGGATTATTAGAGGATTCGCGGATATTGTTTGTTTATCGAACTAATATTAATCCGTGGAACTTGCACTCTTTCGTTATTCTACCGTCGATGTATTATCCCCTCGACACCAAACTCCCGAAGTCGCGAATAATTCTACAGCTCGAGGATCATCTATTTCAATCCTCTGCCGAATTTTTTTATTAACTTTTATTTATTCTTGTGACGCTCGAATTTACGATTTTGTAAATTATTCAGTAATTTTTTTTTAGATTTCCACAGATGTTGGGATTATTAGAGGATTCGCCGATGTTGTTTGCTTATCGAACAATGTCGGCACTGAACAATGTTTATCGAATGTCAATCTGTGGAACTTGCGCTCTTTCGTTATTCTGCCGTCGATGTATTATTCCCTCTACGCTAAACTCCCAAAGTCACGAATAATTTCATAGCTCGAGGAACATTTATTTCAAGCGTCTGCGGAATTTTTTGTATTAACATTTCTTTAAACCAGCAGTTGTGATAGCCAAGTACGAAAAATGTTAATAAGTGTAATAAGATACGTTAATAAGTAATAAGAATAGTACATTACGATACTAGTGCGAAATAGTACATTTCGATACGAGTGCGAAAAAACTTTTTCTGACGAGTGTGAGTTTGCAGCACGAGCCGAAGGCGAGTGTTGCAATCACACGAGTTCAGAAAACGTTTTTCGCACGAGTATCGAACAAAATTTTATTTCACAAGGTGTGAAAATGGGGGTTTTCGCACGCGAAGCGGGCGAAAAAACCGCCATTTTCCCACCGAGTGACATAATAGTTATTTGTATGGCAAGGGCGTAGAAAGGGAGTTCTTGACGAGTGTAAAAATGCCGCACGAACCGAAGGCGAGTGCAGCATTCACACGAGTCAGAACTCCCTTTTCTACACCCATGCCATTCACATAATTTTTCCTAACAAATTCACGAAAATCACGCTTTCCGTTCCCATGAAGTGTGCGTAGAAAGGCACTTTTCCGCTGTAGTGCGGGAAAAAGACCATATTGCGTTTGTACGCATGCGCAGTATTTTTTCCGCACACGATGCGAAAAAGTGCCTTTCTGCGCACACTTCACAGGAACGGAAAGCGGGATTTTACGTGCGTGTGTTAGGAATAAACTTTTTCTGACGAATGTGAGTTTACAGCACAAGCCGAAGGCGAGTGTTGCAATCACACGAGTTCAGAAAACGTTTTTCGCACGAGTATTGTACAAAGTTTTATTTCACAAGGTGTGAAAACGAGGATTTTCGCACGCGAAGCAAGCGTAAAACCGCCACTTTCCCACCGAGTGATATAAAAGTACATTTGTCATAGGAGAACGAAAGGAAAAAAAAAAGTGCAATCCTCTTAGCACGATGTTACTTGGCGGCAACTTCCGCGAAACCCGCCTAGTTATACGTAAGGCGCAGAGAGAGTTTGCGTCTCGAAACGCAAACACTAATGGGGCTCGCTCGGGAAACTCCGTCGGTCTGTCTGTTGCTGGTAACAAGTCTGTTGCGACGCTCATGTTCCAGCGTATTTCACTGACACGAACGAAATAGTTCCTACAATGTATACCCGAACCGTGTATTTATCCGTGCGCGTCGAATCTCGGCTGCCACCGGAAAAGCAACAAGCTGGTGACTCAGCGACGCCTATACGAGAACGGTTGAAGTTCAAAGGTGCGTAGAATCAAACCTGAACGAACAAAAATAAACGATAATTTATTATTATTATATATTGTTTATTATTGTTATTATTTTTTACCTTAAAACATTCGTTATCAGTCATCGAGATAAACGTCTCTCTCCTCGCACCGCATAAATAAAAAAATCTATCGCTATTATAATATATAATGTATATTATAATAACATATTATAATATGCGATATATTAAATCATCGGAAATTATAATATATTAAAACTCCCGATGATTTAGTGAAGATTAATTGATTAACGACGTTCTATACGAGAACGGTCGAAGTTCAAACGTACGTATCGTCAAATACGATCCATCAAGAGTAAACAATCATTTATTATTATTATGATCTAAATATTTTCCTGTTAGTCTTTTGTAACCGTAAAACTTTGGTCATCACTCATCGAGATAAATGTCTCTCTCTTCGCGCCGAATACCAAAAAGAATCCATCGTTATTATAATTCCCAACGATTTAATGCAAGTTAATTGATTAACGACGTCTTATACGAGAGCGCTTGAAGTTCAAACGTACGTATCATCAAACATGAACGAACAAAAATAATTAACAATTTATTATTATCATTATTACTTGAAAAACATTATTTTACTTATTTTTTCTTACCGTAAAAAAATCGTCATCAGTCATCGAGATAAACGTTTCTCTCCTCGCGCCGAATAATAAAAAAAAATCTATCGTTGTGATAATTCTCGACGACTTAATGAAGGTTAATTGATTAACGATGTCCTATACGAGAGCGGTTAAAGTTCAAACGTACGTATCATCGAACATGAACGAACAAAAATAATCAACAATTTATTATTATTATCATTAATAATAATAATAATAAATATACATAGAATAATAAAAAAAAATGTATCGCGTTTATAATTTCCGACGACTTAATGAAAGTTAATTGATTAACGATGTGTACGTGGGGGATCGACGAGAATAGACGGCAATAATGCTGTTTTATCGTTCTTTTTTAACGTAAATCTTACCGTAAAAAAATCGTCATCAGTCATCGAGATAAACGTTTCTCTCCTCGCGCCGAATAATAAAAAAAAATCTATCGTTGTGATAATTCTCGACGACTTAATGAAGGTTAATTGATTAACGATGTCCTATACGAGAGCGGTTAAAGTTCAAACGTACGTATCATCGAACATGAACGAACAAAAATAATCAACAATTTATTATTATTATCATTAATAATAATAATAATAAATATACATAGAATAATAAAAAAAAATGTATCGCGTTTATAATTTCCGACGACTTAATGAAAGTTAATTGATTAACGATGTGTACGTGGGGGATCGACGAGAATAGACGGCAATAATGCTGTTTTATCGTTCTTTTTTAACGAGTGTTTACGTTAACGTTATTAATGGATTTCGATGGAGTCAAGAGTATCGAAAGGACACTCGAGGAGGTCGGTAGGGAGATTCGTGACCCGAACCGACGAACGAGAGGATCGCCGGATAGGCGGCGAGAGGGCGAGAGCTCGACGGTTCCTCGACGCCGATGTCTGCAGTTTCAACAGTACCGGATAACCGGGGCGCACGCGACAATTAATTAACCCCCGGCGGCTTCGGCGAGAGCGCGGTGCGGCTTCCCAATCAACCGATTGTTTACTCAACCGCGCGCGGATGAACGAACAAGGGGAGTCCCTCTGGACGGCCGTGGGTCGTATCTCCGACTCACGCGCAATCAGTCTCGACCGTGCTTGGATTGTCCCCGAAGCCGCCTGATCGATCAACCCGCTCGAGTCTGCAGAGCTCCTGTTCGACGGTATTATATTTGCCGTTGGCGGAATCAGCTAAGACGATAGCCCCACAGCCGGTCTGCGCTGCGCCCTGCATACTCGATTACGGTAACATGCGTTCGTTTTTATATTCTATCCAGGGACTTGGGGCGACGAACATTTCTTTAATAATTCGTCCCTGATTTCGATTGTCAATAGATTTTTTACGTTTCTAAATTTTTTCATCAAATTTTACCGGTGTGCGTAGATACAGAGTTGTCCTTGAAGAACCACCATTTTATTTTTGTATCAATGAAGTGTATGTCTAACTAGAGATAGTAAGAGTGAAAACAACAATAATTTTTTGGCTACGTTTGTGAATTGGGAACTCTCGGCGAGTGTATATTTTCGTAGTGTTTATATCTTATAATGCAGCGGGTATTATATTTGCTGTTGGCGGAACTAGCTAAAACATGTGTTAGTTTTTATATTCTATCCACAGACTTGCGACGACGAACAATTCTTTAATGATTCGCGTCTGAATTGGATTGGCAATGGATTTTTTTTCGATTCTAATTTTTTTTATCAAATTTTGCTGGTGTACGTTCATACAGAGGTATGTACGTCTAACGCGCGTTTCTTGTTCAAGAACAACCACCATTTTATTTTTGTTTTAATGAGCCGTATGTCTAACTAAAAATTGTAAGATTGAAAACAACAACAAATTTTATCCGCGTTTATGAATAAGAAACATTCGTCGCCTGTATGTTTTTCAGTGTATGTATATATTTTTGACCCAATACGACCGGTACATAGTGTCGTAAAATACAGACGTAGCTGGTATTATATTTTCTGTTAGCGGAATCAGCTAAGACGATAGCCCCACAGGCGGTGCGCGTTGTGCCCTGCATACTCGATTACGGTGACGTGCGTTCGTTTTATATTCTATCCACAGACTTGGGGCGATGAATATTTATTTAATAATTCTCCTGATTTGAATTGGCAATGGACCTTTTTTCGTTTATAATTTTTTAACCAAACTTTACTTGATACAAGTAGATACAAAGCAATGTACGTCTGCCTTTGTGTACGTTTCTTGTACACAAAGAATCACCATTTTTTTTTTTTTCAATGAACCGTATGTATAACTAAAAATAATAAGATTGAAAACAAAAACATTTTTCCTACGCGTTTGTGGACGATAAAACTTTCGTGGAAAGTCTATTTTTTGAGTATACTAGTGAGTATACATATTTTTAATCTAATACGACCGATGACTCGTGTCGTAAAATGCAGACGCAGCTGGCACTGCCGCTTATTTAAAAAAAAATTGAATATTGCAAAAAAAAGGGGGCAGAGGGGGTTCGTAAGTGGTTTAGAGAGAAAGACTACCTCGGATGCTTATAGGCAGAGCTTCGGAGCACGCTGTTCCCAGCTTGGGCGCCTGTAACGCCTATTATAAATTACTCTTCCCCGCGATATTCAGACACTTTGAGAGTTCGGGCCTCTTCCCGTGGATATTCGCGTTCCGCCATAGTGCTTCAAACCCCCTCGTTCTCGTCGTCGGTACGAACCGTTCGTGTTTCCGTTACCTCCTCTTCACGCTCTCGCTATTAATCTCATCGTTCCCTCGCGACGTCTTGCGCACACTCGATATATTAATTTTCCTCTTGCAAACGCGCGTTTGCAACGCGCAAGAGGGAAGGGGGAGGGGGTTGGTCTCTGCGTAGCAACCCGCCTGTAAAACCTATTTTCGTACAGCTAACGCGAACGAAGCGAAACTTCCTCGAGTCTTTAATCATCGGGTGGTCATGCCATGGAAAATATATATCGCGTACGCGAACGCACGGGCTTTCGGCCCCGCAATATACAATGGCATCTGCGACAAACGGGGCTGGCAAGCGAGGCGTTTATTAGATTTTATAAATTGTGTAGCACATTGAAAAAAAATTAAAAAAAAAAATTACCGAACCAGCAATTGAGCTCCGTCGGTAAGGAAAACTGTAATCCATATATGTTTTTTGTCGTAAACTTTTTGTCGTGACAAGCAAAGTTATCGGCATCGACTTATCGATTACAGATCGGCATCAATAATATTGGGTCTAATTTTCGGTTCAGCCCAAAACGTTTAAGAGCTTTGAGAAAAATGAATTATAATTTTTTGTTATCGACCGAGTCAGTCCCGCATTCGCCTCAAGGTGATGTGAAACCTTGAGGCGTCCTGTTTCCTCTTAACTCGAAAGTTTAGGGACCCTTGAAAAAATTGTATTAGAGTCTTTATTATCGATCGCGGCCTCAGACGGTAGTTAAACAACTCGGTCGGTAATGAAAACGGTAATTAATTTTTTTGTCTTACAGTGCTGACGAGAAGCTAATTCTTATTGGCTCTAAGTAACCGTGAATATAGAATGAAAAACATCGGAGCTCTCCAGTCGGGTGGCACAGAAATTGTCGAGCGAATTGGCATTTTTTTTATTGCTTTCTCGCATCTCCGAGCTTCTCTCGGGATCTCGCGCGCAACGATGCACCAGTCAATTTTGCATGCAACCGCCACATATTACAACCCGGTTGGTCTCGACGGAACAAGAGTATTTACATATATATATATATATATATATACACTAGTGGAGCTGATGGCTCGCGCGCTCGCACCCCTTTGTGGATTTACGCCCTTATTATTCTAAGTTCCTTTAAAAGACGTATACCATTACAATTCTAAGCCCCACTATTACGGTGCCATTTTTGGCCCCACTGACCCTGTTATTGACGCCCGACCCAATTATTGACCCCCATTCGATTCTTGTACACGACGGCGACGACGGGGACGACGGGGACGACGGCGGCGAAATCTTTTTATATTATAGAGAGATACATATACAAAGCTACGACCAAAAGCTTCATTCTTATCGGCTCAAAGTAACCGTGAGTATGGAATGAAAAACATTGGAGCTCACCAGTCGGGTGGCACAGAAATTGACGAGCAATTATTGGCATTTTTTTTTTTTATTGCTCTCTCGCCTCACCGAGCTTCTCTCGGTATCTCGCGCGCGACTATGCACTGGCCAATTTTGCATACAACAGCCACATATTACAACCCTGTTGGTCTCGACGGAACAAGAGTATTTACATATATATATCTATATATGTACATATATAAATGAGGGTGTGTGTTCCCAGCGACAAGAGTGACGAAGCACTCGACACCCGCGAGAGTCGAAAGGATCTGGGCCGCGGGGTATGCGACTTCGCCGCGGTGCTGGCGATACGGTGAGTGTGTTATTGAGAGGGCGGGGCGGCGAGAGGCCGCCGATGTCGCGCTGGAGAGAGAGGCCCGTGCGCGGCTAATTGGAACTGGCGCGATGAAGAGTACCACCGAAGCATCGCGAGAGCGTATATTTATACCGCTCAGTGAAAAAAAAAAACCCCCGATGAGAATATATGTATATGCATATAACGCGAATAGGGTACGATCAAATTGAGGGGCAGAGGTGTACGTCTGTTAAAAATAGAGCAAGTGCCCGAGAAGTTCTTACACGTCGAAAGCTCAGCGAATTCGTTGCCCCGAGAATATGCCGGGTCACTGAAAACGGTGTAAAAAGTCCCGTGAATTTCCTTGAACAAATTATCATTCATTTTGATTTTTTTTGTTTTTTTTTTTCGAAATTAAACCTATCAATACCAATAGGAGTAACCGGTTAAGGAAGCTACGACATCGATGTCTATTCTATAAAAAAGGAACGAGCGATTTAATCGTAATATTGTTTATAATTGACGAATTGACAAATTTACGCACAGGTAAATGTAGTTCAATTTTTCAAAGATTAATGAAATTTTTATTATTTTTATTTTGTCGCTGTTAAAGCATCATTAAATAATTCCAGTGAGACGGTTGCGTCTCGTGTCTGTCGATCTATGCCGGCCGGTACTTAAGCTACGTTCGATCGGGTACTTATTTCAGCGATCCACTCCCGGGAACATTGATGTAATAACATTGTGGCGTGACGAGGGCACTTCGAACTTTGAGGAGTGTACCCAAGGATTCCAAGGGTACTTAGAGAGAGATATTACTCATCAGCGGGAAGTTAACGGGTACTTTGCTATAGTTAATATTTAATCGGCGTTACAGAGCGTGTACTCGGTTATAAACTTTGAAGTTTGAGAGAGTTTCCGAAACTTTTCCTCGATATTCCTACAACAACTACTAATTCATCTGCTGACAGTCTCAGCTGTACGAAGTACAACATTTACAGAAATAAAAATATCTGTCCCAAATCCCACAATTACTATTATTATTATATTCAGTATATATGTATAGATATTATATTTAGTAAAAACAAAAAGGATTCATGACAAGATTCTAATAAAAAAAAAGAAAAATAGCAGCTCGTAAACTCGACGTCGTCCTAACGAGATATCGAAGCCGTTCGAAATATCGGATATTAAATTACCCCCGTCGGTACTGTGGGAGGATGGTTGTGTCGAGGAAGAGAAGCCTCGGCTCTAAAGCAGCCTCTCAGCATTGAGTATCACCGTTCACGCTCGTGTACCACCTACAACGAGCGCCGAGGAAAAGCCCCCCCCCCCCCTCCCCCCTGTATAGCCCCTGACAACGCAGCAATCACTGCCTGGCATCACCGACGCTGTACTGTATATACCGACCCCTCGCCACTTGCAACGCGAATACGCCTTTTAATCAGATTTATCGGGGAGTGAAATCGTAATTAAGCGAGTGACACTGTGGGGAATTGTGGTGAGGTTCGAGAGCCTCGCCCCGTGACACCCCCCCCCCCGACTCACAACCCCTCTCACTTTGCTATGCACGTCTCCGGGGCTCTTAATTGTCCAAAGATACGCTGCCGACGCTCTGTCGTTTCCGTTCCAGAAGGCCTTCCAGCTATCCGTACACCAGACCATTATTCTTACAAGAATTCATTTTTGTGTTACGCGTCTCGCTCACCTGCGGACGATACTGTATTGTTTTATTATTATTATTATTATTATTATTATTTAGAAAAACTCGTTTTGTTCAGCCGAGCAAGTTTTGTAGTTATTCTAACAATAGTAATTACAAATACTCGTTTCGTCGGTGTTGAGTTAAAATTTCTCAGCGAACAATACAGTTTATCCCTCATTATTCTCGGGGTATGCTTTTGCAGATGTGCCGCGGTTCGCGAACACCGGTGTTAGCGGGATTCGAGTGTTCCAGGAAAGCAGGGAGAGAGATTTATACATAATTCGTGGACGCGGAGCTAGATTGCGTACACTTGTCCCATTTAATCCTTCGCACGAATATATAGAATCCTGGATCAGGAAGTTACTCAGGTTCACTGGTTAGCGAACTTCAAATATGCTCGTTTGATTTTATTATTTCAAAATGTTATAAAATTTTGTTATATGTTCGTCATAAATTTTGCCAAACCTTCGACTTGAGTCGTCGGTAAAAACTTAAAGTTTTGCGAGTTGTATCGAGAGTAGTAATAATAACGCACGTTACATCGTGCCGACACGAAATGAATTCGAAGCGACGCTGTGATGCAGGGGCTCGTCACGTGTCAAGTCCAATAAACCATGCGAATCATACCATCATAATCATCGCATCAAATGTTCACGATAATTGCGTCCTGTCGTGGCTGCAATTGAGAGAAGCCGAGAGTTGTGGAACGGGCGCGCGCTAGAGAACCCCTCTTTAATTATTTATAAACCCGTACGAGTCATTCGCGCGCATGTCCCGTTGGTTCTTGCATACCGTAAAATCTAACGCGTTCTTCTTCTTTTTAAGTTTGACAAACTACGAGCCGGTATAATACAACACGCGGGGCACGTCGAGCTGCAGCTGTTGAGCGCAACTTCGCAGCACGTTCCAAAATTACCCTCGCACAGACTTCTTTACCCGATGTTATTGCGAATTCATTGGAGCCACTGGCTCGCATCGTGACAACAATTCCGATTCAAACTCAATCCCAGGTAACGCGAGCCTTCGCGGAAAAGGAAACGGTTCACACGTTTCACAAACTTGGCGACGAAATATTTTTCAATTATCTCCGTGATATATTTAAACCAAATAAACACGAAATAACAAATAAAAATAGATTCAATTAAGTAAATTCAATAATGTATTTAACAAGAATTTCAAGGACCTCGGAAAAAAAGATTCAACCACACCTCAAGGACATTTCAAGGTTCGCATCTTGACGACAATTCCGATTCAAACTTAATGCCAGCTAAGTCGGTGCTTCGCGGAAAGGACAAAACGGTTCGTAGGTTTCACAAACGTGTCCACGAAATACTTTTCAATTATCTCGATGTTATATTTAAAAGAGTTAAAAGTAGTGAACAAATAAGACTACATTAAATTCAATGAATTCTGCAACATATTCAATCAGACTTTTAAAAACCCCCGTTGAAATTCAAGGACAGTAGTGATTTAAAAAAATTAATTTAATCGACGACTTTTCTCCCATCTCATTATAATTTCCTATGGCGAGCGTACCAAAGAGTTAAAGTTATCGAAGATTTGCTTGAAGCTCCCCGAAGCGAAAGAGTCTTGTAGAGACAATAAGCCCGAGAGCTTTTGACGCCGTACGAAGAGAAGAAAAAACGGCACAAGCAGTTACGAAGTTGGAAGGGAAAACGCCCGAAGCCTCGCCCAGACATCAGACGACTGTCTCAAGCAACTTCGTTCGTGCCGGCAATGTAATTGTCATATGCTGCCCTTTGTAATCGGGGTAGGCTCGGGTGTTATACTTTCACAATTACCTGTCGTTCTGCACGACGACAAAAGTATACGTTAACGAGCTGCTGCAACATCGCCAGACCGGTAGCACGAGGGTAGAGTATGCACCAGGATTATACATACGCAAGAAACACAAACACAAACAGGTCGCGAGGGGGGGGGGGAGGAGAGCGTGTAAATATGCACTGGATAAGTGTACGCTATACCTTCCTTTCTGTTCCGTTCTCATTCACTCGCCTTCTATCCGTGCATATTAGCACGTGCCGATGAGTTTCCGCGTGCACAGCAACGCAACAAAGACCAAGGACAATCCACGAGAGCGGAGATATGAGCCGCATGGCTGGAAAGCACAGCGAGCTTCGTACCGTCGAAGATCGAGCGGGCAAAAAATGAAATCAAAATATCATGGACCGAAATGTATCGCAACAAAAAAAAAACTGTTCGGAGATCCACAGCTATGCGACGATCGGGACGAACGTGTTGCCGCGTGCAAAGTTCTCGCGACGGTTGTATACGCATAACAGACAGGAAAGACGGAAGCTCGGGCCCTCCCCGGATACGGCACAACAGCGTACGAAGGGACGAAGGGAGAAATCAAGAAACTTGAGAGAACGTTCCTCGATCGTTTGCGCACCACACTGGTGCGTACTATTCACGTACAGCGTGAAAAGCTCAGATGAAAAGGAAAACTCTGCTGGACCGGTTGCCAACGGTGCTGCACCCCATTTAACAAAGTTACACACTACCGAGAGGGTACCGACGGCTACGATATAACTATACATATAGATATATAATATATATATATATGTATATATATACTTGACGCTGCTTCGGCAAACGCCCCTCGAGAAACCCCTTCGAAAAATTCCCTCCACCAGCGGAGAGGTTACCCACTGGCATACCCCCTGCGGATTTTCTCGAGGGTCTCCCGCAAGGTTGACTCAACGTCGGTCCCTTTTCTGTACATCGTTCGCCGCCGCTCAGGATTCACGCAGGGCCACAGTGAAAGTTCCAACACTTCCTCCTCAATCTTTCGCGCACATTGAGAATCGCGTTGGAATGCGTCATTAAAGCGCCACAGTAAAGGATTGATTCGCGATCACCCCGAGGATTGATTCTTGATCGCTCCCGTTATCGACATTTCTACTCCCTACCTAATTGCCCTGGTCACCTGCTCGCCAATGCTCGGCCCTTTCCGGGCTAGCTATCTTGTGTGCTGTGCCGAAATTCAGGGAATATTTAACGGGAAGTAAATTTACCGTGATAACCGATCACGAGAGCCTCCAGTGGCTTTTAAGACATCCCGAGCTTAAAGATAGAATCGCGCGATAGATATGGGCGTTAGCTCGGTACTATTTCGCATTCGTTCATCGTAAGGGATCGCATAATTAGCTACCGGAAGCCTTAACGTATGTGTGAACCGGTCACACCCCAGGGAACGGCAACGGCCAGGGAGGCTGGCGACTATTTCGCAAGTAGGAGCGCCTGCTGCGCAGAATATCGAAACGGATGAAGTAGCAAGACGCATTCAATCGTACACCGCTCAACGGTGTATGATTGTCATAACGGAAATGAATCGTACAGCGCAAAAAAGTTACAAATGTTCCCAACTTCGTTTAAGTTGACACTTGCTCAATTAATTAGTTTAATTAACACTTGCTCAATCAACACTTCGAAAACTCTGTCGCCATTTTACACCACAAAAAGTTTACGTATTCATAGGTGACATATTAATTTGTAAGATTACAACATTTCGTTGTTACACTCGCCAACTATAACACCTTTAAAACATAATACGTCCAATATACGCCACATGTGTAAAACTACACGCGAGCAACCTTAAGCCGGCGGGTAGCAAAGACGGAGTATGTTATTAGGCAGGTAAGATGAACCTTGTACCGACTGTTGACCGTTAATCACATGCTAACCCGCCATGTGGTTCATCTTACCCGCATAATAACAGTTTCGCTCATCGAACGCCCTCTCGAAATCCGTCATCCCTCCTAGTCGGCATTAGGTTGCTCGCGCGTGATTTTACACATGGTTTTAAAGTTGTTACGTTTGGCGACTGTAACAATGAAATGTCGTCAACTTTCAAATGTGTCACATATGAATACGTAAACTTTTTGTGGTGCAGTAAAATGGCGGTGTACAATCTTTAATCTGTTAATTGAGCAAAGTTAGATATTTGCTGTGCACACTTGAAAGAAGTTGTGAACGTTTGTAACTTTTTTGCGGTGTACGATTTATTTCCGTTATAACGAGCGAATGTACCATTGAACGGTTTACGGTTGAAGGCGCCTCAAAGGAGGCGCCTTCAAATGTACGAAGTACGAACCGGCACAGATGCGAGATAACATATGAATCTGCACATAACAATTAATGCACATTTGTATGTACCACTATGTGATTCTGCACTATAGCGAACGTACGGCGGCGTTTTCAATGCACCTACATTCGTATATTTCCATTTTCTTACACATCATTATTCTTGCACATTAAGAGTAAGCATATTTCAGACATTACACCCAAAAAGTTATCCCATGCCCAAACGAACCCCTGCGCATATAGCCATTCTTAAACATCGTATGAACGCGAATGTTTCTCTCGGTCAACATAAGAACGGGCCTTTCAATTGTCGTAGCCTCAACCATACACGGGTGCAAGTTAACATGTGAATACTGTACACCACAATTTATTTACATTTGCATTCACCACTATTTGATTCTTCACTTGGCCATATGTACGGCGGCGTTCAGAACAGACCTACATTCTTACGTTTTTACATTCCTACACCTTATTCTATCTAAACGGTAATAAGTTTAAATGATTTATGCATTAAACCCGAAAAGTACTTTCCTGCCCAGGCTACCACATGCGCTTACAGCTAAATAAAAATCGTATGGACTTTCAATGATTCGCACGCCCAACATGACATCTCGTCATCGGTCGATGCGAGGCAATATGGGTTTCACCAATTCCAAACATTGGGAACCACAACTAGCTCATTGATAAAACGGAGTGCAAGTTTGAATGTTTAAGCCTCAAATCGACGCGTGTCGGTTTGAACTCCGCACATTTGAAGGCGCCTCCCTTGAAGTTGCGGTCGATTCCTGGTATGAACAGTGTGTAACAGAGAGGTAACCGAGTCTCCCCCGAAATTTCCCGATTGGAGATTCGTCGGTAATCATTTATTTATTCGTAGGCGTTTTTCGAGTTCCAAGGCAGATGACAGACGATGGAAGCTCGTGGTACAGAGTCCCGCGAAGATAGAGATTCTCCATGAATATCATGATGTGCCTTAAGTTGGGCACCTCGGAATATACAAACATTCAAACTTGTGGTCAACTCGTATTTCTGGCTGAAATTGTAGCAGGATGTAACTCGATGCATACAACATTGCGATATTTGTCAGCTCACGAAACCGGCGCACAGTCCTTCGCTGGGTTTAATGGGACGAAGGGTGATCGGAGGGCCGTCGACCGTGGTCGCTGCCGACATTGGAGCCTTTTCCACCTAGCCATTTGGGGTTCGCGCATCTTTTAGTAATTCAAGATCTTTTTACCCAATGGGTCGTGTGATGTCCTTTACGTAAGATTAACGGGAAGAAAATTGGCGAGGCTCTCGAGGAATTAGTGGCTTCGCGTTGGGGTACAGCGAAGGTCCTTCTGACCGACAACGCGACAAAATTTGCCAACCCGTCTGCGAGCGGTAGCAGTGGAGTATGGTATTTCACCACATTAAAGGATTGATCTCGATCGCTCCCGTTACCAGTATCTCTACGCTGAGAGAAGGATCTAGTAAATTACTATATTGCTTGAGAGATGTTACCATAGCACATCATAGAAATAGGGAATTAGGGCGCCACGTATGGTAGGAAATACCGGATTTATAAGAATTTTTTGTAGACATATGGTAAAAATTCTTGGAAAATCTAAGACTTTCCGCCATAGGTGGCGCTCTAGTGCCCTTCTACTATGTGCTATGGTAATTTTTCTTAGATGATCGGTCATCTTTACTAGATCCTTCTCTCAGTGTACTATCTACCTAATCGCCCTGGTCACCTACTCACCAATGGTCGACCCTTTCCGGGTTCCTAAAATTCACTCGACACAGTAACGCTGATTGATGGGCGAAAGACATAGATCTGAAGACTGTGCAGCGATACTCAGTCCCCATAATGCAAGAGCCTGAAGATATCGGATCGATACATCTCGGGACTCCGAATGCCGTGTTTCTTCTCGCGACGGTCAACTTCGTCACGTACCGATGTAGGCGGTATATGCAGGTGTTTCCGCTTTTCCGGCCCTCCTCGGGATGATAGCTTCTGCTGGCGGCGGGTACACACGATGGCCAGGAGACTTCGAGTTCGGCTCCGACGTCTGCTCCGACGATCTCCTCTTCTCGGGTCCCTCTCTCGCTCGAGGCGCGGGAATAGATGTAACGGCGTTCAAAATAATAATTAATAATAAATCATTTTTACCTACTAGGCTCGTTGGAATTGTATTGTTCGAGCGGAGAGTTTGGGGAACTGCAGATATCGGTATTGCTGATGGACGGGCGAAGTATCGAAGAGAGAAAACATATGATGATCACCGGGATTCGAACCCGGATTAGTCGGTTACTGAGTAAGAGCTCTAACGACTGCACTATGTAACCTATATATGTTTCTCTCAT
The DNA here is from genome assembly GCA_917499995.1 of Ichneumon xanthorius. Classification (NCBI taxonomy): domain Eukaryota; kingdom Metazoa; phylum Arthropoda; class Insecta; order Hymenoptera; family Ichneumonidae; genus Ichneumon; species Ichneumon xanthorius. The sequence continues at coordinate 15,378,822 of OU824200.1, read as the reverse complement.
TCGAATCGTCCTCTTATATGCAATAACGACTCTTCAGCAAGTAAAGTTTCGCGCCAAGAAAAGTTAACCATTTTTTTTCGTGTATATAATGTGATTTATGTCGGTGTGTAAACGTACGCGGACGATACGAATGCGAGACGTATAAGGGAATAAATATTCGCGTCGATTCGTATCTCTGTATATAGCGAACTCGTGCAAAGTGCGATACGCCGGTGATACTTTGAAAATGATAAATTTGAAATTCTCGAACTTTGTTCGAGAATTCAGTCTTCGTCTATTGACGATAAAATCTGCGAAAACTAGTTTTCTCAGATTTTATCGTCGACTGTTGGGGTGCGAGGGCGGAGTTGAGATTTTAAGGCCGCTCGTTACCGGGATTCGTGTTACGATAAAGTTGAAAAAGCGTCGACATTGGATTTGAAGTTTTAAAAACGTTTCGCTATTATCAATAAAAAATTAATTAATTTTTTAACGTTGAAATGTTTACCCCTTTCGAGTGTGAGACGACTTCGCAATGCAAACTCTGCGGTTCTGTGTGACGACTGAAAAAACATCTAATTGCTTGAGTTAAATATTTTCTAAATAAGCGCATAACATTTTTTTTCTGCTTTTCATCGTTTTCTCATGCCCTCCTACAGCTGGCATTTATATCATACTTAGCGCCACCCTGAGCGTTCAATGTTCGTTTAGTCACTTGAAAATAGTTACGACGATGCAGGGTGTGCATGTGTACTTGAGTACGTATATGAAAGTTTGTATGTTAAAGTGGGCGTATATTATGTACGGTGTACCGAGAGGGTCGGTTGAGCTGCGGAACCGGATCTAGGTCGTACGGGCTCTTGGACCATAGTCATTACGCAGGCACGCCCATTTGGAATTGAAAAAAAAAGAAAGAAAAAAAATTGGACTGTCGGAGAAGCGATGAGAGTACGCTTGGGGGTCGACAGGGGGGTACGAGGAAATGGAAGAACGAAGCGTGAAAACTCGTTCGGATTCGACGTCGGTTATTAATCCAGAGGTCGAGAGATTGCGTGCGGGTCGCTCGGGCTACCGTTTTCCAACGCTCGAGGGAACCTAGTAGTAGTACATGTACATGTATTTATTGACATTTAGTTATAAATATTGACGATACATAACAACTTTTACATAAACATTGTAGATCGTACAAGCCACAAAATAACATAAATGCCAATGAGCCATCGACCGGAGTCCTTCAGCCCGAGTTTCCCTTTGGTTTAGGATAAAATACGGTAGAGTTGTGTGGAGAAATATTGGTTATTGCAGATGAGAGACGGGTTTATCTATGGTGTTTCGTTGTACATTCGTTCAATGGTTTCGTACATGGTGTGCGTGGGGAATTTGGGTCTTGGAATAATATGTGGTGTTCGTTGAATGCAGAGCTGTTCAATGGTTTCGAGGTTATCTTTTGCGAATTGACGAGTGACATAGCCCATCTGTTTACAATCGGGGTTATGCCAGTTTTTTCGTTTAAAAAAAGAGTTGCGTGAATTATATAGCGGATTTGCTGATTGCGTATACACGTAAGTCTTCGAAGTGTGCCTGCCTGTTTCTGCCGTTTAAATTTTTCTTCAGCGTTGATTCTTTGCAGTGTATAAAAATTGGGTGTCCGTAATATATTATTGGCCGACATATACATTTGTAGATTTTTGCAACATGATTTTTGCAAATATAACACTCTAGAGGATAACTTGGTTTTGCACTGTTGGAGGTGAAAGTTGAAATTTAATTTTTGTTCTATATATATTCCTAGATATTTTACACAGTCTGACGGTGTTATTTCGACGTTCAACATGTTGATTTTGGGAGAGAGAGGGTTGATTTCATGGTTGGAGATTATTAGTTAAGATTTTCGGGGATTAGGTTTTAATCTCCAGTTGAAGGCACCTGGGATAGTGGAAAAATGTATTTTTAATTAGAATATTTTCTTCTCAATTTGCTCGATAATATCAAAAATCGATGTTTATGTCGACGCTCTTAATACGGAACTGTATGGAAAAAGAAACCAAATAAGAAAGCACGTAACAGAGATCATTTGTTGAACGAATTTTAAAAGTCCAATGCTTTATCGGCCCCCCAGAACAGCAATGCTGTTTTATAGGAGAAAAATCAATTATCGATTATTTTTGCCCCAGTGATAGTAAAAGAACCGAGCGAGGATGTGAAATTTCGTAAGAATTTTGATTTTATTTTTTTGTCTTATTCCGATTACCCGAAACACTACTAAGTATGAGGTAAAATAACAGGATCTCGTCCACTACGAGAGAGGCTCGCCGGTCGAAGAACCCGGTCGAGACGCGTTTCGTATACCTGAGCGGTTCGGGGGAGAATAATGGAAAGATATGGTCCGGCTTTTTCAAACGCATTCGAACGAGTCTGGAAGTTGAGCCTGAAGCTGGCAGTCACTGACCACGACTATCGGGGATGCTATTGTTCCGACGCTGACAGTGACGCCGCATAGTAATATTTTATTATACATTCCAACATTGCATTTCGAACGATTTGTTTTTTGTTGTATATGAACGATACCGCGGTTAGAGCATAATGTCATTTAACATGTATAGTCACGTCGGTTACGCCCTGGGTTATTCAGCAGCTAAACGATACTAAAACGTTCGACTGTCCTTTTTTTATTTCATTATCCTTTTGGTACAGACACAACATTCTGCAATATTTAACTCACACATTGGTATCTCCATTGAGAGATCCGGAACAATCAATTTCGTTTCATCATGTTTGAATAATACGCATCCGGACGCCTTCAATCGTTATACACTTGTAATCAATGTTTGTACGCTACTACCCTGTTGGAAGGTACAAAATTTACTTTTTATAAATAATTTCCAATAATTCGACCGGTTATAACGATACTCTGCGTACAGTGTTGGCAAATGTTTGTATAGACTGTATACGAAAGTACTCATTGCCAAATTAGCGTTCGCGAATAAATGTGCGCATCATTGGCCTGAGAGAGTTCAAACTTTAATTTACTCGCGAAATTACTTCCGACATGCTTTATATCACATTATTTACCTACTGGTAGGTATCTAGGGTTGGGTTCATTTGTGAACTCGATAAATGCAATCGAGTAATTGAAAGTGAAGTTTGTAATTTAACGATACCATGAAATTATTTATAAAAAAGGGAGAAAAACGAGACGTACATACTTTTTTAAAAAGTTTAGCAAAGATTGTCGTAAAGGTATCGTCGAGAACCAGGAAACCATTCGATACCGCTTTATCAGGATGTAATCAGCTGTATACAATTATAATACGTGAGCGAGAGAGTTCATTACAATTAACGCGTAAATCCTCGTATTTCGCATATAAAAAAGATAAATAAAAAATAATAAAAAATAAAAATAATATGAATTCTTACCTTGAGTATAACGAAGTCCATCTCGCCTCTCTCCCTCGTCCCGCACGTCCGAGACACTGCAAGATTCCCTCCGTCGAAAAGCTCCCAACCTCAAAGTCTTCCGTTACAATAACACAGCAATATATATATCTATATAGCACGTAGAGCGGCTCGATGAACCAAGGCGCAGTTGAATCACCGTGTTAAAACGCCGTCAGGAAAAACCGTTGGCAAAAACAAATTCTGTTGCAGCAAAGCCCTTCCAAGGATAGTTCGAGCTGCGTCGAATAACTAGAGCATAAAGAAACTTTTCGACTCTACATACGCGATAGCCCGCGCCTGCCTCGACGAACCGGACGACAAAATGTATCAGAATTCTCGCCGGTCACCATCGCCAGTAGGATCCACCTTTCCAAGCGTGGCTCATCGTGTTACCGGCTCTCCTCTCTACCTCGAGCAGTGTCCTTGCACTCGTCCTTTTTCGTTTTACTTTTTTCTTCGATTTCTACGCTTCCTTTCTCCGGCCTCAAGGCGATACCGCGCTCGCCGCTTTTATCGCTCACTCACTCTCACTATTCTCCCTTAAACTTAATAATCTCACACTTCCCGTATTCCCAGCATGTTGTGACTGCACCGCGAACGAAAACGATAACGAAGTAAAAAAAAAAAACAATGCTAAGCGTTTATCCCTCTTTGTACGTGTCGCACTATCCGTCTAGTCGGTTACCGCAACCGCCGCGAAGTAACGGTCAAACGGTTGGCGCGGGAGGGGAAGGGAAAAGACGAGCGTAAGAAACTTTTTTATTGGCTCACCTACGTCGGCGGCTACCGATTCGTCGTAACTTTGTTTACAGTACTCGTCGGTGTCTCGTTTTTTTCGCGTTAATCGTTTTATTGCCGGAGATACTTTTGATCTGATATTCTTTTTTCGCTGAAATTTTTAACGCATATAAAGCGTTTAACCTTAGTACTTGTCGCACTATCCGACCGACCGGTTACAGCGACCGTCGCGAAGTAACGGTCAAACGGGGGGGCGAGAGGAAAAAAACGAAAATGAGAAACGTTTTGATTGGCTCACCTACGTCGCAGGCTACTGATTCGTCGTAACTTTGTTTACCGTATTCGTCGACGTTTTCTTTCGTGAGGATCGTTTCATCGACTTTCAATTTATTATTGTTTTCGGTGAGATTTTTTTAACGTAGGAAATGACGTTTCGAGCTTCGATGTAGAGCCGGGTGAATTGTGGCTAGCGAGGAAACAGCTTCCCTGCGAGATTCGACAGATCGCGAACCCGAGGATGTTTAACGAGGATATTCGCGACCAACACGCGTGGCGGCACGACGACGACTGAATAGTGCCGCTTCGGTGCGACCGGCGGCCCTACGGGAGCGATCGGGACGCCGCCCAACAACGCGCGGCTGCAACCGAACTGCACACGATTTTCTCTTCGCAGCGCGCGTGTTCGGCGTGTGTTCGTGTTCACGTGCCGAATAACACTGGAGACCGGAGAGTTCCAGTGAGAAAGGCAGAGACGAAGAAAATAATCAAGGTAGAAGTGTACGACGAATGGAAACGAGAGGGAGGCACAGGGACGACGGGAATATGCGAGTGAAAGAAACAAATGAAGAATCCTCGGTAGACGGACGTGGAGAAAATAATATGGAATGGAGTAATGGGAATCTGTCTATCAAAAATGCCTGTATCGGTGTAATAAAGAAAAAAAGAAAACTTTTATGAGATAATCGAGATGATCTTTAGCGATAAGCAATAAAAGATTTAAAGGTACATTTTCGCGATATATCGGGCGGTCAAAGTCATAAGAGTATCGTTGCGTGTCCTATCTGAATTAAACATAAATAAACACGATAAAGTACAGCTTTCCGTTTCAGTGGGCGGAGCGAGCGCTCGACGCGGTCGACCTTGCGGGCATCGCTGACTCGTGACAAAGAATTAAATCGACGCAGGAGTGTTGGCTTGTTTCCTTTTCTTTGCAGTAAAAAAAAACATTACATCTATCGATTGCTGACACACGAAACAATGACCGGAATAAAGAATGGAACGAAAGAGGTGGGTGCAGGCGGAGAATAAAGCGAAAAAATAAGAAAAACGGAATGTGCACCGGCGGCTCACGGGTTCTTTCTCCCCCCCTGGACAATCGCGACTACTACCGAGCACTGCACTGTTTTCCAATTTTCATTTTAAAAAAATGTGTAAACATAATTTCTTAAATTTAATAATTCTTCAATTTTTTTCAGATTACTTTCGAAAAAAAGGTCGTACTCATAAGAAATTCCAATAAGTGCGAATCAACCCACGTTATTTTAACATTTTGTGTCTCAAATGTTGACATGATAAATTGTCGAGAAAAAATAAAAAAATACTCGAGCGATCAATTCAACATCTCGTTTCGCCGGCGGTTCTTTCTCCCAACTGGACAATCGCGACTACTATCGAGCACTGCACTGTTTTCCAAATATCATTTTTTTAAATTTATAAACATAATTTATTAAATTTCATAATTCCTAGCTTTGTTTTCAGTTAAGTTTCGAAAAACAAGGTCGAACTCATCAGAAATTCCAATAACTGCGTATCAACCCACGTTATTTAGCATTCTGTGACTCAAATGTTGATATGATAAATTGTCAAGAAAAAAATAAGAAAATCCTCGAGCGATCAATCCAGCATCTCGTTTCGCCGGCGATTCTTTCTCCTGACTGGACAATCGCGACTACTACCGAGCACTGTACTGTTTTCCGACTGTCGTTTTTTTAAATTAGCAAACATAATTTATTAAATTCAATAATTCCTAACTTTCGAAGAAAAAAATTCGAACTGAAGAGAAATTCCAGTATTACGTAACCTACGTTATTAAGCATTGCGTGCCTCGAATGTCGATATGATAAATTGTCGAAAAAAATAAGAAAATCCTCGAACGATCAATCCTGCATCTCGTTACGTCGGGGGGTTGTTTCCACTTTTCCAATAATTTTTCCCATCCGATCGATACCCCACCTAGTATCGTTCGCACGGTGTGTATTATAAATCACGCGAAATGAAAATCATTTCGCGATTTGGCTCGCGACATAAAATATATCGTGCAAAGATACGCAAACTTGCTTACGGTTACAGGTTTCCGCGTAGGATATATTATAGCACGGTGGAAGTTGACGAGACGACTTTTATCCTCGGTTGCTGACGCTCGTAAACAACGCGACGGTTGTTGAATCAGCAGCAGGAGCGAATGAGAGCGCGCTCGCTCACCACTGTACCCGCTGGCTGGAGTTAGCCGTCTCCCTTCGACGACGGCGGTCCGCGGAGTCGTATATGAGCGGGGGTTCTCTAAAAGGTTTACGACCCTCGCGACCCAGAGCGTGGCTGGCCTGGCCATCCCACGCGTCGCGACGTCGCGGTCTACGAACGAGCGCGCTAGCGAGTCTCGCACAACCAAGCAAATACATAAATCCTCCGTCCCATCCTGTCACGGAAACCCGTGACTGCCGTATCTCAGTATCCGTGGCTCTCGCAGCATTACGCGTATACGTGTATACAGATATACGCATCCGTATGATATATACATATACCCGACTGTGATCCGTCGAAGAAGCGAGAAAAAAAAAATTAAAAAATTATTATACCAGTTTGTACGACGATCAAGAGGAACCGTTGCGTTCCCGACGTTTCGTCCACCGGAACAATTACCGTAATCATTATTCGAGTCTACTTTTTTTTTTTTTTGTGATCCTACGTTGGCGTAATTTCGTATGACAAATGCTACAAATATTTTAAATACCTAAAACGACAATTGTGTTGTCCAACTGTATGAAATTCTAGATAGCCTTGGCTGCAGCCTTCTACTGAACAACTTAGATGTACGTATCTGTAATAATGATAAAGAGGACATATTTAATGCTTATTCGAATTACCTACACCATCAAGACCTACAGCGAAACACTAGAACACTTGCCCGATTCAAATAGCTATACCTAGACCGTCAGACGGTCTCATGGCTGGATACCTAATAGTTCCCGAAGCATTACAAGTAATTAGAGTCATAGATCAAAGAAGACTGACAAACAATTTCACTTGTAACATTACTTTTAATAGAAACACATACAAAATTGATCTTAAGCAACTGTGTACATTATGCAACAGAAATGAATTCGAAACGCTGCGGCACTTTATGCTAGTCTGCCCAATATTCTCTGACATAAGGGATCATTACCTAAGAAGCTTCCTCACTGGTAACGAAGAAATAGATCGGATAAATACTTTATGCGCCTCCGTACTCGACAAAGCAGCTCTTAACCTCTTCGCTATCAGGAGCCCCTATTAGGGGCCTCAACGTATAGGGAAATACGTTTCTCTGACAGTGAATGGGTTAAGAAAATTTTTGTTATGTTATAAGTAGCTGTATCTTAAGAACCTTTAAAACGTTTGGCACAAAGAGACAACTTTTAATTTTACTTGAAGGGACCAAAGAAAATAGTTATTGATATGGCAAGAGCGTAAAATGGGAGTTCTTGACGAGTACGGCATTCATGCGAGTCAGGACTCCCTTTTCTACGCCCATGCCATTCACATAATTTTTCCTAACAAATTCACGAAAATCACGCTTTTCGTTTTTGGAAAGTGAGTGCAGAAAGGCACTTTCTCGCACGCGATGCGAGAAAGTGCCTTTTCGCGCACTCTTCACAGGAACGGAGAGCGTGATTTTACGTGCATGTGTTAGGAATAATCTTTTTATGTGTAAACCCCTCCCCCTTGAGAACGGGAATGTGTATCCCTGGAAAGTAGCAATAAAGCATACATACATACATACACTATCCAGAACGAAAATAAATGTAAATAAAAAACATTCCATCTCTACGTTGATAACGGTTTCTTAAATCATTGCCTTAACGTTTAAATTGTATACATTTATCCGTGTCGCTTCGGTTATCTCGCGTGCAGCAATCCGAAGAGCCCGATATTTTTTTTCTCGCGATTATTTCTTTCACCTTCGACCACGGTCGTCGTCGAGACAACGCCACGACGTCGTTTCTTTCACTCTTAACGCATCTCCGTATAACTGAAGTTCGCATCAGCTCAGCGACTCACTTCTCTGAGCGCGGTGGAGAGAAGAAAAAAGAAGAAAAAAAATAAACAGACAGACAACGGATGGAGCCGGGGGCGAGTTCGTGTGCTCCGCTCGCGTTCACTGTCGCTGACTGGACGAGCGCGAAAAGCTCTCCTCTCTCTCTCTCCCCCGTCTCTTCCCTAGGCAACTCGTTCAACTCCTTCTCGTATCTCCATCGCTATATATCCTTATACGTACATCGGTTATGTATGTAGGCTATAGAATACCACCGTAGGTACACGCACCGACGCCGGTGAGGGATACGGACGAGCCGCCCGGGTCTTTTTTAATTAGCGCGACTCTGTGATCTGCGCCGAGCCCTTTCAAGCTGCTTTACCTTTTCGTCGTCCGCGAACCCCTGGCATCCCCACGTTGCCTACAACCTCCTTTCTTACCCTCCCCCTCTCCACCTCGCGAAGGACTCGACGTGCATCTTCGACAATATTACCTTTCGCCCCCACCCGCCCAAAGATATATATATATATATAGTATTTTCACTACTTTATTTTTTCCCGACATCGCGATTTTTCATGTCGCCAACCAAACCCTCCCATCTTGTTTACCGACTTAGCCCTTTGGTTCACAGTGGATATTTTATCTTATTTACTTTTTCTTATTTTTTCATATCTCAAAGGAATGTTTCTACCGGAGGGGCAAGTTTTGATAACTCGGATATTTTTATTGTTTCAGGGAGAAACACACCTTATACCAAACCTTTTCTGGTGTTAAAGTGAGCAGCATGGTGATAATAAAATTTTTGATAATTCAATTCTTATATCGTAACTGCAAATTGCAGTTTGATTGATGAATCGAATTCTCATTTTTCAATAAATCAAATATCGAACAGTTTTGCTGTTATCGTAATAGTAACGTCGAACTACCGGAAATCCCGCCTGTACAAGCAACCTCCGCTATCTCTACCAACGAGCGTTCATAAAACCATAAACGCGTCCGCAAGGGCGGCTATCTGGCGTTCCATCTTTTACTTAGTCGTTAACAGCACGCGGTGTTTTCTATCCCCCTCGAGTCGCCACCCTCCGGCTCCCATCGCCGGGTTCACTCTTGGAACCGACTTTCGTCGAGAAAAGAAAGTAGAGTATAACGTGAGACGCGCCGCTGTCTTCATACTTTTGCGGCGCGCTTTGACGAGATCTCGACTAGAGGCATGCCGGAGTGACCACATCGCTCTCTACCTCTTCCACCGTCAATCTATCCGAAAGTTTTCTTTTAACGGACGAGCTCTGCGTTTCAGTCTTCCTATCTCCCCGAGCTTTGGAGCAAGCTCTCGACACTCCACCACCATCTTAGGTAAACATCGTTTGTACGAGTTTACTAAACGTCGTCGACGTAGACCCATATCTCTTCGGTCCCGGCATCAACGACCTCATTGAATCTTCCGACGTACGGGTGGGTATCTCGATCAAAAGTGCCACGCGTATGAATTTTCTCACAGGGAGACAAGACTCACGCCCGTTGCCTATCGACCGTAGCATCCGCACTCTGTACGTAAAGTAATAGCTTTTTAACGATCCCTAACAGGGATTTAAAAAAAATCAAGATTATAATGAAAGTTCAAATCTCGAAAGTTTTTCGTTACGTTCTATTAATGATAATTTATTAAAATCTGTTTTGATAATAAAAGTTGGCCTCGCCAAATCGATGGAAAGATAAATGTAAATATTTTTTTCCGTCGTCTTCCCGTTCGGTCGATTAATTAATTCGTCGGAGTGTCGTTTAATTCATTACTCAGAGAAGAAATGATCCTAGTTTGAAATGCTCGCAGGACATCGCATCGTCGTCTCCAGATGTCTTCGCAATCGATCAAAGACTCACCGCTCTGACCCCCATGTGGTTGTTGGATTTCCGTGGGGAATCCGGCCTGTTCGATGGGTGCTCAGAGCTCGTACCTCGATCCCAACGATCCCGGCTTCTTCGTTGCCGGCGTTAGCTTCGTCGAAGACGCTCACAGATTCATTGCGCTCTCAAACAGCTCCAGCATCCTCTTCATCTCTTTGCTGTTGGAGAAGAACCGTGCGGAAGAAGAAGAAAAAAAAAGTGAACGAGCACTCGTGTACGGCGATGATGAGCTACGACCGCGCAATGCATACGAAGGGAGCACACTCTGTTTGACCCACTTCAATATTCATGCGGTCCACCGACTACCGGAGAGAGATTTACCAACGAAATTAACTACAGCGTTGCTTTTCCGCCAATGACTTGGCAGGAGAGCAGTCGGAAAAGTGTACACCGAGTAACACGCAAAAGTCGGAATTCGTTCTCGAGAGACTGCTAATTAATTCTCCTTCTTCCTCTACTTCCTCGCTTTCGTTTGGTTCTTATTTTAGTTCAGTTATCGCGACGGTGTATCGTTCGACGGACGGTAGACGCGGTTTAAAACGAAAAGTTTGCCGGACTCCTCGGAGAGAAAGAAGGAGAAACAGAGCCGGCGTTTCGTATTCCAAAGCTCGAATGTTAGAGTTTACGTCCCAAAGGGTAAATTCATGTTTACTTTGCTCTACAAACTTTTTCGCTAATTTCACTCTCGTCTCTGGTATTGCCGCAGAGAAATTGAGGTGCGCAGAGGGAAGCTATAATTTTTTTTTTTTATCGCGAATTCGTATGAGAAAATTTTATTCAGGAGGAATTGAAACTATGAATTTCTCCATCGTCTCGTAAATGCAGTCGAGATCTTTAGAACTTGCACAAGGTAAAAAAGTAACGATCAAAGGTCTTCTTCGATCACCCATTGAGAACTAATGCAAAGTACTGAGGGGACGTGGTGAAAGATACTCACATTTGTTCCGCCAATTTGTATATGGGACTCATAGACTTCGAAAGTTCCTCGCACTTGGCCATTAGCTGATACATCGATTTGATGTTGTGATCAACCGCGTCGCAAGTTTTGCACACGGCGTCCCGATACGTTTCCAGACATCCTACGGTCACCGCCGACGCCTGGAAAACGAGGGTATCGACGAATTAATATTGTAACGACCGAGCGAATGAATGACGCGCGTATTTGGTTTTGGGACGGATATTATTAATAATGATAAACGTTAATTATCCCGATCACGTAATTTCACACGTCTGTTCGCTTTCAAGGTCACGTCCAGACTCCTGACATGACGATCGATCACGTATCGATCGTCCGCCCTATCGGTACCAGCGATCGCTGTTTCGACGGTCGTTCTACCGTAAATCCACTGGTCTCATTGTGCCTAAAATCAACCACAAAATGATGCACGACCGACAGGTTGTGGCGCCATCCCCTCGAAACAATCTGCTATTTGACTGTCCGACCGCAAAACAACTACAAATTCGATTAGTCGAAGACCTTGCAAAATTTCAGCTCGATGCGGTAGCGCTGCATTCGGTCGAATTTGTGGTTTTTTCGCGGTAGATTTCAAGCACAAACGGACCGGTTGTATTTATAGTCGAAATGCTGTCAACGGTACCGATAGGGCGTTTGTTTGTCTATTGTCAAACCTAACTAATATCGTGTGCCTCAACGAATAGTCCGCTACGTATTCGTTACAATATATACATTTAAAAAAAAACAATCTCGATAGTCTAAAAAAGTTATCTTGCCAATACTAACACCGTGCAAAATAGCGGCCAAGTTTTCCGTCAGCGAGTCGACTGAGGTGGCAATTTTTCGGGCTTCCATCTCGAGTTCGTTCAAGACGTTGTGATCGACCAGCGGTAACTGAGGTGTGAGGGCTTGCCTGTAGAGGCACGGGGTTGAGCTTCGGGAACCCGGGAACGAAGGCGTATCGCCCTTTTTCGTAACTGGACTCGACAATTTGATCTTTGTCTCCAGATCCTCGGCAACGAAGAGAACCATGTCGCCTTCCTGCATCACCGTACCCTCCAGCTGAAGGTAACCCAGAGCCTTTCGATAACTCGGCAAGTCGGGATCTTCCTCGTCGTCGGGACTCTCCTCGCTGCTCCTCAAGTTCAATCTGTCCGGTCTGTTTCCGACGCTGTCCATTTTGGAGAAACCCTCGTCGAACAATTTATCGCCGTCCAGCTCGGGCGACTCGACCAGCGATCTCAGCTCTGACATCGGCGGTGACGATTGCGAATCGAACGATATCTCGGAGTAGGAAGCCGTCATCTCGTGCAACTGTAAATTTCACCGGTCAGAAATAACGCCCGTTAAAAAATATTCTGCAACTAAGGGCGTGTGTCAGTTTCAAATTAATCTGAAGGCTTTGTAAACTTTAAAACAGATCTAGTGTAGACTTTTCTAGTTTTCGAAAACGAAAAAGAAAGAGCCATTCGCGCTCGGTAATGAAAACTGTAATAATATTTTTTTCGAGGTTGTTGAAACTTTGGACCCCAAAGGAAACAGGGGCACACTGTAGAACTGATAGATGCAGTGGAATCCTATTTCCTCGAAAAAATAGCGTTCCAGTTTTCAATACCAACTGTGCTCGGGTTGGGAGGGACATAGTGTCACATGTCCTTATGGGAAGGCTGAACACGTGTGAGTACGAGAGAGACACAGAGTTCAACCTTTGAATGTGTTTTTCTCAAAAACGATTCTATAAAATGAAAAATGAATTGCGGGGTGCACTGCGTTAATCAAACAATTCGTTTTTATTTTATAAAACCTTTTCGGAGAAAAATTATTTCAAAATTTATTTTTTATACACAAACATAAAACATCTAATAACTTGTACAAATGTAAAAGGAAGTCTTCCCGTCCACAACTGTAAATGATCAAATAAATAAGTAAATAAATAAATAAATAAATAAATAAATAAATAAATAAATAAATAAATAAATAAATAAATAAATAAATAAATAAATAAATAAATAAATAAATAAATAAATAAATAAATAAATAAATAAATAAATAAATAAATAAATAAATAAATAAATAAATAAATAAATAAATAAATAAATAAATAAATAAATAAATAAATAAATAAATAAATAAATAAATAAATAAAAAACATTTTGGGGTTATGTTGATCTTTTGCCTCACCTTAAGAGCATGTGCAATACCGCGGTCGGTAATAAAAACTGTAATCAACTTTTCTTATGGATTGTGGCATGTACGGTCAAAATAAAAGTCTCATCGAAAGCCGAGATGATATCCGCCTTCGAGACTTTTCTTTTGACCGTAAATGCGATAACCCATCAGAATAGTTGATTACAGTTTCTGTTACCGAGTGAGACCGGGATGGACAGGGAGGGAGGTGTTTCATATGGTATTAAGGACATGTGAAACGACTCAGTCGGTAACCAAAATCTGTAATGGATGCGATTCAGAGACCGCAAACTTTTCGGGAAAAAGCAAAGCATTAGCGGATGTACAATGGTGCACCGCGTCCAATGATGCTTCCGTTTTATCCGAACCGTCAACCAATTTTAAATGGCATTGATTCGAAAAATGCATCGGTCTCTCTCGCACTCATATGTCACGTGGTACCTCTTTCACATGGCCTTAAGGTGAAGTGAAATATCGCGGTCGGTAATGGAAACTGTAATGAACTTTTCTCAAGGGTGCGCATTTTTTTTAGGAAAAAGCAAATTCGAGCCGAATGCGCACGGTAATTTCGCATCCGGCACGATTTCATTTTTTTTCTCAAAAAATTAGCACCATTGAATAAAGTTAATTTGAAAATTGCAACTATCTCTCTCGCACGCATAACTGTTTCACTTCCCCTTAAGGCGAGTCCTAACTCCTCTCTCTCACTCTCACTGAATTCCCTCTTAAGAGGAGGCTAAACCCAGCCGGCGGTTGCTTGGGTGTGAGAGAGACGGCGCCATGGGAATTCTGTGACAGCGAAAGAGAGTTTAGACTCGAGTTAAGGAGGTTGGAGCGAGTGGTGTTCATTCCGCCTAAATTCGAGAAATTCGGGCAAGGATTGCAAACACTTCCCAATGTTATAAAAATCTGAAAAAATTCATACTTATTATAGGCATTGAAAAGACTAATTTTACATAATAATAATTTCAAAATGTTATTAACAAATTGTTGGAAAAAAATTGTTCATCAAAATATGTGGTAACGCAACTTTTTTTTTTTATGAAAATGATTCGTTCACTTTTCGGAATACGTACGAATTTTTTCAGATTTTTATCTTTATTTTGACTTTTGCACATTTTTCCATGTAAAAAACAAGAAAAATCAAAATAAAGATAAAAATCTGAAAAAATTCATACGTATTCCGAAAAATGAACGAATCATTTTTATAAAAAAAAAAGTTGAGTTACCACACTATTTTGGTGAACAATTTTTTTTTCAACAATTTTTTAATAACATTTTGAAATTATTATTATGCAAAATGAATCTTTTCAGTGCCTATAATAAGTATGAATTTTTTCAGATTTTTATAACATTGGGAAGTGTTTGCAATTCTTGCCCGAATTTCTCGAATTTAGGCAAAATGAACACCACTCGCTCCAACCTCCTTAAGGCGAGGCTAAACCCGCGCGGCAAGCGGCCGAGTGCGAGAGACTAGAGAGACAGCGCCATAGGGTTCGTGTGAGAGTGAGCGAAAGGAGGGATTTAGACTTCCCTTAAGAGCATGTGAAACACGTTATCAGCGTGTCTCTCTCGCTCCGCCGAGAGCGCCACTGATGCTATCTCTCTCGCACTCCATAGTGTTTCACATGCTCTTAAGGTGAATTGAAACATATACCACGTGACATATATATGAGTGGAAGAGAGACACTTGCATTTATCGAATCAATGCCGTGTAATAATGGTTGACATTGCGGCTAAAATCGAAGTATATCATCGCACACGCTATTGAATTCTCCATCAGCTAATACTTTGCTTTTTCGCGAAATGTTTACCATCTCTGAATGCCAATCATTAATTTTTATTACCGACTGACTCTGTTTCACCTCGCCATAAAAACATGTGAAATATCAACCTGATTGCGAGTCAAAATATTTAAATCATCGTAAATGTCGAGGACCGTTCAGTATTTTTCGTAATTCCTAAACGTTCGTAAACAAACACGATCGTTCTAATTGTTACAATAACGGCTGGTACCGCGCCCATAACCGTAAAGTGACGATTGACACGAAACAAACATCGTACACAAAGTTAAGAACACAAGCAGCGAAACAAACTGTACAATGTTTATGGAAAAAAGAAAAACAAAAAAAACGAAACTGTACACGACCCACGAACTTCTAACCTTACTCGATCTTCGTCGTAGTCAACCGCCGCATTGATTTTCTCATTGCGAAGAGGCTGACCAATTCTACCGGCCGACGTTTCGGCTCCCGTCTCCTCGGGCTCCATCGCTGTTTACGTTAGATGTTTTATTATTCTCGTTCGCTTTTTCTATTCACGAGCAATCGGCAAACCTGCTCTCCGCAACGACTGGCCGAGCCCGCGTCTACAGCTGATCCGACTGACACAGCTGATTGCAGCTGATTTTCGTCTGACAGTCCACCGACTGTCTTCACCGAGCCGTAACACTCTCCTGCCGTCGACAATAAACACCGAGGACAATACCTCGAGAGCGCGTCTGTGCGAACCTCTGCACGGAGACGATGCACGAGCAACTGTAACGATAATTCGCGCGAAAGTAGAGAATCAATTATTTCGTCGCTCCTAAGACGTTTCGCGAGTGCGATCGTCCGGCCAGAGCGCAAGAACACCGGCCCCCGATGTATAGGTATGCGATACAAGCGATCTGATGCCCCCGTCCAACGGGACGGATATTGACGAAAATTCACGAGAACGTACGATAGAGAGCGAGAGAGCGGCAGACAGCGAGCCCAATCGAGAGCGGCGCGAGAGCGCACAACCCCGCAACCTCCTCCGTCGCGTTTCATCAATATTCGTCATCGTGCAAACACAACCGTGGTTCCTATATTAGTGCATAGTTTGTATTTAACGTAGGCACACATTCCATAAGAAACGCACGAGAAGACGGAGAGCGATAAGAAAATAAGAAAATAAGAAAATAAGGTTACGCTCGTGAAATGTTGTTCTCGAAGTACTATTGGCGAATCTGACGTTTGGGTATCGGCACGGGACGTCCAGCGAGAACGGTGTTTAGGAAAAATAATAAATCGCTTCGAGGCGAGCTCGATGGGCCGCTCGCCGCTCGAAACTTTGATACGATATTAACAATTAAAAATAAGTTCGTCAGCGGAAACCGAGAGAAAATAAAATGTATAATCGCGTCAGCAATATCGTAGCCTTACCGAACTTCGATGTCAACGATTATTTACATCGCGTTCGGATTAATTTACACGCTCGTTTGGCGTGAAGAAATTTTTTTTTTTTTTTTTTTTTTTTTTTTCTTCGTCATTTTCGTCGACGTCGACGAAATAGCCGTCACATTCCGGAAGAGAGAAAGCGGGCATGGCCAACGAATGACAGTCGGCGGGAGGAGAGTCGCAGATGCACGGGTCATTCAAGAGGATATTTTGATATTACTATGTCAACCGACATAGCGCAGGACAGATATGCCAGTTCCAATGGCAACGGGCAGACGCAGGTGTCGGGCGTTCCGCCACCTGCGACTACCAGAGGCGGCCTCAGGGTATACAAGATAGTAGTACTCGGCGACGGAGGAGTCGGAAAGTCAGGTACAATTTCGATTCGTGCAAACGATTTTTACAGCCGAGTAATTTTTTTGTAATTTTTTGACTGCCTGATGATTTTTCACTTATCATTTACAGCCGTCACTCTCCAGTTTGTCAGCCACAGCTTCCTGGAATACCACGACCCGACTATAGGCAAGTTGAATTTTTTTTTAAACATAAGAGCTACGATTATCGATAGGTTGGCCACTGTGTAGATGATTGCAATTCTTGGAGAATCTGCAAACCATGCGTAAAGCGTTTAAAAAGAATTTATTTTGGTCATCATTTTATCTACGATTGTCAAACTAGGATTATCGAGAGCTCGGCTGCTGAGTAGTTGATAGAAAGTTATTGGTAAATTCAGAAAGCTTGCGTAAAGCATATGGAAAAAAATTATTTTTGACATAATTTAATCTACCATTGTAAAACTAAGATTATCGAAAACTTGGCTGCTGCACTATCGATAGAAATTTATTGGGAAATCTGCAAAGCTTGCATAAGGCATTAAAAAAAATTAGTTCTGGTCATAATTCAATCAAGCTGTAACAAACTTTATACTTTACAAAACAGAGGATTCTTATCAGCAACAGGCAGTCATAGATGGCGAAGCAGCCCTACTAGATATTTTGGATACAGCCGGTCAGGTGAGTGACCTGCCTAAAATATTATTCGCAACTGTTTTCGCATTTGTGAGATGATTTACCGAACGATTTTCTCTACAGGTTGAATTTACTGCGATGCGCGACCAGTACATGAGATGCGGCGAGGGTTTCATGATCTGTTAT
Organism: Ichneumon xanthorius; assembly: GCA_917499995.1. Classification (NCBI taxonomy): domain Eukaryota; kingdom Metazoa; phylum Arthropoda; class Insecta; order Hymenoptera; family Ichneumonidae; genus Ichneumon; species Ichneumon xanthorius. The sequence continues at coordinate 15,360,978 of OU824200.1, read as the reverse complement.
TCGGTAACGGACAGGCACAGTTTCCAGGAAGCTCTGGAGTACAGAAAATTGATATCGCGCGTACGCGCCAACGAGGATATACCTCTGGTGCTCGTGGGTAACAAATTCGATCTTCAGCCGCGTCGCAAAGTAACGACGGAAGAGGGCAAAGCACTGGCCGATCAACTGGGCTGCCCGTTCTACGAGACGTCGGCGGCACTCCGACAATTCATCGACGATGCATTTTATTCCATAGTAAGACAGATCCGTGCGAAGGAACGTTCACGCGACACGGTTCGCAAGCACAGTCGTTGGTGGCGTCTCAGATCGATATTCGCTTTTATCTTTCGTCGAAAGCAAAGGCACAACTCTCATTACTCGCCCTAGACGTGCACCCTGTTTTCGATGTCTCACGAAGAAAACAACACAACAAAAAATGCAAAAATATTGCTTTTCCACATATATTTTTAATAACGAGCTATCCCGGCCGCAAGGTGTGTTGAATACACTCGCGGTAATATCCCAAAGAAAAAAAAAAAAAAGAACTTTCACGACGGCAATAATTTTTATGAACTAACGAATATTTTTTATTCCCTCTGTGTATGGTCGCGTTGGGGGGAAAATGCGGGTAATTTTCCCCAGATTTATTACGCAGCAGTTGTAAACGAGCATCGATCCGTGTCGCATCCTCGTCCTCGCAACTTTTTACATGGTCATTATGGCACAAATGAAGACACGCCGCGTTTACGTGTATAAGAAACGAGTAGCTTACACATGATAAATAATTGAAGCAAATGTGCACACGGGTATGAACAGGACGATTTCTTTTCTGAAAGTTTCAATTTAACGCAGTCCGCGACTCTACAACAGTAACTTTACACAGATTTCGTCTAAGTACCCAATTCAGTGAACAGAAATTATATGGTTATGGATTTCAATTCTTGCTGTATCAGGTGATCGTATTCAGATCCGAAAAGACAACTGGAAATTGAACAAAAAAATCAATTTCTTCTTTGTTCTCAATATTATTTTCTGTCTGCTTGATGAGCACGATAATTTTTATTTTCATTAAAACATTGAGTTGTTTAATCAAAAAGTCTATGTACAATCGATTCTATCGGTCTGTGCTAAATTGGGTCTTGCAGAAACAAGATCGTGCCGTGTAAACGCGTCGATCATTGCCGCAACGAATTGCACATTGAAGGAGTTAATAAAAAAAAAGGAATGCAAAAGAAAACGGCCTCCTTCGAAAATATCGAAGAAACACGCTTAAAGCCTTACTCAGCCAGGGCAACACGGTCTTTACACATCACGATGGGTACAATTTGAATGCCTGATAATCAGTTATACCGAAGGATATTCCACGGATGCTTGGATTATAAACATTTAATATACATGGCGTATAGACTAAATAGTCGTGCACGGCAACGGCACTAACGTGTGTAACGAAATGCATTTTTTCTTTTTTTCCTTCATATATATATACATAATACGTGTATATAACTTTATTTTTTTTTAATCACGAAATGCAAATATGATGTGTGTCTAGTCGTTACTTAATGTTTGCTAGTCAAATTTTACAATTTCGTTAGAAGAGAATATGAAAACGAACTAATTTATTACGCATAGAGTATTAATGTTGAAATGTTATTTCTTTTAAACGCTGAGCTCGAAGCACTTTTGTTATCTTGACCAACACCGTCGCGTGTTCAGCTATTCGAACGGCGGAATTGGGCATTTTAACAACCGTGTAAGAATCTATAATCCTCCGTCGCATTTTAAGTTTTAGTTATATATTCTACGCTGTATTTTACTGTACGCGCTGTTATAGGTACGAATGTGTTACCTATGTATATGTTATGTGTAGTCGAAATGGTCGGCTATCTGTGTGAAGCATAATGATGGAACTTCGGTTCTTCCGATATTACCGCAGCTATATACCCGAAATGGTCCAATGCCGCAGGCGATTGGATCACTGAAAAAACTTCTTCCTCGTGAAAAAAACGAAAATTAAAACGAACAAACTGACAAACAGCAGTATTAATTCCGAAGACGATTGCCGATAGTTATAGTTGTCGCATTTAGCGTCGTCGTTAATGAGAAAAAATATTCTCGAAAACCACAAACGAAAACACTCCACACAGTTTGTACGACAATTATACACGTAGAGGCGTTGTTTTAAGCTTACTACGAGATAAAGTAGAAATTAACGATCATACTGTATGATGACAATACAAAATCCGTTAGAAAAGTGGAGGACGAAAATATTACTTTTCCGAGCCATTATTCCAATTTTTTTGTCTATAGTGTTATAGATGATATTTTTTCCGAACATTTCGACTCCATCGAAATGAAAGGAATTGCGAAAAATAATTATAATCAAGACATTTGTTTATTCAACTGATATAAATCATATGGCATAGTAAAAAGTAGTGAATCACATTCACCATTTTACTCCCCTATTTGTTCATCACAACAATAGCGTATTAGTAAATCATCGGCGCTTCCGTTAGTCGAATCAGCCGCTGATGATTGCATTTACATTATCAATTACATAATGTCGAAGCATCGTCAAGATGACCTCACGTCATCGATTCCAATGGAAATAAGCTAAAAGAACTTTTCGTTGAGCTGAAAGCTACATCAGATCACTGGTCACTGCTGTTCTCCTTCCGTTTTCTCGTCTAACGCCGAGCCATCCTGGTGAGCGAATCGGTTATCGACTGCACTCGCGTTCGCGTCAACTGTATTGCAAAAAAAAAAAAAAAACAAATCATGTTCATCTCTTGCGGCAACGATCCTCCACCCGAATAATGAATCGTCGATTGACGATCGTGGAAATAAAATTTCTGACGTTTAAATTACATTACGTTAAGAGTAGAGTCGCCTTTTTTGGAATTTTATGATTTTTCAGTTTTTTCATTGCCGTGATGTTTATAATCTTGAGAATAATCTCTCCAAAAATTATTAACGTATTCACAAAGTCACTGGAATTATCGAAGTTTGAAGAAGCATCGCAGCTAAACGCGCAGGCCATCGGCTTTCATCAACAAGCGAAAAATGTGTAACGAGATGCCAGCAGTACTGAATACGAGTTCCACCTGGAGGTGGAAGGTCCACCGTATGGCGCCGGCACCGCTGATTAAGTGTAAGTTGCAGCCATAAATTACTATCCCTATTGAGAATGCACGGAAAACTTTAAACGGGTTTTTCTCGAAAATCCATTGTTGTAACTTAGGACCGCAACATCTCAGCAACCAGTGAATAGATTATCTTCAAATCCTGTTAAGGGCCTGTTAAGAGCACATCTCGCTTCCGTCCGGACTACAGACAAATTTCAAATTCGGAAATTACAATTTGTAGGGAAATAATAAGTTTTACAAACAAAAAAAAATGAAAAATTTGAAATATTCAATATTGCACCACCATTCTGTAAAAATAAAAAACGATCGAACTTTAGACGCTAGAGTCTAAAGTCTAAAGTAAGTCCAAAGAGTAAAGAGACTAGCCGTGTGATTACAAATATGCCTGGGTGTTCTTTTTCACATCATTAGAACAGTCACAATCGTGGTCGAGATGGTAAAGCAAGAGTTCTACCGTGCAGCTCCCAACGCGTTAAGGATTCAATATTGTGTGACAAAAAAATGCCTGCATTATGTGATAATATCAATAGAAATATTCACTTAGTTTCATTGCAATAAACACAAAAATGCTCATCAAACTAATTTCTGATAAAACACCTAAAAATGCCCGAAAAAGGTGACTCCACCCTTAATCTCATGGTTTTTTTAGTAACTCGTGGCCGATCGTGGCCGATTCATTGATTTTCAACTATTTACCAATATTATCCTCGTCTTGAACTTCCTTCGCGCCCTCGTTTGCCGAATTGTCTTGCCCAACGGTATTCGGTGGCGGTGCTGAAAGTCACGTTTAATCTTAATGATCGGTACTAGGCACAATAAAAGAAAAATAATGTTTCTGGAAAGAAAACAAAAATTGTTTATATCCTTATTTTACATTTATACAATATTAAGGGACGCATTAGTTAGATTATTAGTTTCGAAAGACACTTTAGCGTTAATAACAGCTTTCCTCGTGTGACCTCTGACTTGTATAGCTTCAGGCCGAACAGTCGATCGGATTCTGAAAGGATCGTTAACAGAGAAAGTTCTGATTACAGAACACTGTCTTCTGATCTTTTGTGAGAACATTTTTTTAGCAGGAAACAACGAATGAATAGCCAAGGAGAAACAACAAAAGCTGTGAATGAACCACCGATGCATACGTGTGCTGAAGAAATAAATCGGATTTCAGTACCGAGTACGAAAAAGGACGTGAGAAAGATTTACTTCGTTCCTTCAAACGAAAGCGTGGAGTGGGAAAGTTTGAGAGATGCAGTCCTGTCCCCAAAAGCTAGTCCAACACGACGATCGAAACGTGAGTCCGAAATCCGTAAGTTTTCTCGCTCGAACGAGCGATCTACAGATTATCACTCGATAAAAGTCTTCGTTTCTTTCTCAAAGAACGTCTACCTCTACCGTTCAGCATTGTAACCGATAGGCGGGGAGCTTGTCGAGTAACGCCCGGCGGGTCTCGTGGAAGTATCGGAAGTCCATGGTACTTCATACCCCGTTGACCGGATACGGATATTCTGACCGATGAATCAGCGACCGGGCCCAACTGTGACTTGTCTACGGGACCTCGTGTTACTAAGCAGAAGCAGAAATGCCAACATTTTTTCTTTTCATTCCAAATCGAAATTTATCGTTTCGCGATTTTGTGCTGTTGCCAAGTGAAGAATAAAAAAAAAGTTCTATCCTCGCATTCTCTACAGACTTATAGCGCGCAATAATATCAACATTGTGCGAAGATCAATGTGTAGTTGCGATGAGAATTCGCGCGTTAATTTCGATGCCACAACGCTATTTGGGTCAATGAATCTTTAACAAAAAACGAAAAAAAAAACTCAAAAAAATGCAGCATGAAAAGTAAAATTATAACTCACATTGCGGTTGCGCGTCGTCCGGCTTTTCTTTCTGTGTGTTGATAGAGAGCTTCAGTCTCTCAATGTCGCTCAAAGCCTACGCGATGCAATTGAAATATTAATATAATGAAAAACAAAAAAAATACATCCCTACCGACTCTCGATGCTCGACCCACCGTCTCCAGATCCACCTTCAATTTTTCATTCTCCTCTCTCTTGACGTTCAGCTGAGTGGACATTGCGTCTTTCTCCAGCCTGAGAGTGTCCAGTGTCGCGCTTCTGGTTGCGTCCAACTTATTCAACGAATCCAACTCGCTCTTGCATATGGTCACGGATTCGGTCAGATCTCCGTTCTGCTTCTTCAAGTCGGCCTGCTGTTGTAGACGTACGTGCAGCGTACCGACTTCGTCCTCCAGGCGTTTGTACCGCTGTTCCACGTTCTCTCTCAGCGTCACGCACTGATCCCTCTCCTCGGCACTGCAAAAAAGAATATAAATGGAACCGGACACTTCTCGCGCGAAAGATGCTTCCATAATTTTTGTTTTTTTACTACCTGATTTTTAACTGTTCGTTCGCCTCGTACAACTGGCGCAACAATTCGAGATTCTCAGTGGAGAGACTCCACCAATTGCAGACCAGCAATAAACAAGCGATGAGCAATCCTCCGACGAAGAGCGGCGGACACCGTCCGCCACCCACTCTCATACCGTCCAAGCCCATGATCAGCTGATTTTTTTTTTTGTCTTTTACCCTAGACTACGTTACGCACGAGCAAAGCTTTTTTCGCCTTGACATCAAATTTTTTACTTGTCCTAATGGTGCGGTATTCCCGTCGCGCTCATAACGTTTTATGTTGCCGGAAATGCAGTTTTTATGCGATCGCTATCATCGAACCGTGCCGCATTCGCTCTATCTATATCTACGTCCGGTGTCCACGAGTAACCTGAAAGTGCAATATTGATAAAAAAATTTTCAAGATGCTTGACCTTCGAGGCGGAACAAATGACTTTCGAGCCACGTTCGCTAATCGATGAGACGAATCACTTTACTCTCGTAATTACTTTTATTCGAGGCCCTGTCAAAAGTTTTTTTTTGTCAACGTCACAACAGCACCGAGTATACGCAATCTGGCGTTTACATATCCTTGCGCCGTTGGACGATTGCGAACTGTGACGCTGTTACACGTTTCACTGGCTAATGCGAGATATGGGATAGCCGATATGCAATTTTAACACATCGACACATCCGTGTAAACCATTCGGTATAATCTAAGAATATCATTGTCTTACGCCCGACTGTGGTAAATATAATGATTATAATAATAATACTGTGAATTAATCGGGAGTTTGAAAAACCGGTTGGATTCTCATCTTCATTCGCGTGATCGGAACATTTCGAATGGGAATAAATAGGATCTTCTTTTTGTCTATAAATAAGTACATGAATATTTAACAATCCGTCGAATAGTTTTTATTTTCCACGTACTACTCCGTTTAGATACCGTTTGAGCGACATGAAATTTTACCATTCACGAAACAAAATAGGACAAGATACATAATAATAAATAAACAATAAATTTGTTATTCTTTGTTTGACGAGTTTCTTTATTAAATCCATATCGTCAGTTTTCTCAATCAATCGATAAACAATAACTTTATTAAATCGACAACTTTGTTGCTCAAGTTTATTCTAGTTTTTTTTATCGTTGAAAATAAAAAATACGTCTAGTACAAAAACGACTTATACGTTGGTACTATATAGTCAACTGATAAAACTGTTGACCACAACAACTATACGGTGACACAAAATTATGAAAGTTTGGATTATTACAAAATATTTTCTTTCGTCTTTCGAGCAGGATATCCCAAAGGTATGATTATTTGGATTCTTCACAGTAACAATATCCGAGCGGACGATTGTTGCTCGTGAATTGCAGAACATTTTTAAATGTCTTCCGTTTCGCGCCTACGCAGCGTTGCCAAGGAGAACGGAACGTTGGCAGGATGGACTGTAGGTGTTTCACATCGTTCGGAATCCCGGAGTTCTACGGTGTTCGCGATAACACCCTCGGGAATCCTCGTCGAGCGATTCTCACAGGATCATCGAATGCACCGGCATTCGTTTCTTATCGCTACGTATTTGCACGCAGCCGCACTTTTTGATCCATGAAGGTAATCGATAGTTAACGACGACAAACTACGCAGTGCAAAACGTTTTCGGAATCATGGCAACAGCTACCGATGACCTCGAGGTAATATTCGATCGTTCATTTGTTTACTATATATAACAGTTTCGTAATTTTTTAATGAATCGCGATGCCTTTTGAAAAAAAAACAAAAAAAACCTTCCAGGTAGGCTAGACTGGCCAGTGAATGGACAGTTAAGCGGACAAAAAAGCTAGTGAATAAAGGTTTTTTTTATGCACGTGCTCTTATCGAAAGTGTTCATTCACTGGTCGCGCACATTCACTGGCTGGTTTACCTTAACATTGTCGAGTAATTGGGCCTCTTCTATTAAAACTGGCCAAACTACTACGACTTTGATCGAGTAACCAATGAAAAAATGTTCTCTTTCATTTCCAAAAGGCGAAGCTGCTACGGATAGCCACAGAGTGCCAACAAAACTATTACGAAATCTTGAGCGACTGGAATCGCTACGAGAGTAACGAGCATGATTATCTCAAAGATTTCATCGGCTATGCGCTCTTCGGTCCTCCCAATTACAATCCGGAGAATAGCGACGAACGCAACAACTCTCACTTTTCTTACGACGAGAAACAATGCGAGGCTATTAAGCTGGTGTTCACCAAGGTTATCAAGTACGGACAAGGTAACAACGCCGATGGTATCGTTCTCTGTGGCATTGTGTACAATGTGATATACAACAAGCAACAGCCTCTGAACCCTAAGAATAACAAGAAAAAGGAGGAAAAGGAGGCAGAAAAAGAATCTAAAGATGACCCAGAAAAAAAATTGAAAAATGAGCTCGCAAAAAAATCGGAAAATGAGCCAGAACCGAGTGGGGACGAAGCCCTCAAATCAGAGCCACAGGTTTATCCTGTACCCGTGTTCAAAGTACGAGGTTATCAATGTGCCAATATGATAAAGGAAAAGAAGGTTGCGAAAGAGTCGGACACCGAGAATATTTACTACATCGACAATGTCGGTAGGGTGTACGACGGATTTTTGAAGTACTTGCAGAACAACAAACTGCCGCAGTGTACGATGGTGGTGCCCAAAGATGGCAGATACCAGGCCGACCCTGCGTCATTGAAGAACATGGATTTTGAAAAACAGAACATCAATGACTTTGTCAGCAAAGTGTGGATAGACGTTCACCAGTCGCCAGCCAGTAACGTTGCGTCGAAAGTGTTGCTGGGCGGGGACATCGCGACCACCGTCGTCACATTGGCGAGTATGGGCGTCGGCATCGCTGCCATGGTCACTCCAATTGGAGCTGGAATCGCTGCTGCAAGTATGCACAATTTTCTCATACACATTCAGATTTATTTATTTATTATAAAAAGATATATTATTAAAAACATTATATTTATTTTAAAATTTCGTAATTATTGAAAAATTATAGTAGTAGTAAAAAGATATTTATTGACAGTAGCATTTTATCATTATAGTCTCCTATACATCTCTCTATTTATTGATACATCACTTTTAATAAAACTGCCAATGGGCCATCGACCTGAGTCCTTCAGCCCAAAAAATTATATTAATTAATAATATTAATAATATTTATTGGATGCATAGATACAAGAAAGTACAGAAAGTACAGAAGATTGATTGAATATATGATTATTTCACGATCATTTCCGTATGTTATTTGCTTACATCCATTCACTGCTGATTTAATTATTTTATCTGTAGATCTCTACAAATTTTTCTCAAAATTGGGTAAACAAAAAAATATAAATATGTTATTCATATATATTGTGTTTGACGCAGGTGCCTTGGGAGCGGGTGTGAGCGGTTTGTGGACCGTGGGTAGAAGCGCCCAACAATTGGCGGACCGCGGTCAGCATGGTGAATCGATCAACGTAACGGACAGAGAGGCGCTGGGAGCGTGGATCGGAATAGCGGGTGGTACATTGGGTATGGCAGCAACAGGTGGGCAGATGCTTCTCGCTCGGGCCGTGCGTACGGGAACGACGGTAGGAAGAGCCGCGATGGTAGCTCACGACGCCGTACTGATCGGAAATTTGATCGTCAACGGTGTCGGTGTCGGTTACAAAAGTTGGGACATACTCCTGACCTACAAGGAGAGCGGAGAGGTGTCGATGTCGGATGTATTCTTCCTGACGACGCATATTTTCTTCTTCTGCAATTCGGTCGTGAACGTCCGACTGGCTCAGAACTTCATCGAAACGTCTCAGGGACAATTGCTGAAGGACTACGAGGACAGTCTGCGGAGCAACAGGCATCGCAAGGAGTTTCAACGAATGGCGAGAAACACGCGAATCGCAGGAACGAACGATGTGTCCAGCAACGAAGAGATTATCCGCGGTATCAACAAGATCGGTAACAAGGACGAATTTTTCCAAGCTATGGTAAGAAACCGCAAGGCTTTCAGCGCAGCGGGGGCGAAAGCGTCGTTCGCCGATGGCAAAGTCATCGTGAACTCCGTAATGACGATCGATCCTATCGAGTTTGCGAATTTACCGAAGGAAGTGCGCGTCGATATAGTCAAAGGCGTCAGCTCGGTTCAGCCGTCGAGCTCCGCTCCGGTCAAGCCGGCCAACTTTAAGAATGAAGTTTCGTGGAAGAACTTTGATGCAAGTAACAAAAACGCACTCAAGGATTTTTGTTCGCGGCACTCGAACGCGTTGCTACAAACGGCTTGCGTCAAAGTCGGTGATTTTGACAACGTACTGTTCGATCTTCATAAGCTTACAAATTCGACTGAAATTTTCATAAAGTTGCTCGACATTGGATACAAGATACTTCAGGCAATGCCGCGCGAAGAGACGACGATAGGAAATATTTTCTCGACTATCGTACAATTTCTGTGGGACTACGTTAAGGAGAACTTGCGGTATGGGAATCCCGGTATAAAGCTCGAAGATCCATCCGCGCAGCGTCTTTTGGACAAGCTCATCGCCGAGCTCTTTTGTCGTGTTGAAAAACACATCGAAGTTTGGGTACAAGCTTTCCGGGAGTGGTTGGAGAATCAATTCCGTCAAAAGATCGGCGGATTTTAATTGTGACATGAGACTTGAATACGTGCCGCGACAAGTATAATCGTATCAACGAAGCACAAACACCAATAGCAGAATTTAATAGTTAACGAATGCGCTTTACTAAGTATATAATTTTTTTAAACGCACGATCCGTTCACGACGTTTCGGACAATAATATCCTGAGGTGCCTTACAGTTGTGAATAGCGACAAGCCCAAAGAGCCAAAGGCCTCTCGGTATTAACATATCAGAATTCAGTACTGAATAATGTACAAGCTTCTACAAGCTTATCTATATTGTAGGGATCTTTTTTAGGCAAGCAGAAATATCAAAATTTACTATTTATAAATAAAAAAAAATGTACAAACGCAAAAACTGCTGTTTCAGTCGGTAACCTTTTAGAAACCTGTTTTAGAATTAATTGAGGGTGTTGGTAATTATTGGCAAATGACGGTGTTTTCTCAACGACCCACGGTCGTATTGTGACTGGGCGAATCCCAGCTTACGTCCCCGACGTTCCTTTGGCCAACACCCGTTGGTGTCTTTTTTCGAGACGATTGTGCTCTTTTTACCGGATCCATTGCTAGTCGACGCACCTCTTCTCGTAAAGCGTTCGACAACAGTATTGCTTTTGGGATACGCGAGTCATGTTCCTCCACTATCGTGCGATCTTCATCCATTTCACCGTCTTTGCTGTCGTATGCAAAGGCTCACCAGTTGTGGGCTTAAAAAAAAATTGCACAAATGTTTTTCACCCGATTTAGGTCGATAGTCATTTTTGATACGGCCCTACCTGGTGTCTCCATTGATATCTCTAAACCGATCTGGCGGTCTCTGCAACCGCAGCACGATGTGTCGTAGCCTGCGAAGAATTAAACGAATAATACATTTGCGTAGCCATACTCATGTTGTATTCCAACGATCGTCGTTGGATTTTTCTGTGTCTGGCGGATTTCTGCTCATAGAGGTGTTTAGCGTACTTTCTGACATCGAAGAGTCCACCACCCTGTTTCAGTATTATTCATCGTCCAATGTCCCACATAACACGAACATATTGTTGAAAGCTTTCAATAATATGTTCGTAATAGTAGTAGTAATAGTGAATTTATTGGCAGAGCATAACATAGAACAGTTTTTAATACAGAACAGACTTCAATCACATATATGCTGCCAATTGGCCATCGACCGACGTCCTTCAGCCACTTTCAATAATATTTTTTTGAAATATTGAAAATATTTTATCAATATTAAAAAAATAATTGTGAAATGTTTTAAAAACATTTTGAAAATATTTTTTTTGTCCGCTCATAATTCTGACATTGAAATGTTTTGCTGAAATGTTTTTTTTATTGCTGGGAAATGTGAAAGATTGAATCACCAATTGAAATTGCACATATACACCCGCATAAACATGGACCAAGTAGAAATATTTCGGTGAAAAATTGTATTAAAAATATTTCAAAATATTATTTTCATATTTTTTAGAAATATTTCGTAACAGTTGAAAGATTGAAAATATTTCTAAAATGATTTCAAAACATTTTATGCTATGTGGGGTATCGTATGTGGGGTACTAATTATCGTTCGTGCTTATTGACGCTAAAGAGTATTCTTACAAGTCCTCCAAATCCAATATTTTATTCCAGTATCGAGTTTTCTCGTTGACACCAGGTTCTCTTCGCGTGTCGCTGCTTTGGAGCGCATAATTGTTTTCTGCGTCATCACCTGCGAAGGCTGAGCTTCGCTTCCGGAAGCGCGTGTATCAGCCTGCCGTCCATAATCTCTTTTGGCTCGCCGATGACAACCTTCGGCGTAAAATCTTTCGAGAACAATAAAAGAAACACGACCTGTTTTACCGCGTCGAAAAAAGATGTACGTTTGGGTACAAGCTTTCCGCGAATGGCTGAAGAATCAATACCGACAAACGATCAATGAATTTTAATTGTGATAAGAGCCTGGAAAAAGTGCGGCAATAAATATAATTGTCAAGGAAGCACAAACACCAAAAGCAGACTTTGATAGTCAACTAATGTGCTTTATTTATTCGTATACACGATTCGTCCAGAACGCTACGGATAATAATATCCTAAGGTGCTTTAGAGTTGTGATAACGACAAGACCAATAGCCAAAGATCTCTTGATATAAACTTATCAGAATTTAGTGCCGAATAATGTACAAGCTTTTGGACAATCATCGCTGAGCTCTTTTACCGCGTCGAAAAAAGATGTACGTTTGGGTACAAGCTTTCCGCGAATGGCTGAAGAATCAATACCGACAATCGATCAATGAATTTTAATTGTGACAAGAGCCTGGAAAAAGTGCGGCAATAAATATAATTGTGTCAAGGAAGCACAAACACCAAAAGCAGACTTTGATAGTCAACTAATGCGCTTTATTTATTCACATACACGATTCGTCCAAAACGCTTCGGATTATAATATCCTAAGGTGCTTTAGAGTTGTGATAACGACAAGACCAAGAGCCAAAGATTTCTTGGTATAAACATATCAGAATTCAGTACAGGATAATGTACGAGCTTATACCAGCTTATCTATTTTGTAGGTATCTCGTTTAGGGGACTAGAACCTTCAGAATTTACGATTTATTCTCTAAAAATTGTATAGACAAAAATTAAACGCAAAAACTGCCGTTTCAGTCGGTAAACTTTAAAAAAATTGTTTTACAACTAATTGAGGGTGTTCGTAGTTGTTGGCAAATGAAGGTGTTTTTTCAATGACCCATGGTCGTACTGTGACCTGGCGGATCCCAAATTTCGTTCTCGACGTTCCTTTGGTCAACCCCCCTTGGTGCCTTTTTTCGAGGAGTTTTTATTCTTCCCATAGACGGTGGTGCTCTTCTTACCGGATCCGTGACTAGTCGACGCACCTCTTCTCGTAAAGCGTTTGAGTCGTTTGACGACAGCATTGTTCTTGGACTTCGCGACTGCGGTTCCTCCACTATCGTCCGGTCCTCGTCGATTTCTTCGTCTTCGCTTGCGTACGCAAAGTCTCGCCAGTTGTGGGCTTAACAAAAATCGCACAGATTTTTCACACGGTGTAGGTCGATAGTAATTTTCGATAATGTCCTACCTGGTGTCTCCATTGATATCTCTGAACCGGACTGGCGGTCTCTGCAACCGCAGCATGTGTCGTAGCCTGCGACGAATTAAACGAATAATAAATTTGCATACCCACACTCATCTTGTATTCCAACGATCGACGTTGAATTTTTCATTCTCTAGAGAACTTCTGCTCGTAGGGGTGTTTAACGTACTTTCTGGCATCGAAGGGTCGTCCATCCTGTTTCAATATCAATTATCGTCCAATGTCCCACATAGCACGGAAATATTTTTGAAAACTTTCGATAACATTTTTTTGTCCGCTCATAAATCTTACATTGAAATGTTTCAGAATTGTTTCTTTGAAATGTTTTTTTGAGGATTTCACCGAAATGCTCACACCCGCATGAACACGGAATATTAATAGAAATATTTCGGTTGAACGTGAAATAAAAAATATTTCAGAATATTTTAGATATGTCGAAAGATTAATTATATTTTTGAAATATTTAAGAAACGCTTCGTTGGAATAATTTGATAGAATATTTGTAAATGTTTTTTTTATCTAATTTAGAAATATTTCGTAAGATTTTAAAGATTGAGATTATTTCTAAAATGATTTCAAAATATTTCGTGCTATATGGCGTAATTATCGTTCGTGCATATTGACGCTAAAGAGTATTCTTACGCGTCCTCCAAATCCAGTATTTCATTCCAATATCGAGTTTTCTCGTCGACACCAGGTTTCTCGGGGGTTGCAGCCTTTGTGCGCAAAATTGTTTTGTGCGACATCGCCTGCGAAGTCTGAGCTCCGCTTCCGGAAGCGTATCTATCAGAATGCCGTCCATAATCTCGTTCGGCTCGCCGATGGCAACCTTTGCCGTAAAATCGTTCGAGAACAATAAAAGAAACGCTGTCTTCAGCGTTATTCTCATAAAGTTCATACCGAGTCGCGACTCCGGAGTATCGTTGTAACGCTCCGAGCGATCACGCTGGTCCGCATTGGCTCCAAGATTCCTCGAGGTCATCTTCCTAAATTTTAACAACAGCTTTTATTCTAGCGAATAAAGGATTATGTGAATCTCAATCACTTAAATCGCTCAACTTACCGATGGTCATTGATAAAGCGACACCTTTCTTTTTTCACCCATGCGAAATTGCCCGCTTTATCCGCGTCGAATGGCATTTTGCCACTAGCCAGTGCCGTCGCTTCAGCAATTTCTCTGTCCAAGTCCATTCCTTCGTGAGTCCCAGGATACGATTTATCATTATTGATATTGCCGTTTCGCGATGTGCTTCGTGTAGGCTGATTTATTTGGGACGCATCTCGTCGGTCACGACGACCTGGGGTCGATATCGGGATACGTTAAATATACGACTTATCGCAAATGGAGGCAAAAGGAAAATCATTTTAATTAATATTAACTATACCCTGACAACAGCCCGAACGGGACGCGAGACCTGTATCATCGCCTGAAACAAATTACTCTCCAGTGATTATCATTGTTTGTCTAAATTTCATGAGTACTTACTTTTTTCTATGGGAACATTATCTTTTCTGCCAAACACATTTTTAATCATTATCCATTACAGTCCAGTGGCGAAGCAAGATTAAAAAAAAATAATAGCCATCATTATCGTTTTTTATTTCAATTTCATATGTTATTACTTTTTCATTGTTTGGGGATATTATTTTCTCACATTTTTATTCAATATCCATTGCGGTTCGACAACGATTCAAGAATAAAAAAAAAATTAATTACAATCATTCGACCGGATCAACAGAATATGACTTACTGCCTCCTCGAAGCGAAATGGATCCCACAGATTCGATCGGATCGGTAGGATAGTATTCTTCGTTTTCGCTGAGACAGCAACGATCGTAGTTTCCACGTCTGACCTCGTCCATACACTCCGAATCGATCTTCCTTGGAAGACAAGTTCGCGATTCTGCAATACAAGATTTTCTCTGTAAAACCTTATAAAATAAACTCATTTAGTTTTGACGACAGATCGACGACCTCTGTCCGTGGCCTCTTGTATAACATCCTCTTCGACTGGAACCGATCTGGACAATTTGAAAATACGATCGGGACAATTTGTAAATATTAACTATATAACGAGAGTGCAATTCTTAAGCAAAGGTAGCCGAGCCTTTCAATCTTCATTCATAATTTTTTTTTGTTTTGTTTAAGGTTTCGTTCTACCGTTTACCGAAGAAACAATCAAGGCAGCAATACGGCACTCACGCGCATGGCGGCATGTCGAGCCTCGCTTCGACTTGTCTTCTTCTCGACGATATAGCGCAAGCGGAGTCTTTAGCTCCGCTTCGTCCGCTTTTCGCGACCTTCATCAGCTTCCTGTCGCGATACAGGTGCAGCAATGCGTCCGCTTCGGAAAGATCGAGATCTCCGACGAGATGAGCTTCACAGTTCATGCAGAAGAAAAAACGGAAAAAAAATATTGTTTAAAAAGTTTGCAGTGAAATTTCGAAATCCCAACGTTAATTTATTTTTTGCGTTCGTATTCCTTGGAAAAGAGAATTCTAAAATAGTTTCTATATTCTCACGTGATTCGTCTATGAGCCGATCGATATAGCGACTTCTGCCCCAGGAAGGCCGAGTCTCCACACCCGCGATTTCGCTTCTCTGAGCTCTGAGAAAAAAAAATATCGCTCGCTAGACATACTTTCGCTTTTTGAAGAATCATGTGTGAAGATGCGTACTGAAAAATTTTTCTCAATGATTTCTCGCTGTGCCTTGGCTTCTCGTGAGTCTCTTTCGAAAATTCCTTGTTGCTTGGACCAGCCTCGGCTCGCTCTACAATAATCGTACTGCTGTTGCCCGTTTCATCCCTCGCTGTCTCGAAATTCTCAGTTTCCACATCTTTCGTGGAATCGCGTTGGCTCGCTCGGGCGGAATCGTACGTGGTTTTTAAAAACGGTGGCGAAGAAGCTTGCGCTTCGGAGATTGTGGAACTTCGAGGATTCCACCACTTCGTCAGAGGCTCCGTCGATAGTGCGTAATAACCGTGAATTCCGAAGTTCGGAATTTCCTGTACGGCGACGTACTCGCACATATCGCCACCGATCGATGTCACTACACGGGGATGGCTTCTGGAAATCGATCGCGATTCGGCCGTAGTTCTCCGCCGTCGTTTGACCAAAGGGATCATGTCTGCTGCCTGTCGATAGAAAAACGCGGATAAAAACATTGGCCCTAGCAAGTTGACGGACGGCTGCTTTTAGGGAAAAAACTAAAAAATTGACCGAAAAACGGACACGTCCGTTGGGGAACAAAACGGACCACAAAATCGGTAAAACGGACCGTACGTTTGGATTGGTCCGTTTTCGGTTGCGGAAACCGAAGAAGGACCGAACGTTTTGTATAAAAATTGTTGGCTAAATTTAAAATGTTTGTTGTTGTTTTGCTTTTAATGCTGTTTTTACCGAAAGGACAGAATAAAAATACGATCTTGGTCCTTTTTCGGTTGCGGGAACCGAAAGCGGACCAAAGCACATTTTTCGAAAAAAAAAGTTCGGTCCGTTTTCGGTTTCCGTAACAGAAAAAAGACCAAATGCCAACAAAAATGTACAGTCCGTCTTGTCGTTTTTTGCGGTCCGTTTTGTTCTCCAACGGACGTGTTCGTTTTTCGGTCCGTTTGCGGTCCATCAACTTGCTAGGGGGAGGAAAAGAAAACAACGGTCGAGGTCATGGAAGATGAAAAATTGACGGTATTATAATTTCCAATTTGATTTATCTCAAAGTGGAAGTTTCGGAATAAAAGTTTTGTGATGGTCCAAAATAATGCAATGTTTTTTACAGCTACCCATATAGCACAGAATATATTAAAATCATTTTAGAAGTATTTTCAATCCTTAAAATCTTATGAAACATTTCTGAAATATATGAAAATAATATTTTGAAATATTCTGTCAAAATAAGCCAAGGAAACGTTTCTTAAATATTTCAGAAATGTACTCAATCTTTTAACACTTCTGAAATATTCCTGAAACACAGTGATACATTATTTGGAGATATTTTTAATTTCATGTTTCACCAAAATATTTATACAAATGTTTCCGTGTTTATGCAGGTATGTATATGCAAATTTGACTGGTGATGCAATCTTTCACATATCGTGAAATGTTTTTTTAAACATTTCTGTAACATTTCAATGTAAGATTTATGAGGGGATAAAAAAATATTTTCAAAACTTTCAAAAATATTTCCGTGCTATGTGGGAATCGTGTATTTGATTTATCTCAAAGTCAAAGCTTCGAAATGAAAGCTTCGTGATGCTCCAAAATAATACAATATTTAAAAAAAAATTTTTAAGCTATCGTGCTTTTATGATTACTTTTCGTTGTCCTGCTTGCAGAATGTCGTGCAAACTGCCCTGGGGTGGAGGTTGTTCGAAGATACCGGTCAGCTGGTCACCCTGCATGACGAAGAGCAATAGCTTCAGAAATTCGACGTGAATATTCTCCGATTCGGGTTCTGATTCACGGGAACTAACGTCGCAAAGTTTCTTCAGCCACAGAGCTGCCATCGTGCGATCTGGCCCATTTTTTAAACAACGATCACAAATTATTTATCGCTTATCATATAACACAGCATAATCATTAACAGCTGTTGAACGCGATAAAGTTTTTTTTACCTCTCGCATCGGGCAGGTTGAAAACCAGAGGTTTAGCGAGTTTTAGAAATAAATCGAAGTCGTCCATCTCGCCCGATAGATTTGCTTAAAAGTGTCTCTCAGTTTCGGCGCCTCAGTCACAGATCGAAGGCTTAAATTAACGCCGAGCCAGGTGACATCAGCAATGCGGGCGACATGCCGAGCAGACGGCGTTCTTAGAATTTTTCTTCCAAAAATAATGGCTTAGTTATATCGAAGAAATTTCACGAGTCTTCAATCAATTTTCGACGATTCCGAAACTTGGACGCAGTGAATAGCGCATCACGCAAAGTGCGATGACTGTGCGAGGTCGTTGAGTCAAAGAGGTAAAGGTCATAGTGACAGCAAACTTTATCCGCGAGAAAGGGGTTAGCAGCTAATTGACAGAATGACAGTTGCAAGATTTTATTCTATGATGATCCGGTTCGATCATCAAATGGACATTTTTGCCAGTTCCATGAGAGCTCAAGGTCAAAGCTTTCGGGGGATTGACAGTAACTTTGCATCTCAGCAGAGTGCTAAATACAGACGGCTGTAGGCTGTATTGTCCGTCCGGATCCCGTTTTAATAAACGATTAAAAATATCGTAAAGTACCCTAACGGAACTGAAGCTGACCATCTGCAGACTTCGATAGACTAATGCACAATCTTCAAAATGTTGACTCGCTCTAGACTCGCGTATAACCTTTATTTTAACGTTGCTTTTCCTGTAACCTTTGCAACCATCGTTGTATAGTCTTATTTATTTGATTTGGAGTTAACGGCTCGAGTCTATCGAAGCAGAGTTGCATAATGGTTAAAAGTTGGAACAAAGCGATTGGTCTCATTCCCGCATACGCGGAGTCTCGTCATAGTCATTGCAACTCAAAGATGCATGTCTGGCGAACCGTAGTGCAACTTCGACTACAATGCAACTCCGAATCCGTGGTTCCACCAGTGCCGCTAGGGTAGCGTTAGCATATTGGGTGAGTTCTTGAATGGAGATTTGCTCAGCTGTGCGTTCTTTTATTTGTGACTGTCCCCGCTCCTTTTTTTTTTTAATAAAAAAAATCAACGGTGCATCCGATTCTTTCAGCGGCATACATTTCGTTCGTCTCGATAACAAAAGGACGTTTATCGGAGCAGATTTGTGTCAAAACTGAACTCTGAATGCAGTGCAGACTGCAATATATTATTATTATTGTTATTATTATTTATTTAAAGAAAATAAGTTTTCACTTTTTACATCTGCTTCTATACACTGGACGTCACGTAAAAATATATAAATCCATTTTATTTTTAAATAAATTCATTGACTCTGCTTCGATTGCATCTGCCGGTAACGCATTTCACGCGTCCGCTACCCTCTTGCATAACGTGTGCTTCCTTATATAGGTCACCTCCTATAATAGTTCACCTCCATTGATTGCATAGTGCCCGCTCAGTACCTTATACGTCCCTATGAGGTCAACTCGTTTCCGCCTGTCCTCGAGGGTCTCCGAGTTCACTGTCGTTAGACGCTCCATGTATTCTACCCACGATACTCTCCGCGTATTCTATAGCGCGAAATATTTTTAAAAAATTATAGAAACATTTTCAATGTTTCAAATATTGAGAAAGATTTGTGAAATATATATGAAAATAATATTTTGTAATATATGAAAATAATATTTTGTAATATATGAAAATAATATTTTGTAATATATGAAAATAATATTTTTAAATATATGAAAATAATATTTTGAAATATTCTACCAAAATATTACAACGAAACATTTCTTAATTATTTCGAAAATATTGTCAATATTTCAAATCTTACGAAATATTTCCGAAATATACGGAAATAAAAGTTTGGAGTATTCTATCAAAATATTCAGACGAAACATTCCTTACATATTTCAGAAATATACTTAATCTTTCAATACATGTGAAATATTTCTGAAACGATGAAAGAATATTTTAAAAGCAAATATTAGTACGTATGAACTGAAATTTTCACGTTGTAAAAACATTTTACAAATATTTCTAAATATTTCTCATTGTGAGAACCATTTTTTAATATTGCTAAAATATTTTCAATATTTCAGAAAAACATTTCTGAAACATACAAAAAAATGTCCGTGCTATGTGGGTAGGTTACGGAGCCCGTGTGGTAATTTGGTCGCTCGTCTCTATATCGTCGCGATAT
Organism: Ichneumon xanthorius; assembly: GCA_917499995.1. Taxonomy (NCBI): domain Eukaryota; kingdom Metazoa; phylum Arthropoda; class Insecta; order Hymenoptera; family Ichneumonidae; genus Ichneumon; species Ichneumon xanthorius. Next base: position 15,340,925 of record OU824200.1, on the reverse strand, counting down.
CTTCCGCAAAATAAGGTGACCATATTACGTTTGCATACTCCAATATCAGCTGGACGTACGTTTCGTATATTTTCTCGAACAATGCTGGTGAGATTTTCCTAAATCTTTTCCTCCCGATGTAGAGTACTATGTTCGCCTTTTTGGCTGTTTCGCAATTGTTTTTTCTCCATTTGAGATCGTCTTCGATGATGACACCGAGGTCCTTTTGTCTGTTCACGTTTCGAAATGGAGTGTTTCCCAGTGTGTACTGTTTTCGTGGGTTAGTGCATAACCGTGCATTTGTCCCCGAGACAGCATCCGCTTGTCGGTCCAACGCTATAGCTTATTGAGTTATAAAAAAAAAGCCTATTTATGGCCTGAGGATACGATGTGGATGTATCCCGAATATTTGCAGATTTAGCCGAACAGAGCAAAACTGCATTCAAGAAAGCATCTTTTATGCCTCATGATAAATGATAATTCGTGCGTCGCATGGAACCCCGAGAAACACATTTTACAACTTGTCGGTAAGGTAGATATACTGTTTTCTCGCGCATGCGCAATAGTCAGTTTTATGGCCGAAGCAGCCGACCACGCAGTTGTGTGCGTTATTCGGAGCCGCCTCCAGCAATACATACACACGTCTCGGCACGGTACCGTAGCGCGGCCACTTGTTGCTCTTAGGAAATCCGAGCCCCCCGCGTGTGCCCGCAAGGGGCAAAAGTGCCCTGCCGTGTCTGCCCACTCCTCCCACGATCCCCCCTTCGCCTCGAATCTTCGAAATTTAAACGTCCAACGCTTCCGACGACCGTTGAATGCATACCGAAGAACGTGCTACAAAAGAGAACAGCAGAGAAGACCGAGCGAACGACGCCAAATTGCATCCGATGCACCTGCGTCTTTTTCACCTTGAGAGTATTCCTCGAGTGCAACGAACACATCTTGACGTCGATCGTCATGAAAGCAAAAGCGTGAAAGTATCGAGAAGAAAGTCCGAATACAAAATTCTCGTAAAGTTTTCGGGAACGATGCAAGCGATATCGCTAATGCTGTAGAGAGTCGTCCACGCAGCCCAATCGTGTAATATCGTGGGCGAGAGGTACGTTTATTTTTCGTAGTCCGTAAGGACAGTCGATTAAACGAATTCCCGACGATTTCTGGTCGGTTCGAAGAGCGTGGAAAATTTGATTAAGCTTGTCCCGAAAATATGAGCGATTACGGGGATAACGTTAAGTACAAGTGGACGCCGGAGAGCACGACGCTTCTCGTGTCCGTTTGGACGGACAAACAGGTACAGAAACAATTGGACTACGCTCAGAGATCGCAACTTATATGGGAGAGCGTCGCGAGATACATGAGAAAAAAGGGATACGAGGTTTCGGCCAAACAATGCAGATCTCGAATGAAACAAGTTTTGGTTTGCTATCGCGAGGCCAAGAGATCTGGAACCAGAGCGGGGGTGGAACAGTACTACGATTCCATCGACAAAGTCTTGAAGACCAAGAAGATAGAGCATAACGACATCAACGGCGTAGACACCGTCGGTGAGTATACAAAAATTTATCCACCAAAGTGCAATTCCGATGGATAAGAATGTTGTAGTAACGAAAATTTTGTATACCTTGCAGATTCAACGGCCGTGATAAAATCACCTCCCAAAGACGTCAAGACCAACAAGAATCTCAGGATGAGATTCAATAAGTACAGCGAGCCCATAGAATCTCTGATTCGCACCGAAGCCCTTTCGCCGACCTGGCATCTTGCCCGTAAGTCCATGGAACGTTGTTCCGCATATAATTTTTATGACAGATTTTTTTTTTTTTAAATTTTGTTTGACAAATTTGTCCTTCTACTGCCAGTTTACAATAGATCTTGATTTAAAGCTCAGAATAATTTGATAATTTGATAATTTATTACATTGATGGTTTTCTCCTGTACATTTGCTATGCAATAAATCTCGAATAACGAATTATAAAAGTTAATGACACTTCAGTTTATGAGTTACAAACATTAAAAACTCTCATGCTTACAACACAGAAATTGAATAAACACTAGCATTGATTTAAGCACTAGAATTATAAAAGTTAAAAAAACTTAAATTTACGCTTTAATTGTTTCAACTACTACGATAAAACTTGTATGTGACTGGGCAACTCTCTTTTTTATATTTTATTCTAAGCCCCCTCGCCTACTCATACCTTAGTACAGCTATGTTTTCCATCCTTTTGAAGGTTTCAAAAGAGACCCCAGTAAAAGACAGTGCCAAGAATTCATTACACTCTCTGGCCATTCACATCTTATGATATGACAATATCCGATTTAATAAGTTTATCACGTAACAGAAGACTAAACTTGACTGTTCTCTCTGGTTTTCTACCCTACCCTACTTGTATTCAAGTATGAATGTATTTGCGAACTTTTCAAAGATTTTTAAAAGAATTTTGTCAAAAACTTAAATTGACAAAAAAAATTTATTTAGTCCTTGCCACACTTTGCGAAAATGAGCGCACTTGTAATTTTCCGGATCGGATGGTAATTAATACCCATCGATAAGTCGTTGATAAACTTGGGACTTTGCAGTTGCTCTGCTTGGACTGTGGATTACGATTTCGGCAATGAAAAATTGTGCATGAAACAATGATATACGAACGATTGACTTTCAGACGAGGAAGAATATCCCGACTCGCCGGAATCGAACGAGACTGTGCTCGCTAATCCGTTCCGAACATTCTCGCCGACGCGGGACGCGGCAACTAACACCCTGAACGGACCGACGCAGTTGCTGGCCAAAGCGAGACGCTCGTTGCCGATCGATGAACAACCGATCAGGGAGAGTCGCCAATTGAATTCTGTGCCGAACAATCGTTTCGGCGAGATGCTCTATCAAAACGCCGTCCAGAACGTCCAGAATCAGATAATACAGGAGAACATGCAGCAACGAAATATTATGCACAACCAATTGATACAGGAGGACGTTGCGATGCAACCGGAACATTTTTATCGTCGTAATTCGACCCGCAACCCTTTGTATCCGTCGGAAGACGTCGTGCCGTCGAAACTGCGAAGTGGACCGCAGCGCATCGACATCGCCGCGTCGAACAATCATCAACCGATAACGGAAAACATGCTGAGGATGCAGAATCAATTGCAACAGACCTGCCCGACCGACAATCGGGCGATGCCGCAGGAACCGCAACGAGGGAATTATCGTCAGAACTTGGGACTGAATTGCAAGCTCTACAAGGAGGCGCCGACATCGGGCTGTTTCATCGATCAGAATCTCATGCGTACGCGACAACGGGTCGGCAATTATTCACCCGAGACAGCGGCCAACTTGAACGAGGCTTTCTGCCAGACGCAAAAGGACGAGAGGAATCTCAATCTGAACGACAGCTACGATCAGCCAATGGACAACGACATGATCCGCGCTATGAACGCAACGACGCTGACGAACAACGCTACCTTCAACGACGATACACTTTCCATCGAGTTTATCGAGGGTTCGCTCTCGCCGTCCGACAATGGCGCGGCCGGCGAGAAGAGCGTTTCCGGCAATTCCGACAAGATACCCGATGCACCGGTCAGAAAGAAAAAAGTTCAGAAACTCGAGCAGCTCATGCTGAGCGCTATCTCGTCCCAGAACGAGGTCGTCAACAAGGTAATCGAGCTTTAATTATATTTCGTTTAACCCTTCGCGTGGAAGGAGTTTCGCGCCGAGCGTGACTACTCAGGCCGAGGACTCCGCGATCTAGTCAGTCATCTATTCAAAATATAAATTTCACACACACAATAGCACACTATATATTGACGATACAAATATAACTTTACACAAATATAACATCGTGAATATTACTCTTCATAGAGTATTTTTCTGAATTTCGATATCATCAATATTTTTTGCGACTCAGCGATTTTTATACCACCCAATGTAAGTACTCGCTGAACGAGTTAATCTCTATATAATGGCTATATAATTATTTAAATATATTATATAATTAATATAATATTATAAATTATTATATTATTAATATATATTATATAATATAATTATTTAATCTCTATTTAATGTCGATATAATTATTACCGAATTTTTGCAATAGTCTCGAAGCGTAAAACTAAAAGAATAACAGTTTTTTCCCCAGTGTCTCGGGTGGATTTCTTTTAAGACGAATTAATGTGTTTGCAGATTTTGGCAGCTCAGGACGCGATGGTGTCGCGTTTCCTCGACCTCGACCGCGATCGTCAGAACAGGTTGGAAAATCGTCTCGATCATCTGATGAACGTCGTGCACGCGACGGTGCTGAACAAGAGTTCCGACAAAGATTCCGAGCCCGAGATACCGCCGCCATTGGGCGAGCCTCTGATAACGAATCTGTCGCCGCCTCCGCGTCCCGGCGTCATCCCTCCGAAGCTCGATCTCGTTCCACCGAAGCCATGCCGAGTTGCCTGCACAACGGCGATCGTAAACCAAAACCCCCCTCAGACTCGACCGGGCGTCGTGTCGCCGGCAAAACCACCCGGCGCTATATGGTCCAAGCTCGGGCCCGTCTCGCAATCGCCCTTCGTGAAAGCCCAACAGCAGCTGGGACTGCGTGCGAGCGCGAACAGCGATGCCCGAACGCAATCATCTGCCGAGCGCAAGATAGCCCGAGAAGTGGCTAATCTGCCGACGGACACGAGAAGTCTCGTATTCGAGTGCGAAAAATTCATCGAGATGGAAATTCGTATGGAGGATCAGATCGAGAACGCCCGAATTCTCGCTAAAATGGGACAGGAAGTCGCGGCGAGAAGAAAATTATTTGCAGCACGCGGAGAGCCGAACGCCGGAATGATTCTTACAGCGGCTTTCTTGGACGCCGAGCGTTGCGCCGCCTCGACGGATTGTCCGCCATCTCGCGAAGCTCCGAGACCCGGGAGCTCGACGAGCAGCACTGACGACGAGGAGCTGATGCTTTTGGCCGGTCAGGTTGAGAAATACGAGTGCCTTCGCCGTCTGAACATGCAGTCGCGTATGCCGAACGAGCCTTGCGACACCTCGACTCCCGCTAAAGCCGCGACCCAGACGCGAAGCGCCGACGGTCCGCGCGAGTCCGGTACTCAGGTACCGAGACAGACGATACAGCAGCTAGCGCAGCTCGTTATGAAGAGCGCTCGCTGGAGGGACGCGACTGCCAACAACAAAACTCACAATCGTTGGGCCCCTCCGGAGAACGACGTGCCTGTTAGCGGCTCGAACATTCAGGCTCAGAGAAACCATCTCAATGTCGCCGCTCGAAACGTCAACGAGGAGATGGCGAAAGAGGCTCAGGATCTTCACGATCAGCGACGATCTTACGCGGGGGAAGCAGCCGATCGCGAGAGCCGTAACAAAGCTCTCGGCTGGCTGCAGGACAGATATTCTTACGGCGGAGGAGATCAACCCGCTGACAATCGAAACGTTCCGAGCCGTCCGAACGCCCCTTACGAGGCTCTGCCTTCGGTGCCACTCGGACCTCACCCCATGGGTTTTACAACGGAAAATTTGAATATCCGAGAGGAGAAGCGAGCAGCTAACATTCCGGTTTACGGTAACGCGATAGGTTTCAATCCTGATGTTCTCGTTACCAACAACTACGCTCGACGCAACGTCGCCTTTGCCGATCTCGAGAGGCCTCAGACTCCGACGGAAAGGACTGGCCAAGCCACTTATCCGCGACAGCGGCGACAAGCTCCCGAACACCCGCAACAGCAACAGACTCAGTACTACGGCAATAAAGGTGGACAATTTTCCACGCTTCCTGTTATGCATAGAAATATGATCGACAGATACGTGCAGGACAATCACGGCCCCGTTATACAGAGGCAGAACGAAAAAGCCGGACAGGAATCGGACGAAGACGACGAGTTCTTGGACACCACGGCGAGTATGCAACCGGCTCGGAAGAATTCGCTCACTTTGAGCGGAACTTCGTCCGGGAAGGGAGGTAATTGTGTGATCTCGTAGAGACTGAATTATTATTTTGTTTGGCGTATCAATCGATTGGCCGGCAGGGATAAGTAGTTATGGTTGCTTTAGCGATAAATCTCAAAGTAACATAAATCTCAAAATAAATATCAAAGTAACATAAATCTCAAAATAAATATCAAAGTAACATAAATCTTAAAATAAATCTCAAAGCAGCCGATTGATTAATAATCTGTATGGACCTGCCGTCTCTGTATTCGAGGTAGCTATTGAGTTTCATATTCCTCACGCAATAAGAATTTTTTTTCTTGCACATTTGGAACTTTTTTTTTTTGGAGAAATATAACGATGGGTACAAGACAGTACTTCGTCGTCAGTGCCATGGTCTATCGCCGTTGAGTAATCATTAATTTACATTAAAGAATAGTTTATACTACCTACACGCGTACGTAGCGCCGCAACCGGTCGTTCGTTCATAATTTCATTATTCGAGGATGGCAGAGGTGAAGTGCAATAATTGTTGAAGAAAAAAAAGGATTAAAAAAATAAAGCTTTTAATCCTACAATACATCGCCACCTCCGTCGTTCCCATTTCGAACGATCGTCCAAACCAGATTTTTCTAAATACTATAACGTTGTTATCTAAAATATTTGACCTAATTATATCGATCAGAATTTACGAGAAAGGAAAGAAAAAATAAATAATTATTTCATCATTATGAATGATCGAAAGGCTTAGTGCAGTATATCGATGACCTAATGCAGTATATGAGGGCTTCCATCTACAGTTCTTTGATAGACACGTGTAGAGTTTATCTCGTTAGTTTAGGTAATAAGCTCAAACTTTTTTTATTGTTATAATTTACTTTCGAATAAAATGTATTTGTACGAAGATAGGATTGTGGATTATTGCAAAAACAACAAACTCTTGTATTCCCGTAATATCTCTATTTTCGTTCTTTATTAATATGCCCAGGCTCGTCGAGTACAGAGAATATTCAGGCTGTCGTCCAGGTAATTTCACCGTGCTGACCAGTGAAGGGGGTGAGTTTTTGCACATTAAAGTATATTTTTTATCAGTCGGCGTCGAGGGTTCTTCACGTTTCTTGATCAACAGGCCCGAAAGGAAATTTAATCGATACGAGTAGTATAACAGTTGCATTTTTTTATTCAAAAATTTTCACATAATGATAATAAAATTTAACTTTTGTTCAATTTCGCATACAATTTGACTACATTTGGGCAATGACTAATAGGACACAAATTTTGTTATTGTTATTAATTTAACAAAAATGACATGATTACAACGGAATATAGGAATGTTTTCACTTGTTACGAGGGTCAACAGTGACAGCACTGAAAAGCGTTACTTGGGACTCCGTCGCGACTATACTGAAAAATGGACGGTCCACGATGAATCTGGCGAGCGGCATGCCGCCTATTTTGTCCACGAAGTCTGCCTCTGCAAAGTTATTAGTCTCGTTAAATATACTATATAATTTTTTTTATTAAAAAAAATTAAAAAGCTTCGTCGTTGAAAATAGTTTATAAAACACTTCAGTGACTGACCAGTGACCGCTCCGGCCTCGCTACCCTCCTCATTGACCTCGAGGAAAGCTTTTTGAATGATTTTGCTGATCTTCAAATCCCCATTCTCCACGATTCCGTTAAAATTCGCGGTGTCACTGAACATGTCAGTCAGTCCCAACTGCATAAAAGATAAACCAATACATTAGTTAAATTCCAATATTTTGAAAGTTATTTGATTTAGATGGCGCTTTCACTTTACTATATGTTTTAGCACAGCGAACGTGTGTCATTGAATCTTTTTGTCCGAGGGTATTCGCACTCACTTTGATGAGAGGTGTCGTCAGTTCCAACGAGCTCTCGATCCTGAACTTCGGCAAGAAAATCTCTACATCACGAGCGTCAGCACTGTCACGGAGCATCTGGATGGTAATTTTATCGAGATTCTTCTTCAGCTCGTTGAATCCGTTGATGTTGTCCGGAAGAATGATGTACATGCTTACGCCATGTACAAAATCGTGGGACTGCAGAGAGCAATACAAAATCGTCATCTAGCCATCTCGAATCTTTCTCAAATGTGTCAGGAATATCAACGGAAGAGTCAGGTAATTAATTGTTTGTCAGGGAAACTTCGTGAATCGACATCTTAAAATTTCGAGACGAAACCCTGATAGACAAAGCAGCATGAAACGCAGCACATGACACAATAATTACGGCACGTGCTGCACATGCCGTAATTATTGTGTCATGTGCTGCGTTTCGTGCCGTTTGTCTATCAGGGAAGTAGCCTTTAATACAGACCGCGGTAAGTCACCTTATTCGGAACGGGATTTTTCGCTGTAGTTATTATTTTTTTTTCTAGATCACATACCTTGTAAGGAATTTCGATGAAGGAGGCACGGAGCTCCGGAAGTTTACCGTAATAGTACTTCCCCAATTTGTACATAGTAGGAACTTGCTCGATCGTCTTTCCTTTCACATGGAAGGGACGTAGTTGCGTCTCGTTAGCGAAAAACGGATTGGCCCAGACGCCCTTGAAGTAGACTGCATTCATGAGTACGACAGCTGCGTCCCGGTTGATTCCCTCTGCGCCAAATAAATATACATTTTTAACGATAAGCCCCGTAGTATACAAGAATACGTGACAAAGGTGAGAAGACTGAGAAAACAAACGAAGTAAATAATACATACCGGGCGTGACGATGTCTTTGATCCGATTATTGGTATGAACGGCGCTCCAACGATTGATTATCTTGCTGGCCTCAACTGCGTTACTGAAATCAATGTTCTCCACTGTCGATTTGAACAATGTCTGGATCATTAACTTAAAGCGGGATTTCAGCGATAAACCTTGTGCGACGAAAACGTTGCTTGCCATACGCAACTCGATATCTTTGAAACTCTGCAATAGGAGTTTTTCAGGATTAAGAAAAAATCAAAAATCCCATCACCACAAAAACGGGTGATTTTGTAACTGAACACTTATTATCGGAACTCACGTCGAGAGTTTTGATAAACGCTGTGATACGACCCATGCCGTCCTTGTCGGTGTTTGTTATAACCGATTGTATCTGATTTCGGGTACCGCCTTCCGCACCTAATCCCGCTGCAATCACACTTAATTCGGCGCTGATCGGCGAACAGATCATATTGTCAGATTCATCTTCGGCGACAGCCTGCGAAAAACAATAAATCCCGGTAAATATCAAACTCCATTTTTTTATATTCACACTTATTTTCTCATATTGTATCGTTCGATGCATCGATCGATTAGTTACCTTGAAGAAGTTACCGCCGAAATTGGATTCGGCATTGGCGATTATCGCGTTCACGTTCGTCGCGTAGTACACAACTATACACAGCAATAAGACTGAAATAGACAAATTAACTTATTATCGCGGTCTTAAAGAGCTTGAAAAAATTACATTGAATGCGGAAATAATTTTATTTAACTCGGTGGGAAAATGGCCGTTTTTGCGCACGCCTCGCGTGCGAAAACTCCATTTTCACACCTTGGGAAATAAAATTTTGTTCGAAACTCGTGCGAAAAATCTTTTCTGAACTCGTGTCGAAATGCACTATTATTTTTGTCTGGAAGCGAGCTAAGGATACGTAACATGTTTATAATCCATTTATAGTCAAGCGTGCAATTCTCCTGATTGAAATCTATATAGAGAGATCATTTACCCTCATGAAGAACAAAAAATGAATAACATTTTTTTTATATATTTAAAAAAAAAAAAATTTTAACTCAGAATATTTAAAAAATTAGTAATGAGCTAAAAACAAGGAGATACTGCAGCGAGAAACTATTATTAAGTATCATTTCGTCATTAACTTACGCCTACGCATCTTGTCGGTGATAGAAAATCGTATCGTCGTGAATATTAATTTTTCGTTTCGTTGGTAGCAGCTCGTTAACAGGTCGCGTATGTTTGTGCGGGTAATGAATTACGAAGCTCTTTATATCGAGACTCGAATATCCCCCACACGCGTAAAATGGAACACTTGCGATAGGGTTTTCGTATTGACTTCTTCTGTGTTTGAATAACATAAAAAGTTTCGGGAATGTTGAGTATGCTTCGAGGACGATGTGTCACCGTGAGCATAGTTTCGATTGAAGTGTACATAATCCCATATTTTTTGCCGTCATCGCTATTTCTATATGGATGAAGTAAACATTGTTTAATTTTACGTACACGTTCTATGATGTTCCTTCCTGTGTGTGACAATGTACAGTCAAACCATAAGCCGAGCTGTGGCCTATCTGGTGTTAGTTAGCATTACGCGAGAGACGGTATTTTACCAGAACGTAAACATTTTCGAATCGGCGATGGTTTTCTTCTGTGTGGGCCGGAACACAAGATTCATTATTGACATTCAACTTTCAACTTTCGACAACAGGTTTTTTTTTTTTTTATTGACTGAGGTGAGTTAAACAATACGTGAAGGGTTAATGTTAGGAAAGGAATAACAGTTTTTTCCCAGTATCTTGCGTGAATTTCTTTTAAGATGTATTAACCCAAGAACTCGTGCATCATTTTATCTCTCTTCTATCCCGTGACTGGGGTAGATATCTACCCCACGCGTTTATTGTACGTACAAGGGTCGTATGAGCAGTAAATGGGATTTGCCGCACATGAATATTCCTCTAGAGCAAGTTTCGCTTGCTCTAGAGGAAGCTATGTTTTCGTTAAAAAAAGTTGAAAATTGACATTTTCATATTGCTTTCTCATTATGATCTTTTATCCGCGAAGCTTCGTCTATGCGAAAGCGTTTTCTGTATTTTTGGCTTCCTTATAGACGACGCTTCGTGAATAAAATAACATGAGGAAGCGTTATGAAAATTTCAATTTTCAACTTTTTTTCAACTTCGACATCGTGTTCGACTTTTATGCAAAACGATTCACTGATTCAGGTTCAGCACATAAAAATACATCATGGTCACACTTCACTTTGTCGGATTTGCGCTCGGCAAGAAAAAACACAGTCATATGTGCTCCTGATTTTTTTTTTAACTTTCAATTTTTACTCAAGAAATCCAAATGATACCTCTTTATCTAGCGTTTTCAACTTTGTCATATCCATCGTCTTGCATAATTCTTGCCGTAAAACACGATAGGTACCTGGGTTTTTCCGCGATGCCATTAGAAAGCGATGAAATTGCTGTTTGAAAATCCGAAAAATTGCTCATTTTCGCAATTTTCCATAAAAATGCCCAATAAACTTTTTCGTTAGTCGTCGCTCTGGGCCTGTATACAATGTATTTTTTTACGCTGATTACAAATCTGACACTTAGTAGTAGTAGTGAGTTTATTAACAATACGTAACATGTAACAGATTTTTTTGTACCTAATAGACTTTTCTCTTCACATTTATATTGTATGTTGCTAATTGAACGTATGTTGCTAATTGAACATCGACCGCAGTCCTTCAGCCATGTGACACTTATTTTATTAAAAAATTAATATTTAATGAGGAAAATTGCGTCTAAAGGCATATTTATATCTCTACCACTCACAACTCTACCAGAAAACATCTCTACCGTATTAGAACTCTACGAAAAACTCTCCCGGAATTTAAATAAAACTCTCCCGGAATTTCAATAAAACTCTCCCCGAATTTAAATAAAGCTCTCCCTAAATTTAAATAAAACTCTCCCCAAATTTAAATAAAACTCTTCCCGAATTTTTTTTTTTATTCCGGTAGAGTTTTATATAAATTCGGGGAGAGTTTTATTTAAATTCGGGGAGAGTTTTATTTAAATTCCGTGAGAGTTTTATTTAAATTCGGGGAGTATTTTTGGTAGAGTTCTAATACGGTAGAGTTGTAATACGGTTGAGATGTTTTCTGGTAGAGTTGTTACATGGTAGAGTTGTTAGAATTATCTTTTTTTGGTAGAGTTATTATCCAGAAGACTTGTTATCTGGTAGAGTTGTGAGTGGTAGAGATATAAATGTGCCCGCGAGCCAGCACTTGATTAAATAAAAAATGGCGTACAAAAAAACAACTGCGCATTTTTTAATAAAATTTTGCAGAAACGTTTACTTTTGACCAAACATCCTGTGTAGGAAATTTCACCTTGATCGGTCGAGGCATTCTCGAGTTATAGTGGTTTGAATTTTTCGCGTCTGATTCACACGCACACGCGAACACCCACACATACATCCGGACGCCAATTAAAAAGCACATTTATCAACGTTTTCGACCATTTCTAGTACGCTGACATTAAAATCTCGAATTTTTTTTTTCCACAAAAACAGCTTCTTTTATGAGGAAGCAAAAGAAAAAAATTCAATTATGAAAAGAAAACATATTTTAAAAATATTCATTTTAAAGATTAGATAAAAAGCAAGGAATAGTGCAGCAAGAAAGTATGATTAAGTAACATACGTAATTAACTTACGGATACGCATCTTAACGGTGATGGAAGATCGTTTCGCCGTGAAGATTAAATTTTCGTTTCGTTGATAGCGGCTCGTTGAGAGATTACGTATGCTCGTGCGGATGATGAATTCCTAAACTCTTTATCGCGACTCTAATATCTCCCATACGCGTAAAATGGAACACTTGCGAAAGAGTTTTATGTTTAATTCTTCTGTGTTTGTATGATGTGAAACGTTTCGTTGAGTAATTCGTCTCGAGGACAATGTATCACCGTGAGCACAGTTTCGATTAATGTGTCCACAATACCATATTTTTTGTCGTCATCGTTCTTTCTATATAAATGAAGTAAACGTCGTTACATTTCCCGTACACGCTCTACGATGTCTCTTCCTTTGTTTGACAATGTAAAGTCAAAATAATAGCCTGGCTATAATATATCTGGTGTTTATTAGCATTAGGCGAACGACGCGTTTTTACCAGATCGTAAAATAATACTTTTTCTGGACTACGCTAAAACGTCGACTACGCTATTTCATGCCTGCAACGCGATGCCTGCAAAACGTGGAAAGTGGCCGATTTTTTACGAGCGGGAAAAAAGTGATTTAGCGGGCAAAAAAGTGATTTAGCGGGCAAAAAAGTGATTTAGCGGGCAAAAAAGTGATTTATCGGGCAAAAAAGTGGTTTAGCGGGCAAAAAAGTGTTTGAAGCGGGCAAAAAGTGATTTAGCGGGCGAAAAAGTGCTTCTAGCGGGCAGAAAAGTGATTTAGCGGGCAAAAAAATGAATTACCAGGCAAAAAAGTGATTTAGCGGGCAAAAAAGTGATTTAGCGGGCACAAAAGTGATTTAGCGAGCAAAAAAGGGATTTAACGAAAGGAAATAATTAATTTTTTAAAATTAAAAATAGCAAAAAATTGCAGAAAAAATTAAAAAATGAAAACTTGCGAAAAGGTAAAAAATAGTATATTGTGCAACAAGGGTCGAAAGTTGGCGATTGCGACGAGTGTGACGTTTGCGGCCCGAGCGAAGCGAGGGCTGCAATCACACGAGTCGCAATCGCCAATTCGACCCTCGTTACACATCATATTTTTTGTTACAAGTGCATGAATCTGCGGCACTTGGAATGGCAGTCGCGCGAGACGAATACTGAAAAGTGAGGTTATGTCTCCAGGGACGAAAACGTGAAAAGTAAACTCCCGAGGGACGAAAGTGAATGAAATGCGAACTGCGCATGCGCGACTCTGTCATTTCATCACAGGTTCACAACTGGCATGCAATGGCCCTGATAGACAAAGCAGCACGAAACGCAGCACATGACACAATAATTACGGCACGTGCTGCACATGCCGTAATTATTGTGTTATGTGCTGCGCTTCGTGCCGTTTGTCTATCAGGGGGGCCACTTTCGGCTCGCAAGACTGCCATGTAAAGTGCCGCGTTTCATGCACGTGTGACAAAAAACGTTTTTCTAACGAGTGTGAGTTTGCAGCACGAGCCGAAGGCGAGTGCTGTAATCACACGAGTGATTACTCGCACGAGGGATGTACGAAATTTTTCATCACAAGGTGCGAAAATGGCCACTATTCCGTCGGCTTCGCGTGCGTAAAACCGCCGTTTTCGCACCTTATGATGAAAAATTTGATACATCCCTCGTGCGAAAAACGTTTTTCGCCCTCGTGGAGTAATGTACTATTTCCTCCCTTCCCGAGTTGAAAAATGGATCAAGCTGGGATATAGCCCAAACTAGAACTGCCGGAAAGTAACCTTCGGCCCGGACTTGGCGGATCGATATGGCCCTAATCACGGGTGTAACGCTCATGCAAATCCGGTCCTGATCCGGCATCAGGATCTGGTCCAAGTTCAAGCCCTGACATAGGCCTGGCGTGGCCCGGATCACGTACCGTTTTTCGTTTCGACAACAAAATTTACAAAAATATTACACTTACACTAATTCAACCGGGGGTTCAATACTTAATTTCATTATAGATGATTTACCTTATTAATTCGCACATTTTTATCACGGAAAAACGATAGTAATTTATTGCCCAGCTTGGGCCTTGAACCCCGGTCGTCCAAGATAGTAGTCGGGAGCCATACCCACTCGGCTATTTAGGACTTGCAAATAAAATGTTGGAACTTGTATATAACGTACCCTAAAGTTACTGTGGATCGTGATTCAATGACATAATATTCAATTGGTCTCTTTTTTATCTTTGTGAGATATTGTACTTATTTGAATCAATTCCTTGGCTATTTCTAATAGACAATTATTTCATTAAAATTTTTTTATTAAAATATGTTGAGAAGTTAGGCCAATAAATGGACATTTTTCCGTTCCTCACTACGATATTGTAACGACTTTTTGACGTTGTAATTCTTTATTGATAAACAATTACATACGAACATTTGTAAAAATAGAAGCCTTTATATACGAATAAGCGCCTGTTTGATTTCCCCAAAGTTGCCTAATCTGGTAGTCTCATTGCATTTCTACTCGCTATACGCCTCTGGTCTGTTCAAAGTAGCAAATAAAAATGGTTTAAAAAATGTTGAATGACAATTATAAATGTCTGATCCTTTCCTGACTTGGCCCTGAACTGAAACAATACAAATTTTAGCGACCCTGCAAATTGAATGAAATTCATATCAGGGCCGAATCCGCCGATATCAAAGATAAAAAATCCGGTGTGCTTTACTGCAGCCAGTAATGGCCCAGTTCAGGTGTAAATCCGGCAAAAATGATGTCGCTTGCCTTATTGGTACCAGAATTGGTGCGTATCAGGCAATAATCCGGCAAGCCTGAATAGGCCGCCGGATTCATGCCTGATGTGGCCCTGATGAAACATATGGCAGCCGGAAAAATGTTCTGCTCGGGTTGTAGCATAATATACTATTATATATTAAACTTTCGACGCCAGGTTTTTTTTACCAACTCTTTAGGGGTGGAGGTTTAAGGACGGAGGCAGTAACGGGAAGTCACCTACTTAGTGCAAATACCTCGGTCAACTAAAAAAAAACTGGAGTCGAAAATTTAATAAAAATTCAATGATGAGAAAAAAAAACACCACCGTTTTATGGGGAGGATACTAGTTGATCTGGTAAAGAAAAACCGATCTTTTTGTACATATTCTTATAGTTTGGGATCTTAAGAATTTGTCTTTGAAATTTGAAGATGAAATTAGCAACCATACCCGCGGTGCCGTGTGTAGCTCAGGACGATACTTCGTTATCTCCTTTAATATGGACGTTAAAAATGTCCGTTACAAGCGAAGGTACAAGCAATCGTGAGTTGTCGAAGTAAACACGGATAGTAAAAGATAAACAAGGCGGTCAGAAGCGTACAACAACGTCGACAAGAAGGGGTGATACATAGGTGGCTGAATGCGAACTTGTCCAATGACCAAACTTACAATTTCCAACGTCTGTACGACACGACGGCTCTCTAATCAATTACGGAAGAATACCAAATGTCCGTCCTTGAATGGAATTCCTGTACGAAGTACACAGAGTCGAATGCATATTATAGTCAAAAAAGTTCTAATTTTTCTTGATGATAATTTTTTGAATCCGCTCGGCCACATTTTCGTTACTGACTACTTTGTAACCGGTCCTGGCTGGAATATACATTATATATATAATACAGTATCTTTGAATTTTCCGTCAAGCAATCGCTTGAGTAAAAGGCTTTTCAACAATTGTGGCCAAATGTATATTACTAATACTCGAAAGCACAAGTGGTCGGTAATTTTTGCTACATGACCTGCGAATTTTATTAATGCATTTTACTTCAAACATGCACAAATATATATGTGCGAAACACGGACACTGTAAATTTCATCTGTCCCCCGAAATTAATTCTCAAAAAATCAGCTTGAAAACGGGTGTTAGAACTAAAACACTGCTTTAATCAATACCGAAAGTACGAGTTGACTTCAACATTTTGTAAAGCAGTTTTAAGATATTTTCCATAAAATTCGTATATAATTTAAAAATGCTTTTTTATTGCCTCTCGGTTTAACAACGAATTACAATATCATTGTCTATACCTTTCATTATAGGAGGTTATATTTAGGTGGTCGTTCGTACGTATTTATAGGATGTGAGTAGTTATCGATGTACCATTAGCAGAGATATATTTTTACTCGGTATGCGGATCGACAGTGAGGGCACCGAACAGCGCTACACCGCTTTTCGTCGCGATGATACTGACGAAAGGACGATCCACGATGAACTCGACGATCGGCAGGGAATCCAAATTCTCTTGACCAAACTTGTTCGTCAACTCTATTGCTGCAAAGTTATACATTTTTTTTATAATCACACTATATGATCAAAGAAAGAGATAAATCGTAATATAAAAAAATGTCGGCGTTGAAAATAGTATATGCAACATTTCAAAGACTTACCCGTAGCAGCTGCGGCCTCGGTACCCTCCTCGTTGACCTCGATGAAAGCTTTCTGAATTGCTTTGACGGCATTCAATTTCGTATGTTCCACAATTCCCCCAAAGTCCGCTGCGTCGCTGAACATGTCGGTCAGGCCCATCTGCGTAAAGATATAAGATTTAGCATAGAATTTCGAAGCGTCGCTTCGACATCCCATTTATTAAAAACGAACAGTAACAACAGAAATATCGGTTCGAATTGTGCGTTAAATTTCCAATCAGGAGCATTGTTATACTCACTTTGACAAGAGGGCTCTCGAGATCCAACGTGCTCTCGATCTTGAATTTCGGCAAGTAAAGATCTACGGCACGATCCCAATGCGAGTTTTCGCTTAGCTGCTTAACGGTTATTTGGTCGAGATTATTCTTCAACTGCTCGAAACCATCGATTTCGTCCGGAAGGATTATGAACATGCTTATGTCTTGCGATGCAGAGTTGGACTGCAAAGAACAAAAAAAAAATTAAGATCCAGCGATCGATAACGTCGCGGAACACCTGCGCGTGATTTTTCGATCTTCCTAGATCTCATCAATTTGGTCGGTAGCAAAAATTGGTAATACGTTTTTATTTACTTTTGTACAAAAAAATGATATTTTTTTTACAAAAAAAAAAAAAAGTGAAAATAGTCTGAGAAAAAAAAGTTGATTACAGTTTGCGATACCGACCGGACTCACTGTAGTTATTAAAAATATAACTCACCATGTACGGAAGTTCGACGTACGAGGCGTTGATCCCGGGAAGATTGCCGTAACCAATTGCTTCCAACATGTGCATAGTCGGGACATCCTTAGAGGTTCCGTTAACATGGAACGGACGTGGTTCCGTCTCGGTGACGTCAAAGTTATACAGCCAGTTGCCCTTGAAGTAGATAGCATTGACGAGTAGGGCAGATGTGTCCGCGCTGAGGCTGTCTACGATAAGTAAATGAACCATTTTATCATAAGACCGCGAGGAATGTGTAAGTAAAAACACGCTCAAAGGATGCAAGAATAAAAGGAGAAAAGGCAAAGGTGCAGAAAACGAGCGATAACGAAGGGAACACATACCGGGTGTTACGAGCTGTGTGATGCGATTGTTGGTATTGACCGCGGACCACTCATTGATTGTCTCACTGGCTTCGATCGAATTACGGAAATTTAAGTTCGGGATTGGCGTAATGTAGTACAACATCATCACATACTTAAAGCCGAGATTCAGAGTATAACCGTCCGCGAGGAAAACATTGTTGACCATACGTAATTCGACTTCCTTGAAATCCTGCAACGGCATAATAAAAAAACAAGTAAGACTCATTATCGTGCATGCGATTATGAAGCATTGAGATTAATCGAGGGTTGTGAAGGCAAAATTGTGTACACCCTAGTGGAACTGGTGCAACCACGGATTCGGGGTTGCATCGTAGTCGCAATCGCACTAGGGTCGACTAGACATGCATCCACGAGTTCCAATGACTATGACGAGACTCCGGGTATACTGAAATGAGACTGATCGCTTTGTTCAAACTTTAGTAATCCCCAAGAAACTAAAAATCAAATAAATAGACTATACAACGATGGTTGCAAGGGTTACAGAAAAACGACGCCAAAATAAAGGTTATCTACGAGTCTATAGCAAGTTACAATTTTGAACATTATGCATTAGTCTATTGAAGTCTGCCGATGGTCACTTCAGTTCCGTTAGGGCATCCATGCACTTATGCTGTTTTTAACAATAATTTATTTTGGAGGCTGAAGGACTCAGGTCGATGGCCCGTTGTCAAAGTGTATTATCAACATAGGAATAAAACTAATATAAGGAGACACTTGTACAAAAATTGTTAAGCACTGACAATAAATCTCTTTTACTACTACTTATTTTGGAAAAAAACCATTTATCGGGACTCACATCAAGTTGGCTGAGAAAGTTTAGAGTGCGGTCCAGGCTGCTCTCGACGTTCGATTTAAGAACCGAGAGCAGCTGTCTTTGCGTATTGCCTCTTGCACCGAATGACATTAGGGACAGAAGTACGTCGGCGCTTATCGGCGAACAGATCATATTGCCAGATTCATATTCGGCAACGGCCTGCGAAAAACGATAAATACTATTAAATATTAATCTGGATATTTTTCAGTTACGATTATTATTCTTATAATGTAGGGTACAATGTATCGACGGTTTAATTACCTTCAAGAAGTTGCTGCCGAAATTAGGCTCGCCATTGACGATTACCGCATTGAAGCTCGTCGCGCAGTACGCAACTGCACCGAGCAATAAGACTGAAAGAGATAAATTAACAAACTGTAGGGGTGTTGACGAGCTTGAAAAAATTACACTGAATTTGACAATTAATTTTTTTGTCCGGAAGCGATTTATGCATGCATACACTGATAAAAAATTACAGTGGATTCAACTAAGATTCGGGCAGGGACGTTCACATAAATATTTAGTTGGTCGAACAAAATATTTTAATGACTCAAAAATATTTTGGTCAAATCATCCAACAAATTGTTGAACTGACCAATTTTTTAGCTGTACCAACAAAATGTTTAGTTGAACGTCCTTGCCCGAATCTCAGTTGATTCAACCGTATTTTTTTATCAGTGTAATGTGTCTACAGTGTATTCATAGCCAGACGTATGATTCTCTTGACTGAAATCTGTATCGAGAGATCAGTCACCCCGATTGAGACGAAAAATTAGTACATTTCGATACGAGTGCGAAAAATAGTATATCATGCCATAAGGGAGGAAAGTGCGTGTTTTCACCGAGTGTGAAGTTTGATGCCCGAGCGAAGCGAGGGCAAAAATTCACACGAGGTGAAAATGCACTTTCTCCCTTGTGCCATACGATATTTTTTTCCGACTTCGTTAAAATAACAACATTTCTTGCGTCGCAAAATCGTCATATTCGCCAATGACCATTTCTGCCCGGGGAGTAATAGAGCTTCCAGAGGGAGTAATGAGCCCTATTACTCCCTAGGGAGTAATGAAATTTTACTGCGCATGCGCACAGGTTAATAACGATCATCGGGCAATAATAGGCCATTTTCCGCCCGTATTGCACGCAAGAAATGTGGCTATTTTAGCGAAGTCGGGAAAAATAGTACATTACTCCACGAGGGCGAAAAAGTGTTTCGCACGAGGGATGTACGAAATTTTTCATGACAAGGTGCGAAAATGGCGGGTTTACGCACGCGAAGCGGGCGGAAAAGTGGCCATTTCCGCAATGAGTGATGAAAAAACTTTTTCTGACGAGTGTGAGTTTGCACCACGAGCCGAAGGCGAGTGTTGCAATCACACGAGTTGAGAGAACGTTTTTCGCACGAGTATCGAACAAAATTTTATTTCACAAGGTGTGAAAATGTGGGTTTTCGCACAGTTTCCCAAAACCGGCATTTGCCGAAAAACCGGCATTTTCCCACCGAGTGAAATAAATTAATTAAAAACATCAGATATAAAAAAAAGTTAGCCAATAAGCAATAAGGTGAAAAGCACTGAGATAGCATAGCGAGACACATGTTATGTTAGGTAAAATGTGTAATTTACTCACGTATACGCATCTTGACGTAAGATCGTTTCGTCGCGAAGATTAATTTTTCAGTGACAGTGCTCGTTGAGAGATCGAGTACGACTTGGCTGACAATCAATTTCTCAGCCCTTTATATCGAGTCTCTAATAGAGCTCCAAGAAAAAAAAGAATGGTTTTACTCTCAAGGACAACGTATCTCCACGTTTACAGTTTTCATTCTCGTGTAAATAATTGTATATACTCAGTATCTGGATATGGCTCTTTTTATGAACTGTAAACATCCGCTAAACTGCGTATACACGACCTACGGTTTCTTCTTTCGTTTGACTAAAGCCCACGTGCGTGTATTTGCGCAAGGTGATTAACCCAGTTACCCGAACGCCAACTTCGATGTCTGTGATCTGGTTTTATTTTAGGCCACAAAGTACAAGAATTTTTATTATTTTATTTACATAAAAATTTGATCTGTAGGTTTTTTGTTCAGTTCACTGAACTGTGGCCACAAAAAATAGGTACCTTCGCAAGAGCTATGAGAATTATTCTATACGTTATAATTTTTTATATGTGAACAAATATACCAGTATACCAGATCGAAAATATTTTTCACCGCGACAAAATATTTTTTGCCGCGTACACTGTAAACCGAATGAAACGGAGTAACAACTCCGAAACGGAATGCTAACAACTAATAACATTAATAACGTATAAATGTAGATTATTCAAATGGAAATTTGATCTGTTTCATATCTTGTTTCGGAACTTATTTGGCTCGAGTTGTTACAAGTTACGATTAATCTTAGTTGGACGTAAAATCTAATATAACGCAGGAAAAAAACTTAGTAGACGAATAATACGAGACACTATCGACTAGAATACGACATTTAATACCTATGGTATTGATTTTTAAACGGTATAATTAAAAACATAATTGATCGTAATTTTTCGGATTTGATACGCTTCCGGTAAAAAGTGGAGATCCATACTTCGATCCCACCGCGCGCGACCTCCTGGACAGTATTCTGAAGACGAATGGTCGATCGATCTTCATTTCTTTTGGCAACGTCAGGCTACTCATTATTATTGGAAATTATATGAGTTTTCTTTAAAAAATATATATTTCCTTTAAAAAAAATTAAGGAATAGATGTCGCATTAGATATTAAGTTCTTGTTCGACGTGCCACCGTCACATTGTATTTTCGTTTCCGTGATGGGTCGCTTAGGTTACATCGTTCAGTTCCTTATAACAGCATCAGGTGGCAATCGATTGGGCAGATAACAACTTTTACTAAAGACCGCCTCAACGATATCCTTCTTTACTACATACTTCAATTTATATATTGTCATATATATTAAAACGTTTTATAAATTCGAGCTACCCTGCGAGAGCGCTCCTCGAATGTTATCGGAGGCCTCGAGTCGAGTAAGTACGAATTTCGTATTTTTTAACCCCCATTTAGGTATTCTATTTTTTATAGTGAACATTATTCCTCTACGGTACGATCAAAGAATATTGAAACAGGGTAATTGATAAAGCAGTACATAGGAACTAATCGATAATAAGACAGTTTTTCAGATTCAAGGGTTGCTTAACGTAGCCACGAAATGAATAGTGTCTTTGGTCTTCAGGATGTAAAACGATGGTCGTTCCACTTTGAAAATAACAGACCCGTATTGAATTTTTTTTTCCGAGTACTTCTCCTCCTACCCAACTCGTTGGAATATAAAAGAGCCAGTAACACAGTCGCTCTCTCTTTTCGGCTCAACGCCGGGCAGCGCTTTACACCGGGGACGGAGATCGCGCCTTTACCACCAATAGTTTTATGGTGGGGACGATTATCGCGAGTCAGTGATGCCGAGGAACAGGTGTACGTAGATGTATAGTTGAAGGAAAGTTTTTCTGTACTCACGTATCTGGTTATATAGCGTTTATTAATGGTGGTAACTGCAGTCAGTACAATTATTCTTGCAGGTATTTCCTTAAATGTTGCACGTATGTCTTTTGTTTATTTATACACAGCAAATATCTCTTCGCAACAATACACTGATTACACTACGTATACTTTTAATCAAATACAAAAAAGGCTTTTGAGTTAAGAGAGGACAACTCTCCGTTACAGCCGTACAAGCTATGAACTTTGACTGACGGTGTCCCTTGGAACGTAGAGACCAGAGCCCTTTCGGCTACTCCAGTTTGATCATAACTGAGCTCCACTCGAGCCCTTTCGGCTACTCCAGTTTGATCATAACTGAGCTCCACTCGAGCCCTTTCGGCTCCTCTAGTTGGATGTTAAGTGAGCTATCGATATTTGTTTCCCTCGATTTATATACTAGTCATGGTCCAGAGGCATCCGTGGAAAGTAGGTCTATGCCTACAGAGAACCTTCGTGCCCATCAAGGGTCTGAGTGGTTTGCGGCACGCTTAATGACTCTGTGGCAATAAACGGGTTGCGATGAGGGGTTAAAATACTATTCGTATTTTTAAATATTTACGTATTTAAATAGTAATCGTTCGTGTTCCTTATGGATTAGATGGTCCCCGCAGCGCGTTGCACGAATTTATATTTGAATACGTTATTTTCGCGTTAACAATAGATTATTAATATTGAGGGTTACATGAGTTCCGGTTATACTAAAGTAAAAGATTTCATTGCCAAATATTATGTGCAATGTTATTATTACGTACAACTATATATAAAATGAACATGCATTCAAGTTGTACGGTGACATTTAATTTTTTATACTCTATCACAAATTATTGCCCAGATCCATGCAGAATACAGAGTACGAGAAAAAAATATTCAAATTTTAAGCGATGGTCGGATCCTGCAGGCGTTCTATAAATATTGTAACGCTGTTTCAAGGCGTTGTAGTAACGACAACGAAGTAGGCTGGCCGGTCAACATTAAGTGTCATGATTTCCATACCTGTAAAGATTAATTTGCAAACCTGAAATATCTCCGATATGACCGTTAATGAAGTGTCCAATAATGAAATATAGTCGATTTTGCAAGTTGCGAATGAATATCAATTTTTTTTTAATCGATTTTACATCAATGGAAATAAATAAATGAAATCCGAAATATTTACTAACAGGTTTTCTATATAAGATATAGTAGTGGCATGTCAGGCGAAGGTGTATATTTTTTCATGATGAACGGGAGCTCTGGGAAGGATGTGCAATAAATGTAGACGTCTTTGGTTTGTATATATTGAAAATAATTTTTTTTGTACAAATATCGTAAACAGTCGTGTTTATATACTTATAAAAATGTACGTATTCGTTTTAAACGTGACACCCATCAATGCAGCCCGATTTTTGTTACATGAGGAATCTGATACAGACTCCTAAATGAGTATGTAACAAAATGTGCGCGTTGGTGGTCGACGGATAATTTTTTGTACGGCGAATTAAGATAAGCGATAAACAATTTGATGGAGCTGGTGGCAACGATCATCACATGGGCAGGTTTATCCACGTGGAATTCGATTACTGACAATGGCGGAAATGCGGGTCTTCGCAGCACTATAACCATATCTATAAAAGAGTAAACAATCAGAAATTTCCACGGTTGTTTTACATGTTTGTAAATAATATAATATCCACGTAAAAACGATTTTATTTCTCTCCACAATACAATCCCGTTATTGACAATTTTTTCGATAGACTGGATATGGAATCAATTTCAAATCAACAAAGTCTAGTTGTTTTTTTGTAAATGGTTTATACCGTATGTAATTTATGCCGTATTACTGTTTGAGAATATCAGGAATAATTCTCCGGGCAATGTTTTTCTTTAGTTTACAACATTTATTTAAAGGTAGAATTTATATCTCAGTATCGAGACGTTTGATCGAGCGATGATTCTATTTTTCAATTGAATCCACGGCGATAGCACAGAAAAGTTTCCAATTCGGTTCCGGGTACGCTGACGTAGGGACGATCTACGGTGAAAATTATCGCTGGGAGTGGCACGTTGTCGCTTCATATTCTGTTCTCAAATTCGAGTTGTGAAATAAAAAACGTAATTTTTTTTCCATCGCTGATACGACGTTACAAATGCAAATCGAGGAAACGATACGTGTTGACGAGGATAGATGTTACGACCTGCCTCTCACAGCTATTATTTTTGCGTAACTATTTTCTCGGACTAAATCATTATTTTCACTAAATTATTTTCTCACGCTCGATTTATTTTTATTTCATTTTTTTAGTCCGTTTATTCGAATTCGATTCAAGTTACCGGACGTAAGTTATCAAAATCTCTGCAATCCATATCGGCTCGCGCCCATCGCTCGCGTGTGCTTTATTGTTTCTCACGTATTGAGTATTTTTTAATGCTCGCGCATGGCGTTCGAGTTCAGCATTTTTGCCCGCTTCACGGCAATTAGCTCTATAAAAATTAGTCAGCCTACGTTCATCATCCAAGTGGCTCACAAGTCTAATTCTTCAAATCGACGAACTGGTCTCCAACCAGCCTCTCTTTACCCGAAACTCTTATATTATATACGGTTTTCGTTCGGTACGTTTCGAACGATTTTCTCACTACGGTATTTTCTCAATTCGGTACAACTCATTACGGTCAAACGTATCGACCTTTTCGATAACGGGAGGGTTTTTCTCAGTTACGCGGCACGCGTATTCTCACCGGAAGGACGCACGTCCTCAACATCTGGCTCGCGACGTTACAGAGTCGCGTGCCTCTTCTCACCCGGCGGCTAAGGCAATTCTCATATAATTGAATTGGTTCATCGTCGACTGCTCATCGTCGACTGCTCATTAAAATTACTATTAATATTGTTATCGGTTCGCAGCTCATCTTGTACTGTGTTTTCGCGCGCATTTTACCATTGGGTTTGTTGCTATAAATAAAAGAATTTATTTTCACTGTTATCATCGTTGTAAAATTATTTACCCCCCGTTCCGCTATAGCTCATGCTCGTAAATTCTCAACGCGATCCAATCTTCGTTATTTTCAGTCTAATAATGATTCATTGTCAACGATTGTACTATCACACAATCACGTTGCTTTAATTCAATTCAAACCCATTTCCATAAATCTGCAACAAACTCAGGAACAGAATATTCATCACGTTCGGAAACTGGACCCCATCAAATAATCTGTCATTGCTTACATATTTATCTTAAAAGTCACCTCTGAGGTTCCGCGATCAAGATCCCACCTCTGAGTCGACGCGTTCACGTTTTTCCCCATTATACCTCTGAAACTCCGCGCACAAAAGTTATTCGCATGCCTAGAATCACCGGGGCACAAGTCGCTACTCGACCGCTGAGACGTAACGGATAGTGTCGGAATTTTCATAATAACAGTATATCGCGGTAGTTTGTCTTCACTCTGCTTCAAATATTCATTAAAAAAAACTCTGGAAGTGTGAACGAATTACGAACAATACATTTGTTTTCAAAGGCGAACACACGAGCCAATTAAATATTTTCATCCAGCTCGGCATACATTTTAAATAAAATCCATTTGACGCAAAAGGATCTTAGCCACTTCCGGAAAATACAATCCTCTTGCCTCAAATGAATTTTATTTAGTGTGTATGTTTTGAGAAGCGATTTCGTCGTGGAGTTTACAAAACTCGTATATCTACACCACAGGTAAATATAGTTATCGTCTGCTCTATGAAGATTCGTAGATAACAGACGTAAATATTATTTTCATGACGTGACGGTAGAGACTTAATGTTTTTTTTTCTTCAAATATGCTTTTTTGTAGCTACGTTCTAACAACAGAGAGTATGAAAAAGATTCGTGGAATAATTAATATAATTTTTCTAAAAATTATAAAAATAAAATGGATTTTCAGAATATGTATCGTAACGAAGATACGATTGTTCTCTCACACGACATTTTTTCCGATATTTTATACATGGGAGTTTAACGATTTATCGTAGACGCTGTAACGACGATTGACTCGGTGAATGGCGTGTGACAATTACTTAACTGAATTCAAGAAAACGAAACAAACGTCTGTGCACCAACAGAGTCATATTCGACCAACTATTAGTACAATTCCAAAGACTCATAAGTGCTCGAACTGATAAAACATGTAGTGAAAGCTCTGCAAACAAACCCACGATGCCGAAACGCGGGGAATCGGGAACAGGCCGAAATAGTATATTATGTTACAAGGGAGGAGAGTGCGTCTTTTCACCGAGTGTGAAGTTTGATGCCCGAGCGAAGCGAGGGCAGAAATTCACACGATGTGAAAAGGCACTTCCTCCCGAGTGACATACGCTATTGTTTTCCCAACTGTGCTAAAAAGTGGCCATATTTCTATGCCTGGAACGGGGATGGAAATTGGCCGAGACTTGACGAGTGGGAGGAAAAGTAATTTAGCGGGAAGAAAAGTGATTTAGCGGGAGGAAAAGTTCACTTTTTCTCCGACACGAGTAATAAACAGTTGAATTTTTTATTTCCGAAAGTTTTCAAAAATGAAGTATATAAAATTTAATGTCCGTTACATTTCGTATACAATTTGAATATAATTGGACAATGACGAATTGGATACAAATTTTGTTATTCTCATTAATGTAACAAAATATTACACTATTAGAACGGAATATAAGAGGTGCTTTCGATTTGGCATTTTTTTTTCGTTATTACAACGTGACTGCGCATGCGCACGGTCGTTCTTTGATACGGATTCGTCCCAAAAAAACGACAGCGCCCATGCGCACCATCATTATAACGGCAAATCGAAAGCACCTAAGGATATTTTCATTCGATACGAGGGTCGACAGTGAGAGCAGTGAAAAGCGTTGTTTGGGACTCCGTCGCGATTATACTGAAAAATGGATGGTCCACGACGAACTTGGCGAGCGGCATGGCTATTTTGTTGCTGAATTCTGTGTCTGCAAAGTTATTAGAGTTACATTAAACATACTGCATGATTTTTTGTTTAAATTTAAAAAATTAAAAAGTTTCGGCTGTGAAAATAGTATAAGAAAAACTTCAGTGACTGACCAGTGACCGCTGCGGCCTCGCTACCCTCCTCATTGACTTCGAGGAAAGCTTTCTGAATGATTTTGGTGACCTTCAAATTCCCGTTTTCCACGATTCCGTTAAAATTCGCGTTGTCACTGAACATGTCAGTCAGTCCCAACTGTGTAAAAGGTAAACCGATACATTAGATTGCAATATTTTATAAGTTACTTGATTCAGATGGCGCTTTCACTGTACTATATGTATTAGCACAACGAACGTGTGTCATTGAATCTTCTTGTCTACGGGTATTCGCACTCACTTTGACGAGAGGGCCCGTAAGTTCCAACGAGCTCTCGATCTTGAACTTCGGCAAGAAAAGCTCTACATCGCCATGGTCTACATTGTGACGAAACGACTCGACGGTAATTTCATCGAGGTGCTTCTTCAACTCGTTAAATCCGTCGATCTCGTTCGGAAGAATGATGTACATGCTTACGCCATATTCAAAATCGTGGGACTGCAGAGAGGAATACAAAATCGTGATCTAGCTATCTCGAAACTTTCTCAAATGCGTCAGGAATATCAACGGAAGAGTCAGGTAATTAATAGTTTGTCAGAGAAACTTCGTAAATCAATATCTTAAAATTTTGGGACAACAGCAGCCTTTAATACCGACGGTGGCAAGTCACCTCATTCGGAAGACGATTTTTCACAGCAGTTATCTTTTTATTTCTTGTAAAATCACGTACCTTGTATGGAATTTCGATGAAGGAGGCGTTGAGCTTGGAAAGTTCACCGTAATAGTACTTCCCCAATTTGTACATAGTAGGGACTTGCTCGATCGTCTTTCCATTCACATGGAAGGGACGTAGTTGCGTCTCGTTGGCGTAAAACGGATTGGCCCAGGCGCCCTTGAAGTAGACTGCATTCATAAGTACGACAGATGCGTCCCGGTTGATTCCCTCTACGACACAGAAATATACATTTTTAACAATAAACCCCGTAGGATACAAGAATGCGTGAGAAAGATGAGAAGACAGAGAAAACAAACGAAGGTAAATAATACATACCGGGCGTGACGATGGATTTGATCCGATTATGGGTATGAACGGCGCTCCAACGATTGATTATCTTGCTGGCCTCAACTGCGTTACTGAAATCAATGTTCTCCACTGTCGATTTGAACAATGTCTGGATCATTGACTTAAAGCGGGATTTCAGCGAGAAACCTTGTGCGACGAAAACGTTGCTTGCTATACGCAACTCGATATCTTTGTAACTCTGCAATAAGAGTTTTTCAGGATTAAGAAAAAATCAAAAATGTCATGACCACAAAATCGGGTGATTTTGTAACTGAACACTTATTATCAGATCTCACGTCGAGAGTGTTCATAAATGCCGTGACGGAACCCATGCCGCCCTTGTCGGTGTTTGTTATAACCGATTGTATCTGATTTAGGGTATCGCCTGCCGCACCGAATCCCGCTCCAGTCAAACTTAACGCGGCGCTGATCGGCGAACAGATCACATTGTCAGATTCGTCTTCGGCGACAGCCTGCGAAAAATGATAAATATCAATCTCAATTTTTGTATATTCACACGTATTCTCATATTGCATCGTACGAAGCATCAATCGATTAGTTACCTTGAAAAACTTGCCGGCGAAATCGGATTCGGCGTTGGCGATTCCGGCGTTTAAGCTCGTCGCGTAGTACGCGACTATACCCAGCAATAAGACTGAAATAGACAAATTAACTTATTATAGCGGTCTTAAAGAGCTCGAAAAAATTACATTGAATGCGGAAATATTTTTATTTTTGGCTGGAAGCGAGCTAAGGAAACGCAACGTGTTTATAATGCATTTATAGTCAAGCATGCAATTCTCCGGATTGAAATTTATATCGAGAGATCATTCACCCTGATGAACAACAAAAAATGAATAACTTTTTTTTTATATATTAAAAAAAATATATAATTTCAAAGACTCAGAATATAACAAAAATGAGTACACCAGGACCCCAGTTTTTTCGAAACCCGGTTTTCCAATTTCTAACACTACACGCCACATATCGATCGTGTGGCTGCGTGAAAGGGGAAAAGCTGAGTCGGGCCCGACAGTGCCGGCGCTAAACGTGTGGCCTCTCACGGGTGATTCTACGTAACCTTACAAAGTTAAGGGTAAACGATATAGCACTGTTCGCGACGGCGGCCGATGCGCAAAAACCGGATGGGCGGGGCAAGCGCAAGCCTCGAGGTGGGGAGCAGATATGCGGCGATGGTCCTAGAAAAATCGAGGTCCTAGTGTAATGAGGTAAAAAGCAACGAGATACTGTAGCGAGAAACTATTATTAAATATAATTTCGTCATTAACTTACGTCTACGCATCTTCTCGGTGATGGAAAATCGTTTCGTCGTGAATATTAATTTCTTGTTTCGTTGGTAGCCGCTCGTTAAGAGATCGCGTATGTTTGTACGGATAATGAATTCCAAAGCTCTTTATATCGAGACTCTAATATCCCCCACACGCGTAAAATCGAACACTTGCGATAGGTTTTTCGTATTTACTTCTTCTGTTTTTGAATAACATAAAAGCGTTCGAGAATGTTGAGTATCTGTCTCGAGGACGATCTATCACTGCGAACATAGTTTCGATTAAAGTGTACATAATCTCATATTTTTGTCGTCATCGGTATTTCTATATGAATGAAGCAAGCATTGTTGAATTTTGCGTACACGACAATGTACAGTGAAACCAAAAGGCCAGCTGTGGCTTATATGGTGTTAATTAGCATTCGACGGGTGACGGTGTTTTACCAGAACGTAAACATTTTTGAATCGGCGATAGTTTTCTTTTGTGTGGCGTGGAATACAAGATTCATTATTGACATGATTTCAAATTTTCGACACCAGATTTTTTCTTTATTGACTGAGGTATTTGCCAATAACTAGGTAACAGCATGATAGCATAAATCAATAGTTTTTAATGAATCGGAAATTCAATCGAAACCGGAAGTACAACTGGGTTCACCATTTCCAACATTTATCAACGTTTCTAAGTTGACTTCGAAACTTCCTCGCTCAGTGAGGAAACCATATGTGGAGAGTTAATGTTTATATAATTCTTTTAAAAATTTTGTGATAGTCTCGAAGTATGATACTGAACGGGATAACAGTTTTTTTCCCAGCATCTTGGGTGGATTTCTTTCAAGATGTATTAACCCAAGAATTCATATATCATTTTATCTCCCTTCTAACCCGTGACTGGGGTAGATATCTACCCCACGCGTTTCCTGTACGTACAAGGGTCCTATGAGCAGTAAATGGGGTTTGCCGCATATGAATATTTTCCTTTTGCTTGTTCTAGAGGAAGCTATCTAAAGTGGGATTTCAGCGAGAAACGTTGTGCGACAAAAACGTTTAAACGCGTTTAAGTTCGTCGCTTCATATGCAACTATACAGACCAATAAAATTGAAATAGACAAATAAACTTATAATCGTGGTCGTAAAGAGCTTGAAAAAATGACATAGAAATCGAAAATTTATTTATTTATTTTTGTCTGGAAGCGAGCTAAGTACACGTAATTAGATTATAATCCATTTATAGCCAAACGTGCAATTCACCTGATTGCAATCTATATCGACAGTCCATGCACCTTGATGGAGCAGAAAAAATCAATAAAAAAATTAAATGTAATTAATTTATAAAACTCAGAATATAACAAAAATTAGTAATACATTAAGAATGAAAAAGATAGTGCATAGTGAAAAACTTTTCTTAAGTAACATTCGTTATTAACTTACGTATATGCATCTTGACGGTAATGGAAGTTCGTTTTGTACTGAAAATTAATTTTTCGTTTCGCTGATAGCGGCTCGTTAATGCCGCTATCAGCGACATTAACGAAGTTATGTCTCTTCGGATAATAAATTTCGAAGTTCTTTATATCGAGACTCTAATATCTCTCACCCGCGTAGAATGGACCACATTCGAAAGGGTTTGCGTATTTAATGCTTCTGTGTTTGTATGAAATGAAAAGTTTCGGGAATGCCGAGTATCTGTCTCGATCACGATGTATTACCGTGAGCATAGTGTTACGTCCAGCGTAACGAATAAATTTTCTTCATTATTCTTCCTCACACCAATACTAGACTCAGGAAATAAAATAAATGAAAAGGTAAAAAATCGGTCAGATAGCTCCGAATATTATAAGACTTGATAAATGACTCGTTTCTGCCAAAAGGGAAAACTTAATAAACTCAGTCTGTACATTCGATATGCACGAGTGTCTGTTCAGACCTGACAGTCAAAAATCTAACGGCATGGTCAAACAGATCTAAATAGAA
Organism: Ichneumon xanthorius; assembly: GCA_917499995.1. NCBI lineage: Eukaryota > Metazoa > Arthropoda > Insecta > Hymenoptera > Ichneumonidae > Ichneumon > Ichneumon xanthorius. Next base: position 15,309,345 of record OU824200.1, on the reverse strand, counting down.
TGTGAAAGGCCGCCAAGGATAGTCTATGACGATCAGTGCTGCGCCCTTATAGAACAACTACAAAGAATTTCGCCAGTGTGAAATTCCATTCCATATGTTATAATTTCTGCACAACGGTTTTTACAGCATATGGAATAAATTTTGACAATCGCAAATTCCATTCCATATGCTATAATTTCAGCAGGACGTTTTCATAGCATATGGAAAAGACTTCGGCCGTCGGACATTCAATTGCATATGCTATAATTTCGGCAGGACATTTTTCGGCCGGAAGTGACGTCATGCGTGGAATACGTCACTTCCGGTTTGGAAATCTCATTTTTTCAACCGAAAGTGACGCATTCCCGTATGACATTACTTCCGGTCGAAAACAAATTTTTTAATCGAAAGTGACGTCACAGCGCGTATTTTTTATTTTGTTCTGGAATAATTTTTCTCTTTAATTTTCTATTCTAGTCAGCGACAAAATGATTCTCCTGCCCTATAAAAAGTTGGTGAGTAACGCGATACTTTATCGAAATCTCGAAAGTCTCGAAAATATCTCACATTGTGACTTTCGCATTGTTGACGTTTGAGCGAGCAAGCGTATGATAGAACGAGATTTAAATATTTAGAAGTCATTGTTCTAAACGCCATTCGTCGTAAACGTACTGACTTCTAAATATATAAATTTCGTTCTTTCACACATCTGCTCGCCCAAACGACAACCATGCAAAGCCGCAATGCGATATATTTTTAAGACTTTCGAAATTTCGATAAAATATGTCGTTACTCACCAACTTCTTAGGGGTGGATGTTTAGGGGAGCTTGCAGTCGCTCTAGTACGGCCTTAAATTCCCTATCCAGTATAAATTATTGATGTACGGTGTCATGAAGTTACGTACTTAGTGACAAATGCCTCAATCGACTAAATAAAACCCGGAGACAGAAGTTTAATGTAAATTCAATTATGAGTCTTCTATCGCCCAACACAGAAAAGAAAAACCTCACCGTTTTATGGAAAGATACTACGGGAAGATACTACTGCGTTGATCGGATCAAAAAAAGATTTTTTTTGCATATTCTTAGTTTGGTGTCTAAAAAATTTTTCTTTGTAATGTCAAAGTGAAATTAGCAACGATACCCAGCCAGGTGGTGCCGTGCGTAGCTCCGGACGATACTTCGTTATCCCCTTTTATACTGACGTTCAAAATTTTCCTTACAAGCCAAAAAATACTCTCGACCTTCGAGTGAAATACACGTGTGTTTTTGAAGTAAACATGAATAGTAAAAGATAAACTAAGTGGTCAGAAGCATAAAACGACAGTGACAAGAAGGGGGGATACGTGGTGGGCCGACGGTGAACTTGTCCAACGACAAAACTTACGAGTTCCAACGTCTGTACGACACGACGGCTCTGTAATCAATTACGGAAGAAGACCAAATGTTCGTCCTTGAATGCAATTCCTGTACGAAATACACACAGTCGAATGCATGTTACAGTCAAAAAGTAAAATCGTCAAATTTTTCTCAATAATAATAATAAAAATGCGTTCCGACACATTTTCGATACTCAGTACTTAGTAACCGGCCCTGGCTGGATGATATACATCTTTGAATTTTTCTTCAAGCAGTCGCTTGAGTAAAAGGTTTTTCAATGATCACCGCCAAATGTATATGAGTTAATTGCCGATGCTCGAAAGCACAAGCGGTTGGTAATGGAGAAACCTGATAGCAATTAATTTGTTTCAGATGACGACGACTGCAGCAATCACTACACTTTAAAAACACGCGTGTTGTTTCAACGCGCTTCAGGCATGTAAATCATGTACTCACTGTTTACATGCTTCATGATATGTCGATCCTGAACATATGCCGAAGTGCGGAAATTTTACACGCTTTACGTGCATTATTTGAATGTGCTTTAAAAGCATTCACGCATGTAGTTACTTTTTGCACGGCTCTAGGTGTGTTCCACGCGCTTCCTCCCCCCCCCCCCCCCAACACATGTTAAAATGTGTATATTCATTACAAACAAATATTAAAAGAATATACATTAAATGAAACAATCTTTGTTCTTCAAATGCATAATCACTCATTACAGCCTCTTACAAATTCGTTATATCTCTCTAGATCAGAGATATATCCAGCTTCTTTGTTAATTTCGACGAGAAGATTTTTTTCGAAAAACATGAGGCTTGAAAGACGCAAACGTTTCAATTCGTAAACGTCGCCACATCCATATTCATTGCAGTGCACTTTAAACGACGCATCAAATCGGTGATGTCGAACAACGTGTTTCAATAGCTGACTATCCGATACAACTTCGAAATAGCACATACGCCACTTGAAAATGTTGGGCGGCCATGATCGAATCTCACACATATCACAACGATTAATTACGTGTTTTCCAATATGTAGGGTAGAGCGGGGCAAAATGGGGCAACGGGGCAAAACGGGGTTTTTGGGCAAAACGTCATTTTCCAATAATTTTTGAATGTCCAAATTCGCCCTATCGGATACATCAGGTTTTTCTGCCCAGTTTTGCCACCTTGTCCGATCCAAAAATGATTGGAAAATTGAGTTTTGCCCAAAAACTCCGTTTTTCCCCGCTCTCCCCAATTTGTTTGTAGTAATGGAGTAAATTTACCTATGAATAATAACGATGCTAATTGGAATATCGTTAAGCCCGAATATATATTTTTTTGTAGACTTCCGTACTCTGTTAACTGTTACAATCAGTTTCGTTGCAGTTATATAACTGTTATTGTTTTTGTTATGTTAGAATTAGATATCGCAATCTTAATTGTACGTATCAGTAACATAACCGTTCTGTTTCAACTATATAACATGTTATATTGTGGAGCCGGAAATGGCAACTTACCCGTAACTTGTGTGTGACACTCTCGTAATATTACATGTTATATTTGATTTCGATGCCGTTACATTGCAGATATATTACTATGCTCAGTGGGAGTGCAAACGTGTTGTCTTAAGGTGAAGTGAAACACGTTCTCTGTTACTCTCTCTCGCTCCATCGTAAGACCAATCCCGCCCTCTCTCCCTCATACTCCCGGCTCCGTCACGTGACTTTCACTTCACCTTAACACGTAAGCCGACCTTCACATATTTTATTAATGCATTTTATTCAAACATGTATAAATGTAACTGTGAAACACGGACACAGTCAATTTAAACGTTTCTTCAAAATTATTTCCCAAAAAATCAGCTTGAAAACGGGTCTTAGAACTAAAACACTGCCTTAATCAATACCGAAAGTACAACTGGGCTGACTTCAAAATTTTGTCGAGCAGCTTTAAGATATTTTTCACGAAATTCCCATACAATTAAGAAAAACTTTTTCATTGCCTTTCGGTTTAACAACGAATTACAATATTATTAACTGCCTATGCATTATATTACGGGATTTTTGATCCCGTTATATTTAAAGTGGTCACACGTTCGTATTTATAGGATGTAAGTAGTTATGGATATACGATTCGTCGGGATATATATTTTCACTCGGTATGCGGATCCACAGTGAGAGCACCGAACAGCGCTCCACCGTTCTTCGTCGCGACGATACTGATGTAAGGACGATCCGCGATGAACTTGAGAATCGGCAGGGGTTCTATATCCTCTTCGCCAAACTTGTCCGTCAACGCTATTGCTGCAAAGTTATAATTTTTTAAAATAATTATACTGTATGATTCAAGAAAAAGAAAAATCGGAATATAAAAAATGTCGGCTTTGAAAATAGTCTATACAACAGTTCAAAGATTTACTCATGGCAGCTGCAGCCTCGGTACCCTCCTCATTGACTTCGATGAAAGCTTTCTGAATTACTTTGACGTTATCCAGTCTCGTATGTTGCACGATTCCGCTAAAGTCGGCGGTGCCGCTGAACATGTCGCTCAGGCCCATCTGCATAAAGGTATAGGATATAGCATAGAATTTCAAAGCGTCGCTTCGACGTCCCCTTTATTAAAAACAAAAAGTAATAACAGAAATATCGGTTCGAATTGTGCAAATTTCCAATCCGAAGCATTGTCATACTCACTTTGACGAGAGGGCTCTCGAGCTTCAACGTGCTCTCGATCTTGAATTTCGGCAAGTAAAGATCTACGACACGATCCCAATTCGTGTTTTCGTTTAGTTGCTGAACGGTTATTTTGTCGAGATTATTCTTCAACTGCTCGAAACCGTCGACTTCGTCCGGAAGGATTATGTACAAGCTTATGTCTTGCGATACAGACTTGGACTGCAAAGAGCAAAGGAAATTAAGATCGAGCGATCGATAACTTCGCGGAACGCTTTTGCGACATTTTTCGATCTTTCTACACTGTAAACAGAACGGTGTTAAATTCAACAGCGCTTTAACACCACCATGTGGTCCATTATTAGGTCCATTACTTTCCGAAACGTTTACACGATACCTAATGTAGCTTTGCACACGCATTACTAAAAAACTAGACGGTCAAAAAATTTGAAAAAATTGTAAAGGATTCAGTTCGTCTTTCCCTACAATGTAGCAAAGTTTTATAGCGATCGAACAGAAACGTGTTTTGGCCCAAACATCCTTAAATAATAATTATTGTGACGTCCTGCCTCTTGTCGATAACATTATCATTGCATAATTTTATCTAACTATTTACTTAATATGCTCGATCGTTCTCGCGATCGAGCCGTTCAAATATTTTATAAAGGAATAACCACGCCACCAGATGTGCGAATCGAATTTCAATAAAGAATATCCGCCCGCGATCACGCGAGGGCGTTCGTCTATTCCGATTTCGGGAGTCGCGAACTTTTTCAAGGCCCTCGATGGCGCGTGGCGTAGGAAATGATCAGTTTTTGGGCCACTTCAAGGCAATTAGCTCTACCGAAATTAATTGGTCTACGTTTGTGATCCAAGTAGCCCACGAGTCTCACACAAAACTTCGAACTGACACAAGTCGCTATTACGACCCCCGAGACGTGACAATTATTACCTTTTTTAAAGAATCCGATTATCCTTCAGTACGGATTTACTTTAAATTTAATAGGACGATTTTGGGGTCAACGTTTTCAAAAATGGATTCTAAATTTTTAAAATCCAGAATCCAAAATGGTCAAAGGCGGACGCTGCTTGAGTTAAAATACCGTTTAGGGGCTGAAGACACCGTTCCGTGCGTATTTGACACGGTTAAATGCATATTTGAAACCTAAAGTTGTTCTTAAATGCATCACTTCTTAGAGATGTTATCAGTTAACACAGAATTGTATTGGACTAAGAAAATAACACCATTAAGTGATATGATGATTCATCACACAGTTTAGTGTTAGGATAGATTACACCGCGTTACCGGTTTACCATATGTTCGGTGTGCTTTTCACTGCGAAATGATGTTCATTTTAACACCAGTTTTTTTTACCACTACACCATCGCAGTTTACACCGCAGATTTCTTACGGTGTAGTTCTCACCAATTTGGTCGGCAACAAAAACTGGTAATCCGTTTTTATTTACTTTTATACAAAAAAACCTATATTTTTGTACAAAAAAAAGGAAATAGTCTGGGAGAAAAGTTGGTTAGAGTTTGCGATACCGACCAGGCTCATTGTAATTATTAAATATTAAAAATATAACTCACCATGTATGGAAGTTCGACGAACGAGGCTTTGATCTCGGTAAGATTGCCGTAACCAATTGTTCCCAACATGTGCATAGTCGGAACATCCTTAGAGGTTCCGTTGACATGGAACGGACGTGGTTTCGTCTCGTTAACGTCAAACTTATACTGCCAGTTGCCCTTGAAGTAGATAGCATTCACGAGTAGGGCAGATGTGTCCCAGCTGAGTATGTCTACGATAAGTAAATGGACCATTTTATCATAGGACCTATGCGAGCTATGCGTAAAAAAAAACATGATCAAAGGACACAATACTAAAAGGAGCGAAGCCAAGGAAACCGAGCAGTAGCGAAGGGAAAACATACCAGGCGTGACGAGCTGTGTGATGCGATTGTTGGTATTCTGCGTTGACCAATCATTGATTGTCTTACTGGCCTCGACTGAATTACGGAAATTTATGTTTGCGATCGGCGTAATGTCGTACAAGATCATCACATACTTAAAGGCGTCGTTAAGGGAATAAACGTCCGCGAGGAAAATATTGTTGGCCATACGTAAGTCGACTTCCTTGAAATCCTGCAACGGCATAATAAAAATAAATTAAGACTCGTTACCGTGCCTGTGATTATGAAGCAGGCACGAGAGTTGTGAAGGCAAAATTGTGTACATCCATACAGTTAAGTTGTTTTCAACAATAATTTATTTCGGAATGAAAACGTTTTATCGGGACTCACATCAACTTGGTTGAGGAAGTTTCGAGTGCGATCCACGCTGCTTTCGCCATTCGATTCCAGAACCGAAAGCAGCTGCCTTTGCGTATTGCCTCTTGCACCGAATGACATTACGGATAGAAGTACTTCGGCACTTATCGGCGAACAGATCATATTGCCAGATTCATATTCGGCAACGGTCTGCGGAAAACGATAAATACCATTAAATAAATATATTATAACACCTGCGCACACAATCTTTCAACTGCTTCAACAAATGGCCAATATAGAGGGTCCAGAAAACGCATAAATACAAGTATTAACTATATACTGGTACTGGTATATTTTCCAGCCATATCAACAACAAAATAACAAAACCACAGCAATAAGTTTAACTAACTAAGGTAAAAAAAATGTAATTAATACACCCAAATATAGAGCACACCTTGGGCTGAAGGACTCCGGTCGATGGCCCATTGGCAATGTTATTAAAAACGACTTATAAACAAATAGGGAGATGTATCGGAGATTGTATGGACCAACTGTTATTGTTGTTTAAATATTAATCTAGATATTGTTCATTCACAATTATTCTTATAATGTATCGATGGATTAATTACCTTAAAAAAATTGCTGGCGAAATTGGACTCGCCATTGACGATTACCGCATTGAAACTCGTCGCGTAGTACGCAACTACACCAAGCAATAAGACTGAAAGGGATACATTAACAAATTATAAGGGCCTGGACGAGCTTCACAAAATTACATTGAATTGGACAATTAATTTTTTTGTCCGTAAGCGAGTTATGTATACATAATGTGTCTACTGTGCATTCGCAGATAAACATACGATTCTCCAAATTGAAATCTATATCGAGAGGTCAGTCACCCCGATCGAGATGACAAAATTAATTTTAAACTTGAGATATAAAAAAAAATCAGCGCGTCAGCAATAAGGGGAAAAGCACTAAGATAGCATAGCGAGACACTTTTGTTAGGTAACGTGTGTAATTTACTCACGTATACACATCTCGACGACGGCGAAAGATCGTTTCGTTGCGAAGATTAATTTTTCAGTGACAACGCTCGTTGAGAGATCGGGTACGATTTGGCTAACAATTACTCAGCTCTTTATGTCGAGACTCTAATAGAGTTCCAAGACTTTCGTGTTTGTCGACTATGCCGATAATCGGTTTTCTCTCAAGGACAACGTATCTCCACGTGTACAGTTTTTATCTATTCTAAATAATGTTACATTCTTAGTATCTAGATATTGCTCTTTTTTTATGAAGGGTAAACATCCGCCAAACTGCACTGAGAAAAAAAAATGGTTGGATTAACCAAAAGTCGCGGTGACATACGTTCAAAGTTGTTATTTGATGGGTACAAATAAAGCATTGTTTTGTGAAACGATTATTTGCTTCAATTTATTCAAAATTTGGCAATTGAAACGACCATATTTGTTGGACCAACAGAATACACCTTTGAACGTATGTCACCGCGCATTTGCTTAATCCAACCATTTCTTTTTCTCAGTGTGCGCAGACACGACTTACGGTAAAGCCCACTTGTGTGTATCTCTGCAAGGTGATTAATACAGTTACCCGGACGCCAAATTCGATGTCTGTGGTCTTGTTTTATTTTATGACGCAAAATACAAGATTTTGATTGTTTTAATTACATTAAAATTTGAACTTTAGGTTTTTTGTTCAGTCGATTGAGGTTCCACCACGCAAATAGATAACTTCACAATAGCTTTGGGCATTATTGCCAAATAGACAGGCGTCACGAAACGGACGCAGTTGGAGCAATGTTTGCGACAGCGCTGCGCATGTCGCAAATATTGCTCCAACTGCGTCCGTTTCGTGGCGTTTGTCTATGAGGCATTCTACATGTTATCATTTTTTATATGCGCTTAAATATATTCAAGGCTAATACCAGAACGAAAATAAAGACCGCATTTTTTTTACCGATTACACTATAAACTGAATGAAACGGAAGAGAGTTAATCCTAATGACTAATAACATTAATAATGTATACCTGTAGATGATTCAAATTGGAAATTTGATCTGTTTCGTAATTTATTTGGCTTCAGTTATTACAAGGTACGATTAATCTTTGTTGGACATAAAATCTACTATAACACAGGAAGCAAGCTTAGTAGACGTATAATATGCGACACTATCGACTAGAATGCGACATTTAATACCAGTGGTATTAATTTTTTTAAGATATCATTCAAAATAAAATTGATCCTAATTTTTCGGATCTGACACGCTTCCGGTGAAGAGTAGAGTTCCATCCTTCAAACCCTCAGCACTCGACGTCCCGGACATTATTCTGAAGATAAATGGTCGATCGATCTTTATCTCTTTCGGGACCCTCATGCATCTCATAGTTATCGCCATACCTGCAACAGACCCATTATTAGAAAATATATGAGGTTTTTTTTTTTAGATAGATAGATAGATAGATAGATTACTTTATTGGATACTGGGATTACTCCCCTAAATACCAAGCAGTACAACAGGCATTAGAAAATAGGGGAAGTACAGAGTGCCCAGCGCATGAGCATTTTTAAAGATATATCTTGATTGCAAAAAATAGGTTTTGTTCGCAGAAAAAATTAAAGGATAGATTTCGCATCAGATATTGAGTTCTCGTTCGACGTGCCAAAGTCACGATATATTTTCGTTTCCGTGATGGATCGCTCGCGTCACATTTGTCGATTCTTTATAGTAGCATCAGGCGGTAATGGATTGGGAAGATAAAAAAATTTACCCAGGGCCGTCTGAACGATATCCTTTTTTATTACATACTTAAATTTACATTGTCGTATATATATTTTTTTCACATCACATTTTTTACATAATTTTACAACGCACATATTATAGATCATTTTCAATGCAGTTTATAGGAATAAATAATTGATAGGATGGCCCGATTCTCAAATATTCACGGATTCCTCAGGGTAGCCATGAATAGATGAGTCTTCTTGCTCGTCACGATGAAAATCGCTGGTCGGTCCACGCGGAAATCAACGGTCTCGAGTTCCTGCACTTCCATCCGATCGAGCATCAATGCCGCTAAAAAAATGATCGTTCGCTTTCTTGTTATACACAAAATAAATAGATTTCGCTACCATAAAAGAAGAAATGAAACCCAATGGAATCCGTTGCTGTGATGTGACATCGATGATCCATGCGAGGGATTCAATATCTCAAAGCAGTATTTGCGACATACTTGTTTATTGTACACAACACAATACGTCTTATAATTTTGTTAAATCACAGTTGTAATTCTGATTTTTAAAATACATTTAAGTATAACTGGCATACTACTAGACGCAATAATCGATATTTATTATGATTACTGTTGCTCGGATCGGCATATTTAGTTTATTTTTAACTTCCATTTAGGTATTCTATTTTTTATAGTGAGAATTATTTCTCTACAATCAAAGAGTATTGTAACAGGGTAATTGACAAAGCAGTACATAGGAACTAATCGATAAGAAGACAGTTTCTCAAAGATTCAAGGGTTGTTGAGCGTAGCTATGAAAAGAATAGTGTTTCTGGTCTTCAAGATGTAAAGTGATGGTCGGTCCACTTTGAAAACAACAGGCCCGGAATGAATTAATTTTGTCCGCTTGTTCATCACCAACGCTAAAAATACACAAAGTTTCTTGTTCGATTTAAAGATTGCGTTGCGAAAAAATGACGCCCAATATTATTATTACGTATAATCATATATAAAATGAACATGCTTTCAAGTTGCACCGTGACATTGAATTTTGAACACTCTATCACAAATTATTGCCCAGATCCATGCAGAATACAGAATACGGTACAAAAAAAAAATATTTATAAACACTTTAAGCGACGATCGGCTCCTTCAGGCGTCCTGTAAACAGTGTTACGCTGTTTTGAGGTGTTGCAACGATAACGAAGTAGGCTGGCCGGTCAACATTGAAAGTGACTTGGGGACGGTCGTCAATTATCAGACTAAGCGGCATGATTTCCATTTCTGCAAAGATTAATTTTCAAACGTGAAATATCTCCGATGATATCGTTAACAAAGCATCAATAATGAAATACATGCAATTTTGCAAGATGCGAATGAATTACAATTTTTAAAAGTCGATTTTACATCAATAGAGGTCAGCAAATAAAATCTGAAATATTTACTAACAGGTTTTCCATATAAAATATAACAGTGGAGTCTCGGGGGTTAGATGTATATTTTTTCACGACGAATAGGAGCTCTCGGAAGGGTGTGCAATAAATGTAGACGTCTTTGGTCTGTATATATTGAAAATATTTTTTTTTGTACAAATATCTTGAACAGTCGTTTTTGTATACTTACAAAAATGTACTTATTCGTTTTAAACATGACACCCTGCAATGCAGTCTGAGTTTTGTTATATGAGGAATCTGATAAAGACTCTTAAATGAGTATGTAAATAAATGCGCGCGTTGATGTGATGCATCCTTTTTTTTACGGCAACGCGAGATGGGCGACGAACAATTTGGTGGATCTGTTGGCAACGATCATCACATGAGCAGGTCTGTCCACGTTAAATTCGACCGGTGGCGGTGGCGGAAGTGCGGGTCTTCGCAGGACCATAACCGTACCTATAAAAGAATAAACAGTCAGAAATTTCCACGGTCGTCTTAAATTTTTTTAAAGAATAATATCAACGTAAAAACTAATTATTTTTCTCTCCACAATAAAATCCCGATATTGAAGAATTTTTCGATAGGCTGGATATGGATTAAATTTCTAATCAACAGAGTCTAGTCGTTCTTTGTAAATAATTTTATTTATGTCGTATTACTATACGAGAATATCAGATAATTTTCCAGGCAATTTTTTTTCAGGTTACAAATTTTTGTTAAATGTAAAATGTATAATCCCGGTATCGAGACGTTTCATCGAGAGATGATTTTATTTTTCAATTGGATCCGCGACGATAGCACCGAAAAGTGGTACTCCGAGTTCGGTCGCGAGTACGCTGACGTAGGGACGATCCACGGTGAATATTATCGCCGGGAGTGGCTCGTCGGTTCCTATTCTGTTTTCAAATTCGAGATCTGAAAAAAAAACGGAATTTTTTTTTTCATCATCGATACGACGTTAAAAATGCAATTCGAGGAAACGATATGTGTTCACGAAGATAGATAGTGTAGGAATGTTCATAATAACAGTATGTCGCAATAATTTTAATGACCTCGCTTGAACTATTTGATAAAAAAAAAAAAAAAACTATTGAAGTGTGGACAAATTACGAACAATGCATTTATTTTCAATCGATGTCGATCACGCGAGCCTCAAAGTCGATTACACTTTAAATAAAATCCATTTGTCGCAAGATTTGTTGCATCAAATGGATTTAATTTAGTGTGTATGTTTTTAGCAGCTAATTTCCCATGGAGCTTACAAAACTAGTGAATCTTCTCCACAGATAAATATAGTTATCGCCTGCTCTATGACGGCTCGTAGATAACAGACATAAATATTATTTTCATGACTTGACGATAAAGATCTAATGTCTTTTTTAAATATGCTTTTCGTGGCTCCGTTCGAACAACATAGAGTATGAAAACAGTTCGTGGAATTATTAATATAATCATTTTTTTTTAATCTACAAAAATAACAGAACCTTTCAGAATATTCATCGTAACAAAAATACGATTATCCTCTCACTTGAAACTTTTTTAGATATTTTATACATGGAAGTTTAGCGATTTATCGTAGACACTGTAACGACGATTGACTCTGTAAAAGGCGTGTGACAATTACTTAACTGAATTCAAGAAAACGAAACAAAAAAAAACACTCGAAAACAGCGACAGACCCGCACCCACGCACCAGCACGGTGATGTTCGACGAACTATTAGTACAATTCTAAAGACTCAAAAGTGCTCGAAGCGATAAAACACACAGTGAAAGCTTTGCAAACAAACACACGCGGCCGAAACGCGGGGAATTGGGAACGTTTTATAAATCTGATAAAAAAAAAAAAATCAAAAAATATTAACTTTTTGCTTTACCTTCAATCGAAGTTCTTGACGTGTCCGGAGAAGAGGGTAACACCGTTGTTTTGGTCCTCGGAACGTGTTACGATAGCGTACATGAACGGATGATCGGCATTGAAATCGTATACCACCGGTAGCGAGAATGTGGCGAATTGCATGCCTGAGTAAATAAAAATACCGCAAAACTTTGAAGATGCGGTATAATTGTCACGAAAAAGTAAAAATAATTTGTAAGCGGAAAATGTGTTTTCGAAAATGTACCTTTAATGTCATCAGCGACATTTACGATAAAGTAGATACACACGAGTGTGTTTAAAACGCGTTTTCGCAGATCAACCCTAACAACTTTTTTGACTGGTGCACAGAGCGCATGTTATTGTGTGCATTTTCACATATTATAAAAGATGCACTCGGTGCAGACAGTGATAGAGAAGAAAGTTGGAAAATTATAATTAAAAAAAAAATGTTGGAAAATATATAAATGTCTAGGATCGGAAGTGACCCTGGAAAAGCATGGCTCTCGTTGAGGGTATGATAATGGAGTATAAAAACTGATGATCCACTCTCAGTGTTACAGGTGGCGCTTCGGGCATAGCTGCGGCCGGGGCCATTATGACAGCTGCAAACAAATGTTAAAGAAATCGGGTTTAAGTAGTTCAATTAGAACTCAAAAATAATTTGAAACTACGAGGTCGGATATGAAATCAGTTTGAGTATAATATGGGAAAATAAAAAACCATGGGCTTTATATAAAAGAAATGAATGAACCGCAAACATTATTGGTACGTGGCCGCGAATCCCTTGCCAGGTAAATTAAATCCACAGTGCCGTTTATGAGGACACTGAGGGTGGGTCATGGATAAGCTTCTAGCATATTATTCTAATCCAATAAGTGTCCCTGGAAAACAAAAGTTTTCGATACGCGTTGGACGATTCCGTATACGAACGGATGATCGGCTCTCATCATTACGGGTCCCCTTTGATTGTGGGTGCGCAGACGAAACATCACAGGCGCTGCAAAAAAAATATCCACGAGCTTTCCGTCAGGGACTCGAAAATCGTGCAATTCCGCAAATATAGTTTCTCTCGCGGTTATTGATTATATTAACCGAGGTCTGGCGAATTAACTTTTTCATATGGAAAATCCGAAAAATAAGTGATAGTAGTGTATTTTTCTAAGGTGATTAAAGTAAACCCCGAACAAGTTTATCTAATTCTACTGACATGCTCATCTAACACTGATAGTTCCAGTGAACAATCATGCTACTAGATTAACGTCTTGGGGTACCGAATAAACACAGATTGTCTCGTGCATGATCTAACGAGCTGACCTGCCCAAAGATTTTCGCTATAGTCATATCCAGATACTGTGTCGAACAGAATTCCACCTTTAGGATCGATAGTGTCCTTTGAAAATTATCGCACTCGAAGGCGTCTTCACTGAGAAGCCAATCGTGATCGCGTACAGAAACGGATGATCCACTCTCAGTGTTATAGGCCGGATGCAACAGCCACATTTTGCGAATGTAGCTGCAAAAATATATCAGGAACCATTCTCTCGTTAAAACGCCAAACTATCTTGCCCAACACAATCTCGCAAGTACAAGTTTGTTTTGATTGTCAAGTTTGGCCAATTCATGTACCGGTGCTATAGTTAACGCCAGTTAACTATATAAGCCAGTTCAAACTAGATGAGTCGTGGCAGATTTCGGGCAGCAGACAGGCATTCGTATATTCAAGATTATTTCAGTACCAACAGACTAAAAAGAAAATACATTATGCACACAATAGACTAAATCCCACTGCTAATTGTAGAAAAAATAATTACATACCAATCATATCTTGACAGAAATTATCAAAAACAAATACATTTAACAGTTACTACTTGGAAGGCTAAAATATTTTTTATCGTGAACATATTTTTTTCTTTACTATAATAATACCACTTACAGCAGTTTGTTTGCGAGGGAATTTCGTCGATGGATAAACAAAAGGCTGCTATTTTCAAACAGAAAATACTTTCGAATATCTAGATATTTAATCGTAGAGCATCTTCGAAGAAAGATAATGAGCCGTAATACATCAAAATCGTGGAAAAATTATGCATTGATCTTTGAAAAAATTGAACGAATATGTACCTTTTTTAAAATGACCTCAAACACGGTAATATTTTTGCAAATTCATAGCAATTCATGTTTTTCTGAATTAAGGACATCTAACATCTAATAACTCTGTAATACAAGTAACTATCAACTATAAACAGTTTGTAAAAGTTTATATGAACGACTTGAAAAATGCAGCACTCATTGGAAACTATATGAAACACTTCCCTCCCCGCCCGTCCCGGGCTCAGTAAGCATCAAAAACTGTAATAAACTTTTCTCACGAATTTTCGCATGTACGGTCAAAAGAAAAGTTACACCGAAACCGGATTTCATCTCGGCTTTCGATGAGACTTTTCTTTTGACCGTATATGCGAGATCCAGTGAGAAAAGTTGATTACAGCTTTTGATACCGACTGAGCCCGGGATGGACGGGAAGGGGGGTGTTTCATATGGTCTTAAGCACTCCATCATCCTCAATAGCGGTCGTAAAAGTGACTCACAGCGTCATCTTTGGGCAATTCGTTGTACAATCAGCGACAAAAGATATCTACATCACCGACTGCCCAATGACTACCTACTATCGGTGTCGTATATTTTTTACCATTTTGCATGTTAGTTGTGTTTGCTTGAAATCAGATTGGCTTGAAAGGCTCGGGACCGCGGGTATCAAAGGTAAAATTATCCTTCGTTCGTTAGAGATCACTGATAAGTGAGTTGGGATTATTAATGTAAAAAAAAAGTTTACGATAAAAAATATTTTTGTCTTCCGAGGAGTAACTATTATATGCATTTGTGTTTGATCATTTCTGTTGAGAATATGATTGGTATTTACTCATTTAGCCTACTATTGGCAATGGGTTTTAGTCTATTGTGTGCATAATCTATTTTCTTGTTAGTCAGTTAGTACTGAAATCCTCTTGTACACTCCGATTCCTGTCTGCTACCCTAAATTTATACTTGCGACATACAACAGTTTCCAAAGTGCATTTCATAGATCGCCTCTTGTACATGTTTGTGAAAAACGAAGGATCGTGTAGTCACCGTGCAGAAGGCGGCGGGGAATGCGTTATATTGTGGGATACAAGTGGGATAGTCCCGGAGTCTCTCTATAACAGATTTTTCGTCAATTTTTTAACGGATTTTTCATAATTATTTTGTTACTGCAACAGATACCCGAATGAAAAGTTGTCCCACGTTCACGATAAAATGTGCTAAACTAACAACGATTCCGACATATTTGTTTCTACGTCGTTTACCGTATTGAATTCTGCCCCTAAGATCGATAATCTCCCAGAAAAATAATCGTGGTTGAAGAGCGTACAACGATCGCATATAGATAGGTATGATCCACTCTCACTGTTATAGGCCACAGTTGTGACGTAACTAAGTTGAGGATGCCGAATTCCTCAAAAGCTGCAAAAAATGTATTGAAAACTTTTCTGTAACAAAAACGGCTAACTATTTCGCATAACATAATATCTGAGGCATACATTTCTTTGGCTTATCTCGCTTTGCTACGCACTCGACGTACTGCTCGGCCTAACCGGACCTACCAATACAAATTTTCACCTGGGATTTATGACGATTTTTTTAATCAATTTGGTAAATCGAGCCTTATACGTATTTGCGAGCAACGTATGATTGCATGATCACCACGAATCAGTTAGTGCCGAACACAATTTGTCGTGGGACACTCGTGGCAAACTCGTTGAATGTCTCTGAAACAGATGAGTCTTTTTTATTTTATTTTTTTGCTAACAGATAAGTGCCCGAACAAAACGCCCCCAATTTTCATGATAAAGCGTATTAGAATAACAACAATTTCTACATAGTTATTTCCAAGTCCTGTACCGTATTAGGATCGATAGTGTCCCTGGAAAATGATCGTTTTCGACGAGGGTGCAACGATCACGTATAGACACGGATGATCCACTCTCATCGTTACGGGCTCTGGCATAGTGACGAAGCTCTCGGTGACTATCAAAACGGCTGTAAAAAAATATCAAATACCTTTCCGTCATTTAAATTCTCAACTACGTCGCACACGCATCGCTCAGGTACAAATTTGTATGGGTTGTCCAGTTTTTCTACTTTATGTCTTAGCGCTACAGTTAATGCCAGGTAGCTTCAGGGCATATTAGCTAGGGTCAACTGGACGAGCCGGGTCAAATTTCTACCCAACGGTTTCTGAAATCTTGTAGATCGAGTCCTGTACGTATCTGCAAAAAATTAATCATCGTCTGATCGTATGGGAACATGAGATGTGTAGGATACTTGTGGGATATTTAAAGAACATCTGAACGTATCCAACACTGTTTTTTGTTTGTTCAATAAACTGAGGTGCCCTAACTAAAAGGTGCCCCGTTGTTATGATAAGACGTGCTAAACTAACAAAATTTTGTATGTAATTATTTCCAATTCTCGTGCGGTATTAGAGTCTACATCATGGATTTGAGGTGTCCCTGGAAAATGATCGTAATTATTTCCAATTCTCGTGCCGTGTTAGAGTCTACATCACGGATGTGAGGCGTCCCTGGAAAATTATCGTAATGGTCCCCATGGTAAATGAGCGTGTGACGATCGCGTATAGACACGGATGATCCACTCTCATTATTACGGGCTCGAGTTTCTGTCTAACCGCGATGCTTCCGAAAAGTCCGACAACAGCTGCAAAAAAATATCAAGTACCGTTCATTCATTAAAATCCCCAACTTATTTCACACACACATGATAACTCAGGTATAAATTTGTATAGGTGGTCCAGTTTTTCTAGTTTATGTATTGACACTAGAGTTAACGCCAGGTAGCCCCCGGACGTATTAGCTAGGCCCAACTGGTCGAGATAAGTTAAATTATCTCTTAGATCGATTCCTACACGTATCTGCGAAAAATTAATGATCGTATGGTGGTCATCCATTCAGCAGTAGGAAACACTACACTGAAAAAAAATTTGCTTACGGGCTGCCAAAGAAAAAAATTGTTATTCTGATTTTACTTTCAATTCTTACAATTCCATATGATATTGAAACAACGACGGCAAGATTGTCAAGGTGACGTGTTATCGTTTCAATTCCGTACGGAATTATTAGAATTAAAAGTAGAATTGAAATAATAATTTCTTTCTTTGGCAGCCCACAATCAAATTTTACTTGAGTCAATGATATTTTTTTTTTCACTGATAGATCTGTCGGATACTCGTGGGATATTTAAAGAGTATCCGAGCGTCTCTGGAACCATTTTTATGTCAATACACTGACGTGTCCTAACTAAAAGTTGTGCAGATAAAACGTGCTAAACCAGCAACAATTTGTGCGTAATTATTGCCAATTGCCGTGACGTATCAGTCTACATCTAGGATCTATATTGTCCCTGGAAAATGATTGTGTCCGATGAGCGTGTGACGATCATGTATAGACACGGATGATCCACTCTCATTGTCACAGGTTCCGGTTTCTGCACAAGCGCGAAGCTGGCGACTCCGATAAGAGCTGCAAAAAAATATCAAGTACCTTTCGTTCATTAAAATCCTCAACTATTTCACACACACATAATCACTCAGGTATAAATTTGTATGGGTTGTCCAGTTTTTCTAGTTTATGTCTTTGACCCTACAGTTAACGTCAGGTAGCCCCGGGACGTATCAGCTAGGCCCAACTGGACGAGCCAGGTCAAATTTCTACCTAACGGTTTCTAAAATCTCGTAGATCGTGTCCTGTACGTATCTGCGAAAAATGTATGATCGTATGATCGCCATGCATCCAGCAGCAGGGAACACGATATGTGTAGGATACTTGTGGGATATTCAAAGAACATCGTAGCGTCTCTAAAAGCATTTTTTTCAATACATTGAACTCCAACTAACTCAATACATTGAACCCCAACTAACTCAATACATTGAACCCCAACTAACTCGATACATTGAACCCCAACTAAGTCAATACATTAAACCCCAACTAACTCAATACATTGCCCTAACTACAAATTGCCCCGTCGTTACGATAAATGTGCTAACCCAGCAACAATGTGTACGTAATTATTTTCAGTCAACATCTAGTCAACATCTAGTGTCTATACTGTCCCTGGAAAATAATTGTTTCCGTTGAGGGTATGACGATCGCGTATAGACACGGATGATCCACCCTCATTGTCACGGGCTCCGGTTCCTGCATAACCGCTAAACTCGCACCGAGTCCAACAAGAGCTGCAAAAAATTATCACGTCCAAGTTTGTCATTGCAATAGTCAATTATTTCACATGCACATAATCCCTCAGGTAGAAATGCGTGGGTTATAAAGTTTTTCTATATTAACTAGGCCCAACTGGACAAGCCAGGACAAATTTCTACCTGCGGCATATGAAAAATTGAAATTTAACTTTTTTTGAGAAATGAATGATCATATGGTCGCCAAGCATCGAGCAGCAGGAAATACGAGATGTGTAGGATACCCGATGGATATTCGAAGATAATTAGACTGTCCCTAAAACCGTTTTTTTTTATACACTAAGGTGCCTTATGTACAAATTGTCCCGGTGTCGTGATAAACCGTGATAAATTAACAACTATTTCTACGTAATTATTTCCAAGTCCTGTGCCGAATTGGACTCAGTCTCTAGGGTCGATAGCGTCCCTGGAAAATAATCGTTCCTCGAGAGGGTGTGGCGATCACGTATAGATACGGGTGATCCACTCTCATCGTTACGGGCAGTTGTTTCGCCATAAAGCTCGTGACGCCTACCACAAGAGCTGTAAAAAAATATCAAGTACTTTTCTATCATTGAAACCCCGAACTGTTTTGCATACGTATAATCACTCAGATGTAAATTTATTCGGGTTGTCTAGTTTTCCTAATTTATGTCCTGGCACTACAGTCAACGCCTGGCAGCAGCGGGTCATATTAGACAGGTCCAACTGGACGATCCGAGACAAATTTCTACCTGGGATATATAACAGTTTTTAACGAGTCTTGAAGGTATTTGTGAGAAACGAATGATCGTATGATCACCATGCACCAGGGAGTAAGGATACTCGTGAAATATCCATAGAGGTTTGGAAATTCTGTATCTATGACTCTCTTGGACTAAAAATTAGCACTGACGACAACTGACAACTGAAATTAAACTGACAACAATTAGCTTATAGTTATTTACAAGTGCTGGGCGCGAAATGGATTTTTTAGGATGGATAGCGTCCATGGAAAATAATTGTGCTCTAGGAGGGCGTGACGATCGCATATGGAAACGGATCATCCACTGTTATCGTCGCGGAGCCTAGTTGTTCCACAACGCTGGGAGATCTCATGTTCGCAACAAGGGCTCCAACAAAATGGATCACCTTTTTTTTGTCATTCGAATTCCAAACTAGTTCGCATTGAGAACTTTTTATTTTCGTTGGTAACACCTATAAATTTTAGTTACAGTTTAAATGTAACTGAGATGGAAGGGACGAAAGTGATAAACAAATTTCTCTTGACGGATTATCGCAAAGAAATTGTTTTATCTTAAACCATAATTGTTACGAGGGAAGTTAGCGGATACAAAAAGAATTGCTGTGGTTTCGTACAGATAAATCTGTATTTCTGTGCTATTCGAAGTTATTATTACTCCGAACGCCCATATGCCGACCGAAATAATTCGGGTTATTTATTTGAATGGTAAAATTTACTTCGGCATATCACTCTACCACTAGATTTTTACAGTATCCCTGGAAAATTATATTTGTCTTAAATGGTCTCATTATCAAGTACACAAATGGATGATCCACTTTAAATGTTACGGGCGGTGGAGGTGCATAACTGGTGCTGCAATATACCGCGACAAAAGCTGTAAAGAAAAATATCAAGTACCTTTCAGTCATTGTGATTCGGGAACCAATATATGCGATGCAACCGAGGTCTCTAATATTTAAATCCCCGAACCTCGAATATTCTTACATTTTAACTTCCGTGTTAACTATTTCTGGATATACGTCCTCCTCAAACCACCCGCAAAGTGTGGGAGCGTGAATGTTTCCGACGGTTTCAATTGCAGGAACTTTGCGTGTTTTTAGTTTTCAATTTGTAATACATTCCGAAAACTGAAGCGCCTTGTTATTTGTGCACTGAACTGAAGCGTTAAATTACAGTGTTAACTTTATCGACTAATGCTACCGACACATGAGATGTCAATTTATTTTCATCCATTGCACAAAAACCCATCGTTATAATTATAGCTTCATATAGCACCAAATTAGCCCAGAAAAGTAACAATATTATAGTAACAACTATAAATTTTAGGTACAGTTTAAATATAACTGAGATGGAAGGGACGGAAGTGATAAACAAATTTCTCTTGACGGATTATCGAAAAGAAATTGTTTTATCTTAATCTATCATTTCAACGACGGAAGTTAGGATACAAACAAATTGCTCTGGTCTCGTACAGATAAATCTGGGCTTCTTCGATATTCGCACTTATTACTCCGAAAGCTCGTATATCGGTCGAATTAATTCGGAAGAGATAAACGAATTTTTTGACGGATTATCGAACAGAAATTGTTTTATCTCAAACCATAATTTTAACGCCGGAAGTTCGCGGATACAAGAAGAATTGCTGTGGTTTCGTACAGATAAATCTGTATTTCTGTGATGTTCGAAGTTATTACTCCGAACGCGCATATGCCGACCGAAATAATTCGGGTTATTTATTTTAATGGTACAATTTACTTCGGCATATCACTCTACCACTAAATTTTTACAGTATCCCTGGAAAATTATATTTGTCGTAAATGGTCTCATTATCAAGTACACAAATGGATGATCCACTTCAAATGTTACGGGCGGTGGAGGTGCAGTACGGGCGCTGTAGTTTACCGCGACAAGAGCTGTAAAGAAAAATATCAAGTACCTTTCGGTCATTGGGATTCGGGAGCCAATATATGCGATGCAACCGAGGTCTCTAATATTTAAATCCCCGAACCTCGAATGTTCTCACATTTTAACTTCCGAGTTAACTATTTCTCACAGCTCATGCAGACAACCCGATATACGTCCTCCTCAAACCATCCGCAAAATGTGGGACCGTGAATGTTTCCGACGGTTTCAATTGCGGGAACTTTGCGTATTTTTAGTTTTTAATTTGTAATGCATTCTGAAAGCTGGGGCGCCTTGTTATTTGTGCACTGAACTGTGCGCTTCAGCGTTAAACTAAAGTGTTAACTTTATCGACTAATGCCACCGACACATGAAGGATCAATTTATTTTCATCCATTGCAAAAAAACCCATGGTTATAATTATAGTTTTATGTAGCACCAGCTTAGACCAAAAAAAATAATTGTTTGACGTTACCTTGTGAATATAAATCAACGATCTGGTTCTACCGATTTTCGATGAGAGTTTACATTTTATTAACGTTACATTTACATGAATTAATGTGAATTTAATTGCAATGTGCAGTGTTTTGAGATATCCATGTCGGGCCATGTCCAGCTTTTCAGGTCAGACTCGCCGATGTAGAAATACATCCATAATCATAGTTATTAAAATAAATTGAATAATAATAATGCAACTTTGCGAAACAACCGTTTATAAATTTCACGAACTTAGACAGTCGTGGGATCGACGATTTTGGCCATGAAGAGTATGGTGCGGAATTCGTTATACTTTTTCTTGGGTGCTATCGTGCAGAGGAAGGGCCTGTCGATGGTTAACGTGACCGGTGGCAGCGGTCTCGAGACAGGATGGGGGAACAATCCTACAAATAAAAACTTTCGATATTTTTCTACTCCGAAAAATTATTGCGGCAAATCCAATTTTATTGAAACGCTAAATTATCACAAGCACCATTTTAATTGGAACTTTAACAATTCGGATTAGTTTCATTCCTGCACCCATAGCACCGGAGAAAAAATTATGTTCATCGTAGAGCAGCATTAATTTAGCTTCGCTTGGAAATATCTGTGCACGGCCAAGGGGCTTTGCGAGGGGCTTTGCTCGATTTTGGATACCGCCGTACCAATAAAGGCAACTTTCTGTCGTTGTAGTCCGAAATCATTCCGTAAAAATTATTGCATTTTTATCCGACCCTCACTTAAAAGAACTACTAGGGGTGCGATAGTGACTACTGGAGATTCAGCAGTTACTACTTCCATCGCAGTAGTTACTACTTCTTAGCAGTTACTTCTCAACAGTCAACAGCTATTACTGAGCAAGTAGTGGCTCCCGCCTCAGTAATTACTATTAATAAGTAGAACTACTGGAAACTGCGGGAATTCCCAATAGTTAACTACTGGACACTCATAATAGTCTCGCTTAGATAACTACTGGACATTCGTAGTAGTATCGAGTATGCAACTACTTCAGATTCCCAGTAGTTTTCAGTAGTCGGCCATTTTAGCACTGTGCAGTCGTTCAGTAGTTTATTAGTAGTTAACTACTGAATACTGCTCGTACTATTTTTCAGTAGTTTTCGGTAGTTCTTTTCGGTGGGGGATGCGTTTATAATTTCCTAATGTTTCATACGAATTCTTAAGTACATTATACCGATTTTTTTGTCGATCTTATAAACAGTCGATTTAATTACAATTTCCTACTCAGCAATGTAGCTGTTATGTAAAAAAGAATAACTGTTACATAACGAGCTTTCTTCACAACATTTACAATACTGACTGAGAAATAGTAAAGTTGCAGTATTGTCCGTGTAACTTGTGTCCACTGACCATAGTTGATTTAAATGTATGTTTGTAAAGAGCAAAAAAAATAAGTCCAAGAACGGTGCGTATTTGTCAAAAATGTAATACGGGGCGTCTCGAACGAGGACGATGAGTTTAGTCTGACGTTGGATCGACAACTTTAGCGTTGAAAAATGTCGGGCCGATTTCCCGATACTTCCGGTTATTTTGGGCTCGAGTTAGTATCGGTGCAATCATGCAGATGAAAGGCCTGTCGGCGACAAACTGCTCTGGCATCTGGAAAGCGAGAAATGTCGCTATCGATCCTAAGAGGAAACAAAAATTTCTGGTAATTCAATTTTGCTTCTCGTCGACCGTCCTCTCCTCTGTATTGCACTTTCGCATAAAATTCATGCAAATCCGAGGTTTCGATCTCTTGTTCGATCGGTCGTCAAGGAAATAATATCCATCGATATTTTGTCGATCAAGATCGAGAGACCAGCGTAAAACAAACGGTAAGATTTCGGGAAAGGAAAATTCGCATGAAATTCGAAGGTCGCTATTGACGGCGTATACAGTGCCACAAAACCATTGGGAAGCGTGTGAGATGTTTTTCACAAATATGAGCAATAGTAATGAATCGAGTAGAGAAAATGACCGCTGAGAGAGAAAAAAAAACCCCACTACGGTGTCACCATACTCCGGTAAATTATGATTCTTTTTGCGGCGTTACCCTGCACCGCGCGTACGCAAAAAACCATGGTAAAGTGCGGCGTTTACGCATGCCAATTTCTCCGCCACTCGGCGCAAAGTCATGGAGCTGTTTTTGAAGAATCTCGATAAAATCTATCGTGACTGCGACAGTTGCTGACAATGTTTGCAATGTCAAAAATTAAAAAATTAAAAGAGTTATACAAATGACATCACGATGGCTATCGAAAAATCTTCAACAACTACGAAAAATGTCCTTGTACCGTAAAACAAACTGCAGTGTATAGTGAAAGCTCGAAAGACTTACCAGTCGCAGCTGCGGCCTCGCTACCCTCCTCGTTAACTTCGATGAAAGCCTTCTGGACCACCTTGCTGACCTTCAGTGGCGGTGCGTCGGTGATGCCAGTGAAGTTCGCCACGTTCTCGAACATGTCGGTCAGACCCATCTGCGAAAAATACACGATTATTAACTGAATCACTTGAGTATTTGGATACTTCCAACACGAATTTCGCAGCCTCGTCTACATTTAACTGGACTCACTTCTAAGTAAAAAAAACATCCTTAATGCGTTCATATAAATAATCCAATATAAGTGGATAATAAAAGTTTAATTACCACTTAAAAGTAAAAATTTACTGAAAACTCACTTTAGCGAGTGGTCCCGCAAGGTCGAAAGAGCTTTCGATCTTGAATTTGGGCAAATAGAGATTGACATCGCGCGTGCTTCCACGGAGAAGTTGATTAACGGTGATTTTGTCGAGGTTCTTTTCCAGGTTGGCAAGACCGTCAATCTCGTCCGGAAGGATGACAATCATGCTCACGGAATCGCTGAAATCCTTGCTCTGACATAACCGAACGTAAAAGAAAACAAAAATTAATTCTTGCCATTTTACCACATTTTCAATGGATAAAAAGAAATTCTCTGTAAACAAAAATGTACTTTGTACGGCAGTTCGACGAATTTGGCCTTGTACTCGGGAAGCTCGCCATAACGGTATTTGCCGTATCGGTGCATAGTCGGTACATCCTTGACGGTCTGAGCGTCGACGTGGAAGGGCCGCGGCTGGGTATCGTTCGGGTTGAACTTATCGGCCCAATTGCCCTTGAAGTAAACGGCGTTTACGAGGACGAGAGCCGTGTCTCCGCTGAGGTCGTCTGGTGGCATAGAAATAGAAATAATGATATTCATACGCAGCAACATAAGAAGATGACCCGACGATAAATTACACGGCATTATGAATGAGAATTGCAAATGAGAAAGAGACGGTGAAAAATTAGCAAATAGCGACGGTGACGGGGGACTCGTTTTACCGGGCTTGATGAGGTCCTTGATGCGATTGTTGGTCTGAGCCTCGCACCAGTCGTTGATGGTCTTGCTTGCCTCGACAGGCTGTCCAAAGTTAACGCTCTCCGCTTCCGAGCGGAAATATGTCTCGGTGATACCCTTGAACTCCGGCTTCACCTGGAAACCTTTGGCGAGGTAGATCTTGTTTGCCAGACGCAACACGACTTCGTTGTAGTTCTGTAAATAACAATGTGACGTTTTTGATTTTTTTAAAGAGCTTGTGAAATCCTATTTTATATCACTCGGTGCGAAAATTGCAGTTTTGTGCTCTCCTCACTGCCCCCCATTTTCGCACCTTGTGAAATGAAATTTTGTGCGATACTCGTGCGAAAAACGTTTTTTTAACTGGTGTGATTGCAACACTTGCCTTCGGCTCGTGCTGCAACCTCACACTCGTCAGAAAAAGTCTTTTCGCACTAGTATTGTAATGTACTATTTTCAAGGTGAAACTTTAGCGATCAAATAAAATAGGAGCCCACTAAAGAATTGATAAACGCAGTGGCATTATAATTCCGTTAGACAATAAAGTTCCAGCGGCCCAGAAAAAATAACAGTTGTTATCGACTGGATGCGAGATGCGTGGGAGGGTTCACCTTAACATCGCCTTAACGGGATTGCGAAACATCCAATTGACCTTTTTTTTGAGCCAGACTTACCTTGAAGCTGTCGACTAGAGACTGGAAACCGTTCTTCGTCATAGTGTCGTCACTCGGAAGGGCGAGAGCGGTGCGCAATTGCATTTCGGTATTGCCGCGTGCACCGAAAGTTGCCATAGACAGAACCATGGAGGCACTGATCGGCGAACAGATTAGATTGCCGCTGTTAGCTTCGGCAACATTCTGTGAAATATCGTAAATTCGTGTGAGCGGGTTGCAATATTTTCCTATTAGTAGCAGTGGCGATATTGGTCTTTTTTTATTACCGATCAATGAATGATCGGACAAATGAAAAATCGATTAATGGTTCTTTAATTATATATATATTAGGGTGTTTCCCAAAAAGGACATTTTTTTCAATTTTCCTCCCTCCCCTGTAATCCCTTTTAAAGTATAGATTTCGATCTCAAATTGAACCTCACGAAAAGCGATCCTCAGCAAAAAAATCTAAGAGGCGCCGCATTCGACGTTTGTGTCCAAAAAATGCGGCACCTTTTAAACGTAATTTTCAACGACCGCCTTTCGCGAGATGTTTTTTTAGATCGAAATATATACTTCTACGGGGTGGGAGATTAACTTTTTGTTATGTTTTGTAGTGAACACAAAATACATATTCGTTCATTTTTTTTAAATTTGTATGTAGGAAACTCTAAAAATGTCCAGTAGTGTGAATTTGTTGAAAAAAAACATTTCCACCCTTCAAAAGTACAGATTTCAATCTCAAATTGAACCTCGCGAAAACCCAAGCAAAAAATCCTAAAGGGTGCCGCATTCAACGTTTGTACAAAAAAATCCACAACTCCTTTCTTTTTGACTATAAACCACAAATGCGGCGTCTCTTAAGATTTTTTACTTAGGCCTACCGTACGCGAGGTTTAATTTCAGATTAAAATCAATATTTTAGAGGGTGGAAATAATTTTTTTCAACAAATTCACCTTACTGGACATTTTTAGAAATTTCTATATACGAATTTTTTAAATTCGTATATAGAAATTTTTAAAGTCTTTTGCGTTTAATACAAAAATTTTTTTAAAAGTTTACCTCTCACCCTGTAAATCTATATATTTTAATCGATAAAAAAAATCCAGCGAAAGGCGGTCGCTGACAGTTAAGTTTGAGAGGTGCCGCATTTTTAGGGTAAAACGTCGAATGCGGCACTTCTTAGGATTTTTTGTAAGTTTGTAAGTACCGCCTTCCGCGAGGTTTAATTTGAAATAAAAATCTGTACCGTAGAACCCCGATTAACCGGGATCGGATTAACCGGGAAGCGGATTAACCGTACATCTTCCGAGGTGTTTCTTTTTTATGCTCGGAGCAAACCAGTCATTGAGTACCTAAAAAAATACTAGCTTGCCTACTATTAATGAAAAAAAATATCCAAAGCTTGACATTCTAATTCACACTTTTTAACAATTATGTGCAAGTTGTGCCAAATGTCATGGTAACCAGTCAAAATAAAGCTGTATAATTAGCCATTATTGACTTATATACTTTCACTTTCTAGTTCGGATTAACCGGGCTTTCCATTATCCGGGGACTCTTCGATCCCGAGCATGCCGGTTAATCGGGGTTCTACTGTACTTTAAAAACGTGTGATGAAATTTTTTTCTTTAAATACCTTTTTTGAAACACCCTAATATATATATAAAAATGGTGTTGCTAATTTCTGTTTTTCCTTTTTTTATTCGCGAGAACGTATAAGATCGTGTTATATGACAAATCGATGGACAATTACTTTGAAAAAGTTGTTGGCGAAAGTGTTGACGCTGCCGGTAACAGCGTCGAGGGCTTCCATCGTCGGTGCGACTGACATAGCGTTGGAGTTTGTCACGTGCCACGTGACGACACCGAGTAACAGTACTGGAACAGAAAGAAAACACAGTATTACCGTAAAGTAAATATCTCATATCGATGTTGTCAACTGTGATGAATTTTTAACCAAAATCAAAGTAATATCTCCGTATCAATAATCGATAGCTATTATTACGTTTGCAAAATGTATTCGCAGCTTTATTCGTTATCGGCACGCTATTCATTTTTTCCTCCTGCAATCCTATTCGCGTCGATAGGAAAACGAAGAAAAAAAAGTCAGCTTAGTCAGCGCAAATACGATACCAGCTGCGACAATTGTTTTCTTTGAAACAGTACGAAGTGAACGGATGATCGATGAGCATCACCGTGATAATATTTGAACATCGCTAGACCGAGCAAAAAAAAAATACCGTTCTCGTGGGTGAGTTATAGTAATTTTTATGTACAAAAAATACATACTGCGCCCAAAAATTGCACGCAAAAAATATATTGCGCGTGGATGATTTATAGTAATTGTTATTTATAAACAGAAATATATTGCGCTTAAAGGAGACTTGTTGCAAACCTGTTGCAGGTGCAGGCTGCACAGTGTTAATACGACTACGTATTAGACCGATCCGCTATGTCGAAAGCAGCGCGAATCATCGTCTCTCTTGTTTCCTTTTTACGAGCTCAACCGCTGGGAAAACCCACTCGTGCGCATTCGCATTGCCGCGTGAATCTGGCCTGATCGATAACTACGAATATACGCAGCCACACACATATAAAGTCATAGCGCGCTCCAGAATGTCCGAACTCCAAAGATAACATTGTTTTCGCTCTCGACTTTCATACCGAATATAGAACTGGGAATAAAAAGCGTGAAATATTTATGATCGGCGGTAAAAAAAAAAATCGGATGTAGGCTTCGAAAGCCAAACGACAAACAAACATCTTCATTTTACTTACGGTCAGACTAAAGTTTCTCACGAATAGCTCCGATTGAAACAACACAAAATTTTACTGTGACCTTGGAATCTGCTAACGCAGATTTACATACATAGTAAAATAGGTACTAAAATTTCTTGTCCACAAAATTCCACAATTATTTTCTTGCTAATTATGCAAAAAAATGTCGTTCATTTTATAAAAATGTCTGTTAATTTCACAAAAACGTCTGTTACTTTTACAAAAACGTCTGTTACTTTTACAAAAGCGTGGGTTAAGTAGTAATAGTGAATTTATTGACAGTGCTTGATATTGAACAGCTTTCGATACATAAAGACTTAAATTACATATGTGCTGCCAATTGGACATCGACCGAAGTCCTTCAGCCAAAGCGTGTGTTAATTTTACAAAAATGTCCGTTAATTTTCCAAATATTTCTTTAAATTAACAAAAAAAGAATTGTGGACGTTTGCGGACAAAAAAGTTTGTTAAATGTACACACTGTTTTTACTCTGGAGTTCGGATCTGTTGCGATAGACCGTGATGTTGCTATTCACCATAGTTATTAAATCGTAAGAAGTCGTTGAGGAAGCTGATAAAAAAATCCGCGAGTATTTATAGCCAGCGTACTTTTAATTGATCAAATTTTCTCTTTTTTTTCATTTTGCTGTGCAGCGAAAATTATATGCGTGATATATGCATCGCGATAGTATTGAATTAGTCAATCGAGTTGTATCCTCGTTACGAGGAAAATTACAATATCCGTGTGTGCTCGAAGCTCGAGGATAATATAAAGATAGCGCGACGGGGAAGAGTTCCGAGTTGCGCGCCTGCGGGCTCGTAAATATAAAGTGTTTGCACGATTGCGAGTATTGTTTTAAACGTCGCACCTGCTTTGTCCGCGAATAATTACTCCGTTGTGACGGAGAGAGATCGAGTCACTTTTCCCTCTGACACGCGTGTTAGAACAATTGCTAAAGATGGAAACAGCAAGAAAGCGTATCCTTATTGGACTCTCGATGCGGCACGAGGAAGATCGTTAGCTCGCGCCGAGAACCGGAGAAACCGGCGTGCGACCTTCCTCGCGGCCTGTTGACCATCTCTGATATCGGTTGGTGACTTTGGGGAAACCCAGCGTACCCGTCCTGAGCGACGAGAATGTGGAACTGACATAATCGACAAGGAAATCACGTAGACGGAACGCGCTTACGTCAGCACGCGGGAGACGCAAATGTTTGCTTTTATTATTTTTCGGTTTTAATTGGTGGTTTTTTAGTCGAGATAAAAACCGCATATATATATTTATATGTGTATATATAATATAATATATGAAATGCTCGATAACAAGGCGGGGTTTTGACGGTACACGAAAAATATATAGAAAATAGCAAAAATGTTTGTACAATTGTCGGCAATATTTTCTCGTTTTCCTTTTACAATACTTTAAGTATAAAAAAAGTTTTGTTGACGAAAGAAGAATTGTATAAAATTGAAGGGAAAAAACAAACTTTGATCGATAATTAATTTACTTGACAGAGTTATCGCATCTATTTTCCAACCGGTTCGACTCCTTGTATTACAATTAGCTGCCGTCAGTATCGCCGCGTAATAAATTAAAGTATATCTATTGTCATTCTCGCGACGGATAGCGCGTAGCGGTAAACGAATAAAATCTCCGGGGAGTCGTCGAGTCAAACAGTACAATGATGCGGGTCGCGAGCAGCTGTTGCATCGTTAAAAAAACACAGTACCGTAAAAAGAGGAAATGAAAACACGAACCGAGCACTTAATTTTTTTTTTTGTAATCCAATTTAAACAATTTTAATCACTCTCTCCCCCAACTAAATTTACAATTCTCTCAAATTCGAACTCCTTTTCTTAATATCAAATTATAAACATTTATTAAGAAAAAAGATTGTTAAATTAACAAGAAGCCAAAAAGTTGTGGATCTTTGTGACGAAGTAAGGTTCGTAAAATGTTCAACATTTTTTACCGTATATCGAGAACACTTTTCAAGTTTTTTGCTACCTGAACGGGGAATTTTGTTTGTACGAAAAAGTAAATTACTATTTTTATGAAAATGTGTTTAGAGTGTTCCAAAACATCAGGAAATCATATTTAGAAACAAATTTCTTGATGTGTACGTGTGTGTCTCAGACCCGAAAAATTGCAACTCTCATAACTTGAGAACGGCTTGATGTATGAAGCTGAAATTTCTAAGGTAGGTAGAGGGGTCGATTCTCAATGTTTGGTTACATTTTTCGCAACATTTTTTCGGTCAAGAAAATTTTACGCGGTTTTGAACTTTGATAAAAAAAAAAGTCTCTAGCTCTTGCAATTTTTAAGCGATTCGGCAAAAAAGTTGTACACGAAGAGACTATTATCGACCGATGATCCCTATCTAATTTGACGATGATCTATCGAACGGTTTAAATTTTATGAGATTTTGAATTTTTTTAATTTTACGAAAAAATTGTATTTGCTTTCTGACGAGGGTTTCCGTATCAAGTATTGCGCTGACAATAAAATAAGTTTCAGTTTCATGATCAATGGGAAAAAGTACACGAGACACGGCACCGAAACGAAGAATAAAGACAATTTTTATAGGGCATTTTTATAGCGAATAATATTACAAAAATTCATAATTTTTGTAATTTTCAAACTGCCAAAGATTTGCTTCCCAATAGAATATCGAAGACCCTAGACAAATACCCGAGTCGAAATTTTTGAGCGTTAAATCAGGCCCTGATAGGGTTCTGATAAGGCCTTATTAGGACCCTATCAGGGCCCGATGTAACGCCCGAAAATTTCTACTCGGGTAGCGCGACGAAAAACTTCAATATATATAATATAAAACCGTCTCAATTTTCTTTTGTCGTCAATCTCAAGATCGCAAAAGATACCCTGAAGATTGAAATATTCACATTGCTTCACGTGTAAAAAAATGTTAATCGACAAAACGTTGGATCGCTGGATTGGTTGAAAGTTGAAAAACCTTAACTCCATTATTATCTTTTACTGACAAAGCTTCCTCTATGAGGAAGCCAAATAATCATAGAAAATAATTGTTCATTGAAGCTTTGTACAAAATAGTATATAACCTGATGAAGTGATGTGAAAATTTCGATTTTCAAGTTATTTTGTTATTGTTATTTTTTTAATCTACACGGCCTGCGTCGAAGATTTTACTCGATCCGGTACGCACACTTTGCGAGCCGATAAAAACTCCGGCGTGCCATAGCCGCTGTCGCAATCTGCGTCGAGTTTATACGGCGCATTGTACATTATCAATTTATCAATTTGCCATACGGCGATAAAGTCCCGAGAGCAAGAGAGGGCTACGATATGGATCCGAGCACTGCGATCTAACACGTGCATGAAAAAAAAACCCCGGTTCGCCGTCGCTGTAATAACGACCCTCGACTTGAGTTATTAAGCCTCTGTGTTGAGTGCGCATATCTCGATTGTGCCTATATCTTGCCTATCTTGTATAAAAATCAATTAGTCACACCGGTTGTTACACACCGACGGACGAACGAGCTCATCGAACAATCGGACACGTCAGTCCTCGCGATACAAATCAGCAATTAAAGATAAATTTCAAAAAAGTGTAACGAGTCAAACTAACGTAAGTTCGCGGTAACTGGGGGTGTTTCGTGCGGTGTGTGGATTTTACTTACGCATGCGCATTTCGATCGTTGCTGAGCGATTCCTTGTTGCAATAAAACTGTCGACTGACCACACTTGTTGAAGTATCGGAGTAGATATGTTCCGGAGATCGAAGCGCGAGGCCTTTTTGAATCGCGACTCTAATTTCTCCCCACCCGAGTTTCCGTCGAACGATAGCGGAGGGGACGACGACTAAGAAGGCAAACACGGCAGTACACGGTCTCTTTGCTCCGATGATTCTTTCTCTTGTTTGCATTTTCTGCAGCACACACGAAGAAAGTGTATTGCAGAATAAACTCGGCAATAATACCGACTGACAAAAAAAACTTTACAATGCTCCATCGAGGTGGTTGTTCCTTTTAAATTCTCGTATTAAACGCTGATGGAAAAAATGAGTCATTGGAAAACGTGTTAAATGTGTATTTCTCAATTTCACCTTAAACTATCAAAGTTTTCCGAATATTGGGGGTTTCGTGTTTGATTTATATATATATTTTTTTTAGTTTATTTTTTATAGAAACTACTCTTTTGAATAAAAAATTACTATTACTACAATTTTATGCATAGCTTTCTCTACAAGAAAGTTTATTAATCGATTTTCTCCATAGAGGAAGGTATGCGCGAAATTGTAATAAACGAGGAAGCCATGTGCAAATTACTTTACACCTTTTTCGTAACATTAAAAAATGACTACATATCATAACATTGAAACGGTGAAAATTTACATGAAAATTTGTTGTAGAAAAATCTTTAACTGAAGTTTGCGTAATTCGCCGTATTGAAACTATTTAAAATATATTTTTCATCACTGATTACACATTTGTAACTTAGCGTGTACTCTTAGCGTGATATTTGATTCACAAACTCGTATCAGACGTTTCGAAACACATCGGTCGAAAAGTAAAAAATTTCAAAAGTTCATAAAATTTAAACGATTAATCTACTGTTTCCAAATTTAATTGCAATTATTGTGCAGCGTTAATCCATTCACCTTCCAAATTTTAACTCAATACTTCCACGTTTACTCGAATTACAGCCTTTTTAGCAATGTTTCAAAAAACCCAAAGTTTCATCAAATCCAATTGTCTGGATAGATTTTGGTCAAATTCATTACAAAAGGTGTTTGGTCATAATATTAACTTTGTATGCATTTTTAGGACTGTAGCTCAAAATTAACGAAAGTTGGAACTACCACAGACATGTTAAAAAACTTTCAAAATCGCGTACAATCTCCAACAAGACTTCAATCTTCATCAAAATTTCACTGAATGAAAAGACCTATCCACTTTACCAGTGCACAAGATTTTAACCCGCTATCTCAAATCGTTTCCAAATTACAGACGTTGTAAACGATGCAATTTTGTCATGCACACACACACACACACATAAATCCGAACGCCAGCTCGAAATCGCATTTCTCGGGGTTTTCGACCGGTTCCGGTTTCTCTGACATTAAGATATCGATTTTTTTTACGAAAGCAGCTTCCTCCATGAGGAAGCAAAAAAATTGACCAGGGACATCTTTTAATAAATATGTATATATATATATTGCCCACTGCTTCGAGTAATTGAGAACTTATCGTCGCAGATGGAAAATTTATCGTGAATTTATGATTAACATTTTATGTTTATCCGCAATTTAATTGGACAATAATGATTTAGCTCTGAAATCCACTTGTTGACTGTAACGCTCGCACGAGACAGTGTGTAATGTAAATTTGTCTGGTATAGTCGTATTTCCCTAGTTGCGTGCCGGGACGTTCCTGTCCGTCGAAGCCTGAAATAAACATAATTATTCCTAAGTACGCGATGCCGCTGATGTTCAACAAATCAGATGTCCCGGAGGCAATCAAGAGAGAAATCGTGTAAATCCCCAGTACGTCAATAGGCCCCGGTTGATTCTTAGTTAACGCACACACAACTCAGGTTATCGAACTAAAATCATCGAGGGAGCCGCAGGCTATCTCCCCCCACCAGTCTCTCAACTTTACACGACTAAATCGTCTTCTGTTTATCTTCCTCTTGTTCTTCCATTATAAAGATTTACACACACTTTTTGGACGCTACCGCGAATCCTTGTAAGGAGACGGGCGCGTAGAGAAGATTTATTTAAACAAATATTGAAAAAATGTTAATATAAGAAAAGTCCTCGGCCGTCTCGATTACCGACACACGGTACGTTACTTGGCCTTGTTTTGTTTTCATGATTTTTTTTTTCATGCAAACCTTGAAAAACTATGCAATTTTTACTTTTTTTTTATCAGATACCTCTCGATGGTCATCCAAGTTTTAAATAACACATAAGACATAGTTTCGCATTCGCTTCAGTATAGAATGACTTATAAAACAATTGGTACTTCCTCATAGACGAAGCCTGTTGATTGTGCAATCTTTTTTGTTTTTCCGTCGATACGTCGAAGGTAAATCTTTTTTTCTCAGATTCACGCTCGACGATTCGGTTTACTGCCTAATAGCACGGAAAACTACAGGCAATTTAAGCTCCTATGTATCGAAAGACAACCATTAAAAAGTCACTCATCTTAATTTATGAGACAATAATAACTCTCGAGTGAAATGATTACCCCGAGCAAATTTGTCGCACCGGTGTAGTTCCAATTGCAAAAAATACCGTAAAAATTTCTAGTTCACGATCGAGCAAACATTGAAACGTTATAAATCCGTTTATACCGAACGGTTAAATATTTAATCAAAACAGAAGGTCCCAAAACACGTTTTTTGTAACGATCGATCAAGATCGTTATAAAAGTCCGTTGCCCCGACGTGCGAACCTTCCGGGTGAGTATCATCTTGTCTACGAGTTTAAAAATAACAGGCATAGTAAAAGACGCGTGCCGCGTGAATAGGCAGCTCGTCGCTAAGCCCGTCTACGATACTCCTTCGAGATTGAAATCGGGTACGCCGGACACGTCGTATTATTACCATAACAAGGTCGAGAATAAAGAATTTAAAAAAAAGACGAAACATTTTGTAGCACTAAGTAGATGGGCAAGGTCTATGTCTTCAAACGAGACATACGACTTTTGCGAACGCGCGTCCCACCGTGTCTCTGGGTGTTCGTGCGTATCCCCGCGCGTCCCTGCGCACAACACACTGCGCCGCGCTTCGCACGGTTGCCATGCTGAAACTTACGGCGTAACAGTGACGCAAAGCCGATGCCGGCCGGCATTCGCGTGCCCGGCCTCAACACTATCTTCCAACACGCCCCACTTCACCCCGTCGTACTTCTGCTGTGTGCTTCAAGCACAAAGGCATGTATTATTATTATTCACGAAATCCAATCAAAACAAAAACGCGCAGTTGGCCCAATATTCTCAGCGATCTGTGTTGAATGACAACACAGCCACAGACAGGCGCGCGCGTCAGGCGACGCTTGTTATGGAAAAACACACGAACGATTGAACGACGAAAAAACGATTAAGCACGGGCCGCAGTCTATTTTCTATAGCGGTTTTTCAACAACGTTCATCGATAACGAAAATACGTTTCTTTTACGTTATCTTTCTCTTTTACTGATGGCTCGACAATATTAGCCCGAAAATTAGATAGCTTCGATGTTATCGATTTTGCTTACCAGATATATAGCGGTCGGAGATTGGATGTGGGAGCTCGTTGCCTCGTCCAACGGATCGATCTTCGGTTCAAGATAATTCGCGGTTTAAATTCGATGATGCACAATATTTTAGACCGCGGACTTTAATCGGAATGACTGTATCTACGAACTAATGTGTTGCATAGAGTTTGCCGGACGACTGAGAATCTCGGACGACTCAGGACTCATTCAGAACGCCACGTCGAGCGCGATCCCTGATCGAAGTTCCGCAGTTGGTACACTGGATGCCTTGACACGTAAGGTACGACCGGAGTGTCGATGTTCCGACTGTTACGGCAGCGGAGCGATGCGTCATCGCTGAACTCGTCCTACGGGTGTGTCATACAACCGAGGCTCAGCGGCGCCTGGCTAAACGCGCGCGGTCTTTTCGAGCCAAGGTCATTCAATGGGAATTCAATAAAAAAATAAAAACTCAAATGAAGTAAGAGCTTTTTCGTTTTTTTTTTCTTTCTAGAAACGGGAATACTGATCGAAACGTGTGTAACTACAGACGTGTTTTGTCGTATGTTTCCACCTAACCTTTTAATTTGTTTCTAGATACTTATATCGCTACATGGTTTTTCCAGTCCGTGACCTTCCGGTCAATGGCAATCGCGACGGTCGATCCATCGTGTATCTCGTTGTAGAATAAGCACGAAGAGCATTACTCTATATTCTATATGGCACGAGTCGTTAGATAAACGCCAGAGTTCACGTGATAATAATCATAATATTCTGTTGATCCCAAAGACTCATTAGAAATACTATTACACTTAAAAACCCAAAGTAAACACTCTACTCTGCCCCTTGGCAATACCACAATTTTGTTGTTCTTATTTTTGCAGACAGTCAGACTCATGGTATATTTCAAAGCTAATCATGCTGCACATTAGACCCAAGTAATCTACGATGGTTACTTACGAAATGTGTGCGATTGGCGAATTGGACGGGACCGTCGATGTTGCGTTGTTTTTTGTGAAGCCACTGGACACAAACGATCGTAACGTTTCTGGCGGACTGACGAAAGTCACTAAATAGCTGTAGGCTCGAGATATCGATAAGATTCGAGCCCGTACCTCGTTCACTGAGAACATCTAAATTTATCCGGTGGGCGTATGATAAACACTCCCGGCTCTACGAATGTA
Organism: Ichneumon xanthorius; assembly: GCA_917499995.1. Lineage (NCBI taxonomy): Eukaryota > Metazoa > Arthropoda > Insecta > Hymenoptera > Ichneumonidae > Ichneumon > Ichneumon xanthorius. The sequence goes on along the minus strand of OU824200.1, from coordinate 15,272,377 downwards.
ATCATCGCTGGATGATAAAAATACACGGATCGACGCAACCGTTCGATCCCGAACAAATTTCAGCCATGGAATTATCGACGAGATACAAAAATATAATTTTATAAGTCCAGTTTCGTACATAAGAATTCCACGCTCGACCGAACAACGTGACATTGACATTGTACCATCTTGCGGCTACAATTGCGAAAGTGTTCGTGGGACGATGACCTTGCGTCACCTTTGGACGGTCGAGGACTTTCCGGTCTATCGATCGAGCTCTCACGCCGCTTGCACATTTAATTGCGATGCCAGACTCGTCGGGACTTATTCTACTGATGATAATCGGCGGATCCGCTGCATCGACAAAAAGGCTTTCCACGATATTTCTCATTATCCTCGTCGAAACTTTTAGGGCTCCTTGGATTCGGGGGACAGTTTTTGCAATCGGTAGAAGACTCGCAGCAGGGCGGTGCCTCGGGATTCTGTATGCGACGGTAAAACGTATTGTATTTCGTGCATGAAAAGTGCTACTTTTCGTGGCTGCCGTGAGTGCCGAAAGTGGCGCTTTACAGCTAAGTGTACTATAAAAATACCCGGTGCATGCGCACATCGGTCTTACCTTACGCACGCTGAAGTGTACATAAAATGCGTGCGTAAGTACGGTGTACGTGCGTAAAATTCGACGCATGCGCAGCAGGCCTTAATGTACACCGCCACAATCAGCAGGCACGGAGCAGCACTTCTCCAGCATTCTTTACAAAAAATATCATGAGATACTAGTGCGGTGTGGCGAACATTATTCGCGGAATGTTAAGCGAGTCGCGCTCACTTCATAGCGTGCGCATATAGAGTTCGCTTAACCACACTTGTATCGTAATTTACTATATCATCATTAGCGCTGAACTGGCCTTGACGAGTATTCCTTAGAAGCATTTAATAACCTGCATCTTGATGTAATATCGTCGCGGTTGAAATTTATCGGTCCTAGACAAATTTCGATCGGTAACTCTTTCCTCGTCGCCCTCCTGAGCAATGGCATCCGAATGATTTTCGGACTGGGCGCTATCCAGTTTCGAGCATTTTTCTTCTACTCCCTTCGTCCCACTTTCGCCCGACGAACCGTGACTCTTTCTCAGACCTTCGACTCCTGCTTCTTTTTCCGCTGCCAATTTATCTTCTTCTTTCCGTGGTTCCGATCCGCGGGTTTCACTGTCAATGCCCTCGCGACCTACCGACCATCTCCACTCGCTTCTCGAAGGACACGGCGACCTCGGCAAGTCGTCCTTCTTCCTACTGAGCTCCGTCAACACTTGACGCAAAATAGTCTTATTATTGGACAATCCTCGCGCCAGACTCTCTGCATTCCAGTGCGTCTAATGATTCAAAGAACTTTTGATTGGCAGAATGCGACACGAGTTACCGCAGTTTTTTATGCGAGCGAACAGACTCTTTTCCTGTTGATCGTCCGCTGCCATACTTCATTCCAATTTGCGTAGATAATAATTACATCCTTATCATCGGTTTTCCTTGATGAAACTTCAGTGATAATTAGATTTGGCCTTGAAGCATCGTCGCACGCAGCAACGCCTCGGCAGGCTCTTCCGATCGGCAGAATCAATACACGATTCAGGTTTGACGGCTGATTTCTCGACGCGCTGATTCGTCTTGCAGTGAAACGAAAAATTATCACGTAACAATTGCGTCGCGCATGTCGCAGACTTTCTCAATCTTTCTCTCGACGATCCCGAGACGCAACACCGACGGATATCCGGTGAAAAATCTTGTGGACCGGAAATCGTGTGCGACCGATCATTGGACATCCTCTCAATACAGTTAACGGTCAATTTGTTAAAGTTATATTTAATAAGATCATTGAAAATTTGACGCTATCTCGCACTCCTGTCACGCCATATTAAATTTTGATGAAGGAACTACGACCTCCATGAGCCACATTTAATCTAGCTCCTCGAATGGTAAAACAGTTACCTACCGTTAACAGATATTTCATCTAGTTGGCAGGTAGACAAGCGTCAACTGGTCCCTTTCGTGGTGTTTGTCTACACAGAGAGAATTTTTTCGTTATAATCTCTAAAACAAATACTTCCGGCATTTTGGAATATAACTACTTGGTAGCATCCTTCGCACACTTAAAAAATTTCTTTTAAGTACTTGGCGTCGAGACGCTACCGCGTCTCTTGATAAAGACATGGGTGAAAACCCTAAACAGGACCGCGTTCAGAAATCATACCCGGGTAGGTAGTTTCTCTCTCTAACATTCGCGCGAGCGCAGCACTCTCTCTCGTTCTATGTTATCCAAAGTAAGTTTCTGAACGTGCCCCAGCATAGTAAACTGAACATATTCCGGCAGTTTGGGGAATCTCCCCATTCTGAGCCGCGTTCAGAAATCATACCTGCGTAATTAGCTTCTCTTTCTGGCATTTGCACCAGCGCAGCACTCTATCCCGTTCTATGTTATTCAAAGGGAGTTTCTGAACGGGTCCCTGTTCAGTGAACATTCATTATTAATCATACGTGTACAATGTAGTAGGGAATCGTCTCCATACATGTTGTGCTCAAGTCGCCACAGATTCTAAGAAAATGCCCATGTCGTATGGTCAAATTCATCAAACGGGTATTTCTATGTCGACGCGTCCGTTTAGGTTATATTCTAATAACGTACTGGATTCTTCTAACTATTGAAACCGAAGAATTGCCATACTCATTAAATAAAACTGCTTCTGCGATGTTTCTTCATCTGCATTGATATAACACCTATTTATGCAGCTAAAAACGTTGTTTTCTTATCTAAAGACTTATCATTAATTACTATTTATTATTGGCAAACAAGAAAATGAAGGTTTTTGAAGGAATAACAATTTACACAGACATATTTGTATACTAAGTGTTTATTATTGTATCTACCGTCTCGTTACATCAAAATAACCACCGTTGAATCTGTTCAGCTGAGGCTTATACTAATCAGTTCACCCCCAATTGTAAACATTACACAGTGTCGGCTTCTGACATGCAAAACATAGACTTTATTGCATTACAAAATAAATACTGCTATTTTAAGATGGAACTGCACACAATTGCCTGTACGATATAATATAACCACAACTTCATTTGTTAGTTATAAATAAATGTAGAAATGTTATCACTTCGTTAATAATTTCACGACCCTTTACTATGAATGACGCTTTCTGGGATACTTCTGCCGGGAAATGAGCAAAATATTGGAGGAGTGGGGAGTACGATCGGCCGCAACAGTATAGGGAATCTCGCCATACCGTTTCGCTATAAATTCCATTATTATTGGACGCGGCCATCAAACGCATAGCTAACAGTACTAAACGCCTATGCTCGTTCATATAAACACGGATGATTGTATACATCGCCATCTATATATGTCCTGATTTCAATACATACTGGAAAACGCTGCCAAAATTAGTACTCTTAAACTACCCTCAATGGGTTTCTTCCCTAAATTTCAAATAGTGGAAGAAACTCATCGTACATCACTCATTTTTCCGGTCGTTTTCATGACACTGGCTAATATAGTTAACTGAATATATTATATAGTACATTGAGAGGATTGCTAAAATGTAGAGAGACCAGAACATCGGTATAATTCCTATCTTTCGTCCAGTACATAACACCACACGCAGAGTAAAAACATAGCTACGAATAGTCTAAAAAGTTGCCGAAAAACTGGAATGTTATTCGATTGCTATGTTAAGTCAAAAGTTTATCCCCATATTCTTCTCTCCGTTTATCTGGGCTGATACCGTGTTCTTAAGGATGCTTCACACGTACATTCCCAAAAGAAATCAACTGTATCAATTGTGATGGCGACATTAATTTTGCATAAGAATAATATTAAAAAGTCGTTAACAAATTGCTAAAAAAATGTTTCACCAAATAATCACCAAACATTTTTTTCTCTTTTCAAATGAAGTAATTGATTTTCTGGAAGCCATATTTTTCAGAATTTTCTTACATTTTTGAATATTCTGTTTTTTTTGTTTTTTTTTTTTTTTTTGAGGCCATAACTACGAACTTGTTGGCACCATCGTCTCGAAACTTGTTGTGTGTACTGTAGAATCGTGATACGAAAGCATATCCGAAATGCGTGCATTTACATCGATTTTTCAAGATTACGAAAAAAAAATTGAAATTTAAGAAAATTCTGTAAAAATGAATATGAATTCTAAAAAATCAAGGAATTAATTTAAAATGAGAAAATAAAAGGTTTTCTGATTTTTATTTAACGATTTATTTTTTAAATAATTTGTTAACAACTTTTTGGCATTATTTTTATGCATTATCATTAATACGGTTGAAGTTTTTCAGATTTTTGGGAAATCGCAAAATACTGAAATTTTGATCGAATTAACGTTTTGGTTGGGAATGTATGTACGATGCATCCTTAATTCATCCGTTTCTGTCGCTGTCTACATTCGAGATACATTCCAGAAAAACATTTTTTTAATTGATCGTAACGTCACGTATGCCCCTGCTGAAGATTTCTGCATCTGCAAATTTTCATGCATTGTCAGCTATATATTTTTATCGGTGTAACCGATTTCAGAATGCGTAGGGACTTTTTTGTTCGTGAATCAATTCTCGGAATGCGGGTATTTTTTCGGTGATTAATATCTAGTCAATTCATTCTGATTTTAGAGCTATTGCCACGCGTAACTTTCTACCCGTATGTGCAATACGAATATGTCCCAGGACATTTTTGTTTGTTAGTTGATTTTCAAAGTGATGGATATTTAAAAACCGGAAGTGTCGCTCATTTCCGGTTTTTAATGTGTTCACTTTCGGTTTAGAGGTGAAATTTTCCAACCAGAAGTAACGTTACAGAGAGTATTTTTTATATTTCTCTGGAGTGTATCTAGAATGCAGCCAGTGACAGATACGTGTGAACTGAAAGTGAGCAAAAAAACGTGTGTGATAAGTGTCTAATGCATTTGGAATTCATCATAAATGTAGCCAGCGACAAAAACGGATGAATTAAGGAACACACGGACCTTCGACAACAATCTCGACTCCTTGCTCGTTATAATTTCGTTTTTTTTTTAAATCTTTCGACTTTTTTTAAAGCTGACTCAATATAAATGATCGTCCCGAAATATCCAAACCTAATTTCTATAGTACGAACGTACGTTAAAAAAATCATTTTAATTCCTCTTAAATATTTTTTTTGTTTACGAAATATTCGTTAGAGTACCTCAAAAACGTCGTGAATATAATCCGTACAGTTTCAAGCGAAACCGAAATTTTATCTGGCTACAACAACCACCGGATGATTCAACATAATCGCAAGAATTTAAATCGAGAGAGCACGCATTGTAGATCCTTCGGCCGGTAATATGTAAAAAAGATGGCGGTCCGATATCACCTCACACACATTCGTTCTCTATCTCTCTTTCTCGCCTATCAGCCATCACACACAACCTCTCACCGATTTATTTTTCCAAACTGGTCCCCTCGGTACGCTCGTGAGCTACTCGACTCGTAGAGCAAATCACAATCTTACAATATTCGTCAAATTACATTGGCATTCGGAACGAACGGATGCGAGAGACGAATTAATCGTACGTTGTGTTCGGAGGAACGAACGCGGTGTGTGTGGTCACTGGTGTTGCGACGATGCCGAGTAAAAAGAAAAAATATAACGTCCGTTTTCCAGCGGTGAGGACATACCTACGATGCTTATCTTGTTTTCACTGTCAATGTTCCCGTGTCACTGTCAAATGCGCATGAGAGTTCGTCGACATATCTCGAATTCGATGCTTTGCTTACCAAAAAAAAAAAACTTTCTATGAATTTTAAGTATGTGTACCCACCGTGCCGTACGTGGGACGAGAAAATTTGCTAACGAAAAGACGAAAGGCGACTTAACCTAAATACGATGTTTTAGGGACGTATCAAGAAAATCATGCAAACCGACGAGGAAGTTGGTAAAGTTGCTCAAGCTGTTCCAGTCATAATCTATATCCTTTTATTAAACAAATATAATAAATACAAACGGGTAAACATATTTATCGTAAAGATCGTTCGTCGTATGGTACGAAGTAATAAAATTTCTGGTTTGTAAAGATTTTATTATTCATTATTATGTTTATTGCGCAATTATTATTATTGTGGATTCCTTGACTATTGCACACCTAGAACTTTGGAGTTGTTCGTACATTCGTTGCTTACCAAAACGATGCAGATAACTAGTGCAAAAAATGCCAAAACGCTCAGTCCTTCGCACATGTGAGTCTATACGGTTTACCATCGTGTCGTTCTTCGACCTTAGATCATTATTGTTGTTGTGTTATCGTTATTATCGTTTTTCTTTTTTTTTTTCAGGAAACAATGTATACTGTCGGAGAGTCGTTTTGACTTTCTAAAGGATCTCGTGAAAGGCTTGCCAGATGTTTCCGGTATCGACGACGATGCACCTACGCCTCCTCTGACGCCAGCTCCTGTAGCCGTTAATTCTGTGCCCAGCGTTGCCAGTCTACCTCCGACTACACATTCCGATGGACGGTCAGTACAGCTGCAGCATAGATTTCTTTTTTTTTTTACATTTTGCAAAAGCTTAACACTCTTCTCTATCGCAAAATTACAATTTAGCAAAATGATAGATATTAATAAAGCTATGTTTGGAGTCGATTTAGAATTGTAATATCAAATTATAATATCAAATTATAATATTAAATTATAATATCAAATTATAATATCAAATTATAATATCAAATTATAATATCAAATTATAATATCAAATTATAATATCAAATTATAATATCAAATTATAATATCAAATTATAATATCAAATTATAATATCAAATTATAATATCAAATTATAATATCAAATTATAATATCAAATTATAATATCAAATTATAATATCAAATTATAATATCAAATTATAGTCCGATATGTGACATTTTATCAGCTATTTGATTTATCTCCATATCTTGAATTCACCAACAGGTATTCGTCCTACTTGCTTGTAAAATTCATCTCATATTTTTTTTACTTGATTCTTTTCAGTTTTTCCAAAGAGATAAGCCCGTCTCGCAGAGCGAGTCGAACGAGTAGAAACTCGAAGGACAGTGGAGACGTCGTTGCTTACAGCGACGAGATGCCGAAAATTGTATCGGCGTCGATGTCGTCGACTGCATCGGCAGGGGCGGGACAACAGTTGCTGCTTCAACCGCCGAGACAACACCAGCACGTTCCAAACTTTCAGATCTCTATGCCTTCGTCGTACCACGTCAGTCAACCCAATTTTTATACGGAAGTTAATCCAATTAATCTGACGACCAATCAGAACAGCGCGAACGCTGTTGATGAGCCGACATCGAATTTTAATCATACTGCCAATATCGACGAAGATTACGATACGTAGTTAGATTTTATTCTCAGTGGTTTTATCAGCTTTTTTTTCTTTTTTTTTTAGTTTTAGCCATATAAACGACTGTGAGGTGCCTGGAATCTCACATGAACCTTGGTATCGCGACGTGTTTTCATCGTTCGACGAGTGATCGATTTGAGAGGGGTGAGAGACACGTGTGTGCACGTTATTTTAATCATAGAGTTGTTGTGTGTGACACGCTACTTTGGCCTTCTTCACCGACATGTCTACGATACTATATACCGGGCAGCGTTCATCCGAGGTGCAATTGTGCAGGAAGAGCTATGCGAGAAACACTTCGAAGATTTGAAACAAAAAAATAAAAGTTTGTGTACATTGAAACATGTACATTGTGAGAACAAAATAGATGAATATTGAGCATTAAAAATATGAAAATCGTTTCAGTTTTCATTTACTACGATCATGTACATTGTCGTTATTTTCTTTTCTTTGTTCGTTTAACTATCACTAAAGTAGGAAAAGCAATCGACAACACCAAGAATATTGCACACTGTCCGGATATTATATATAAAAAAAAAAATCAAATGGGACCCGCGGAAGAATGATTTGTTGGAAGTGACTGATTTGTCCTCACGGCGAATACTAATTCGATAATGTGTACTTATAGGATTAGCCATTATAATATTAAGTATTCGAAATACGGCTCGAATAATCGCGAACGAATAGGTGATGTGAGTAGCTTCGCAGCTAGGACTGATGAATCTATTTTATCTCTGTATTTATGTGTAAATAAATGATTCTATCCGAACATGGTGTAACTCCCAAAGAAGTTTCGTAGCAAGTCGAGCTTTCACTTCGGAATCAATTGTCTTCGATACAATCGATGCAATTGTCTTCACGATCGAATCGGCTCGGGGTAGATGCTTGAAAGCACTCTCCTTCCTTCGAATTGAGCTCGCAGATGTGCCTTACATGGCCTTTTAAAACGTGCACTGGTTGCAACCGGCGAAAAAGATGTAAAACTTGATCGTTTCAAAACGCACCGATTATAGCCATGGGAAGATTTACGGACAGGTCTGGGATATGAATGAAATGAAAGAGCATTGTTACAAAAGTGTAAAAATATTAAAAAATAGTGCATTATAAAACGTATGCCTATACAAGTTAGGCTTAATGTTAATCTATCGTTAAGTTACATATTGATTATTTACAATGTCGCACTAACCGATCGTATCTGATTAACGCGTTGTACGCCATTTGACGGGTAACAATGAATTGTCATTTGTTTTCTTATACCGAAAGAAAAAGTATCCGTTCGTACTGAAAAAAAAGTAGAAAAAAAAGAAAGATGATACGCACCACGAGAAAATTTGCAAAGAAAATTTCCATCCAAAACACCAATTAAGTCAGAAACATACGTATAAGATTACGTACAAATGGAATTCTCGCAATGCCGATTTCAACGCCTAATAGTCCTTGCACGTACACAAGTCATAAATAAATTAGTGATATCGATGAAAGTCTTGTTAATCGTTAATCCACGTCCACTTCTCACGCAGAACCCAGCTCTATGCGAAAAACAACAACAAAAAAAGAACTATGTTATAATTTTACAGTGATGAAATTGTCTACAGAGACTGTGAGAGCGTTTCTTCGTGAGTTCGTACGTCGTATCCTTAATTCCATCTAAAACTAATACGGTATAAATAATAATATTAATAATAATAATATTAAGTCGAGCAAATTGATACTGACAGTGTTGACGGTCGAACCACGTTTGCGCCAGATTCCTCATCTAATCAGTACGTTTTCGGCCGTAGCGACTATGTCTAAAAAACAAAATTATTGAATCGGTATTCGCACGTAATTTCCCGCGTAACTATACAAATGCAATCGAACGCCCCTTTGAAACGTAATCGTGATGTTGTTTCGTCTCGTTTCGATCGACACCTCGATAAGTTATTTGAAACGAAAAATAATAATAATAATAATAATAATAATAATAATATTAATAATAATTATCTTCGACATAGCACGATTCGCGTATATACGTTTTAATATATAATACTGCAATTTTTATTTTTCGTCTTTCTCTTTTTTTTTTCAACTTCCTCAATTTTCGATGTTACCCTCGTAGAAAGATTCGCACTTTTCCAAAAGTCGTAGCACAGGATTAATGTTGTACGGAAACAATGCTTTAGATACCAATCTATCTATGGCTAATCTTAGTCTTATGAGTACCGTCATGGTGTCGTCCAATTCTCTGCCGCAACAGTTTACAAATTCGGACCAATTGCGCCTGACGTATTTGAGAAACCTAAGTAAATACAGTAGAAAACATGTCTCGTTGCTGACGAGTAGATCGAGGAGAACATCGGGATCGTGTGAGACGGCCCTGACGAATTGTACGAAGGTAAGACTGGGGCTGAGCATGTGGCCGAGATCGTTTTGCGGTGGTCCACGATAGAAGAGGCCGACGGCAACGTCGAGGCAGCAGACCATTCCCTCGATGAGAAAATCGTCCTGATCGTGAAACATCTGTACGACCCATTGCGACAGCGGCATTTCCGGATGAAAAGGCATCAAAGCTTTAACGCATTGATCCAATTGTCTGAGTACCTCGCGTATGCTTCGCTCGATAACGGCCATGTCGGCGTCGAGATCCTCGGCCTCAGAGCCGAGCGACGAGTCGCTCGAGTCGCTTCTCGTCTCCTTAACCGTTACAGCGACGCTCTTAAGCACGAGCAGAACAATCTTTTGCAACAACGGCCGATCCCCGTCGCCGGAACCGCCGCCGAATCTTCCGGATCCGTGACGATACGGAAGCGCGTCCAACAGTCTCCAGTCCTTGACCGCCCGTACGATAAGATGAGCGAGGGAGCACGGCTCGTCGGGCAGTACGTCCTGCAACGCCAGTGTGCTACCGTAGCACAGTACCTCGTTGAAGAGACCCAACAAATGTCTCCATATAACACCTGGCACGTTTGCGTTCAACAGGACGACGAGATTGTCCAATTGCGAGTAAAACAATTTCGTGTCGATAACCGAAAGATTCGCTTTTACCGATATAATCGATTCCCAGAGATCGAGAAACGTTATGACGGCAGATTCGTGCTGGGGCGTGTAGGAGCCGAGTATAGCGTCGAATTTCGATACAAGAACGCTCCACTTCGATTCGAGAGCCTTCACGCACATCGCCTTTACCGGCGTGCTGTCCAAGCTCTCGGGATCGGATATAACGAGTGTACTGCAACTCGCCGGCGGTACCGAAGTCTCCGCGTCCTCGAGCGGATGCAGAGCGCAATCCTTGTGCTCCACGACTCTCTTCACAACGTCCAACGTGAACAGCATCTGATTCGGCGAATTGGTGTTCACCAACGATTGCGTGAGCCTCTCCAGCCACGCCGATTCCGTGTTCTCCTTCGTCACGATGAAGAACGACGCGAGGGCCCTGCTCGCCGCGAACGATACGAATTTGTTCGGCGTACACGACAGATCGATTATCTGATCTATTATGCCGTGCTCGTTTCTCGTAAGGGCGTCGCACACGTCCGCCACCCGGCTGCACATTACTCCGCGGGTGTTCTGCTTTATCGCGAGATCGAAGAGAAGCTGCAGCGCGCTTATGAACTCCAGCGTTCTGTCCGGCTCCCATTCTGCGAGAACCGACGTTCTGTAACGTCCGTCCGTCGCGTCGCTCGACGTACCCGCGAAAGGTTTGCGCAAACTGCTCTCCGGAACGTTGCACAGACACTGGGAGAGCAGGCTGTTCTGCAACCTCTCCAATTCTCCCGTACCCTCGTCCTCGTCCTCGTCGCTGACGACTCGCTGTTTCTTCTTCGCTGGTTCCTCCATTGCCGTCGAGGGAGGTGAACCACCGCGGTATCTCTCAAGTACCATTAGCTTACGCTTGACAAAAAATCTATTACTTTTTTGTTTCTTTTTTGTCGTCTTCTTCGGCGTACCGCTTTGTTCTACGGAAGGGGACTTCCAGTCAAGTTATCCTCGGATCCAGCATCCTGACGGAACTGAGCTTATCCCGGGGAGAGAGAGAGAACGAACGCTATCGCGCGACGCTTCGGACACGATTAATGCAGAGATTCGCTTTGTACCTGCAAACAAAAATTGTGGAATTAGTTTGCCGCTAGGAAAAATTACACGACATAAATATTTCAGAAAATTTGAGCGCTTACCCAGCGACGGGTGAAAAAAAATCTTCAAACCCCAACATCGTTGGCATACAAATTTGTTTTCTTGTTTATTTATTTATTTTTTCTTTTTTATCTATTTTTTTTCCTCTTCAGACTTATGTTCGTGTTTCGCTCGCGCTCGGAACGCACACACACACACACACGCACGCTAGGTGCAACAAATGTTTTTGCGGATGCGGCGGACGCTCACGCTTGTGTATAAAACAGATTCGTACTTGTACGCGACGACGTTACACGTACGAGAGACGTTCGAGATCGCGATAATCGTAGATTAAACGTAAAACGTATGATCGAACAGTCGGAACGCATCGGTAGATGCGTTATGCGACAGAAACTACTGCACTGCAGGTCCGGGGATCCGCGATAACGTTTCTAATGCAACGTTTGCCCCTGGCGCGTCAACAAATTTTCTCTATGCCCACCGCCGCATAAAACTTATTTATCACGACAAACTCTATTCGTACGACAAACCTTTTTTTTTTTTTTTGCTTGTGTTCACGAAAAATTGTGCGTACTCTCGGGTTTATAATCGCGGATAACCGTGAGCGAATAACACAAGGGGTCGATGGGTCGCGACGACGATCGAGAACCGAACAAAACAAAACAATGACCGTGGTACAAAATAATATTATATTGTTTTCGTGAACGTCGTGGAAAATATATAACTTTTTGACTAGGAAGTGACTGAGCACTGGAGGACAGGAAGAGGTTTGCCGTGTTGCCACATGTACAACGCTGTTCGATAAAAATCGTAATATATGCATTTATTTCGTCGATATAATTGACAATAGATCGTTCAAACGTTTGTACATTGTAACGCCATGAATCGGGATTATTTCGTTGGTGTACATTGATATTTCAACGTTATTAGTGCACAATTTGTCGATGGCATCACGCGGAGCTGCGTAACACAGTAGCTCATCGTCGAATATTCCACACGGCACTAAACCCGAACTGGCTAATTCCTTTAATAACTGATAAAACTATTGTTCCAATGTTATTTTAATATTAAACGAATGCGAAATAACGCTATAACTTTGTTAACAACACTTTTATACGGGCATTCGTCTTATAAATGTTAATACAATTTGGCAACGTCGCGTTTCGGACGCATGCGCAGTAATTTTCAAAACATTCCACTCGACACTCGGCTACCGCGATTCACGGAGATATCATGTACTCGCATGGGATCATCGTCGAGCTCCTGTGCTACACCGGGCATGGCGTCGATTTGAAATACATATCGTTTCGATCGTAATTATTATTGAGTCGTTTTCTTGAAACTAAAATTGACCTTCATAGATCGGAACGAAAAGTTGTCCTCCATTATTTGCCATTCGAGCTGAGCGTGAGTCGATAGTTTACGAATAATACTACATTCAATTTTTCCGTACCGGAGGATTGCGAGTAATTTATCACTTGTTGTTTATTAATTTTATCGACATATTTTGCAGACTGTTAAGGAATTTGGACGATAGTTCGATGCTTCGAACAATGCGAGATCCTGTCGTTGCTTGTTTCGTGGGAATAGAAGGGTAAAAGTTTTACGAACTATACGAGGAATAAAATAGGTTAAACAGGCCTGCAAGGACAATAATTAAACGGCGACAGGAGTGGATCGATGATCGAGGCGGATATCCCGTAATTAAGTTGTAGTTGTCGACTTCTCAGAATGAAGTAAGTTGAAGCGAATGAGGTTGCAGTATTTTTTTTTTAAATGCCATTGAGTAACATCGTGGAGTATTTTTTCAGGATCAGCGTGGACGGTTTGATAGTTTACTTTCCTTACGATTACATCTATCCGGAGCAATATGCTTACATGTTGGAACTCAAGCGCGGTTTGGATGCCAAGGTATTGATATTGACAGATTAAGTAACGTTGATAATTTTATTAACGGTTTGCTCCTTTCACAGATCCAAAGAAAGTAGTACATTTCAATTTTTTAAATGTAACTAGCGTGTGTTTGCATGTTTCCTCTTTTTGCTTCAGAGCATATGTAAAATAATATTAAATTGGTAACAATAAATATGAATGTCAATACAACAATATATATAATGTAAATTAAATTGGTAAAATAAATATAAACAGATAGGAATATTATATTTTTGTTATTATTTTTTAAAATATTCTCTCTTATGGACTGTTTGAAGGTTGAAAGGAATTCTTGCAAATGGGATTAAATTTTTTAATATTTTTTATTTCAGGGTCACTGTCTGTTGGAGATGCCCTCGGGTACCGGTAAAACTGTTACCCTCTTATCACTCATCATAGCTTACATGTTGGAGCATCCTCTGGACGTTACGAAGTTAATTTATTGTTCCCGTACGGTCCCGGAGATCGAGAAGGTTTTGGAGGAACTGAAAAATCTTATAGACTATTATGAGAAGGAGGACAAGGTCAAACCAAAGATCGTGGGTTTGGTACTCAGTTCCAGAAAAAATATGTGTATTCATCCCGAGGTACAAAAAAAAAAAAAAAATGCAGTGCTGTAGTCGATTTTTTTTATGACCCCGGTGTTAAATGCAAAATTTGATTTAAGGTGAGCAAGGAACGCGAGGGAAAGATCGTAGACGGTCGCTGCCACGCACTCACCGCGTCCTACGTTCGGGACCGGCACAATTACGACGATACGACGCCTATCTGCAATTTTTACGAGGGCTTCGACTTGGAAGGGCGAGAACAAGTCATGCCTGCCGGAATTTATTCGATAGACGATCTCAAAGATTACGGACGCGATAGAAATTGGTGTCCTTACTTTCTCGCTAGATTCACGGTGAGCATTTTCGTCGAGCAATCCTAATCTGGTGATCCTGTAACTATTGTTCTGTCGTTTCTCGCAGATTCTTCATGCCCAAGTGGTGGTATACAGTTACCATTATTTGTTGGATCCAAAAATTGCCGAGACCGTCTCCAAGGAACTCGCCAAGAATTCCGTGGTCGTCTTCGATGAGGCTCACAATATCGGTTCGTTAGATACGAAAATAAATAAACAGTCCCGAATTAATCGACACGCGTCTAATATCAAACGATCTATGTTCACAGACAATGTATGCATAGACTCCATGAGCGTCCGAATAAATCGTAGAACGATGGAGAAAAGCTCGGCTAATATTCAACTTCTCGAGAAAACGGTCGCCGAGTATGTCTTCAATTTTCGATTCAATTTATTTACATCGCGTGTGTGAAAAATGTTGCACTATTTGAATATGTCTCCGTTAAATTTCAGAATGCGAGACGACGACGCTAACAAGCTGAAAGAGGAGTATCAGAGATTAGTGGAGGGTCTCAAAGACGCGCAGGTTGCTCGGGAGACCGATGTTATTCTCGCCAATCCCATATTGCCGGACGAAGTACTCCAGGGTAATGTCCAAATATCCAAACAGTCAAATTCCCGAAATCTTCAATTTCTCGAAAAATTGTAAATAAAATATCGATACCTTTACGTAATCAAACGATTTACGCAACAAACGATCAGACTTCTAATTTTAACAGCGTTACGGTAATATTCTACTTTTTTTATTGCAGAAGTAATTCCCGGAAACATCAGAAACGCCGAACACTTCGTAAGTTTTCTTAAACGTTTCGTCGAGTACTTGAAGATGCGCTTGCGCGTTCAGCACGTCGTCCAGGAGTCACCGGCGTTGTTTCTTCACGACATTCAATCGAAAGTCTGTATCGAGCGTAAACCGTTGCGTTTCTGCGCCGAGAGATTGTCGTCGCTACTCAGAACCATGGAAATAACAGATATGACGGATTTTTCTCCGCTCATACTGATCACACATTTGGCGACGCTAGTTTCATCTTACACGACAGGTTTCACGATTATCGTCGAGCCGTTCGACGACAAAACCCCGACGGTACTAAATCCCGTGCTTCACTTCAGCTGTTTGGATTCGTCAATTGCGATGAAACCGATCTTCGACAGATTTCAATCCGTCGTCATTACTTCCGGTACTCTCTCGCCACTGGATATGTACCCGAAGATATTGAACTTCCATCCGGTTATAATGTCGTCATTCACCATGACACTTGCGAGGCCTTGTCTGCTGCCAATGGTACGGAAATGTCGAGATTTTCGAATTTACGACACAAAATAGCATCGTTTTTATGCTAATTTTTAATAAAATTTGTTTTTTTATAAATTTTTTTAAGGTAGTACTTGCGGACAGCCTGAGCCCGCGTGAGTTCAGAGAGAATTGAGAGAGGAATTGCGAACACTTCTCGATGGGATAAAAATCTGAAAAAAATCAGCCATGTGAAAGGTGCTGAAAAGATTGATTTTGCATAATAATAATTCAAACATTTTCCAACAAATCTCCCGGCAACCTAACTTTTAAAAAAATGAAAACGATTTGTAAATTATTTTGAATACGTATGAATTTTTTCAGAATTTCGTGTCATTTTTGAAGATTGCGTTTTTAGTTAATAAAAAAAAACTTAATTTTCAAAAATTACACAAAATTCTTAAAAAATTCATACGCATCAAAAACAGATTGTTTTTATATGAACAAAAAGTTAAGTTTCCGGGGATTTGTTGAACAATTTCTTTTTTTTCATTCATTTGTCAATAACATTTTGGAATTATTATTATGCAAAATCAATCTTTTCAGCACCTTCCATATGGTTGATTTTTTCAGATTTTTATCCCATCGGGAAGTGTTCGCACTTCTCTCTCAATTCTCTCTGAACTCACGTGAGGTCGAACTGTCCGCTAGTACTACATAAATTTAAAAACATTTTGAATACATTGTTTTTAAATTAATTTTTTTACTTAAATTTCTTTTTACTTCGAACAGATAGTGGCGAAGGGCAACGATCAAGTGGCTATATCGTCGAAATACGAGACGAGAGACGACGTCGCGGTGATCAGAAATTACGGCCAATTGTTGGTAGAATTCGCGGCAGCAGTTCCCGATGGTCTTGTCTGCTTTTTCACTTCATACATGTACATGGAATCGGTCGTTGCAGCATGGTGAGCAAATTTACTCTCAGCCATAGCACGACTTTAGTGTTTACTCGCCAAGGTCTGCCGCGTTCGTATTACATTTCCTTGTTGCCCTTTCACGTAGGTACGATCAAGGTGTCGTCGATCAACTGCAGAGGCACAAACTTTTGTTCATCGAGACACAAGACTCGGCCGAAACGAGTTTGGCCCTAATAAATTTCATAAAGGCTTGCGAAAACGGCCGAGGCGCCGTTTTACTGTCTGTCGCAAGAGGAAAAGTGTCGGAAGGTGTTGATTTCGATCATCATCTCGGCAGAGCCGTTCTCATGTTCGGGATTCCCTACGTTTACACTCAGTCGCGCATTTTGAAGGCGCGATTGGAGTACCTTCGGGATCAATTTCAAGTATAAATTTTAAACACCTGCAACGACGATTTTTCTTTATTATGTTAATAATAATTACTTATCTCGATAATTTGTTCACTGTACAGATAAGGGAAAACGACTTTTTGACGTTCGACGCTATGAGGCACGCGGCGCAGTGCGTTGGACGTGCTATTCGCGGTAAAACTGATTACGGTATAATGGTGTTCGCTGATAAAGTAAGTTGTCACAAGCTCTTTTCCAAATACTTGCTGCTGTTTTGATGAAGTCATTTTGCGGATACTAAAAAAAACTTTTTTTTCAGAGATTCTCCAGAGCGGACAAGAGAAGCAAATTGCCGAAATGGATACAGGAACATCTGACCGATAACTTGTGCAACCTATCGACGGAAGAAGCTATACAGGTAGTGTATATAGTCTTCGACTCCGAGACAATTTTTAACTTAACATTCAAATAATATTTTTGCAGATAAGCAAACGATGGTTGCGGCAAATGGCCCAGCCGTTTTCGCGCGAAGATCAGTTGGGTCTCTCGCTGTTGACGAGGGAGCAACTCGAGAAGGAAGAAGCGAGCAAGATCGAGCAAACAGCCCAGCAGAATTGATTGATCGTATGTTCTGCGGTAAAAAAAAATGGAAAATATACATATATTTTGTACATCAAAAGTCACATTTCCGTATGTCCCAATCATTAACCACTATTGTAGGCGCGGCGAATGTTTCGTGTTAAATAATAACCAGAAGAAAGCCAGTTGCAACTTATAAAACGTTTATTAACAAAGTATTTATCGAGAGATTCTCAATCATCGTAGAAAATACGAATTAGATAGATCTATAAACAACCGTATCGATATCACCAGCGTACGAGCACTCGATCGCCGTCTTGAATAGAATAATAGCTCAGCTGTTGGAGAGGTTTGTCCAGCGGGATTTCATCTTTCGAGAGCTGAAAGAACATTTTTATTTATTTTTTAAAAATTTGTGCACATAAGTGATTTTACGAAGCAGTTCACGTAAGGAGAATATTGCGTAACTCACATCCCTTCTTACGAAGGACAACGTTGGAATTTTTCCACCAGTTCTGAAGATTCTCTGCGCCAGACCCGTTACTTTCTGCACGTCCATGTCCTTCAGTAACTTCCGCGTTATCATTTTCGTCTGAGCGGGATCGTTCGGACACAGGAATTCTACCGTTATCACGTCGGACACCATCGAACAATTTGCCTTAGGTGCGACAGCTTCCGGTCCGCCGTATTCTGGATGAAATACATAAAATATTTATGAAAGTCCAAGATAAAATAAAATATTGCGATAAACAATTTTTTAAAGGAAGGCCGAATCCTTATTGGAACGTCGATGTGTACTTTCAACGAGGAATGGATAGCGAGGATGATTCTCAATGAATTCTTTTCTTCTCTCGGTCGTATTGTTCGGTCCGGAAGAATCAGCAGTTTGCAACCACTGCGGTCCGAACAATTTTAGGTAATCGTACTCGGCACCCTTTCGTTCACTGCAATCAATCTCCACTCCGTTCAGGAACTTCAATTTCGCTATTTTCGATATTATCAATTGCCTCGCAGTCTCGACGCTGACGCCTTTCAATACGGGATTGTCTCGAAACTTCAGATCCTCGAGATTGGCCAGTTTCTCCAACTCGCTGACCGAACGCCACTGAAAGTGTCGAAGAAAATCCATTGCGATGAGCCCATACGCTTCTCGGTAATTACCCTGTTAACGCTGGATACAATCCAAATGAGAACATCTTATCGAACCTCGGTTATTGCGTTATGAGATAGATGCAATTGTCGCAATCCCGCGAACATATACGTTTTTCCCGTGTCGTCGTTGCACGGGAATCGTATAGCTTCGATACCGTTCGAATTCAGGTTCAGATATTCGAGCCTGTGGATCACATCGGATAATCAACATTTTCAATTCAATATTTTTTTTTACGATATATTTTCTATATACTTGCCGTGGCAATGCCCCTAACTTCAAAACTTCATCCCAACTCGATACCAAATTGCCCTCGAGTGTCAGAGACGTTATTCCGTTTATGTTGGAGTCCCCCGACGGCGACTCGAGTCTGCTGACTAAGTTGAAGGATATCGATAACTCTTGCAGGTTCGGGAACATGAAAGTGCATCGCTGTACGCTCGCCCAGTTGTAGTTCATCCGAGACATCGTCAAGTAACGGATATTAGGGAATGTCTCCTCTAGGGTCACAGCCGTTCGATCTTCCTCGGTCGGTAAAACATTTTCGCTAAAGATTTTTCAGATTTAGATCTCGTGAAATATTTTTTCAGTCACAAATATTTCGAGTCGCCGCAAGTGGAGAGTAACGATTGACTGACTTTAAGGGGAAGTAAAACAACTGTGCGTGCGAGAGAGATAGTTGCAATGTTCGAATTTAATTAACTTTATTTAATGGTGCGCTCATTTTTTCGAGAAAAAAATGCATTCGGGCCGTATGCGAAATTACCGTGTGCACCCAGCTCGAATTTGCTTTTACCTCAAAAAAATGAGCACCCTTGAGAAAAGTTCATTACAGTTTTCATTACCGAGCGCGATATTTCACTTCCCCTTAAGAGCTTGTGAAACACTATGGAGTGCGAGAGCGAGATGGCATCAGTGGCGCTCTCGGCGGAGCGATGGAGACACACTGAGAACGTGTTTCACATGCTCTTAATGCGGCATTTATCCGGCGTCAATTACCTTACGTCCAGTCTCTCGAGTCTTGGAAGCTGCCGGCAGATTTCCGCAATGACGCGCCACGAGTTTATCAAATTTCTCGACACGTCGAATTCTCGAATGTTCGGACAAAGATCGCCGAGTTCGCCGGGCCCGCCGGCACTCGAGACGCATTGCTCGCGAAGCGATACGATCTTCAGTTGATCGAATTTGCTCTGTTTTCTGTTTACTTTCGAAAATCCGACCATCTCGACGAAAGGAGCTTTCATTTCCTTCTTCAAGCTCGTGAGACTTGCCCGGTCTATGCCCGCTAGATCGTCGTCGATGAGGCCATAGCGATTTTTTATAGCTTCGGCACAGCTGATACCGAACCTTGCTTTTCCTGGCCGAACGAATGATCCCGAGGTTGGATGCCTGCAAAATATAGATAGATAGATAGATTTGTTTATTTCGTGTTCTGAGGGCTGAGCTAGGAACACCGTGCATCAAGATACAGTAACTCACCATATGTGGCAATAATAACATACAATGTAAAAAAAAAATTCTAAATTTAATGTTCCGGACTGGAAGTTTTTATGCAAAAACTGGTACATTAAATTCAATGTACAATTATGATGAAAACTCAATGTACTTTTTCATTGAAAAATTAAAGTAAATCATTAAAAATTAAGTACTTTCATTTTTATTATATACTGAAAATTAATTTTTCATCACAATTGTACATTAACTTTAACATACCAGTTTTTGCATAAAAACTTCCAGTCTGGTACATTAAATTTCATACGAATTTTCTTTACAGTGTCAGCAGAAAACAATAAAGTAATTTGAAGAAAAAAAAATGTCAGACATTTTAACGGAACTCAAAAATAACTGAAAATATAAACAGAAAAATAATAAAGTAATGAAGTTAACAGAAAATACAATAAAGCGTATTTGTATTTCGTATTTGCAGATTCTGTTTTCTTTTTTTTTTATATATTACTCCGATATTACAAAATGTTAATTTTTATGCAAAATACACCACGAAAATAGCATTGAATGTACTGTCGAGAAATCCTCACCATGCTTTGAAGTATTCCGTTCCTTGGTGCGTACCGTCGTGCTTTCCTCTCGAAGGATCGTCCCAATCTACTCCAAGCCACGTACCCTTTGTGTCACCTACGGGACCTACGT
Organism: Ichneumon xanthorius; assembly: GCA_917499995.1. Taxonomy (NCBI): domain Eukaryota; kingdom Metazoa; phylum Arthropoda; class Insecta; order Hymenoptera; family Ichneumonidae; genus Ichneumon; species Ichneumon xanthorius. The sequence continues at coordinate 15,251,618 of OU824200.1, read as the reverse complement.
AGCGAAGGGTGCCACGATATCCGTCGCAATCGACTCTAGCCCCAATTTCGTAGCTCTTGTCCTCGACCATTCTAAATAAATTATCCGTTACCAATGCAATAAAAAAAACAATTGAATGAGCTTCTTTTTTTTTTCAAATCCGCGTGCCGATGGCAGTGCCGAGAGCTGTCTAACCTCTCGTCGATGACCATTCGATTAGTCTCGATGTATTCAATGAGTAAATGTATAAATCCAAAAAGCACGGTGATTAAGAGAAGTGAGTGAATGGTAAAAGCTGTAAAACTTACGCGCGAGAATCGTAGTTACTGTCAGTTATTATATCTTCGTCAGATTCAAAAGTCATGAGTGACAATCTGACATTTCTTCGTTTACGTGCGTCCCCGACTACACCACCAAATTGATAATAATGATGGCAGCGAGCGCGGCGGCGCGGCGAGGTGTTTTTTTTTTCACTCTCTCTTTGTTTTTAGTCGATAATCGATGTTCGAGATTCGATTAATAGATGCTCATTTTTTTTCACACACCTCTACGGCAAACCCCCTTTTCTCGACGACTCCGTTCTCCGCAATCCCAATTATCGACATCATTCTTTGTACTTTGTATAGGATCTGCACACGCACGATCCTATACACAGTGGTTCTGCACACCGATTTTACTACCTCATCCGATATACAACAAATCGATTGTTCACATTCGATTATCGACAAGTCCGGTACTATACATGCCTTTTTGTCCACAATTTAGTTTGCACACATTTTATTTACTTTCCATTGCGCTTCTCCACGTTTCCTTCCTCCACAACTCGATCCTCCACATTATTGCTGTTGGTATCGACTCATGAGACTATCTCACGTCGATAACATAGAATTCATCATAGTTCACGAGGTAATTTAGCCTGCAATAGAGATTCCGGATCGTAAAAAAAAGATCGATCTTCAGTATTGTATTGTATCGCACCGCTATGTATCGATCCAACAATATATCGTAAGAAAGAACATCGATACCCAGAAAATCCCTGGCAGATTGTGCGACCATCAAAACGGCCGAGGAAACGACCGGTCGTTTTCGGACAAAAATACGTCCGGTAAAACGACTGTTGAAACGACTTCATCCGCGCAGTTTCCAGTGAGAGCTTTCAGCCAGGTCGTTTTACATTTTATGACTGGACGAACTACCGCGGGAACGACCGTTCAAAAGACCTTTCAGTCCGGTTGTCGTTAATGCGGTCGTTTTTTCGGTTGAAAATAAAAAACCGGACTGAAAGTGGTTTTGACAGTCGTTTTCGCGGACGTATTTTTGTCCGAAAACGACCGGTCGTTTACTCGGTCGCTTTGAAGGTAGTTTGATGGTGGTTTTTCAAGTCGCGTAACTTGACAGGGATGGAACGTTTTATTATCCGGGAAAGATTCATTATGACAAATAAACGAATATGATCGTCAAAAATGAAATATTTTACGTCTTTCGTTATCTTTTATTATCACATGTAGTACACGTAACATTCGATAAACGATATAATTCACATCCTGTATGAGAAACTGTTAAATGTAAATAATACTTTTTTACCCTAGCGAACATTTTTCTATAACTTACTATGCCAAAACTACAACTTACTACGCAAAACGTCGTCGAAATGACAACTTATAACGCTAAGCGACACCTAAGCTACAACTATTTATGAGAAAGTGCAAGAATTGAAACATGTTTGTAGATAGTTGTACAGTAGCGTAATAAGTTGTAAATTGACAGCAACATGCTAATCGCGTTAACTCGTAGATTTTTGTAGTCAATTGTAGTTTTTTGTAGAGACAACTACAATTTTTGACGGAAAACTATTGCTTAATAGGATGAAAGAATGAGGACAAACTACAACTTTTTACAAAAATTGACAACTACCTACGAACATGTTCCAAATCTCCCATTTTTTTGTACGCAGGTCTAGATCGGTCAGCATTCTGTGGTTCTGGGTAGGCAGTAAATCTTTGTAATCAATTGTAGTTTTTTGTAGTAAAACCATAACTTTCTACAGAAAACTATAACTTATCGGGATCGACAAGATGTGGACAAACTGAAACCTTTCATGACAATTGACAACTACTCTGGTGAAAATATTTCTCTGAATATCTCTGAAAATATATCTGAAAGTCTCGAAAAATTTCTCTGAAAGGTCCTCTGAATTTCTCTCACTTTTCGCACTTTTCAGAGAAAATTAAAGATTTTTCTGAATTTAAATATTTCTAATTGTTCTGAAAATCTCTAATTTTCCCTGCCAACTTCTCTAAAAAACTGTGAACTTTGATGATATTCTAAGCCTGTTTCTCTTCTATATTCAGAAACTATTTTCTAAAAAAATTTCAAATTTTCGCTCAATTTCTCATACAAAGTAAACATAAATTATTGTTTACTGTTCACGGTTCTTACGAACGAGGACACGAAAGGACACTGCTCGTACGAGTATCAGAAACAGCAGATCTTAGAATGAAGTGGTAAGGTCTTTAAAATTCTCTAAAGATACATTACCCGAGAAAATCGGAATTTTTCAGAAAATAAATTGCATTTTTTCTGAATAAGTCTGCTGTTCGTCCGAGTAACAAGAATGAGTAAATCTTAGAGACAACGAGACAACTCGTATTTTCTCTTAACGTACTTTATCAGGAAAAATCAGAGGTATTCATAATTTTTCGGAAAATACTCTGAATTTCTCTGATATATTGCGACTGCTGGAGGTTGTTCGGAGAAAACGGCAGAGATATTTAACATATAGCAGAGAAAATCTTGAGAAAAATTTCGGAAAATCGATGAAAATCACTGAAACGGTCCGTTTAGAGTTTTTCAGACAAATTGTCAGAGACATATTTTCACCAGAGCACCTACAAACATGTTCCAAATCTCGTATTTTTTTGTAGATACACTAGGGCCTCGATTTGTGCGGCCTCGGTTTCCGTAACAGTCCCCACCACGGAGCGAATATCGATCGACGCAGGAAGCTATTCGCCATAGTATGGGCGGGCATGCGCACCCTCGATTTTCGTGCGTGTCAGCTGGAGCCGGTCCCGCCGCTATGAATAAAGTTGAGGCCCTAGTGTAGTTGTAAATCGTCAGCAATTTATACAGAATGCTGACGATCTACAACTAGCTACAAAAAAAATGCGGAGTTTAGGATACCCTTGTAGATAGTTGAAGTCAATTTTCAAAAAAGTTTGTATACAAAATGTTGTATAGGGGAGACCGGGGTAAGATGGGCCCCCTAAACAAATAACGCGGCTACAACGCTGCCGAAAGTATAATCTACTATTTGTCACCCAACAATGATATTTTCATAGGTTTTATAACCCGTCCCAAAAAGAAAATTTTCTGGGGCGAAACGGGCTACCCGTAAATTTTTCAATTATTTTTTTTTGGGTACCCCATTTTGCCCCGCTTCCCTATTTTGCGTTTTCTCTGCTTCTGTCATTGTCCACGAAAAGTTTCAATTTTTTCCTTCCAGGTTTTCATGTTTTTAAATCATTATGGGGTAATACAATATAAAAAATATATATTTGTATCAAAATGTAAAAAAAAAAAATCGAAAATAATCAAATCAAACCAGCCAAGTAGTATTACAAAAATCTAAAAAAAAAAATACAAGATGTAAAAAATCTTGAACAAAAAAAACTTGGTATGCCAGTTTTTTTCCAATCGCTGTCGTACGGAGTTCATTCAAAAATTGTTAAAAAAAACTGGCACGCCAAGTTTTTTTTGTTCAAGATTTTTTACATCTTGTATTTTTTTTTTTTAGATTTTTGTAATACTACTTGGCTGGTTTGATTTGATTATTTTCGATTTTTTTTTTTTTACATTTTGATACAAATATATATTTTTTATATTGTTCGGATAAACATTTGTTTTGGTAGATTTATTAATTTTTAAGAGGTTTTTTTCATAAACATATTTTCTGGACGTTTTAAGTACTTGGCGTACCATTTTTACTTTTTTGAAACAAAGTATTTTGTGTTTGATTTCACGTATTTTTGAAATCCTGTAAATACGAGCGATATCAAAATTTCAATTTTAAAGATGATACAGGGCTGCAGTTTAACAGCTAATGAGAATACAGCAGCAGTTAATTTCTTACTTTCGCCATACCATTTGTCAGTCAGAATGCTCACATCTAAATTTATGAAACGCGTGTTGGTTGTTGCTTTGGCGATCATAGTTTTACCACAGCCAGAAAACAATATTTAACATTCTTCTATGCGCATCAATAGAATAGACTATAGCTCATGACGGATATAACAAACCTTCGGCGCCTGGTTTAACTGAGAGTCTTCGAACAGATCTTTCCTCTGAATAGGCAATACAACTGATTCTTTGAGTTCTTGAATAACCGATTTGAGTCCCGCTATGTTGTCCCATGATACGTTGATATCACTAGGATTGACGAGATTGCTGGCTATCGTCATCTCGTAGTCTGACAATTGATCCGTGTCAATGGGCGCTCCTAGGGCACTATCTTCGGCCATTTTTCTCAGTTGTAGCTCAGCCGAAAGAATGAATGTGTAATTCACTACTGTAAGGATTTTATTCTTCATGAATTGAAATGAAAAGTAACCTTGAGTAACTCGTTCAGATCACGACTGTAGTTTCTTCCTCGTCGAAATTGTCCTCGACGGTCTCCTCCTCGACGGTCTCCTCCTCGTCAAAATTGTCCTCGACAGTCTCCTCCTTGTCAAAACTCAACGGTCTCCTCCTCGTCGAAACTCTACAGTCTCCTCCTCGTCGAAACTCGACGGTCTCCTCTTCGTCGAGACTCGACCGTCTCCTCCTTGTCGAAATCCTTCTCGACGGTCTCCTCCTCGCCGAAGTCGTCCTCGACGGTATCCTCCTCGTCGAAATGGTCCTCGACAGTCTGCTCCTCGTCGATTTCCCCCTCGTCGAAATTGTCCACAACGGTCTCCTCCTCGACGGTCTCTTCCTCGTCAAAATTGTCCTCGACAGTTTCCTCCTCGTCAAAACTCGACGGTCTCCTCCTCGTCGAAATCCTTCTCGACGGTCTCCTCCTCGTCGAAATCCTTCTCGACGGTCTCCTCCTCGTCGAAGTCGTCCTCGACGGTCTCCTCCTCGTCGAAATGGTCCTCGACAGTCTCCTCCTCGACTGTCTCCTCCTCGTCGAAGTCGTCCTCGACGGTCTGCTCCTCGTCGAAATTGTCCTCGACAGTCTCCTCGTCGAAACTCGACGGTGTCCTCCTCGTCGAAATCGTCGTCGACGGTTTCCTCCTCGTCGAAATTGTCCACGACGGTCTCCTCCTCAACGGTCTCCTCCTCGTCAAAATTGTCCTCGACAGTCTCCTCCTTGTCAAAACTCGACGGTCTCCTCCTCATCGAAACTCGACGGTCTCCTCCTCATCGAAACTCGACGATCTCCTCCTCATCGAAACTCGACGGTCTCCTCCTCGTAAAAATTGTCCTCGACAGTCTCCTCCTTGTCAAAACTCGACGGTTTCCTCCTCGTCGAAACTCAACGGTCTCCTCCTCGTCGAAATCCTTCTCGACGGTCGCCTCCTCGTCGAAGTCGTCCTCGACGGTCTCCTCCTATGGACGTATTCCTGAAAACAGAAAATGAAAAAAGAATAAATATATAGCAAACTATGTGAGTATTTTAGGTTGAGATACCCATTGATTCTACTTATTAGATACAGACCATATTTTGAGGTTAGGGCAAAAAAAAAGATATTAATAACAAAAAATGAAAAATTTGAGGTTAAGCCCAACCAAAATAAATTTAAAAAATATGAGACGATGAAATATATATACTCACCAGGTCTTCGTTGCCGAAATCGAGCCGTCCGAAAATTATCGCGTAAACTCACGCACAATCGATCACCTCACACCCGTATTTCAGGTTCACTTCATCATATCTCGGGAACCGCTGGACTATTATGATCGTAATTAGGCCCATTGGAAAGCTTGGGTCCGAATTATATCATAAAAGTGTCCTTGAAAAGTCGATCCGATGCTTCGTTGCCGAGATCCAGCCGTCCGAAAATTATCGCGTTAACTCACGCACAATCGAAAAATGTTGGATCGATTGCTGATCGCGATCATCGTACACAAGAATCCACCGAACGAATGTGTTCAGAATTAAGCGAACAGGAAAGCTTGGATAGACATTCTATACTAAAAATCTTATTATCATTTCGATCCGATGATTTATTTGTGAGATAACGTAGAGCTAAGAAATACTTCCGGCATTTTGGAGTATAACTACTTGGTAGCGTCCTTCGCTCGCTTAAAATTTTTTTTTAAGTACTTGGCGTCGAGACGCTACCGCGTCTCTTAACTTGGTAGCGTCCTTTGCTCGCTTAAAATTTTTTTTTTAAGTACTTGGCGTTAAATACGTGACGTCGAGATGCTACCGTGTTCTTCATGTATTGGGTAATGTGTGGTTACACCGATCCCCTAAGCTCCCTAAGCTCCTTCCCTTTTCCTCCTCCTTTCTTACCCGTTGCCGCCGGTTCGATTCTTGGGCTCGGAGCTTCGTCGCGCACCGTCAGGTGTCAATAGTGCCGGACATACGGATATAGTCGTATAGTTCGTACGTCCTATCTCCGGAGCTACGTCCTCGTCCGTTTTCCTTTCACCTACGGGACTTCAGTCTCGGGAATCGAACCCGCGACACTTTCCAGTCTTTCGGTTTCCCATACCGAGGCGCTGGACCTTTCCTTTAGACCTACTATTATAGCGGGTTCCGAACCAATTTTTCGCAGATTAAAACACCACAGAAAATTCTTGGTGCGTGCCGGGAATCGAACCCAGGCCTACTGCGTGTGATGCGCGCGCCGATCCACTCAGCCACGCTCACGCCTTGTGTTATTGATGCACACACTTTAACATTACGGACGGAACTGATATAAAATATCAACTGCTGCCTTTGCATCGAACGATTCTCTTCCTCTGGTGGCGATTCATAATTAATTCACGTTTCCGTCAGTCAGATACACCGGCACCATACACACAAGCAAACCATTTTATGTCTATGTCAAACACCCTTTCATTTCAGGCAAGGGTTGAAAATGGCTTATATTTATATTCAGCAAAATAATTTTTTGCATACCCTCTGCGTACTTCGCGCGCGCTGCCACCATTGTTACATTACTGTGTAGGACTTTTGAAGAGATGTTTAAATGTCTAGCAGCGGCGTACCTACAAGGCCGAGGCTATACACCCTCGGCCCGCTGGCGCTCAAGTTTGACGTGTAGTGGAGCAATTTAAACGTCACTCAAGGTGTGATATTTTGACATAAATTCCATGAAAAGCTACGCTGAGAAAAGTACAATGAAACGCGTGGAAACGGAAGCTCGCGGCGATTTGTGTTTCGCAGGGAGCAGCAGAGTAGCTCTAACGCTATGGTGGACGGTAGTTCGAGTATCGATGGATTTGTTTCAACACCGTTACTACAGATTAAATAAATTCTTGATGACGATTATTGGACAATGGCCGTATCAGAATACCGGTACCAGACGTGGATTTATTACTGCTATAATCGTTGTTACCTGCCATCAAGTCGTACCTTTGTTATGGGCTCTTGTGAAATATCATGACGACGGGAAAATCCTTCTGGACGGCGCCCTAGCATTACTTTACGCGGTAGTTTTCTTTATGAAGATGATTAGTTTTTTGGGGAACTCGGAGAAGGTCAGCTTTATCCTCGAATATTACAATACGATGATAAACGAGACGAATCAACCAAATCGATACTAATCGTTGATGAAGATTTATTCGATTCATACAGACATTAAAGTTGCTAAATGGTATTTGTACGGATTGGCACGAATGGGCTCACGATAGGGATGTCAACACCCTTCGCCAATACGCTGAGCAGGGAAGAAAAATGTCTATTGCGTATCTAGGTTAATCAAGAACGGTAAGGGGTAGTTCAAAAGTTGCCAAATATTCTATAGATTTATCGATATTGCATATACAGTTATAAATATTACAAGCAACTTCGCCTTTATGACTCAACCGATCATACCGAAGATAATCGACATTTTTCTGAAGAACGGTACTGAACCCGGAACATTTCCGTATCCCATCGATTTTTATTATTTTGACGTACAGAAATATTATTTTTACATTATTGCCTATTCATACGTCTGCACGTTTATGGCAACCATCGTTATAGTAGCCCACGATGTTATGTTAATTTGTTACGTGCATCACATCTGTGGTATTTTTTCCGCGTTGGGGTGAGTTAATTATTAATTCATCTTAATCGTATTCATAAAACAACGTTTTGACTAAAACCGGTCAGGCATAAACTAAAACGACTCGGGAATAACCGTGCATTAGTAGAAACAGAAGAAACGCGATATGCACTGGACAAAAGAGACAGAGTATTCTTAACTTCGTGCATCGACAAACACCGTGATGCTATCGAGTGAGATAGTTTAGCAAATCCGTCGAGCAAAACTAATCACTATTATTAATAAATCCTCTGTTGTCAGATACGTCAATCTTATCGCGGCTAGTTACACATGGAGTTTCTTTGTTACTATCGGGGTTGGCGTGATTCTGGTTAGCACAATGGCCATTCGGGTAAATATTGCGACGAATAATAATCTTCCTGAGTTAACAGATACACTATCTATAAATTCAGCTTTTCGTAAGAATAAACGAACCTGAATCAAGCATAAAATGCACATATGCTATAATAGTTGTGGTGTTGTACTTCTACACAGAGTGCTACATTTCCGAAAGAGTATTGGATCACGATATGGACATTTACTTTTGCATGTAAGTAATCTATAAATAAATGGTGGCGCGGCCTCATAAAAGCAGTCTTCTTTCTGACAGATATAGCAGTCAGTGGTACAAACTATCGCTTCATGCCCAAAAACTCCTACAATTCATGATGATACATTCCAGCCAACCTTGCCAATTAACAGCCGGAAAAATGTTGATCATGTCCAAGAGGTCATTCTGGCTGGTAAAAACAATCGTTTCATAATTAACGCTACACACACATTTTTCGATTTCTCATATATTGTCAGGGAAATAGAAATATAAAATTGTTTTTACATTTTAGACCCTTAAGACAACCATGTCATACATTACGTTTGCGCGGTCGATGCAGGAATTATAGACATTGTATATATAAAAATACGAGACATTGTGTCTACTATGAGATCAAAACGGCACGATTTAAATTATGAGTAGAAATACGTCGTTAATATCTTCAGTGTTGGTATTACCCTCACTTTACGGTAACGTGATATAGAGATATCGACCGCTGAAATGACAAAAATAAAGATTTCATTTATAAAGTTTGTTCATTTTTGCTTGATCATAGAGGAAGCTATGTTTTTGGGATAGAAAAATTTCGCAATTTCAGTGTCAGAGTACTTAAAATAATCTACCAAAACGTCGAGAAGTGCGATTTTCAGCTGGCGTCCTGATGTGCGTGCGTGATATTTTCATGATAATTGAGGCTCGGTTCAAGATTTTACGCGATTTCCCCATTTTTTTTAAAAGGGCGTGGTGGCTCTAACTTGCGTAAATGTTGAACTATCGTTCTAAAATTGGATACAAATATAAGACTTGATACAAATATAATACTATGATCAAAGATTTTTGGTATTGAATTTGGCCGAAATCTATTCAAACGGTCCGATTTTATGAAATTCTCATTTTTTTGAAAAATTATTAAAAACGGTATAATTGGAGTAAATATGGAGGTATTGAGCTGAAATGTAATACGGGAATGGATTGACATCGTACAACGTTTGGTATTAAATTTGGCGAAAAAGGATGTAACCGTTTAAATTTTATGACATTTTGAAATTTTCGGAAAAGTTGTATATTTTGTCTGACACGAGTTTATGCATCAAATGTCGCTCTAAGGGTAAAATAACGTGGAGATTCGTCATCAACGGGGAAAAATACATTGAACATAGCCTCAAAACAACGAATTACGCAAATTTCAGTTAGCGATTTTCTACGATAAATTTTGCGGAAAATTTTGACCGTTTCAATTTATGAGATGTAGACATTTTTTTACATTACAAAAAAAGTTGCAATGTAATTTGCACATGATTTCCTCATTTATTCCAATCTTGCGCACAGCCTCCTTTATGAAGTAGCCAAAATCGATTAATGAACTTTCTCACGGAGAAATCTGGGCGCAAAATTGTACTTAGCAATTTTTTAATATTTTAGCAAGATAATATTTACACTGTAAAAAGTATTGCGCCTAGTACATCGATCGGGGTTTTATGAAGGCTTTCACCCACTCAACTATGCTGATTACTAACATGGAGAGAAGAATATGGGGGTAATCTATCGATTTAACATAGTAATCGAATAATATTCTCGTTGTCTGACGACTCACGTTATACGTAGCAGAGCTGGGCAAATACCCTAAGTATTTGAAGTACGTGTTGAAGTAGCAAGTATTTGAAGTACTGAGCGCTGCGTAGTTCTTGAGTACCGACGTGTTGAGTACTGACTCAGTACTTGACACTTCAATACGAACTTCAAGTACTTCCCTGGCAAGTTCCACGACTTGAAAAACCACAACCAAACTACCTTCAAAGCGACCGAGTAAACGACCGGTCGTTTTCGGACAAAAATACGTCCGCGAAAACGACTGTCGAAACGACTATTTGTGTCCGTACCAGCCGCATACGAGCAACTTCCAGGGAGTGCTTTCAGTCACGTGGTTTTTCAATTAATGAGCAAATGAACTACCGCGAAAACGACTGTTCAAAACACCTTTCAGGCCGATCGTTTTTCTATTTTCAACCGAAGAAACGACCGCATTAACGACAACCGGACTGAAAGGTCTTTTGGGCGATCGACCTTACCCTGGTTTCCCCGAATATCCTTCCTGTCTGCACCTGGCACGTTCTACCTGACTCCCTCGGAAGCGACCACTTTCTCGTACAAACTTCCTCAAGGTTCCCACTCGATCAGAATAATTTTTACACACATAGACCCAACATCTCCAAAATAGACTGGCACATTTTCCGGAAAAACCTCCAAGACGGCTCCGCAGACCTGGACCTGTCTCTCAAATCGTCACCCAACGCATTCTCCCGGTACACCGTACTCATCGACTCAATCAAGGAATCGGTCACCGCAGCGTGTCCGTCTCAGCACCCCTTCAGGAAACCAAAGCATAACGCTCCTGTTCCGGCCCCGTGGTGGAACGTTGATTGCTCCAACGCTATCCAAAACCGGAAGAATGCCCTAGCGGCTTACCGGTCCCGAACCAGCTATGATAATTAACTCCACTACGAAAAAAACAGCACCAGAAACTAAGCGAACATTGAGGACTGGAAAACGTGACGGTTTTCGACGATATTGCGAATCGCTCAACAGCCAATTGTCTGTCTCGGGTGTCTGAAGGAAAATAAAAATATTCAAGAACAAAGTATTATCTACACCCTCCAATGCCATCAAAATGGAACGAACTACTCAACTACAAATGCTGGATGCAATGACCTCTCTCTGTCCTCCCTTACCAACCAACGCTAATCCTCCTCTTCCCCCTTCTGTTTTCCCCTCATGCTCTTTCTTTGACACACCTTTTTCCTACAAGGTTGCCCTGAACACTATTAAAAATACAAACTTTTCTCCCGGCACCGACCAAATTCCATACTCTTCTACAAAGTCTTCCTCCCTGTACTCTTACTCTCCTTCTTAACGTGTTCAACCAGATCCTATCCGACAATCACTTTCCCGAGGAGTGGAGAGACTTCCTCATCTTCCTCCTCCCGAAAGCCACACCCGGCAAATTACGACCAATATCTTTGGCATCGTGTGCACTCAAGCTCATGGAAAAACTAACCCTATCGCACTTGACGTGGTGGATAGAAAATCATCGGCTGTTGTCGCCTACTCAATTTGGCATCCGGAAATCCCGCTCATGCGCGGACAACCTCGCGATTCTCACCACAGAAATTTGCACCGGCTTCGCCCGTCGGAAATATACAGCCGCCGTATTCCTCGGCATCAAGACTGCCTTCGATAATGTAGACCCAAGCATCTTAACAAACTATCTCAAAGACCTTGGACTTTCAGCCAATCTCTGCATCTTCGTATGGAATCTACTTTCCTTTCGCCGTTTTCGCGCCATAATCGGGGGCGTCCTCGGAGCCCTTCTGCTCTTACAAATGCGTTCCGCAAGGATGCATCTTGAGCCGATCTTATTTAACAACTATGTCCGCGGAGTGGCCCGAGGTACTACATCTGGACTGTGAAATTGTACAGTTTGCCGATGACATTGCGATATTCTGTAGATCACGTTCGCTTCAAGCCGCCCTCTCCAAACTCGAGTCAAGCCTCTGCAACATCATTGACTACCTTCTTAACAAAAAGCTTTCCATCTCACCAGAGAAGTCTCAGCTAGTGGTTTTTACAAGGAAGAACTTCAATTCCACCGCCGCGTCCGTCAGACTTTTGGAATCTCGAATCACCTCCACTCATAAGGCCAAATTCCTTGGCCTTATACTGGACTACAGACTACTCGGCAACGCCCATCTCAACCATTTAATCCAAAAGGGCCGGAAGGTTCTGTGCATCATCAAAACCCTACGGGAAACGCGATGGGGAGCTGACCAGCAAAGTCTTATCAACATCTACCGGTCTCTCTTAAGGAGCATCTTCGAATACGGCTCAGACACGTTCTTCTTCAATAACTTCGGCCTGCACGAAAGACTTTCCAAAATTCAATACCACGCTCTACGTCGCAATTTGGGCCTGCGGATGTCCATACCCACTAACGTAATTCTAGCGGAAGCCCACGGACCTCCGTTAAGAATCCGCTTCAAATTTCTCGCAAACAAATACATTTTAAAATGCCTTGCGCAGCAGACCTCGATGACCATTGATGAACTCTACACGCTTCACGAATCCATCATCTACTCAAAGCATCACAATATCAAGAAACTTTTCGTTCTGTACAGCGCCTTCACAATGATCGTCCGCTCCAAAGCTTCAATTGCCTCCTTAATAAACACCGTTCCCTACTTCGACTTTTCATAGGACATTCACTTCCGAGACCTCCCGCTGGACGTTAGCACCGACTCTCTCCTCCGGGATTGCAGCCATCCGAACCACGAATTTCAACATCTCATATCTAATAAGTATTCCACGCACGCCTGTTTCTACACCGACGGATCCAAAACCGGCGATGCTCGATATGTCGGCTTCGGTCCCCACTGTCCCGCGCTCTCCATCTCAGAGAAATTCAAAATATGCCTCTATCTTTACGGCCGGGGCCCTCGCAATCCTTGTCACGCTTCGCATTATCAAGGAACGACAAATCCCTCTCTCCTCCATATTTTCAGATTCCTTATCTACTATCTTAGCATTATCATCTCACCACTTTTATACTCACACCTCATCGATACTATTTGTTATTACACTCTGTCTAAAACATCTGGACGTGTACGGCTTGGTCACTTCAATTGTTTGGATCCCTGCTCACCGCGGCATATCTGGCAATGAAGAGGCCGACAGCCTGGCCAAGTCTGCTATCTCATCTGGCCCCCTTCTTTCTCGTCCTCTCCCCTATACTGACCTTCACCCCAAAATTAATATTATGAGACGCTTCTCATCGTTTCTTTTTGGCCTATGGCCAAAATGAAACTCGCCAGACTCTCACAAACCATGGTTCCTTAATAAACACCTCTCTCGAGAACTAGTAGTCACTATAACACGAATCAGGTCCAATCATTATAATCTCGAAGCTGCCTCTATCGTAAAAACATTATCCCGTCTCCTCTCTGTTCTTGTGGCACAGCGGACACAGACCTCTACCAAATCTTCTGGCACTGCACCAAATTGTCCCATCAAAGAGTGGCCCTACTCAACTCCCTCAAGCGGCAACGCCCGCTATTTCAACCTCCTATCTCTATTTTCTCCCTGGTGATCGCTGCTTCCCTCCAAACTCTACGTTCTATGCTCCAATTCTTCAAAGCCTGCAGAATCTCACTTTGAAACCTCGCACCTTGCGCTGTCTCACCTACAACCAGTGTTGCAAACCTATCGGTTTACTGTAATGGCCAAATGGGAAAAGGCGCTTGCGCCAACCTGAAGCCCCCCCCTGAAGAAGAAGAAGAAAGGGAGGAGAGATGCGGCGCTGGTCCCATCGCTATTAGAAAAATCGGGGTCCTAGTGTATAACCTAAACGGACGTGTGAATATATAAACAGCCGTGTGATGAATTTTACCATACGATTATAAGGACATTTTCGGAGAATCTACGGCGACTTAAGCACAACATGTATGGAGTCAATTCCCATACTACATTGTACACAGGTATAATCCTTTGTCACTCAACAGTTTGGGAAAATTCCCCAAATTGCCGGAATATCTTCAGTTTACTATGCTGTTTGGGGTTTTCTCCAATATTTTTATGGGGATTATAACCAACAAATTCTCTCCAGCACGGACACTGGGAGCTCGCCCCCTCGTCACACCGGTGTCAGAAAATTAAAGAACGTCGCCCCACGCACGAGCTTGCGGCGCGCGCCGCTGGACACCGCAATGGGGGCCAAGATAGTGGGGAGACGCGAAAAGTAGGGAGAGCGAGGGTGCCGCGTATAAAGGCCGCGAAGGGGTATAAAAGGACGTGCATGGCACAGAAAAATTATTCTTTCTCGACGGCGACGAAGGGAAGGTAATTCAAACCAGTTTCCTGATGTGGTTCGGGTAGCTTGTGGTGTTGCAAGTATATCCTGAGTACTAATTCCCAAGAGGTCACGAGTAACACGTGGTGACGCCGGCCATCTTGGCTTTCTGAACTCCGTAGCTTGGGATAATAGGCAGGTGACCCGACAGGACCGATCCGGAAGCGAGTACCGGTGGAGTTGGTCGTGATGCCACTCTACGCTGCTCTCGTGGAAGTCAAGGTCTTCGTCGAGGACCCGACCCGAGGGTGGTACATGGAAAAGTGGTGGCACTAGAAACCACATTAATTTCCGGGGGATATGCGAACCAATGGTCTGGAAGATTACAGGTACCCTAACGGGTTCGGCCACCGTGAAAACCACGGTGGTTACCGTGAAAAGACGCGGTGGAACACCACAGTCGTTTATTGTCGAAATCCAACCGCACAAACCACTGTGAAAACCACAGGCCGAGCGGGCCCAAAAATTCGGAGGAGAGCTTACGACCTGGTGGCTTTTAAAATAACTACCATCCAAACCACCGTACAAACCACCGTCGGATTAAATTCGGGCAAGCTTACAACACAGTGGTTTTCGTCGGAGAAATTACCGCTCAAACCACCCTCTAAGTAAACTGAAGGGATGTTGCGTGACGTTTGTTTCAGTTTCAGAATCACCGTAGAACCACTATTCGGATGAGCTTAAAGTATGGTTTCAAACGGATGAGGTCAAAGTTAATTTCACTTTGAAACCACAGTTGAATTTTTCATTGAGAGCGCCGTAGAAACCGTTGTCGAATTTGGACTATTTCCTGCAACTTCAAATTTTCGATGCGAAATGTTAGAAGACAAAGTCATTTTCAAATGGCTTTGACTCTTATAATTTCCGATCGGGTATGTCAAGCCCAAACAGTTTTAAGAGGTAACAAAATGATCTGTCATAAAGATTTGACGACAATACCACCGTGTTGCAAGCTCGCTTGAGTTCACTCGGACGGTAGTTTCTACGGTGGTTTCAATGGTAGTTTTGACGACAATACCACTGTGTTGCTAGCTCGCTTGCGTTCACTCGGACGGTAGTTTCTACGGTGGTTTGAATGGTGGTTATTTTTAAATCCACCACATCATAATCTTCCGTCGGAACTTTTGGGACCGCTGCACCCGTGGTTTTCACAGTGGTGTGGTCGGTTACATTTTGACAATAAACCACTGTGGTTTTTTCAGTGGTTTGGTCGGTGAATGAGTCTGTTAGGGTAAAAGCAACGAAAAAGAAATGTCCTGCAAGAAAGACAAGAATAATTAAGTAAGGAAATCAATAATTAATAATAAGTGAATTTGGTCAAGTTGACATATCAAAAATTAATTAAATTGATCGACTAGAACGAATCAAGGATAAAAGAATTCCACACTTAATAGTAATAATTAATTAATTATTTAAATACAAATTAATTGCATTTTTTTGTTTTTGTTTTCTCCTCCTTTATAAGAAATGCAAGGAAGACTTGCTTTTCTTTCTGAAATACGCGAGCTGTCTCTCCCTGAATTTAATAAGTGACGCTCAGAAGATGCACCACGCCTGAGGAGATTCTTTTTGTACCACATGTCTTACGATTATTAATTAAACAATCATTTTTTTCTTTCCTACAAATAATTTCTCGCTCGTCCCGAATCCAACGTTCACAAGTCACCTAGTAATAACCGCTAAGCCTAAAAGTGAAACGGTACAATCTATGATAATCCTGATGAGTTTTCATAATGCTCCCTTTTTTAAACATTTTTGAGTACCGTCCGCCTAGAGATCAATGAATAAGAGTGCCAAACCACTGCCTCATGCGTCAATCTGAAAATATTTGCGCTCAAAGTTGGAAAAAATGTTGCTTTTTGCCCTCTCAATACAAGTTGTGCGCAAAATATGTCTATGTATGCACGTGTGTGTATTCGAGTACACGCGGGCACTCTACTGGGTGCATTTTTTCCCCTTATAGACAGTAAAAAATAATTTCGTAAAATCGGAATGCGAAATTTCGTAAAAATAATTTTGTTAAATAAGTGACAAACTTGTTTGTCTCTTATTTGAATATACGGACTTGTCCTTTTATTTCCCCAGTCATTAACAATTTTAGTTTGTACTTTTGTTTATAAAACTAGAAAATTAACAAATAAAAATTGTGGACGTTTGTAGACAATAAGTTGTTGTGGAGCCACATCATTTTGCCGAAACTACCATCGGCCGAATCGTCATATGGCCGAAAGACATGGGTCCGAAAGCGTTTCATCCGAATTGTCGAACATCGGAAACTTTATTTTTCCGAATCGTCGGACTGCCGAATCGTTATTTTTCTGAATTGTCGAACGGCCAAATCGTTATTTTTCAAAATTGTCAAATGTCCGAAACTTTATTGTTCCGAATCTTCATTTCAGCGAACGTTACTCTTCGAAATAGTAATTGGCCTCGTGGGGCCTCGTGGGTTCATCAAATCCGCACCAGGCTCCACAATCATTTTTTTATTTTATAAATCGTTTCGGCGAAAAACATGTTGGGAATATATTCAGATTATGTTGATCTTTAGCCCCATTTTAATTCGAAAATATTCGCTATGGAAGTTGGAGTAAATATCAGGGCGCGGAGCGGAGAACGGAAGGCGAGCGGAGAGCGCAGAGCGGAGAGCGGAGAGCGGAGAGCGAAGAGAGACCGAAGAGGGCACGGGAACGAAGAGACCGAAAAGGGCGAGAGAGTGAGAGTGCGACGTGTATACGATTACGGCGTATACGAAATTGGTACAGTAAGGCCGCAGTGAAACACTACCTCGACCCTTAAGCAAATGGTATAATTACCAACAGGATATAGAAACACCATTTACTTCGTGGATGGTATACCGTACACCGTAGACTGTATACGCAGTCGTGCAAAAAGGGACGTCCATTTTGGACCGCTAGACGATTCCGACCGCGCGGATAATTTTATTGAATTTAATTGAATTGAAATAAACTAACCTAGCGAACGGGCGCGAAGCGTCCAATCGCTAGTTAGATAATAATTTTTATCAATTAAATCGTTTCTAAAGTGTAATCCATGAGAACAATAAATCAATGACAAAAATTCTGTCACAATATCATGCCAAAGAGGTAAGATTCACAGAATAAATTTACCTCTTTCTACGTATCACTGAGCTCGTCTCTCACAATATTGTACAAAAATACGATTATGCATCGCTTTCTCAGGGGGAACAATGGATGTGCACATCTTAACATTGGGGACGGAATTGATATAAACTATAAACTCTCTCATGGTTCTGCTGCTCTCCCCCACATCGACGAACTCCCCTCCTGTGCTGGTGATTTATTATTAATTTACGCTTCCATCACTCAGGTACTGCACCGCCATACACAGAAGCGAAAAATTGCACATCTATGTCAAGCACGCTCTCAATTCAGGTTTGAAAAGAGTTTATATTTGAATTTAGCGTGATAGAAGAACTTTTTTCCAGCAAGTCTCTCCATAACTACGAGGTCCCACCGTTATTAAACTACTTTGGAAGGCTCGTAAAGGGATCGCCGAATGTGTAGCAACGGCGCACTTGCAGCTAGGGCCGCGGCTATAGATGCACCGTCGCTCAAATTTACCGTATGTCGAGCAATTTAAACGTCATTCGAGGTGTGATATTTTGACATAAATTCCATGAAAAGCTACGCTGAGAAAAGTACAATGAAACGCGTGGAAAGGGAAGCTCACGGTGTTTTGAGTTCTGCAGGGAGCAGCAGAGTAGCTCTAACGTCATCGTTCACAGTAGTTCGAATCACGATGGACTTGTTTCAACATCGTTACTACAGATTAAATAAAATCTTGATGACGCTCATTGGACAATGGCCGTATCAGAGTACCCGTGCCAGATGCGGATTTGTTGTTGCTGTACTTTGTCTCGGCGGTAATCAAATCATACCTCAGTTAACGGCTCTTGTGAAACATCATCACGACGAAAGGATCGTTCTGGACGTCGCTGTAGCATTTCTTTTTGGCGCAGTTGCTATTACTAAACTTATCGGTTTTATGTGGAACTCGAAAAACGTCAGTTCCATCATCAAAAATTACAATAAGATCGTGGTCAAGATGAAAATGAGTCAATCAATCGATACTTGTCACTGATGAAGACCATTTCGATCCGCACAGACATTACAGTTGGTAAATCGTATTCGTACCGATTGGCACGAGTGGGCTGGGGATCGAGAAATCAACATTCTTCACCGATACGCTAAGCAGGGTCGAAGAATGACTATTGCGTATCTAGGTTAATCAAACATTATAAAGGTTAGTTAAAAAGTTGACAAGTATTTTACAGATTTGTCGATATTGTATGCACAGTTATGAATATTGTAAACCACTCCGTCTTTATGATCCAACCGAGCATACCGAAGATAATCGACGTTTTACTGAACAACGGTACTGAACCTGGAAAATTTCCGTATCCCGTTGATTTTTATCATCTCGACGTACAGAAATATTATTTTTATATTATTGTGTATTCTTACACCTGCTCATCGTTCGTAACGATGATTGTAGCAACCAACGGTGTTATGCTAATCTGTTACGTTCAACACGTATGTGGTATTTTTGCCATGTTGGGGTGAGTTGATTGTTAATCGATTACAATCATAAGCTAATAAAGTCTCGACCGAAATCGTCAGACACAAATTACAACACCTTGGGAATAACCGCACATTAGGAAAAACAGGAGAAACCCAATATGAGCTGGACAAAACGGACATACTAGTCATAGCGTCGTGCATCGACAGACACAATAATGCTATCGAGTGAGATATTTTAGAAAATCTATGTGGTAAAACTAATCACTATTATTAACAGATTCAGTGTTGATAGATACGTCAATCTCATGATAGCAAGTTACTCGTGGATTTTTTTTTTTACTATCGGTTTTGGCACGATGCTGTTTAACATTATAGGACTTCAGGTAAATTTTGCGATGAATGATGAGAGATGAGTAATCTCCCCAACTAACAGATATACTACTTGTAAATGCAGGTTCTCATGAGAACAAACGATCCCGTATCAACCACAAGATACATATTTTTTGCATTGTCTGTAACTTTGTACTTCTACGTTGACTGCTACATTTCTGAAATTGTGACGGATCACATTATTAACATTTATTTTTCTATGTAAGTAAACTGGAAAGAACTGGTGTCACGGTGGAAAAAATCTTCTTCCCGGCAGACAAAACAGCCAATGGTACAAACTATCGATTAAAGCCCAGAAATGCCTACAATTCATGATGATGCGATGCAACGCACCTTGCCAATTAACAGCCGGAAGAATGTTGATCATGTCCATGAGAAGTTTCTGGCTGGTGAGTTCCTTAATTAACGATGCATAAAAATGTGAAGCGTCGGATACATGATCAATTAAGTACAATTTATAATTCATTTTTATATTCTAGACAGCCAAAACAGCGGTATCATACTTAATGATTCTGCGTTCGACACAGGGTTTATAGATATTACGAAACCTCTGTTAAGTTGTACTCTCCCAAATTCTAGAACGGCCCTCGGAATAACTTTATTTCACTCGGTGGGGAAATGGCGGGTTTTGCGCACGTTTTCTGAACTGAATTCTGATTGCAACATTCGACTTCGGCTCGTGCTGCAAACCCACACTCGTCAGAAAAAGTTGTTTCGCACTCGTATCGAAATGTACTATTTTGTAACACGTGCACGAAAAGTCCCGTTTTTTGTGACTGTAAACTGTGGCGAAAGTTGCTGTAGATACTGTTTTACACGCTAGTTTCTTTTTCGCAGACTTTTTTCACACTAGCTACTTTTGCGCACACTTTTTTCACACTCTAGCCACTTTTGCGCACACT
Organism: Ichneumon xanthorius; assembly: GCA_917499995.1. Lineage (NCBI taxonomy): Eukaryota > Metazoa > Arthropoda > Insecta > Hymenoptera > Ichneumonidae > Ichneumon > Ichneumon xanthorius. The sequence continues at coordinate 15,231,096 of OU824200.1, read as the reverse complement.
TTTTTAACACTGTAGTTACTTCCGCGCACGCTTAGCTGGCACTGTAGCTATTTTCCCGCACCCACTTTACAGGCACGAAAAGCGGGAATTTTTGTGCACTTGTCACAAAATAGTATATTTCGATATGAATACGAAAATAGTACTTTGCAATACTCGTACGGAAAAGCGGTCTTTCGATGAAGGTTGTGAAGTTGGCTGCATGAGCCGGATCGAGAGCTACAACGGCACGAGGCGAAGCCGAGTGACGTTTGTAGCTCGCGAGGAGGCGAGCGCTGCCAACCGCCGTCGGGAGACCGCTGTTTCATCGCATACCACTTCTTGGTTGGGAAGTAGGCAGCACTCGCCTCCTCTCGAGCTACAAACGTCACTCGCCTCCTCTCGAGCTACAAACGTCACTCGCCTCCTCTCGAGCTACAAACGTCACTCGGCTTCGCCTCGTGCCGTTGCAGCTCTCGATCCGGCTCGTTCAGCCAACTTCATAACCTTCGTCGAAAGACCGCATTGGCGTACTGGTATCGCAAAGTACTATTATCTTCAAAGCTATCCCTACCAGAGGCGCGCACATGCGCACTGAATACCGACCGTAATAGTCGACCGACTGCCAAAAAAATGAAGAACGGCACTGAACCTGGAAAATGTCCGTTGATTATTATCATGTCAATGTGCAGAGATATTATTTTTACATTATTGCGTATTTGTACATCTGCGCATTTATTCCAACCATGGTTATTGCAACCCACGGTCGTATGTTAATATGTATGCAGTATTTGCAGTAGTACATAGTAGTATCATGTATGTAGTATTTTTTTACAGCGTTGGGGTGAACGAATTATTAATCGGTTGTAGTCATTGACTTTCACACAGACTCTCACAGGCACTCGCAATGTGAGTATGTACGAGCGTCGGTCCATGTTTGTGCGAGGTGCTTGTGACCATTTGTGAGTGCCCGTGAGTGTACATATGTGAATTTCTATGTTAGCTGCGAATGCCAATGTAACCCACTAGAAAGCGTAATAAAGCCTCGACTGAACCTATCAAGCCCAAATTAGAATGGCTTGGGAATAACCTTAAATCAGTAGAAATAGTAGAAATCCCATATACACTACACAAAAGGATATTCCATTTTGCTTACTCCTACCCTCTTGAAAATGAACCATTGATCACCATTCAGAAAAAACCACTGAGATAGCGATTGGAATATGTCCAATGGTAAATTGGCACATCATTCGGACAACTATTCAAATTCTCAATGGTAACCATTAAATTTCCCACCGGTAACCATTAAATTTCCCAATGGTACCCTTAAATTTCCCAATGGTATCCATTAAATTTCCCAATGGTAACCATACCATTTTGTAATGGTTACCATTGGTTATTATTTTAAAGCAAATATGAAAAGATATCAAAAAAATAATCCAGATTTTATTCTTGCATTAGAGTGGTTCTGCCTTGTTACTGATGCTTATGAGCCAAAACTCGATCTCATTATATTGAGAAAAACTTTCGACTGATATTAGGATCGAACCAACAACCCTCATGAACATGAACTATTATTCACCATCAAGAAAATACCATTGGGATAACGATTGGAATATGTCCAATGGTAAATTTGCACACCTTTCGGACAACCATTCAATTTCCTAATGATAACAATACTACTTTTAACAGTCACCATTGGTTATTTTGCTAAAGCAAATTATATGAAAAAAAAGAATCCAAATTTTACTCCTGCATTAGAGTGTTTCTGCCTTGTTACTAATGGTTATGAGCCAAACTTCGATCTTATCATCTTGGGAAAAACTTTCGACGGATGTTGGGATCGAACCAACAACCTTCGCCTTACAAAACAAGAGCTCTGCCACTGAGCTACCGATCACTTTTGTATTTTTCAGACAGGTATGATCTAAAAGTTGATTTGGTACTTTAATGACTGATTCGCCACTAACATTTGACAATGTATTGTCATTTTTTATTCGTGGGTATTTTTAATCGTAGGAAATACCAGAAAATCGAAGAAATTTCTAAAGCGTTCGTTGGTCCATGCAAAAATTGTGCTGATGTTCACAAGAAACGTTTGAACTTTCTTGTGACATGTCCGGCTTGCACATCGAATGTTGAGCGGCAGGCCAGTTTTTCTGAGTTCTTGATGTTAAAACATCAAGGAATCAGAAAAATATAGGGCTGTTTCCCCGTGTCCTCGGCAAATGCGGTACAGTGTAGCTAAGTCGGCTGCGGACGCACTGGAAGTTAGGTTAGCTTAGTGAAGCGCGGGTAGGGAGTGATGGGGGGGGGGGGAAGGGACGGGTTACGTAAAAACCCGATGAGGGTATACGATGGAACATACAAAAATAAAAAAATACATGGTTCGGGGGTATTGCGTGTATACATGTGTGATTTTTATTTCTAATTTTTTTTCTTCCCCTCAGGCTAATGGGCCATTGACCGAGGTCCTTCAGCCCGTATCTTTGTATTCCTTGATGGAGTGCCTCATGTACATATATATAACTTAACTTCTGGTTTATGGATAAGACAATATAATCGATTATAGTGTTAACCTAGTGCTTAGGCTAGCGGGTTCGTAGCTCTGATACATTTTATTCTATTGCGTAGATTATTTCAAAGATGGTGTGTGTTGGAAATTTTGTTTGCGAACGTTGTTTGCTGGGAGCTTTTTGTATAGCGAGAAGATGGATTCGAGGTGTTGCTGTGCAAAGTTCATGCTGAGGTTTTTTAGTCTATCTGTGATTGGCCCTATTTTTGTGATGGAGTATAGCATTTCGTTTGAGGAATTGTAGAGGAGGTTACTTGGATGGCGTATTTTTGTGAGACGGCGGAGTGAGATTGTTTCGGCGGTTTTTATGTTATTGAGAGCCTGATTTTTGCAATTGAGGTACAGTGGGTGCCCATAATCTAGAAGGGGTCTACAGATGCATTTATATATTTTCGTGGCGTGTTCTATATCGATGAGTTTGTTTTCAAATGTTAGCTTGCGGAAGTGCGAGGCCCTTGCCGTGGTTTTGGTTTTAATTATTTTTGAGTGACTCTTAAAGTTTAGCTTACTATCTATAGTAGTTCCGAGATATTTTGCGGTTGTGCATGGATTGATTGGTTTGTTCTACATGGTGATGAACGGTGAGCTAGCGGAAACTTCGTGGTTAAATATAATGAGTTTGGATTTGTTGGGATTAGGTTTTAAGCGCCATTTGTTAAACCACGTGATAGAATTGTCGGAGAGCGATTGTAATGCGTCTATTGTTGACTCGATTGATTTGTTGTGTACAATAAGTGCTGTGTCATCTGCGTACTGCAGAAGGTGCTTGTCGAGGTCTACGTTGTGCTTATCAGTTTGGCTGAGATGGTAGTTGTATATGTCATGGCAGAATATATTGTAGAGCAAGGGTGAGAGGGGTGATCCTTGCGGTACCCCTTGTTCTGGGATGAACTGGTTTGACGTTGAGCTGCCAATTCTTATTTTTAAAGTGCGGTTGTTGAGAAAGTTTGCTATCAAATGGAGAAGGTACGGTCGGCAGTTGAGTAGCCACAGTTTGTAATGAAGCCCTTTATGCCAGACACTATCGAAAGCCTTGTTGATATCCATGAAGAGAGCGGCAGAACGCCGGTTTGCGAGCTTGGCTGTTTGGATGTTAGATGTGATGATTGTAAGTGGGTGAGACGTGGATTTTTCGATCGATTATAGTTTCCAGACGCTTCTTAATAATCTTCTCCAGAATTTTCCCTAGAGTCGGGAGCAGTGTAATAGGTCGGTAGTTAGCGGGAAGACTGGTGTTGGTGTTTGGCTTCGATAGCGTTATGATGATTCCAGTTTTCCATTGTTCGGGAAATAAATTGTTGTCGATGCAGTGGTTGTATATATTCAGTAGAAATTGTAGGATTTGTGGGTCGAGTTGTTTAACGATGGTCATCGGAATATTATCATGCCCGGGGGCTGTATTTTTTTCTGTTTTGATAATGTTCGAGAGTTCCGCGACGGTGACGGCCCGATGATCCGGGTCGTGTATGATTGGTGCTTCGAAGTAGTCACTGTGCCATTGGTCTATTATAATTCGGTTGGTGTCATCGAAGTGGTTATCTTGCGAGTAGCTGAACGCCTTTTTAAAATGCTGTGCGAATGTCTGTGCTTTGTCCTGATTGTCTTGTATATGTTGACCATTTATTATGAGGGTGTTTATTGAGGGAGTGGTGTTGTATCCTGACAGTCTTTTAACAGTTTGCCAGTCGTTTTTGACATTTTGAGCTTTTATTTCGTTGCATGCTTTCAGCCATGAGTTTTATAGTGTTTTATCATTTCTTGGGTGGATTTGTTGATTTGGTTTAACTTTGGCTTGTGTTCTGGTAAAAGGGTAAAATCTTGTACTCCCTATATAATCGTCTCTTCATTTTAATCATTCTGATGATGAATGGCGGCAGGTTGTGAGAGAAAAAAAGATTTGCTGACTGACGGAGTGTACTTTTTAACAGCGTTTTCTAGGCACGCTGAGAAACTCGATATTGTCTGATGATTGATTGGTGCGTTTTCCACGGTGTTTACAAATTCCGTGACTTCCGAGTTGATCCCGTCGATGTTTGATTTGTTGAAATTGAGTTTAGTCCGGGGTGCTATGTCCGTTAGAGGTCTATTTAGATTTATTGATATTACTAACGAGAGGTGGTCTGAATCTAGATCAGGTGTGAGTTCTACTACGGTTATATTGTTGACTATGTTTTTAGAGTATAATAGCCTGTCCGGGGTTGTGTCCGTGTTGTTAGTCATTATGAATGTTGGCGGTGTGACATATTGTTCGAAGTTCGAGTTCGATCCAATAAAACGACCATTTTATCGGTTTAGGTTTGTCGTCTTTGGCTTTAACGACCCAAAAACGACTGAGGTAACGTCTGCTCAAACACGCTGGTCGTTTTTTGGGTCGTTAAAGGAAATACAACCAAGCCTAAACCTAAAAACTGGTCGTTATTTTGGTCGTACGGTGGTCGTCAAAACGGCACAAAACGATCGGTCGTTTTTAAGTCGTTTCGCGGGCGGTTTCAAGGGTCGTTTGACCTGCTAGGGAAACGAGAGACCACTAGCGAGATGGCGGAAGCGAGAGCAAGTGGCTAAGCGGGCTAAGCGTCAACATATTTTCGGGGCATGGGTTTCAACAAAATTCGTATTTTTTCCATGCATTATCAGTACACGTACGCGAGAGCTCCGTTCAAGTAACTATCGGAGGACATGCGATGCGACGATAGCAATATCCAATTAGCCTGATAACTGACGGTACCATGCGATAGCGTTAAAGAGGTAAGAACTCTGCCTTAACCAGATGTCGGATACCGGACGATAGCATGGGTATTATTTTGTGTCACTCCGATAAGTAAACGCGACACTCGAAAATCGCGAACTATAGGCCTGTTCGTTTTCCGAGTACGCTGGAGCAGAGGGCTCTATTTTATGTGGAAAGTATATCTATATTTATTGGATATATAGATATATCTTCCACGTAAAATCGAGCGCTGTACTCCAACTTACTCTGAAAACGAGCAAACTTATATACAGCTATCCGATAGCACGTGACCACCAGGTAGCAAGGTAACGGGTATTCGGCGCACGGATCTACCGCGGCACGCCGATAGCACGAGCGCCGGAAGGGGGGAAAGCAGCGGATCGATAGCGTAACGAGAGCATTGGGGGAAGAGAACACCGCTTGGGTCGATAGCTAGGGAGAGAACTCTCCGCGTTGATAGCAGCGCGTGAACTGAACTCTGACCGTGTAACCTGGGGTGGGATCCCCGTCATATATTTCCTTAATGGTACGCTCACGCTACGATAACGTTACATTAACGGTAATCTTACGGCAACGCAAATGACAATCCGATGTCAGTGACAGACTAAAGAAAATACATTTTGCTCGCTTGCGCTTCGCAAGCAACTCTGAAATCTATTTTTTTTAATAAAGAAAAAAAGAAAATACATTTCGGAGTTACTTGTGAAGCGCAAGCAACTCCGATTTTTTACTCTGGTGTCGAAAATATTTTTTGAAATATTGAAAATATTTTACCAATATTACAAAATATTTTACCAATATTACAAAATATTTTACCAATATTACAAAATATTTTTTAAACATTTCGAAAATTCTTCTTTTGTCCTCTCATAACTTTTACATTGAAATATTTCAGAAATATTTCGCAAAAATGTTTTTAAAACATTTTACAAATATTTTTAAATGTTGGCAAAATATTCAAGAAATTATCAATATTTTAGTGCTGTAGATGTTGTACATTATTTCAAACTGTACTGCTTCCAGCACTTCATCTATGAGATTCCTGTGAACTCCTTCAAGAGTGTCAATAACATATGTAGTATTATGATACATTAAACAGTCGAACTGTATTAAAATATATCCACGAACCATGGCATTGTTTATTTTTCGTTCCTTCTGATCGTAGTTTATTTAGTACATATCTGCTAATATTCGCTTTCAAAATATTTTGTCACCGTTGCAAAAATATTTGAGATGTGTGAAAGAATAGTTATATTTCCGTATTTTTTCGGAAAAACCGGTTCGTGACACGGCCTAGAAAAGTCGATCTCTCTCGCACTCGTGTGAAGCGCCTCACTCGCCTTTGGCTTGTCGTATCGGTTCTAGATACATGAACAAAGGTAATAATACAACTCTCGATAAACTTTCCAAGGGACTCGACAAAATCGAATTTTTTTCTCTTCCGCGTCGCTTCTTAACGCTTCAGCTGTGCGCCATCTTAGCCACTATTCTTATCACTTTTTCCAATCCCTCGCTTGTAAATTTTGCGACTGCAGCCTCCTCCCCTATTCTGCACGAGAACGCAGGGAAACTGCAGAAAACCTGCGCCGATACAGTCGGTCATTCCAACGGAGTTTTGATCTTCGTATTCGATACTTCGAGTACGAACACCGATCCTCAGAATCCGACCTCCCGCTCAACGGTTCAAGCTAAATCTGGTCCAAAGTGTGACGTCTACGGTTCCGCTACTCACCCGACGCAGTGTTTCTAGACCGCGAACTGGTTAGATAACACACGATGGGTAAAGTAGATTCAACGAAAATGGACAAGTCTCAATATAGGCGGTAAAGCCGGGGGACGATACGTTTAATTATGCCTACATTTATAAATACAATAACTTTTGATCCTATCTCAGTTCTTCGTTCCCGTCGTCGAAAGCAATAAATAGTAACCCGAAGCTCAGAAATATACAAACTTCGAGTCTGCAGCAACTCGAGATATTTATTACAAACGCCTGGCAAGCCATATGAACTGTTGTTTACGAATTTCAGAGCGAAGGTCTGTTCTCTTTCAAAAAGGTTTGTAAGCGAACACGAGTTCCCTTCGGACGACCGGACGAGAGAGTCATAAAAATATTAGCAACGGACTTTCTCCGAGTTCAAGTACCGTCCCGAGCGACGAGCCGAGCGTCGAGTTTTTACAAAGGCCATTTGGATTTTCCCATAGACAAAGAAGGCCACATGTGGCAGTCGAAGCATAGACGCCAAGCGAAAAGGCGAATAACTGAGATAGAAATAGTACGATAGGAAGTAAGAAAGAGATGGTAAAGAACAACAAGGAAAAAGTAAACGGTCGCGCGGGCGGTGCCTTGCTCGAACAATCAACGCTGGAAGTACAAAGTTTCCACTCTTAGGAAACTTGTACCTTTTCGATGACGCTTCCAGACAGTCAATTATTGAAAAGTCAGTCTTAGTTCAGACACCAAAGAGTAAGGAGCTTCGAGTCGCGAACTCGAGCCTTATCGATTCATTATTTTGTCGCGTTACAAATATTATTTAGTTGCCCATATCAAACAAGTTGTAATTCAGTTAATGTTTAAGTTTGAATATATACGATGAATATCCTCTCTAATATCTGTGTGTCCAATTTATTGTCCAATTAAAACTTTCCCGGGACTCACGGAGCGAATTTCTATTCGCCGCGGCAACACCAATCAGGTCCCGATATAGTGGCTCTCGAATAGCCAATCAACATTGAATTCCTCAGCGACACAAGCTGGGACGTAAGAAAAGCGGCCTTACAGCGCCATCTATTGCTCATAAGATTCATATACCTGATTTTTTACCAGCCTAGTTACTTTTTGGTGAATCGAACGCTCAACCCCCACCCCATTTTCGCTTGACAGCTGGAAGAAGTGGCGCTGAAAAATAAAATAAACAAACGTCAGTTCGATCACAGCTTAAATCGTAGCAACGATCATCGTTAAATCTCACGGTTCTGGACTTATATTTTTAACTAAAAATCAGCCTCGCAATGGCAGCCAAAGTTTATCAACCTGACCATGAACTCGAAACAAGAGTTAAGAAAGGTTAGTTTCGGTGTATTCTACAACGAACGATAATCTCAAACTATAATATTCTTGAATCTTTTTTTTCTTTTTAGCAACCGAAAGAATATCGGAAAACATGCATATCGTAGCAAACGAGCCTTCCCTGGCGTTCTATCGTCTTCAGGAACACGTGAGAAAAGCTCTCCCTCCGATGGTTGAAAAACGCGTCGAGGTCCTGGCCCTTCAGCAACAATTGCAGGGACGATGTTACGACGTCGAGTATGCTGTCAGCGCTGTAAAGACCATGCAAGGGGCGGAGAGGAGCTTCGACAGCACACTGGAATTCATCAAAAACGCCATATTTTTCAAGCAACAATTGAAGTACGAGGAGCAGAGGAGAAGCAAGAAGGACAGCAACAGAGACAGCGTTTACAAGAGACTGTCAGCTCATATTCCCACCCTAGATAATTTACCCGACGAGATATCTGACGTTGTCAGAGAGACTGCCAATAGAGTCGAATCGATGATGAATCATGCTAGACACTCGAACGAGCTGCAGAGAGCTAATACTACGCATAATTGAGTCGTTTGCATGTCTAGCATTGAAGCGGTTACCGATTAATATCATATTTTAAATACAGACATATTTTATGTGCCGACTAGTAAGGGAATAACTTATTGTCATGGAAACTTGATTCTTCAGGCATTTTTATTGAACATTATTTATAGACGCCTGACTAATAGTTTATGTAATTATCTGATAGGAAATGTATTGTAAATAAAGTTGCAAATGAATTTAAGTTGAGGTGAGACTCCCTCGAGTGTGAGACAGTAGAGCTTACCTTGCGATCCAAAATTTATTGACCATGGTTGGTCTTACGGATAAAACATGAGGGCAGTGTTCTTGTCATTTATCCATAAAAATAATCGGAGGATATAGAGTTACAGTTTTTATTACCGACTGAGTAGTGTCTCCTCATCTTAAGGTAGTCGGATAAGTTTCAGAGAAATGAGAGGGAATTGCAAACACTTCTTGATGGTATATAAATTTGAAAAAAATCAAGCATATTAAAGGTGATGAAAAGACTACTTTTGCATAATAATGTTTCCAAAATGTTATTAATAAATTGATGAAAAATAAAATTGTTTAATAAATCTCCCGGAAACCTAACTTTTTTTTTAATGAAAATTATTCGTTCACTTTTCGGAATATTTAAGCATTTTTTCAGATTTTTAAATTCACTCTGAATTTTGTGACTTTCTATACATTTTCCCCATATAAAAAACAAAAAAGTCAAAGTGAATTTCAAAATCTTAAAAAATTCATACGTATTCGGAAAAGTGAACGAATCATTTTCATAAAAAAAAAGAGTTAGGTTTCCGGGAGATTTGTTGAACAATTTTATTTTTCATCAATTTGTTAATAACATTTTGGAATTATTATTATGCAAAATTAATCTTTTCAGCACCTTTAATATAGTTGATATTTTTCAGATTTTTATACCACTCAGAAGTATTTGCAATTCCCTCTCACTTCTCTGAAACTTATGTGAAGTGAGACCGCAGACAGCCGAGTTATTCGAATTATCTTTTTCTGCCACTGCCAATTCCCCAGGGAAAGACAATTTTCTTTTTCCTCGGCTGACCGCGGTCTCAAAACGGCATTCAGTACGATTTTTGTAACCGTCAGCGGTATTTCACATGTGCAATACCGCGGTCGGTAATAAAAACTGTAATTAACTTTTATCACAGATTCTGGGAAGCACGGTCAAAAGAGAAGTCTCATCGGAAGCCGAGATGTCCGATTCCGATAAGAAACTGTAAGAAAAGTTTATTACAGTTTTCGATACTGACTCAACACGGGTTGGACGGGGAGGAAGAAGTTTCATATCGTCTTAAGAGCATGTGAAACACGTTCTCAGCGTGTCTCTTTCGCTCCGCCGGGAGCGCCACCGATGCTATCTCTCTCGCACTCCATAGTGTTTCACATGCTCTTAAGAGGAAGTGAAACGGCTGTGCGGGCGAGGAAGATAGTTGCAATTTTCAAATTAACTTCGTTAAATGGTGCTAATTTTTTTGAGAAAAAGATGAATTCGGGCCGGATGCGAAATTACCGTGCGCATCCGGCTCGAATTTGCTTTTTCCCCAAAAAAAATTAGCACCCTTGAGAAAAGTTCATTACAATTTTCATTACCGACCGCGATATTTCACTTTCCTTTAGGAGCATGTGAAACACGTTCTCAACCTGTATCTCCCGCTCCGCTGAAATTGCCACGGTTGATATCTCTCTCGCACTCCATAGTGTTTCACATGCTCGTAAGAATACACGATGACCACGGGAGATGCATTATCGACGTATCCAGAACAGTATTACGAAAGCCTTGCACATCGTTGCGCCAGATGACGTTGCGGCGCTCGGCAGTGTCGCTGGTAGTACCGCACAAGAAGGCCTCGGTGTGTGTACACTGTTGACCGTGAGACCGTGAAAGTTGGAAATCCGAGTGTGTGACGGACATGTGAAATCTTCCGGTCAAACATCGCACGCTCGTTAACCAGTAGTGGTCCTACCGAATTCTGTGATAATGACTCGATGATTCGTCCTGCCGCAACGAGAACGTAAGTCATTACTTCGACTACATAGAAAGATTGCAGGTTATAATTTCGCAAGCATTCTGGACGGGCCGGTGGTGGGGAGGGTCAGCTGTGCGACAGTTAGGTCGATGAGCTTTCTAACGATAGTTAGGCATTCGCGTTGCAGTGTTTCTAATGTAACCCTCAAAATAACTTACTAATCGTAACGATTGGAATAAGAAAATATTCACCCAATCTCTCTGCAACGATACAATCGCGACTCTGACGATGTCGATACAGTTACTGTGTCTAATACGAGAAACTTTGTAGAATGCGAACGAAAAAAAAGAATAATGCATCGTATATATTAGGGGTGACAGTAGCGCTTATCCGATGAATCGATACTACTTCGTTACACGTGTCGTTGTAGCGTGTCGTTGAAAAGGTGATTTACATTCGCCCCAATCGTGGAACAATAATTAAGTAACCGGTCGTTACGGTGTACATTGACGTAGCGTCTCCGTCAACCGAGGACTTATCGGTCAAGGCACATTCGCAAGTACCACGATGACGTAACATTTCTGACAGTGATGAAGAACGAAAAGTATATTGTTTTACTGAAAAAAATCGTTCCCGATTAACCACGGAATGTGCAACATTGTTGCAAGGGAAACTTGCGCAGTCGCTCGGGTGGTGGTACGGCGAGTTCAGAGACTCTTGGCCAGACGGCCCAGTTAGGATCTCTCTCCCTCTTTCTCCCTCGATTAAATCGGAGAGAAGGTCGCCCTTGCGCACGACGAAGAGATAGAGACCCTGATCGTAATTCGCTATCCCAACATAATAATATTTGACAACCACCGGCGGTATGTCTCATAACTCATATGTTTTACTTATGAACGGAAGGAGGTCACGGTCGTAGCTCCCGGTAATTCGCAAAACGGACGTGCGAATTGACCCGACGGTTTAATGGTCGCCATCGCCGTCTGTGGCTCACGACTTTTTCCCACCCGACGGGGAAAGTTTACGAATATTACGTTGTAATGATTCATTCGCATAGCAATGAAGCAGAACGTTAAAGTTCAAACAGTATCTTTTAAATAATTTTTTTTCTAAGTCATGCATGTAAAATCCCGCTTTCCGTCCCTATGAAGTGTGCGCAGAAAGGCACTTTTCCGCATCGCGCGCAGGAAAAATACTGCGCATGCGTACAAACGCAATATGGTATTTTTTTCCGCACTAGAGCGGAAAAGTGCCTTTCTACGCACACGTCACGGGAACGGAAAGCGTGATTTTCATGAATTTGTTAGGGAAAATTATGTGAATGACATGGGCGTAGAAAAGGGACTTCTGACTCGTGTGAATACCGTTTTCACACTCGTCAAGAACTCCCTTTCTATGCCCTTGCCATACAATAGTAATTTACGATACTAGTGCGATAAAACTTCACGAGGTGTTAAAATCGGACTTTAGTTCACGCGAAGCGTTCGTAAAACTGCAATTTTTGTACCGAGTGACATAAAATGTATTAGGAAATTTATAAGGAATTTATTAGAAAAAACACGTGTGAACTCCCTTTCAGAACTCCCTTTCTACGCCCTTGCCATACAAACAACTATTAATTACTTTCTTAATACGACTCGAGCAATTACGAACTTATCACACATCTAATTACCGACGCATCCAGCGTAACATTGCCCTCTCGCAAGAAGGATTACCTCGTTTCTGAAGCCGCGGCAATTAGTCGACGACGAGATAACGTGAGCTCATCGCACATATTTAATTTCATAACGACAAAGCACTAGGGCCTTGGTCGTTCAATTGTTATTGGTAATAAGCTGTAAAATGTTCCATTATCTCATTGACTATCATTGAATGTCTCTGTAATCGACGATAAACAAATCTCCTTGGTGTCCTATCATTAAGTCGTATCAGAATCGAGACAGCGAAATAATACATTTGCGAACAAATCAATGCTGGAGTTGAAAAATCATGAAAATAAAATAAATAAAAAAGTCGCTTTTTCACAGTTGGCGATTTTCCAAAAAAAAAGTTACCGTTAAAAGTAGTTAACTAAAACAGTCGCGTGTAAACATTTATCTTCATCGTTTTCGAAAAAAAAGTTCCCACGTGTTCCGGGAAGTCGGCCGAGTCAAAAACTGTATTGTTTGATGGAGAGTCTCCAGCGGGGTTCAAAATTGAATATAAAAGTGCAGATGCGACACAGTACGGATCGGGAGCCATACAATCCTCACGATTATTCCGTACGCGTTTCGTTGGGTGAAACTGCGAAACATCGTGCGCACTTACGGTCCGGCTCGTGCGGTACGTTGACTTTGCATTCCCATGTGCCGAGGCGAGTCCGCGATGGCTGTACGAAAATCAATGTCCCCTCCTCCCCAGGCCACGAGTGACTTCATATTCGGTGCTGCTATTTGTAGTGGATCGAAGGACGACTCTTCTTTTTTTTTCTTACCGATGCATCACCCGGAAGAAACGCTCGTAAAACACGCGCTGGTAAAACCATCCACGGGTCCTGCGCTCGAAGTTTTTATTAATAATATATCGACGGACACGTATTCTCCGGCTGGAGCAACGTCGCTCGACCCGAAGAGCGTCATTCCAGCGAATCGCCGGTCTATTTCAGCGTCGGCCAAACCGTAACGATATCGTTACCAATTTAGATCGGGTTAGTTCCACAGCTGTATAATTGCACGTCGTGCAAGAACGTAAATAGAGCTCGTACGATCGTTGCTACACGATTGTGAGCTTTCTCGTCTGGTGTTTTTTTTTTTTTTTTTTTTTTATGAAGATTATGGAGGGTACCAGGCCTTAATGATAATTGGATGAGTTTATGTTTCGCCTCGAGAATATACTTGAGTGGGATTTGTCGTAAACTGTGCGGTGGCTACGGACGATGTATTATTATTAGATTAGCATCCTCGCGCACGGAGAAAAGAAAATTTGTTGGTGCAACGAGTTTTTTGTTACCGTAACAAATTTAGTACTTTGTTAGTATCGGGATAACAAAACCAGCTTGTAACCATAGGAAAATGTTTCGCTTGGAGCGATTTGCTACCGCAGCAAGACAGACTTTGTCACTGTAACAAAAAAATGTGTTGTGTGCTGCGTAGGGCGCGCATATTTGCCAACACTACGACGAGCTCGAGACGCTCGACGCGCAAAATGGAAAGAAAGAGACGCGAGGATAGAGTTACTTTGTATTCGAGTCAAAATAAAAATAGAGTCGAATTGCGGATTCTTGACTCTTGCTGTATATGAATGTATAAGCTGCGAAGGGTAATTCCGCTCGGAATTTATTACCTCCATATACAACAAATTTCAAGAATTTGCAATTGCAAATACAGACATTACTTTCAATATAATAAAATGATAAAATACAAAAGCAGTGAGTTAATCTTCAAATGAATGTATGTACGTATCTATAACTATCCTCTTACCAGTCATTACTCAGCCGTCAAATTACAACAGGCGTTGTTTGTTCTCATAGCAAACTAAATCGTCGCAGTGACAAGAAAGTGTTGCGATAGCAAAACCCATTGCTTCTACGGAGTAATTTTTTTACTGCTTTTACTAATCGTTTTGCCGTGGGAACGACGTCATTATCAGCAAAACTCATTTTGTTAGAGAAGCTAAATCATTTTTCTCCGTGCGTACTTTCCTCGCGTGACCTCACGAGGAACATTATACTCGTGTCCGTAACTACCGTTTAGCCTTTTTTTTGGTCTTCTTTTCTCTCTTCTTAGGACGGGTCATCGAATCGCACGCACGCGTGCCATTTAGTGACGTGAGCGTTTCGGCGGACGGCAATCGAAGACATTCCACGAACCACTTCGATGACCTCAGTCCCGTAACTCATCAAGATATTCTTCTTTGTCAGTGAGACATATTCGAGAGAGGGTGATTTGTCCTTGCGAGCCCAAGAACATTATTTTATTTTGTTTATTTCATTCGATTTCTCTGTCCTACCGGTTCGGAACCGTAGAATTTGTCTGCCAGCGAGAAGTTGTTTCAGGGTCGCGCGATACACTTGCTCCGCAGAAGTGACCTTCAGGCTGTCTTTTGTAAATGGCTTCATAGTTATTCATCTTATGCCTTATACTTGAATCATTTTTCATTTATTGATTTGTGGATTTTTTATTTTTCTTGTGTCTGAAAATGTTTATTTATTTTTAATTTTTTTATTTTTCGCGTGTGAAAATGTTCGTTCTTGGGCTGTTATATGAATTGGAGATACGTGATCAGGGGACCCAAGTGTCCTGCTGTGCAATAAATTCATCTCTATTCGTCCATCTGCCGCGCAAAGATTTTACTTTATTGAGGAACCGGTATTACGTCCGTGAGGAACCGGTATTACAACATTGAGGAACCGTATTAGAACCCGGACGCGGAAAACAATTTATATACTGTATTCACACTGGCTACCGCCTTATTGAATATTCAGCGTGTTCGGAAGTCTACACGTGTTCCCTCTTCTTTTTTGTTTTTTATCGAAATTTATCGACACCGACCGGCTTCATGAAGGGCGTTTTTCTTTTGCGTAATAATATGAACGTTTCTGCTTAGCCGCACGTGTACCTAACGCGAGAATCGCTCCGGCGGATAAGACGAACGTAGAAAAGCCCCACGCGATGTGAGACGCGAACGCGATTTCTCCTAAGCCTAGCATGAATTAATTGACGCCTTGTGCGCGCACGAGCAAAGGTAAGGGCTGTTTAACTTTACTAGACGCAATTTCGATGATTGCCGATGGCACTTTTTGCTTATGTCTCTAGAAAACAAGTTTTTGCCTGATCAGCAAATTGTCACGCGAGTTGTGTTGATGTCCGCGTCGTGGAAAAATCTACTCTTGACCAGAGATTGTCTGGGATTTGTAAACAAAAATAAAAATTAATTATAGTTTTCATTACCGACCGGGCACAGGGCGAGAGGGGAGGAAGAGGTGTCACGTCGCCTTAGAAATGAAGCGCTACTATAAGGTAAAAGTGCCAATGGCCGAATACTTAAGGTAGTCCTTTCGTTATGTCTGACGCCGGCTAAGTTTGAAAGAGGAATAAGAGAAAACTACAAACACTTTCCGATCGGATGATGGGAGGTGCTGAAAAGATTGTTTGTGCATAATAATAATTCTTGTTATTGTTATTATGTTATTAACAAATTACTGAAATAAAAAATTGCGCAGCAAATTACCGGGCAACCTAATTTTTTTTCTCATGAAAATGATTTCTTACTTTTTTTCAAATACGTATGAATGTTTTCAGAATTTTATGTAATGTTTGATAATTGCGTTTTCTTTATGTTAACATTTGTTTAAAATCGAAATTTTCAAACATTACATAAAATTCTGAAATTTAGAAACATGGGCAAATCATTGTCGTAAAAAAAATGAGGTCACCGGGTACTTTGTTAATAATATTTTGGAATTATTATTATCCAAAAACAATATTTTTCAGTACCTTCCATATGGTCCATTTTTTCAGATTTTTATTCCATCTAGAAGTGTTTGTAATCTCTCTCATTCCTCTTTCGAACTTAGGTGGCGTCAGACATAACGAAAGGAGTTAACCTTAAGGGAGCAATCCCAGTCCGCGGACATGCATGAAATAGTATATTTCCATCTCTCTTGCACGTACGCTTTGTACGAGTGGGACGTGATCGTTTATTGGTACATTTACCCTTTAAACATTTCAACAACACTCTTTGGCAGCGTCGGCCCCGTACAAGGTTATTCCAACGGTCGTCGAGTTTTTAAGGTAAAGCAAATAACGTTCAAGAAAGAGACGTAAGGTGAACGTCCCAATGCCCGGACATTTAAGGCAATATCTATCTTCAAACCCAATTTTCGCTATCATGCGTCGATCATTTTCGAAAACAACAATAACCAATCAAGGTTAGAGTTTCTAGTTTTCAAAACACATCCATTAAATACTTTTGCATTATCTTGAAAACTATGTATTCCCGAAATGTGTCCCGATTTTCGGATAGACCATATCCCAATGTTTCGAACAGTCACAAATTCCGAGAGTCATCATGAACGAACTCAACAACAACAAGCTCGTGGCAACAGGACTAGTATTAATTTTATTTTGTTCAGGTTCTTACAACCTATTAGAAAATTGCTATAATAATGATAGCCTTATAGTAAACCTTATATATAGATAATAATGGCGTGGATATTACTCAGATAGGGCGAACGCGCGATTCTTACAAGATGCGAAAATGTTACAAAATAGCTTCTTCACAACATCTACCTCTGCAAACTTAAGGCTTGCGGGGAACTCAAAGTTCGCTAAATACTTTCTTCTATGCGAATCATACAATGGACAATTTGCAACAACGTGTTCTAAGGATTCATTTTCGCCCGAGTTACAACAAGGGCACGGCGATTCGCTATCAAACTGCGACAAGAATAAGAATAGGGTATTCTATTAATTTCTCCAATAAAACATGAATATTCATAAAATAACACATGACATATGTTGCATCGAAACCAAGCTAACTTAATCCCTTTGGGGTCTGGCCGAGTGTCCCGACACTGGGTTTGTCGATTCACGATTGCGCGTACCAGTGTCGGGACACAAAAATCGACTATCGCTCAAGCAAATGTAACAATTAAATTATTATTTACGCATGGTCTATGATGATATTTTGCATGCACATAAATTACTAATTATAAATACCATTTTAACAGTAACTGCAATATTTTAACCATTATATTCGTTATACACTTAGGTCTGCGGGCTAGTTGTCCGGTAACTGGAACGTGTCCATTCATTGGTACGTTTACCTTAGATGATTTAATAATCGAGCATGTGCGCCGAAAACAAATACGTGGCGTTACCAGACAGATCACGCGAAGGACGACGCGCACGAGAGTGAACCGGCGTGGCTCGTCGTTTCGGGGCGCGGGGCCGAGCGTGAATCTGGGAGTAGCGAGAGCGGGTAGTTACCGCACCGGCTGAACAGTCAATGTTGTTGCTCGACGGTATCTGTTCACTCGCTGGCCCGCGCGTTGCCAGGCTAGAGCAGCACACGAGCTTGTCCTCTCTCCGAGGCATTTCTTTATATATTTAGTCCAGATATATTTAGAAAGTAATATTTTGCGATAAGAGCCAGATAAAGATCGAGCCTTCTATCTAGCAAATATAAATCGCGAAAAACTTGACGAATTCGGTCACTTACGGTCGCGCCAGGACTACGAAATAAACCGACAAAAGCTCATTTGTTGATGACGCAGTTCGCTGGAAGATACAGTGATTTTGGGCTACAAATTCGAATGGGATATTTTATTTCGGCCCCGTTTAAATAAGAGGTATGTAAAAGCAACTTTGGCATTGCACTCGTCAAAGCCGTATAAATATATATATATATATACATACAAATGTACCATACATAACATCCAACATATATATGAAATCACACTATAAGCAACGTGTCTCGTGTCCAATCGCACGTGACGGCTGGCAGGCTTTCTACGAACTCGTGAATGATCTTATTTTTAGGGGTTTACCCAGAACTGATGCTCCGGTGAGACTTACATCTTTTTTGCAATATTACACATGTACAATCGTACCGGGTGAAGTCATTTATCTCGGGTTTATCCGCAGTCAAAGCTCGCTAGCGTTCAAGAACGGGAGATTGTGCGCCGAAAAACGAAGATTCCTCGCTCGCAGGTATTCCACACGTAGAAAAATAGTTCTGTTTCTGTAACAAAATGTAGATCGTTAATAATTTATTGTTGCCACAGCAAAATATTTGTTGCCACAGCAAAATATTTGTTGCCACAGCAAAATATTTGTTGCCACAGCAAAATATTTGTTGCCACAGCAAAATATTTGTTGCCACAGCAAAATATTTGTTGCCACAGCAAAATATTTGTTGCCACAGCAAAATATTTGTTGCCACAGCAAAATATTTGTTGCCACAGCAAAATATTTGTTGCCACAGCAAAATATTTGTTGCCACAGCAAAATATTTGTTGCCACAGCAAAATATTTGTTGCCACAGCAAAATATTTGTTGCCACAGCAAAATATTTGTTGCCACAGCAAAATATTTGTTGCCACAGCAAAATATTTGTTGCCACAGCAAAATATTTGTTGCCACAGCAAAATATTTGTTGCCACAACAAAATAGTTTGTTGTCGCTATGTTAACTAGGTAAATCAGTTATGGTTACAAAATTCTTGTTGCCCCAACAATTTTTTTTCCCCCGCACAGACCCGTAATATCTTTCCCTGCACCTCAGCGATTAATTGCTGATAGATCTTTTTTTTTTTGCAATTGTGATTACAGACGTCAGTCAGATTTGCGATAACGTATCTGACTTGACTATGCGATTATTATATTAACCGGACGAAAACGCGACCGCCAAATATTCGGTGGCGTATTATTCGAACGACGAATGTTCTATACTTCGAACCGGTTAAATTTGTCCAAATTATGCATTGTCGAACGAGACACATGAGGATAATTAATTGCCAATAAGCCGGTCAGCTGATCACCTGTAGATCGGATGCGCGTTGTTCCTCTTCAACTAATCACTGTCGAGCCAATTAATTTATGTTGATTTAAATCCGGGGATGAACAGCTCGACGGTCATTGGCGAATATAAATAAAATTCCAACGTTTCATAATTTTCCTTTATGCGGATGGAATAGCGCGATGAGCTTTCTACCACCTTTCGCAACGGCACACCGGGAAGAGAGTCCCACTCGGAGGTTCGCCGATTCGCCACGCGGTGTCGCGAGCTTCGACTGTCCGACGTGCGGATGTATACATATCGTCGCGGTGTGTACGCGCGTCGCCAAGAATGTTAGGTGATGAAAGTAAATTATACAACTCTCTACCCAATCTCGAAAGAGAAAGGTGAAGAGGCGCCGGGAATATTATTGTTAAGATATATTCTTTTAATGGCCCGACGCATAATCGTCGCTTATCGGTTTGCGGATATATGTCGTCGAAAAATAAAATGGCCATTTTGCAATAGCAAACTCGACGACTGTGCTTCTCGTTATCGTAGAAACACAGCCGTCGCGTTTGTCATTGCAAAATGGCAATTTTATTTTTCGGTAATATATATCCAGAGACCGATAAATGACGATTGTGCGTCGGGCCATCAAAAGAATATACCCAGATAGAAAACTGACCTAGCTGAGCACGGGAACGCGCGCCGTACCGGTACGATGCAGACATGCCTGCATGTGACGATACTGTGACGGCACGGCGTTTTGATACTAGACTGCTGCTTGCACAGTTCCAGCTTCCGGTATCGAAACTCCGTACTGACACAATATCGTCACCTGCGGACATACATGTCTTACGGCACGATTTTCTTTCTGGGTATCTTAACAATAATATTCCCCACGATTTATATCGTCGAAGATCGTCCTTCACCTGCTTCCGTTAAGGCGACGTGAAATATGTATAACGTGACATATGAGTGCAAGAGAGGTGTTGCATTTTTCGAATCAATGCCATGTAAAAATTGTTGACATTTGGGGTCAAAGCGAAGCATCGTCGGACGCAGTATTCAATTCTACATCAGGTAGTACTTTGCTGTTTCGCCAAATGTCTACCATCTCCGAATACCACTCATTACAGTTTTTGTTACCGACTGAGTCTGTTTCACATCGCCTTAAGAGCATGTGCAATACCGCGGTCGGTAATAAAAACTGTAATCAACTTTTCTCATGGATTCTGGCATATACGGTCAAAAGAAAAGTCTCATCGGAAGCGGATATCATTTCGGCTTCCCATGAGACTTTTCTTTTGACCGTATATGCGAGATACAGTGAGAAAAGTTGATTACAGTTTTTGATACCGACTGAGCCCGGGATGGTCGGGGAGGGGGGTGTTTCATATGGTCTTAACGCGACGTGAAATATGTATAACCTGACATATGAGTGCAAGAGAGGTAGTTGCATTTTTCGAACCAAGGCCATGTAAAAATTGTTGACATTTGGGGTCAAAGCGAAGCATCGTCGGACGCGGTATTCAATTCTACATTAGGTAGTACTTTGCTGTTTCGCCAAATGTCTACCATCTCCGAATACCACTCATTACAGTTTTTGTTACCGACTGCGTCTGTATCACCCCGCCTTAAGATGATGTAGTATAACACCCCGTCCACCTGCCCCGCGTCCAGTTGGTAACTAAAACTGTACTGAATGCCGTTATGAGACCGCAGACCTTCGAGAAAAAAGACAATCATATTTCCCTGTGTCCGCCTATTCCCCAGGGGAAGCCAATTTTCTTTTTCTTCGGCACACTGCGGTCGCAAAACGGCATTCGGTACGGTTTTTGTTACCGACGACGATATTTCATATCACCTTAAGGTGGGGATCAACATAATCTCAACATATTTTGAGTCCTTTTTTTCTCCGAAACGGTTTTATTAATTAAAAGACTAAATGCGTGGCTCACTGCGTATTTAATTAACACAGTGCGCACCGCAATTCGTTGTTTCATTTTATAGAATCATTTCGGAGATAATGGATTCAATTTCTTTTAACTCTGTCTCTCTTGCTCTTATAAGTGTTTAGCCTCCCCTTAAGACCATATAAAACACCACCCTCCCCATCCACCGCGGGCTCGGACGGTATCAAAAACTGTAATAAACGTTTCTCTCGGGTTCTCGTATGTACGGTCAAAAGAAAAGTGACATCGGAAGCGGATATCACCGCGGCTTTCGATGAGATTTTTCTTTTGATCGTAAATGGCGGAATCAGACTCTGGTCGCCAATGTAAGCCCAACGACCGGTCAACG
This sequence comes from Ichneumon xanthorius, assembly GCA_917499995.1. NCBI lineage: Eukaryota > Metazoa > Arthropoda > Insecta > Hymenoptera > Ichneumonidae > Ichneumon > Ichneumon xanthorius. The sequence goes on along the minus strand of OU824200.1, from coordinate 15,209,434 downwards.
TCGGAGTAATAACATCGGCCCAACGTCATGAAACGACGTCGCCCCAATGTTGTTTGCCGATGTCTAGCCAACGTTGAATAAAGAATATTAATGAGCATTAAAAAAAAGTGTTATCGATCTGCGCGACTTTCAAATGCTTTTTTATCACTCTACAATTGCTCGGTCTCTTATCTTTACACCTTGAAATCATCAGAATACATTTTTTTGCCCGTAATAGGTCTCTTACGCACTCGGCTATGCTCACCTTGAAGATTTTTTATTTTTGAATCATACATAAAAGCTGTGTGTCGCCTGCACGTCTATCTAACATTAACTTACAAATTGCTTTAAATTATCAAAGTTTTATTATTTCATTTACTCACACTTTAATTAATAATGTTGATGAAACTGAGGCTGTTCGCACTACAGCCCTGTAGATAAAACTATAACAAAGGAATCTGGAATAATACGAAACGATACAGCAGTTGTGCAAATTTTAAAAAAAATCGTAGTTTGTAAATATTTTGTATTGAACATTGGCTGAACATCGCTAGCGGATACTGGGCCAAAGTCGTTCGACGTCGTGAGCGAACCACGATATCAAGCGTCCGCTTCATATCGCCAAACACGCATCATTACGACGATACGCCGGCGCCGGCTCAACTCTGGTAAGCAGCGATAGTTTAGCCAATGCGTGAAGATAAGAAGTTGCAACCGGGATTGTAAAGTGATAAAAAAGCATATAAAAGTAGCGCAGATCGATAAAATAGTACATTTCGATACGAGTGCGAAAAACTTTTTCTGGCAAGTGTGACTTCGCAGCACCAGCCGAAGGCGAGTGTTGCAAGGTGTGAAAATGGGGGTTTTCGTGCGCGAAGCGTGCGCAAAAACCGCCATTTTCCCACCGAGTGAAATAAAAATTGTTTTATTGCTTTAAATTATCAATGCTTATCAATATTCCTTTTTTTGGGCATTAGTCGAGATCCGATCATCGGCTGCCAAGTTGCTGCCGACTAACAGGCCATCGTTGACCATACTCCGAACACCGACGAATCGCACCTGGGTCTCGTTTAGATCGGACTTATGGATGTCGGTGCATCACCTTCGATCTCGTCGAGACGACAATATCGTTGCATTATTACAGTTGCTGTTGGTGAGGCGTCTAAATTTCATATTCCAATGGCGTCCCGTTGGCGAGGATCCTTTGTTCGAGGTTCTCACTACTGCGTGGCTTATCTCGTTCGCTACCGATGAAATACACCCACATAGCGCGGAAATATTTCTGAAATGTTTCGAAAATATGTTTTTTTAAATACTGAAGATAATTTTTTAAAATATTGAAAATAATTTTTTGAAATATTGAAAATATTTTATCAATATGTTTTAAAAATATCTCACAAATATTTTTAAATGTTGGTAAAAGATTTATTAGATATATTTCTGAAATATTCAAGAAATTATCAATATTTTAGTGCTGCAGATATTGTTAATTATTTTTTAAATACGTACTGCCTCTATGCACTTCATATGGGATTCCGTGAGCCCCTTTAAGAGTGTCAATATCATGTAGTGTTAATGACACATTAAATAGTCGAATTAGTCGAACTGTATTAAAATACATCCGCGAACCATGGAATTTTTCTTTTTGATTGTCCAGTACACATCCGCTAATATTCGCATTTGAAATATTTTTTCATCGTTTCAGAAATATTTCAAAGTATGTATGAAAGATTAAGTATATTTCTGAAATATTTTAGAAATGTTTCGTTGGAATATTTTGATACATTCCTTCAAAATATTGTTGCCATATATATCAGAAATATTTCGGAATATTTGAAAGATTGAAAATATTTCTGAAATGTTTTCAAAATATTTTGTGCTATATGGGCGCTATATCCGCTGAGCTGGCGAACCGAAAATGTTCACGCTCGATCATGGGGAAGAACAGGCGCTCACTTTCAGTCGCTCCGGTATATCGAACACGAGTTCGTGAGTTTCGAAGAAATACGTGAAACTTTCTAATGCATCTATTCGTTTCCTGTTATACTCCGCCGTTACCCGGTGTTCCGTTCAAGTTGTAGTCGGCGCCCGAAGATTTCGGACTGTCGTTAATCGCGGTAATTCTCCTCCCGTGTTCAGCAGCGATGCACGCCGAGAATGTACAATAATAGTTTAATCCCGGACGAGTGGGAGTCGTTGGACCACTACGCCGCGTCTCAAGTGCATCTAATGGAAAGCAAAGATTAGTGGTCGGAGCACGTGTTGGGATACAACACTCGCGCTCTCGTCGGCGCGAGGGAATGCGAGTGTTACCTACTTGGAAAGTCGACGACCTTGGCAGATATTCGTTACTTTTTTTCGCTTTTTTTTTTAAAGAGTATCATCGAGACGCTTCGAATATATCACTGAAAATCATTTCTTCGTTAAAACTATTTGTCGCGTCGAGGACATTTTATTTTGACCGCAGATTCGCCCTCGCACGGTTAAAATGCTTCGGACCTTTAAAACAACTTTTTTTGTCCACAAATTATCATAATTTATGTTCTCGACAATTTTGCAATTCGTTTAGTTACAGAATTTGTGGTGAAAATTGTGAAATTAAATGAAAATTGTGAAATACTGTCAAGTTTTATTGCCAATAAACATTTGTCAAATGTACAAAACTTTTTTTTTAACTGTGCGCCGTACGTGTACTTGTCCGGGATAGACGTATGAGGAAAAAAAAAGTTATCAAGCTAACTCCGGATTCGCACTCGCACGGTAAAAAACAAAAAAATAAAATCTTAAAAAAAAGTATAAAAAATATTAATAATTAACAATAAAGAATAATAACATAATTAATTAATCGTAATTATGTCAATTAATTCATAATCTTTGCTACAGTCAGGAGACGTCTGTAAGTTTAATCCACTCCGTGACCGCGAAGATTGGCTATAGTACTGCGTTGTGAGGGAAGACGTCTCCCGACTGTAGCAAAGATTATGAATGAATTGATATAATTACGATAAATTAATTATGTTATTATTCTTTATTGTTAATTATTAGTATTATTGTTTACGGACAATATTGATTACTGTTACATACATGAATTATTCCATTCATTTTGAAGTTACTTTTTATTAACCATTTTTTTGCACTTTTTTACGAATATTTAAAAAATAACAACGACTAATTTGCAGTCGGGAGTTTTATTAAATTCTGTTTTATATTTTTTTATTTTATCCTTATTTAATTCTACCGTCTATACATTCCCTGATTAAATCTTCTATGTCTTTGTCCTCTCCGATACGATTTTTAATGTCTCATTCCTTTCCATTGCAACATTTAAAAAGTGGAACGAAGAGCAACAATAAACCGAAAATTGTATCGGATCGGAACAACACATAAAAAATTTCATCGAAGAAGAAAGATACATACAAAATTATATCGCTGACATATATCAAACAGTAATGACACAAAAAATTTCATCGAAAAAGAGTGACACAGAAAATTATATCGCTGGCATATATCAGGTGGGAACGACACATAAAAAATTCCATCGATGAAGAAAGACAGAAAATTATATCGCTGACATATATCACTTTGCGGATATGACGTTGTATTACAGCGATCTAGTTAGGACTATATAATTACTTTCGATAAGAAAAAAAAAAAAAATAGGTTACGTGCTTATTAATGTGTTCGGCGATTATTGCACCAGATATTAATATAGACACGGCGTCGCATAAATTTGTTCACACAATGATCACGCACTAAACACCGATAACGTAAAAAAACGCGAATAAAACGTTGCGATTATAAATAAATAAAAATTCCGGGCTTCTCATGGAGCATTGGAAACTCGGCACTATCTCGGCAGCAGCGAAAAGTACGCGGTATCATTTGCGATTGTACGTAGCAGTGCGGATCGCCGACGTGATTTTTCGATATGTCACCGCGAACTTTTAACACGATTTCTCCAATTATGGTATATTACCTTGAGTTCATACCTCCGCTCACAAATGTATTGTCACAAACATAGATGAGGCTGTAAAGTTTTAGTATACCAAAGTCTGTTAAGTAATTTTTTGCCGTTCCGACGTTTATAGGGACGTGCGATAAGTGCCGAGCCGGTGGATGGCAATGAAACGCATAACTCCTGTCTTTCTTTGCCCTAGCGGGCAGTCGGGAGTAAAAAACGGTTTGTACCTTTCACAAACCTTTTTTGCCCACAAATGTCCATAATTTATTTTCTTGACAATTTTACAATTCGTTTGGTTACAGAACTTGTTGCAAAAATGGTGAAACTGTAAAATTAACAAGCAAAACATTTTATTGACCTTTATTACCAATAAATGTTTGTCAAATGTACAAAACTTGTCCGGAATAAATGTATGAGAAAAAAAGTTATCAAGCCAATTCCGGATTCGCACTCACACAGTAAAAAAACGGTGCGTACCTTTGACAAACTTTTTAGCCCACAAATGTCCATAATTTATTTCCTTGATAATTTTACAATGCGTTTAGTTACAAAATTTATTGTCGAAATTGTGAAATTGTAAAATTTACAAGCAACAAATATGGTGGACCTTTATTGCCAATAAACGTTTGTCAAATGTACGAAACTTTTTTTAACCGTGCACAATACATTTACTTGTCCACGATAGATGTATGAGAAAAAAAAGTGATCAAGCTAAACTCCGGACACGCCGAGAGTTCCTTATCCGGCTGCTTCCCGGACCAGCGGCTCGAAAACATCGTCAATAATTCATGAGCCATGCACAATGGCACTTTAAAATTGCCCATAAATCATCTTCCGCACAGCGGTGGCGAGGGTCACGTTCGTTTTACTTATACGCGCGTCAGCCCTCCCGTTTTACTTTTTCGGCAATTGAGTCAAAGATTATTTCATCTCTCTTCGCGGTTTTCGAACGTCTTCGAGTTAAATTGCGTGAGTGACGAAACCTAAAATAATTGGTACCTAAATTAAAAACGATCACCATCACGTCCACGATATTAATGTATATTTTATCCGTGTTTCAGACTCATTGACTTCCTTGGTCCAGCGGCCCTGATACCGAAGCTATCGAAACGAAAATGCTGACGAAGCTGTTCGAGGCCCACGGGCGATTTTGTGCCGGTCATCCGCTCGAGGTGATCGTCACAACGTTCACGCTAACAGCGTGTATGCTCAATCTCGAGACCGGAAGTTCGCAGACGCGGGACGGAAGATTTCCGGGAGCGGCGACGCACTGCTGGCACGGAAGATGCAGCTCCGACGTGAGTATCGATTGCCGACTATTGAACGATCGTTGAGCCGATTATCAAGCCACCTTGACCATGAAACATTAAACCGATTCGTCATTCGACAGGATCAAAACGCAGTGGACGCTATAGTCATGACCATCATTCGATGCCTGGCCATTCTCTTCAGTTACCATCAATTTCGGAATCTCCAAAAACTGGGATCTAAATACATCCTAGGTGAGTGTGGAGGACAGTCGGTGTAAAGGACCAGAAAACCTTTACGCCGAGAAACTTATCTCGCCGGATAAAGTCCCATTTTTGTATTTCGATGGCACGTCCTGAGCCAAGTAGCGCCTGAATTCAAGAATAATGAAGATATCAGGATAACATCAACTTCGATATTCGGCAAGTCTCTGTCAATGCAGTGCCTTAATTAGAAAACAAAATTGTGCACTCATAGAATTCCACTCTCCCCTCAATTCTCATTTCAAGGGAAATGCCCCGAGGGAAGTTTATGCGATGCAAAACGTTAAATCTCGTCTCATGCAGATATCTTCAGTTTCATTATTCAAGATTGTTTCAAGATTTTTTTGCATCGGGGATAAATAATACACGGAAGTGAAACGATGATCGATAATTTTTTCTTGTGGATTATCAAGTGATTTTTTCAAATGAAATGGCATAAAATATTGTATGCGCATATCTATATTAGAGATTTCCATCGAATACCACGTGTTTGAATAATTTATCGATTTTAGTTTTTATTTGTCATCAAATATTCAGCATCCAACATGCGTCGTTAGAGTGCCTTCGATCTGCGTCACGATAAAGCTATGAATTACAATATAAAAGCGTATCCAGAAAGATTTGAAGTTCAAGTATCAGCCATGTACGCGTCTATATATATAGCGTGTATACTCGTCGATGACGAAAGGTTAGCGTACCATTCATAAAACCGGATCTCCACACAGCCGAGCATCGTGTGAAAGCCCCGCGAGCTCCAGTGAAAGTTTCATGGAAAGTGATAGCGTTCGGTTTGAGGTCGCTTCACACTTTACGGCTACGTGATTCAAGCCACGATTACCGAATTATACCGGTATCTTCGTACGGTCTCAATGTCAGCGTGTAAAAGAAAAATGATTCAGTCACCATTTCCAATGGCCAGCCCCTTAATTTAATTTCATACCCTGCTACAATTCGTTGTGATTTAATGAAGCTATTTATTTTTCTCGTCAGGTATCACCGGTCTGTTCACCGTTGTCTCGAGCGTAGTCTTCACGTCCAGCGTGGTAAACTTCGCGCGCAGCGAAGTCTCGGATCTCAAGTGAGTCGAGAATCAGCAACAACGCAGTTTCGACGAACGAGATGTTTGTCGGAAATTTACTAAGTTGTTACTTTCAGGGATGCTCTGTTCTTCTTCCTGCTCCTCATTGATCTCAACAAAGCTGGCATGCTAGCTCAGATAGCCCTGAGCTCGAGAAGCCAGGAGGAAGTTCGAGCTAACATAGCGAGAGGAATGTCCCTCCTCGGACCTACGATCACTCTCGACACTCTCGTCGAAACACTGCTGATTGGCATCGGATCTCTATCCGGTGTTAAGAGACTGGAAGTCCTCTGCAGCTACGCCTGCCTCGGCGTAGTCGTGAATTATCTTGTCTTCATAACCTTCTATCCGGCTTGCCTGTCTCTCATACTCGAGGTGAGTTCCTCCCATTGGCCGCGGCCCGTTCAGAAACTTATCTTGGATAACATAGAACGAGAGAGAGAGAGAGAGAGAGAGAGAGAGAGAGAGAGTGCTGCGCTTGTGCGAATGTCGGATAGAGAAGCAACGCTGAAAAAAAATTCGCTTGCCGGATGTAGAAGAACATTTTTTTATTTCAATTCTACTTTCAATTCTTAGATTTGCATATGATATTGAAACAACGACGGCAAGACTGTCAAGGTGACATGTTATCGTTTCAAACCTGTATGGAATTGTAAGAATTGAAAGTAGAATTGAAGTAACAATTTTTTTCATTGGCAGTCCGTGAGCGAATTTTATTTGAGATATTGATATTTTTTTCAGTATAGTTACCCGGGTATGATTTCTGAATACGGCCCAGCTGATGCCAATCGGGGAGGGAGGAAACACAAAAAGATTATTATATATTATCCTAGCCAGTCCTATCCGCCGTTTTCTAAATGTTATCTTCAATAATTTTAGCTCGCACGCGGCAGCTCCGGTATGGGAAATCTCAGTGCCGACAGGATATTGATGATGCACTCATTGAACGAAGAAGACCAGAAGCCGAATCCCGTTGTTGAGCGCGTAAAGCTCATAATGATCGCCGGACTGTTCGTCGTTCACGCTCACAGGTATTAATTAGACTGCGGGAGACGCCTTCGATACTATCGAATGTTACCGCAATATCCGCTCATTTATGCGTCATCGTTGTTGCATGTGCGTGTGTGCGTCGAACCGTTTTCGTTCGGATGCCGCAATCCGACACCGATTACTGAAAAATGCGATCGGCCGACGTGTATCGATCTTGGGGAATGAGCGCAACCGAACCAAGGACGAGAGCAAGCCGATCACGCTCTTCAATATAACGAGATGGATTTGAGACCGAGAAACCGTCGAGCCTTTTACTTTTATATGCCAATACGATTGGCATTTTAGTATATGAACTGTTGCTATCCGATGGATCCGAATAAAATGCACCGTTCGTCTGCAAAAATATGTTATTGCTCGCTGTTAACGCAAATGGGAGCGTCGACGTTACGGGGAAAAAAGAATGACGCTCGGACGATTTCCGTAGTGTTATCTAAAATCTGACCCCCGATACTTTTCTTCACCGACTCGCATTGTTGGGCCGTTTCATTGTCCCTGAAACCAGCGGGTCAGGTTCGCGTAGTAACGGATCATCATATATATATTCACGATTCATATTAATAATGGGTTATGTAGTTCGGCGAACGAGAGCGTAACCATTCACGCTTTCCGGCTGGTGTTTACTTCCAAATATTTCGGTACACCGGGAATCCCCGGACTTTTATGCTGAATTAACTGTTTATTTACATGTGCGAAGAGGAACTTCTCCGACACCAGCTTTTATCTGCGTACCTCACGTGATCGCGATGAATATTCGAGAGACCCTGACAAAAATAGTTATATCACGAGTTCGCCGTCTACTTTCGAATGCAATCGATGCAAAAAAATAATATTTTTAGAATACGTATGACACGATATTTTTTTTTAGTTAAATATTACATGAGCATGTCAATAATAGCCGATGGATAAAAGATCAGATAGCCATTCCGGGTAAAGAGGTAGCCCAAAAATAAACCTTTCCGAGTAGTGGTGGAGATAGGAGAACGCCTTCGAGCTCTTGTTAGACAGCCTAGTCATTTCAGTTAGTGAAAGAACGAGCGTAGGTGTCCCGGGTGGCTCCCACTTGCGAATTAAATCCGTCGCCTCGCGTTATCGTACTGTAAATATTTACTTGGTGATTTTCATAATATCGCAAGTTAATTACGACTTTGTGGCTATCGAGTTATTCCAGCGACGACACATCGTATATTTCTACCTCGTATCGCAATCGTTCATCGATTAATCGCCTTACGATTTTTCTTTTTTTTCCGCAGCCGCTGGCCCTTCAGACACGGCGATGTAGACGACGCAGTGGAGGGCAAGACGTTACCGATCGACTCTCACATCATCATAACCAGTCACAACAAGTCCAAGACACCGGAGGACTTCAAGGAACACCTCATGAACTGGCTCTCCGTCAGCGCTGACAACATCGTGATACTTATCCTGCTGCTAGCGTTAGCGGTGAAATTCATTTTCTTCGAGGACAGGGGAGAGATTGCGCAGCAGCTTAGATTCAAAGAAGCCGAAGAGCCGTCGCAGTCACAGTCGACCGTCGAGGAGAGCGCTGTCGAAAGTATGCACGCGACGACACTGGACGCATCGATTCGGCAGAGATTCGGTGTGACTCTACCGGCTATGCACCAGTCGGTATTTCCACTGTCGGGAATGGGCGACAATTGGGTAGAAGTCGGTAACGAGTCACACGTCGAGGTTCAGGACAAGGAGGTGCAGACCGACGGCAGGTCGCTTAGCGCCGACGAAACTATCGGCGAATCGAGCCTGGAAGCTAAGACACCCAGGAGCGTGGAGGAATGCCTCTCGATCTATCGTTCCGAGGTGAGCTGAAAGATACAAATAAACGTTGGAACGATGTGTTTGTTATTTCTGACCGTCGAAGCCTCTGGCCGATGCGGAGTGTCTTTTTCAAGGTCGTTTTAACGCATGAATTTCGTTACAGCTGGGAGCGAGCGGTCTCACGGATCTCGAGGTGATCGAGTTGGTGAAGCGCAAGTACATTCCGGCGTATCAATTGGAAAAAGCGGTCGGCGACATGGAGCGCGGAGTGGGAATTCGACGTTTGATAGTCGGCGAGGCTGCTCGATTCACCGACGAGCTCTACGATCTGCCTTACAAAAATTACGACTACACGAAAGTTCTCGGTTCGTGTTGCGAGAACGTGGTGGGTTACGTTCCCGTGCCAGTCGGAATAGCCGGACCGTTGCTGGTGGACGGTGAATTGATTCACATACCGATGGCGACGACCGAGGGATGTCTGGTGGCCTCGACCAATCGAGGAAGCCGGGCTCTCATGAGCTGCGGAGTGACCAGCCGCGTCGTCGCCGACGGCATGACCCGAGGTCCGGTCGTAAGATTCCCGAACATCGTACGCGCGAGCGAAGCCATGGCCTGGATGCAAAATTCCACTAACTTTGCCGAGATGAAGAGAAAGTTCGACGCTACGAGCAGATTTGCCAGATTGACGAGGATTCACGTCAGGATAGCGGGAAGGCACTTGTTCATAAGATTCGTTGCCAAGACCGGCGACGCAATGGGAATGAACATGCTCTCGAAGGGTACCGAGAAGTCTCTGCAGGGAGTTCAGACTTATTTCACGGACATGGAGATACTCTCGTTGAGCGGCAACTTCTGTGCCGACAAGAAACCTGCGGCGGTCAATTGGATCGAGGGAAGAGGCAAGAGCGTCGTTTGCGAGGCTGTCGTACCCTCGGAGATTGTAACGTCAGTCCTGAAGACGAACGTTCACGCGTTAGTCGACGTGAACATAAGTAAAAATATGATAGGATCGGCGGTCGCTGGTAGCGTCGGTGGTTTCAATGCTCACGCGGCGAATATAGTTACGGCGATTTATATTGCGACCGGTCAGGATCCGGCACAGAACGTCGGCAGCAGCAATTGCATGACGTTGATGGAACCGTGGGGAGTCGATGGCAACGATCTGTACGTATCGTGCACAATGCCGAGCATAGAGATCGGCACGGTCGGCGGTGGAACAGGATTACCGGCGCAGAGTGCTTGTCTCGCGATGTTGGGAGTCAAAGGAGCTCACGCGGAGGAGCCCGGCGAAAATGCTAGCAAATTGGCACGTATCGTTTGCGCCACTGTTCTTGCCGGTGAGCTGTCGCTAATGGCGGCTCTGACCGCTGGTCATCTAGTCAAAAGTCATCTCAGACACAACAGGTACGCTCTCGCCGTTCAAAGCCTCCGAATATGCATTGACGACTTTCTCGTTCATCGCCGATAATATTTACTTTATTTACAGATCATCGACGACCGTCAGTAATCCAGTGAGCTCGACACGAAGCGAAGGAGTACATTTGACGGTGCCAAATATAATACCGGAGCTGCAAGCGCTCTGCACGGACTCCAATAAATCTTAGCAGTAAAGTAATATTTGTTATTTGTCGAATGCCGTTTATCGGTGTGATTATTGACAATTAATATCGCAAACCACCCCCCCCCCCCCGGATCGCGCTGCGATGACAAGACAAGACAGTGAAGCGAAATCGGATGTGGAAAGACTCGTCGGTCGTCCGTCAATGTGTTGACAGGAACACGTGTATTCACCGTATAATTTATACTGTAAATGTCAACTACAGGGTTGTTCGTATATAGTAAATACGAGAGGCGTAATAACAGCACTACTCAAACGTTTTTTCAACGAGCGGTAGCGATGTGTAAGTAAATGTAAGCTCGTAGTGCAATATTATTTAATTACTATGTATATTCGAAGCCTACTGTTAACTTGACGAGAACGCGAATATCGGTTATCGATAATACGATTGACAAACGTTTCCGTACGATAACTGTGAATAAGATATATATATATGAAAGTTATCTTATATATTTCTCTTTTCTAAAATCGTGGAGGCGGAGCTGGTACTCCGTTTATAGCTGAAGCGCCGATATTCGATCTTCGCATTAGACGTAATAAAAAAAATTCTTCCGGACCGCTGGTCTATCGCAGACTTCGAGCCACTCATTGTTCAATTGGCGAGCTTAACGCGGGTTTGGAAACACACGAGTAACGACTATTGAATCGAGCGAGGTTCGACGGGACTTCCTGTCGCACGAGGCCTAAAACGAGGAGGGCCTAACGAATTCACACCCGCGAAGATTGTGCGAATTTATAGACGAATATGTAAGGAGAGTGAAAGATAAATTATACTCCACCAGTAAAAAATAAAAAGAAAACTTCTATCGGTAGATGAAGATAAGATATGCGCGAGTAGGAAACGACAATTTGTTAAAAAAAAAATATATACGATCGCTTTCAGAAGATAAGATATGCGCGAGTAGAAAACGACGATTTGTTCAACAAAAAAAAAATCCGATCGCTTTCAGAAGATATGTTGCGCCGATAAGGTAATGTTTGTTTAATGAATGTACAAAATGTATATCGATTATTGGGGAGGAGTCTTACAAGACTTATTAGATAACGCAAAGAGCTATATTAAATTATCACCTAAGAATACCCAATGGTAAATGGATCCCCGTGTAGGACTTATGTATACCTGATAGCTGACTTTGTCGTCCATTATTATTTTTTTTTATATTAAAGAGAAGCTAAAACAATCTGCATTCGGAATGAGTTTATCAACCACCGTTCTCTCGCGAAAACTGAAGCATCGCGTACGACATTGAATTCATCGAGCAAGATTTTTTTCAACATTGCCATTGTATTTTCGATCCAGCCAAAGTGTGACAATTGTGTGCAATGCACCTTACTTGCGACAATAATTTAATTAAAGTAATATAGTAAAAAAAAAGAAGAAAATTCGTGTATAATTCTAACAATACTTTCATCCATCAAAAATGATCTTCAGCATGCAAAAAAAAAAAATCATAGAAAGTTTCGATCCTCGATTTCGAAAGTCGATGGCATCGGCGCTCACAACTTCTCGTACGTTTCTTCGTAACCGCACTCGGTACAGGTGTGAGTGTAATCGTCGTTGTCCTCGTTGTACGTGTCTTCGCCGAACGTGTGGGTGTGAGACGCTTTGTTCGTTTTGTCGTACATCGAACTTCGAACCTCCATTCTCAATTGTTTTACCTGCAAAAAAAAAAGTGTGAAAATCGAGATTTTCACAAAACTTCCTCATCTAATCTACTTTTATGAAAAGCTTTTATGAAAAATCCTTTTCCGTAATTATTTCGCTTCCTCATGGAGGAAGCTTTGTCGGTAAAAGAAAATAATTGCCTTTGAAAAATATGGCTGTTTGAAAATACAAAAAATCACCCATTTTTTGGCAATATTCACTATAAAGATTCCATGTAAAGATTATAGTTATTCGTCGTGTCGGGGCCACATTGACTGCATTTTTTCCCCACAGATCACTAATCTGCCACATATCTTAATCTTAACTCAATATTTGATACGGAAACTCGAAAGTCAGAAAGAAGAGTCAGAAAGGAAATACACATTTTTCGTGAAATGGAAGTAATTGAAAATCTTATAAAATTTAAACGGTACAACCTATCGTGACCAAATTAAATAGGAATCATCGGTCGATAATAGCCCGTTTGTATACAACTTTTTAGCCCGATAGGTTACAAGTTGTAAGAGCTAGCGTGCGCACAAACTTTTTGTTAGTAAAGTTCAAAACCGCGTAAAATTTTGAGGACTGATAGCTTTTGGCTCAAAATTTAACCATACATCAAATATTGAACTCCTCTACCTACCTTAGAAAGTCCAGCTTGATAGTTCGAGCCGTTCTCAAGTTATAAGTTTCCATTTTTCGGGTCTGACACAGACACACACGCACACATGCAGACATTTTTTTTAACATAAGTTTTCGATGTTTTCGAATATTCAGAACACGTTTTCATTAAAACCTCCATTTTTTTTTTTGTGAAATAAAATCTTCTTTGAGGAAGCAAAACCAAAGAAAATAAGAAGTGTGTTTAATGCAACAATGCTGCACAGAGAGCTTCTTTTCGCTTCATCGGGTCGTCGATTGGTTTACCTTTTTATTGAATCTCTTGATCTTAGTCTCTTGTCTCTTGACATCGCGTTTCTCCCGTTCCTCCAGTAACTCCTCTTCAGTGCCCCAGACCTCCAGCGCTCTCTTCTCCACTTGCAAGTGCAAATACAGTTTCATCTCTCCCCATCTCATATTGTGTGGATTTTTTCGAACGATAAACTTCAGAGGAGGCTGCCTCTTGTCGAAATCGCAGTCCTTCAAGAGGTATTCCTCCTTTGCCTCTGTCTTTGTGATCAGTGAATGTTTATCCTTGCTGTCCCTGAACAAGTCGAATATAATTGTTATCTCTATAGTTAACTCTATAGCAGAGTTGGGCAAATACCCGAAGTACTTGAAGTACGTATTGAAGTATCAAGGACTTGAAGTACTGAGCCCTGGGTAGTTCTTAACTACTGATGTATTGAGTCCTGGCAAAACTGAATTGCTGAAGTTCTGAGTATTGAGCACTGACTCCGTACTTGATACTTTAATACGTACTTCAAGTACTTAGTGTATTTGCCCAGCTCTGCTCTATAGGATTCGTTAGAGTGAACGAAAAAAAAAAATCTTACTTGCACGAATCGCAAACGGAATAATCAAATTTCTGTAGTAAGTAAGAATCTTTGAAGTCCTTTTTGCACTCTTCGCATACTGGGAAGCCGCTTACGATGGGTGCAGGCTCATCGGGGATAGTGCACTGAAAAAAAAAAAAAAAAGCAGCTGCAAGATCAGTTCTGCAATGAATTACGAGCGAGTATGGGCGGTGTTAATTGTTACCATTGCTGCCTCCAAATCGTCATCCTCTTCGATGAGGAAGCCGCCGCCACTGTCGATAACTTTCTGTCCCTGAACCTTGATGACTCTGGACTTTGCAGAGTTGGGATCATTGCTGCAAAACAAACACATGCGTCGTGTTCTTTAATGTAGCTCTGCTCTGTTCGGCTAAATTCAGAAATATTCGAGATGTGTCCGCATGTACATGCAAAAGAACACATAGCTGAGCAGATCTGCATTCAAGAACACACCCATAGTATTACCGCATCGTATCAATCAAATTCATGGTTATCGATTATTATCGTACAGTATAAATCAGTGCTGAGCATTACTCAAAGTACTGGGTACTTGTTTTTTTTTTTCAATGCAATTTTAATTTTGTATGAAACTTACAATGAAATTTTAATTTTGTATGAACTTTATATGAATTTTTTTTTATTATGAAAAAAGTGAAGAATATATTAAAAATGGCCTCAAGACAACAAAATACAAAAATTTTAGTTCATGCTTTGTTACAATGAGGATGCAATGTGCAAATTACTTTGCACATCTTTTTTTTAAGCCTAAATCACGCTTAACGCAATGAACCTATTTGCGAAAAGTATTGAAAAAAGTACTTGAGCAACACTTTGAGTACTTGTTATTTCAAGAATAACAAATACTTGATACTTCAAGTACTTGTGAAACCTTGTATTTTGTACTTGTAGTATTTTTTGGTCCTTAGTCCACCTGTGGGATAAACCACAGTCCGCGTAACTGAAATGTCATCAGTCGAATGGTTACTCACTCTTTGGAGTAAGGATGAGCGACGATCTTCGATTTCTTCAACAGCAAAGCTCGCTGCCGATTGCGCTCGGCTCGTTCTTGAAACCACTGCGGCGAGCGAGATCTCTCTTTGTCCGTGCTCTCATCGTTCTTCAGCCTCTCAGTTTCCACAGACATTATTCTGTATAATTTATTCGATTGCTCAAGGCACAGTGTTAACCTCCTTCTCACCCACGCTCTCTACAACGAGTTGCAAACACAAAGCTTTTTCCGTTGAAAGTTACGAGTTCATGTTCGCACGAATGTTTTTGTTTACAACCGGTTCGGACGATCACACTTTCGCGGTGTCCTTACAGACAGTAAGACAGTACATAACGCTAGGTCCGTGGGGATTTTCTGAGCAGTCAACAAAACGCCCTCTGCGCGCGTACCGTGTGTTCCTTAATCCATCCGTTTCTGTTGCTGTCTGCATTTGAGATATATTTCAGAAAGAAATTTAAAGATTTCTCTGTAACTTCATTGCCGGTTTGAAAATCTCTGTTTTCGACCAGAAGCGATGTCATACCGGAAATACGTTCCGGTTTGAAACTCTAATTTTTGAACCGGAAGCGACATATTTCCGGTCGACATCACTTCCGGTATTTCCGGTATGACGTTACTTCTGGTCGAAAAATGAGATTTTTAGACCGGAAGTGATGCATTTCCGGTGTGACGTTACTTCTGGTCGAAAAATTAGATTTTCAAACCGCAAGTTACGACATAACGACATTTTTAAAATATGTCCGCATTCCATCGTTTCCGGCTTAAAAGTAAGATTTTCAAATCGCAAGTTACGACATAACGACATTTTCAAAAAATGTCCGCATTCCATCGTTTCCGGCTTAAAAGTAAGATTTTCAAACCGAAAGTAACGTTACAAATCGTTAAAAAATTTTTTTCGGAATAGGATCTCGAATGCATCCAGCGACAGAAACGGATGAATTAAGGAACACACGGGTAATGTTGTGGAGCAGACGAAAACCGTCTCGATATCGCGGGTGCAGAGGTTAGTTTGCCGACAGGATAAATACTAAATTATGATGGCAACTAGAGGATGGAAGGTGAGTAGTTCACTAAGCGACAGTTCATCAGTTTTCTCATTTGTGAATGCCATAACTTTAATTCTACGGCAAATTACAACGACGATGGGCATCTCGGGTTTGAGCGATTAACAAGTTATATCATTGTTTGTCAGGTCGTTCAGGCTCACGTGCCAATGATACGATTTCGCAAGGGTGGTGACAGCCGAGGTAATTCACGAATTGATCATTGGATAACGAGAACCAGCAGCGACATTGTACAAAAAAAAATGTTGAATAATATGTTTACATCGATAGCCAATGCAGGTGCGGCCGCAACTCCATCTGCTTCAGCAGGGGCGGCTCCTAGGGCGGGCGCTTCCGGTGCGACCGGACCCCAAGTCGTTTCTCTGCCGATAATCGAAGATTTTCAATTACCACTGAGATTTCAACGAAGACCGATCGATTCCAAGGAGATCGAATACATCAACGTAAGAAAAAAAATTCCGATACATAATTTCACGTCAGTTTCTCGATCAAAATAATTTTTTTTCAATGTAACCATTTCATCGATGTTTCAGCGCGGAGGTCCCGAGTGATTGCCGTTTCTTCGAAGACTTAAATAAGAGCAACAAAATTGCATAGTGCTAAAAATTAACTTGATCGCTTACGCGTATGCGAAACGACGATGTAATATAAATAAAGACGTTTTCACCGCAATGTAAAGTAAAAGGAGAAGAAAAAATCGCCACCGCCTTAATATTTGTGTTGTGAAATTGTTTGTAGCGCAGTTGATGACTCCACCAGGGCCAGGGTCTGCTATTTTCGTTCGATTCGGCGGCTCGAGACTCCTGGAAGTAAATGCCGAGGGCGGAAGGGGGGGCTCCGCGAAGTCGAGTCATTTAGAGAAAATTCGTCATCTTTCACGTAATACCCACAAGTGTCCGGAGGGTCTTTTCCAACGGAGGGGAAATGTATCGCGCAAGACAACCGCGCGCAGGAGTCGACGCCCGAGAGCGGAATAACAGCGGCGGTGGCGATTGATGTCGGGGGGTTCGAAGATTCGTCGCGACGGCCTTGCTCTATTGACAAAAATAGCAGACGACAGTGCGCTTACTGGTTCTCTTGGTGCTGTGTGAATCTCGGCTCCGTCTCGACCGCTTGGCCTTCCATCTTCCGCCTCCCCCCCCACCCTCCTGTGTGTGCGCGTGTCTTCCCATCGACGGGTGAGGTGTGCTCTGTGTGTGAGGAATCTACGGAAAAAAAAGAAAACAAATTTGTCACACCCCGATTGAAGTATCAGCTACAGTAATGAATCGCACCGCTGTCCGAAACAATAACGAAAGAGTTACGAACGAAGAAACGCGAAGACAAATGGCCGATAACATGCAGTTCGGTCCACGAAAGACGCTCATAGTTTTGGCCATCGTCGCCGGATGCTTCGCTGTTCTGTGGCCTAAAATATTATATCCGATGCTCAGCGGTCCCGTAAATACCGTCCCGTCGCCGTTGGATGTACCCGGTGAGTATCGTCAGTATGCGACGATAATCATCGAAAAAAAAAAAAAAAGTCCTCAACCCCCAAGAGTCGGCGAACGGCCGTCCGCCGTGATCTTTTATTTTTTTTACATTAAATTGTACGTTTAAAAATTTTGTTGACATTAAACTGTTTAAAAATGTCTTTGAAATTAAATTGTACGTTTAAACTTTTTTTTTTTACATTAAATTGTACGTTTAAACTTTTTTTTTTTACATTAAATTGTGCGTTTAAACATTTTTTTTTATATTAAATTTTACGAACGTTTCGTTAGCCTGCTGCGATTTGGTATTCACGAACGACGTCAATGCGGTGGACATAATGCAGGAGATGTGTAAGAACATATTGAGGCATCATCAAGTTGATCCGAGAGTGAGGGAGGCGATGAAGTCGAGCAAGCTCACACCGCAGAGCGCGAGCTTCTGCAGAGACGAAGTCCTGGCGAGGTGCGGCATAGATCTGTCCTCCTTCCTCGCCGAGAAGGAGAGACTCGGCAAGACGTACAAACAAGTGCTGGAGGAGATAAGAACGTTCAACAGCTCGCTGTGTCTGAAGAGACAATTCGGAGTGCCACTTTCGCAGCTCGGCACTCCGCATCTCATAAGATATCATATTCTAATGCCCCACAGTAAGAACCTTCGTACGGAATTCGCAGAATTCTAGCTTTCCGACTGCAACTTTTTTTTGTGCCACTAACAACGATACGCCAGACCATGAGAGCGCAATAGGATTACTTCGAGATATCATTGGATTACCCTGTAATCAGTTCCCTGCGTAAGGCGCGATAGCGTCTAAGGCCGTTTTAACAAGCTTCCAACGTCCCAAAGGTCAGCCAAGGTATAAATGGATTGTGGTCTCTAAGCTGTCCATTTTGCATTTGGAGAATTGCCAATGAAAAAAAAAAAAATTGTATACGCGCTCTCGAGCCGGCCGCGCGCGATATTGGCCGATTGTCAAATTTCCAAATACATTTCTAACGTTTTACTTTAACTTTTAACGTTTTTTTCTTCTTCAAACATTTTTTTTTCTCGTTTGACTAACAGCGTTTGAGAGGGTGCGATAACGATTTTTATCGGCAGTTATGTGTGTGAAGCTTTCTGATAATTGATTTACGATTTCAGGTCCCATAAGACAAGAGCGCAGGACGCCTCCTCACGCTGGAGGCCTTCATCCGGCGATGCGGGAACGAGGCAGAGCCATACCGTCTTCCCACATCGTACCGAAAGTCGACGGTCGGCCGGATCACGTCGTCGTGCAGAAGATGCGACCGCCTCTGGGCGCGGCGGGGCGCGTCGTACCGGCGCCCACCGGAAGTACCGGCATGGGGATTATAATGCCGCTCTACTCGCTCGGGATAATTCTCTTCTTCCTCTATACCATCGCGAAGGTGATATCGAGCTTCGGCCACAAACACGCTGAGATGCGGATCGATTAACGATATTACAACAAAAAATTATATTTCCACTCCGAAGGTAATGCGAAAGAGCTCGGACAACGTCATCTACGCCGAGTATCAAAACCCGGCGGCGGAAAGAGAATTCCGTAACAGAGTCTTCAGTCCCGACGCTCTTTCCAGCGCGATAACGGGGACGCCCTACTACCGAAAAGACCGTCCACCTTCGCCTGTGAGACCCACGCCGACCATCGAAGAATTGAAGGAGCGTAAGTATAGAAAAAAAGAAAAGAAATCATGCGTTATCTCATCGCTTTGAAATCGCACTCTTACGTATTCACCATTTTCGATGTGAGATATCCCATGAGTCACCGGTGTCTCATATTCACCGCGAGCGATGTTCCTTGAGTCAGAATGTATATGAGATCGAATCAATCTGAACGAGCAACGTAACAGTATGTTGTAACTGAAAAAGAAATCGAAATCGCACGGGCTTCTAACTCGAATCGCTGGTACGCGAAAAAAAGAAAAAAATGAGAAAAGAAAGAAAATTATGTAGCGAATGCGCGCGTATCAAATGTTTCTGAATCGGTGTGGTAATGTGTTGCACATGCTGGACACAACTAGAGGCCGCTGGAGACATAGAGATAGATCAGCTGAGGCAACGTTTGGTCGACACCGAGGCAGCGATGGAAAGAATAGTCGTACAGATGGGCAGCTTGTCACGTACGGTTGTACATAGTCCAAGCCCTCAACGAGATACGCAGGTTTAACGAGACTATTTTGGTGAAATATCCAATTTATAACAAAAACGTTTTAGTTTCTTTTTTTTCGTTTCGTTTCTTACTATAATAGATCTTAGATACGTGCACGTTGCTGTTTCTGGATTGAATTTACGAGCTTAAAAAAAAAAAGAAAAACGAACGAAACGCATTACTCTCGCGTTATCGTGGCTCCGTTTTTTCAATAGTTGTCAGAGAATGAATACGGGATAAATTCCCATCGGGGAAACCATCGTAAGCCCTCGACCTCGCATCCATTAATTCGCACACACGAATCCTCCACAGCAATCTTAATAGTACATACAAAATGAATTTCCCTTTTGAAGTAGTAGATGGGGCTCCAAAGTCCGATGGTCCGGCCGTTGTTTCCCCAAGTTTGAAGGTACACTTTCAAAGAGACCCCGTTTTTTATATTTCGTTTGTAACGCATCTCTTTTGGTATGTAAAAGTCTTATCGGACGTCAATACCATATTTTAGTTATTTGTGTTTCGATTAACACGGCTATGTTCCCCAGAATATCGACACTCGCTTTATGTCGTACACTTAGTTAACAAAGTATCAGGCTCTAATGGATTCTCGCGAGCGTCACCCGTATTGTTTCGCAGCTGCGTTTGTATTATCGCCTAAAGCGTGTGCATGAGGTGTGAGCACTTTTACGAACATTGCGATAAGCGTCCACACAGTCGGTTATCAGTGTGAATTATAAAACTCGACGTGCGCAATATAATCACGTCCATCGGCCGGCTAACGTTGGATCGTTGAGAAGCTTCGCGTGGGTGTTGAGTTTGATGACGGCATTTATTTCGTTCGTGTACCAATTAAACGATGCTTTCAGTTGCAGGACGAATGCACCTCAAGATCCTGCTGTAGTCGAACTCACAATGGTCTCGACGAACACGACGATTCGTCGTCGACGGTCAAAGTTATGGGAATGGAAACGACGGCGTGTTGCGAGGGTGGGCAGAAAATTAGCCGTCCTACAACGCCCATAATACCACAAGCGCACAGGTAACTCGCACAGCGTTTCTCCTGTTGCAAAAAAAATCAACTGTTGGATACTGTTCTGAATGGAAAGTGCAAAAAAATACAATGCAATTTTTCCACCTTGATAAAAAAATACTTAAGATTATGATAAAGGATTATTTCGTATTCGATGTCTCAGTCTTCCGGAGCGAGAGTTGACTCCGCCAAAGCCGATATATTTGGAGGGCGCGTTACCGCCGCAGTGCGAATTGTTGGTTACCGATTCCGAGACTCAGGCTGAAAACTCCGAGGACAACACGGAAGCGCCGGTAGTTCTATCGGGCAAAATGACCCTGTCGCTCATCAGCCACGATCAAGCTGTAAGAAAGTATTAGAATTACCCAACCGAAACAATCGAAATGAAAACTGCGGAGCCATTTATTATTTGGTGAATCTCTTAATTCATACGATCGTTCGCCTAACTGTCGACATTGAGAAGACTAACACCGACTAACCGTAGTACCTTCGAGTCCTTCTGCAAAATGTTTTTTTTTTGTTTCAATTTGAGTGAAATCTTTTATCGATACCGCTTATTTATAAACAAAATCAATCGCTACGATCCAAAAATGAAAGAGCCCCTTGGCAATATCTCCAATGTTCACCGATACGAGTATTCGATCGCTTTTTTTCTTTAGCGTAGTATTGCAGTTTTTTCGTTGTTAATACCCATATCGAAACGATTAGTTTCTTCTTTTTATAACCGACTGTTTATGTGTAAAGGAAACCGAGGATCGGAGCCTTGATGCGGAGGAGAGCGGCAAAAGTATAGAAGAGATCGCAGCGGATAATGATTCGAGTATTGAAGCAGCGACGAAGAAAACTGAAGAAAGTCACTCGCCAAAAATTGTCGAGCACTCGAAAGAAGAATCAGACAGTGAGGAAGAAGACGACGATGAGGATGAAGTAGACGAGGAAGACGATTCGGAGGACGAAGCGGAGACAGACGTTAGCGAGCAGAGCGAAGAAGTCAAACAGATCGATACGCAAAAGAAAGGAACCGCGGTCCTGGAACACGCAAAGCAAGTGGATAAGAACGTAGCAGCAATAAGTACAGACGATACGGACGAGTACAGCGAGGAGGACGACGAGGATGAGGATGAGGAAGAGGAAGATGAGGATGAAGATGAAAAAGTCGAGGGGGTAGTGGAGGAAGTCGACGATAGCAGGGACGAAGAATCTGCGGAAGAGTCGGAAGAGGAGGAAGAGGAAGAGGAGGAGGACGAGGAAGACGACGACGACGAAGAGGAGGAAGTCAGCGAAGAAAGCGACGCCAGTGAGGCGGTACAACCGAAACACAAGAGTTAAACATGTAACTTTCGAGTGTTCCGAGAAAGGGCTAATTATAAGTGACCATTATAAAGCTTATCAACTTCATAGGGTTCTAAGAGAGTTCATAGTGTTATTTTTTACAACAGTAACTTGCCATTAACCCAGTTGAAGCTAAGCCAGTAAAAAAAAGAAACGAAAAACAAACCTTGCCGGTCGTACGAATAAAACGTAGGTGTAACACGACAACTTTGATTCCGTTTTAGCGATGTAATATTGTCAAACCGTATAAAATCCATTGGATTCCACGTTGATATCGCTTCTATTGACATTGTTAATATTTATGTAAGAATTTTATCATCTTGTCGCAGCAATACCGAATGAGTTTCTACGTTGCGGAAATAAAATGAAAATAATGTCGAGAAATTGATATCGGAGTTAGATGATTTTTAATGCACCGATACCGTCCCATCGACAATGATAAAGTTTCTCATTCGGTTTCATCATCTCCGGGATCATCGTTGTATTGCTCTTGACTTTGCGATATTGAGGACCGACGTTGACGACGCCACAATGCGTTCGATAAAGTGCTCAGCGAGATGCCTTAGATACGTACACGCTGTAGACGGTTTCGCGTCGAAATAGTGTGAATCTCTGTGGGTGTTCGAGACTGGAGCTGAGCAAATACACTAAGTACTTAAAGTACGTATTGAAGTGCATATTGAAATACGCATTGATGCCGCGTACTGAAGTACGTATTGATGTCGCGTACTGAAGTACGTATTGATGCCGCGTATTGAAGTACGTATTGATGCCGCGTACTGAAGTACGTATTGATGCCGCGCATTGAAGTACGTATTGATGCCGCGTTTTGGAGCACGTATAGGAGTACGTATAGGAGTACGTATTGGAGTACGTATTGGAGTACGTATTGGAGTACGTATTGGAGTACGTATTGGAGTACGTATTGGAGTACGTATTGGAGTACGTATTGGAGTACGTATTGGAGTATGTATTGGAGTACGTATTGGAGTACGTATTGGAGTATGTATTGGAGTACGTATTGAAGTATGTATGGAGTACGTATTGGAGCACGTCTTGGAGTACGTGTAGACCTTTATTAGTTTTGGTATGAAAGCCTTTATTTTAACAATTTGTATAAATCAAATTGTGACCGCTCAGCTTGAAGGTCGGCAACGAACTATTATTCTCCTGTACCACCATCCTTCGCTAGCATGGCAACGCTAATCTACTTTTCTATAAGGCTTGACTCGTATACGCCTACATACGTAATGCAGTACCTCTTGGAGTACGTGTTAAAGTGCTGCGAGGACTTCAGTACATATGAAGTACTGACTGGACTTAACTCAGATAGCATTTTGCCACCAACCCGCGAGCAAATAGGAAGCATATGTCCGCACGGAATGGTGGCAAAATTGCATCATGTGTGTCTGCATTTGCCCATGTTTTTGCCAGCATTCAATGCCGCAAATTCTACAAGTATCGCCCGAAACATATTGTCAGCAAGTTGTCAGCAAGATGGTGCGTTGCGTCTTACTACAATGATGACAATACGTTAAGTTTTTTTTAGGTGTATGTTTTCGTAAATTGCTTCCTGAATCTTTTCCATCTCTGCCTAGGAATCTTGAATTATTTACATCATCTCGGAATTAAGCGCGAATATTGGAAAGTTACTTGGAGCCACTAAAAAAAATCCATAATCTGGATCCATTAAGGGTCCCTACATGGACATTAATAAAATCCAATTGTAGTGTCTTTTCACTCAGTGAAGTATTTGTACAAAATTTCAACTCAAGGTTGCTCAAGATTTATTTGCTTCAGTAGCGGTTATTTTGGGTGAAACTAAAAAAATCGATTTATTATTCATTTTAAATACCTTCATCGATTCTCACAAAATTCAATGCCAAGGATTGTTTAGTGCTAGTCCATTTGTGTATTATGTTTTAGAAAGATATATCGACACTTGCACGAACCTGTGCGTTGACACAATTTTTAAACAAAAAAAAATCCAAAAACGCGCTTTCATTTTTATGGTTATAGAGGTTTAATTTCGGCGAGCCGAGTCGCATACATACCCTCGTGATTGAGCCGCGTCATTGATTACTCAAAGTTACCAGGACGCATTGGCTGGGTGACATAGATGACACCCTTTTTGTATTTGACCCACGTTTTCTTATTGAACTCAACTCACGCACATGAGGTGTGCACATTTCCACCTTCTCAAAAGCGCGCACATTTAATAGTGTGAAGCGGCTCAAGGTCGTCGGAAGGGTACAGTCCCGTCAAACGTGAGTTTCAGTGAAAATTTCGAACCCTTCTCGATGGGATAACAATCCGAAAAAAAAACAAGTAGGGAAAACCGGAGCAAAACGGGGACGCTAAGCAATAAAACCTGGTACAATGATACCGAAGGCATAGATCCATTGTTTTTCACATCAAAATTGTATTGGTACCGGTTTTGAAAGGTTAAAAAAAAACATCTTGGGTCCCCATTTTGTTCCCGTTTTGACCCGGCTTCCCCTATATGGGAGGCGCTAGTTTTAGTGAAATAATAATTCCAATTTGTTATCAACAAATTGAACATAAAAATCATTATTCAACAGATTACCCGGCAACTTGACTACTTTCCTTCATAAAAATGATTCGTTTATTTTTCTGAATACGTATGCATTATTTCAGAATTTTTTGTAATCTTTGAAAATTACGTTTTTTCACAGTTTGAACATGAAAAAAACGCGATTTTCAAGAATTACAAAAAATTCATACGTACTCAGAACAATAAACGAATCATTTTTATGGAAAAAAATAGTTAATTTGCCGAGTAATTTGTTGAACAATTATCTTTATCGTTAATTTGTCAATAACATTTTGGAACTATTATTACATAAAAACAGTATTTACAGCACCTTCCATATGGTTGATATTTTTCAGATTTATATCCCATCGAGAAATGTTTGAATTTTTCTCTGAAACTCATGTTTGGCGCGACTATACCGCTCGGAGTACCTTAATTCGCCCTACTGCACCATGAGAACCATCGGCTGTAAAGCCGCATAAACTGTTCTCTGGTTAAGATAAGAAATGAGCTTATAACGACCGTTGTTGCATGTTTGCCACCAATATGCTGGAATGTCGCGCGAACAACTATTGTTGCAATATTGCTGACGCCGTAGATTCCATGCGATGCAGTCACATTTATGGCAAGGAAACCGCAAAACTTGGTAACAAGCAATTGAACTTGTTTGCCTGTGCTACGGTTGCCTATCTGGGTAAGTGATGAAGTTCTCAGTACTCGGTGCTGACTCTGTACTTGATACATCAATACGTACTTCAAGTACTTATTGTATTTGCCCAGGTCTGGTCGAGGTTGCACACAATCTCGAGGAATTGATATTGGGGGTAGATGATTTTTAATGTATCGATACCTACTCTTCCATCGATAATGATACAATTTCGTCTTTCATCGACTCCGGGATTATCGTTGCATTGCTCTTGGCTTTACGATATTGAAGAGCGATGTTGACGACGCGACAATGCGTCCGGTAAAGTACTCCGCACGACGCCTTTGGAAAATACACTCTGTATAGGCTTTCGCGTCGGAATGGCGTGAGTCTCTGGGTGTTCGAGATCAGAGCTGGGCAAATGCACTGAGTAGGGGAAGCCGGGGTAAAACGGGGAAGTGGGGTAAAATGGGGACATGTACCCCGTTTTGCCCCAGATGGTTTTTTTTTATATCCTTTCAAAACCAGTGCCAATACAATTTTGGTGTGAAAAACAATGGATCCATGCTTTCGGTATCGTTTTAGCAGGTTTTATTGCTTAGCGTCCCCGGTTTGTCCCGGTCTACGGGAAAAACGAGGCAAAACGGGGACGTGGGGCAAAATGGGGACATGTATCCCGTTTTGCCCCAGATGGTTTATTTTTTACAATTTTGGTGTGAAAAACAATGGATCTATGCTTTCGTTATCATTGTATCAAGTTTTATTGCTTAGGGTCCCCGTTTTGCCCCGGTTTCCCCTACTTGAAGTTCGTATTGGAGTACCAGTTCTTAAAGAATGTTTTGAAGTGCCCAGTACCAGAACGTATGGAAGTACGTATGGAAGCATGCATGGAAGCGCGCATGGAAGCACCAAGTACTTGAAGTATGTATTGAAGTGCCCAGTAGTTGAAGTACGTATTGAACTGCTGCCAAGTACTTGACGTACGTATCGAACTGCTGGCAAGTACTTGAAGTACGTATTGAACTGCTGTCAAGTACTTGAAGTACATATTGAACTGCTGTCAAGTACTTGAAGTACGTATTGAACTGCTGGCAAGTACTTGAAGTACTGAGGACTGGGTAGTACTTAAGTACTGACGCACTGAGAACTGGCAGAACTTGAACGATGAAGTTCTGAGTACTCGGTGCTAACTCAGTACTTGATACTTAAAGTACTTATTGTATTTGCCCAGGTCTGTTCGAGATTGCACACAATCTCGAGAAGTGGGCATCGGAGTTGGATGAGTTTTAATGTATCGATACCCACCCATCGATAATGATAAAATTCCTTCGTGTTTCATCGACTCCTGGATCATCGTTGTAATGCTCTTGGCTTCCCGATATTGAGGAACGACGTTGACGAGGCCACAATGCGTTCGATAAAGTGCTCCGCGCGACGCTTTAGGCAAATACACGACGTACAGGGTTTCGCGTTGAAATAGCGTGAATAGTGAGAATCTGTCTGGGGGTTCGAGATTGCACACAAAGCGTGCGAATAGACAGAAGCCGAGGCATGTACGGTGGAAAGCTCTATGTATCCCCTCATATAACGTACATCGAGTTTCAGCCAAGTGTTTGAACACCGTCACCCTGTTCATGTATGCTCTCGAAGGAGGCTGAAGAACAAAGCATCCCCTCGCTCCCCCGGTTGGCCCGAGCCGCGCAGCTCCTCCACTCTGATGAGACACGGATTTGGTCGGTCTGGTGTAAGCGACGAAGATTCGGAGAAGCCGGAGTGAGACACCGAGTACACGACGGCGAGGGGCGAAGCGGGGGGGTGAAAGGGGAAGATAAACGGTTGACCCTCGCTCCCCTAATGACCTGCATGATAGGCTCGCAGTCGAGTTTACTGACGTATCCTCTTCAGCGTACGGCGTACAACCGTTCTCTCTATACCAGTAGTACTCGTCCGAACGGCATGCTCGACGAGCTCCAGTTCGCATATTAAAACAGTTCCGGCCTTTCTCTCTAACTTCCTTCCCGGCGGGCACTCGCGCCTCTCTTACTTATTCCATCTCGGTACTATCTTCCCCCCTCCCCCCTCTTCGGTGCTCAGTGAAATGGAATTAATTAAGTTATATTTACTGTTCGCCTGTGGATTTTTCTTGGCTTGTAACTGCGATTCGACGAGCAAGGACGGTGGGTTGTTTTTTTTTCTTTCTGTTTTTTTTTTTTACCAGGAATTGGTTTTATTATTATTTTTTTTGTAAGACTCAAGTTATTTTTCTTTTTTTCTTTTGACATTAACGAGAGTCAAGGAATTATTGTACATTGTTAAAAAGAATCATAAATTTAATGTACGGGACTGGACGTTTCTATGCAAAAACTGGAACCTCAAATTTAATGTAGAGTTGTCATGACAAATTAATGGACTTTTAGGGTGAAATTAAAGTAAATTGCTAAAAGTAAGGGATTTCTAAAGTTTTTAATGTACTGTATGTTTATTTTTCATCGCGGTTGTGCATGAAATATAATATACCAGTTTATGAATAAAAACTTTCAGTACCGGTATAATAAATTTTATACGAATTTTTTCTTTCAGTGTATAGTACGAAAAATAGGGGAGTTGTGATAGTGCGTTTTCCAGCGATCTTTCGCAATTAATTTTTCCGAGAAATCCGGTGTGTTTACGGGAAGCGATTGTGTGCCGTTGCATGATAAACAGTGACGCAAGTATCGGGAGGAAAAAACGTGATGAGTATCGGATTTTGTCATTTCAGACGATGACGTTGAGGCGAAATTGGCACAGGGCGAGAAACGTCTTGGCGATCAGATAAGACTCATCCTCAAGCACTATCAGCAAGCGGATCCTCTGGGACTTCCGGGAGCCCCCATACCGGATCCTATGTCCGTACCCGATATGAAACATTCCTTCGGAATGTATACGATGAATTTCAAAGAGATCAAAGTCTACGGACTCACCAAGTTTCGTATAGAACACGTGCGATCGGAATTGGCTCTCATGCAGGTTCGAATCAACAACTATCCGCGTTCGGGGCGGGGGGGGAGGGGGGAGATTATTCGTTCCTATATGGCCTGAAATATTTGAAATAATTTTATAAATATTTTCAATCTTTATGTATAAAAATATGAAAATAATATTTTGGAATATTCTATCAAAATATTCCAACGAAAGGTTTCTTAAATATTTCAGAAACATAATGCGTGCTATGTGGGTACCCGCCTTAGGGAGAGGGGGGGGGATTAATCGTTCCCATATGGCGCAAAATATTTTGAAATCATTTTATAAATATTTTCAATCTTTCAAGTCTTACATTATATTTCTGAAATATATAAAAATAATATTTGGAAATATTCTATCAAAATATTCCAACAAAACGTTTCTTAAATACTTAAAAAAAACATAATTAATCTTTCAACACATCTGAAATATTTTGAAATATTTTGAATTGTGAATGTTTCCGTGTTTATGCGGGTGTGCATATGCAAATTGGACTGGTGACGCGATCGTTTACATTCCGCTGAAATGTAAAAAAAAAAATTTCAATGAAGAATTTACGAGGGGATAAATAAACATTAAAAAAATATTTTTGAAACATTTAAAAAATATTTAAAAAATATTTTTAAAACAGTAAAAAAATATTTAAAAAATATTTTTACAACATTAAAAAAATATTTTTAATATCCATAAAATATTTTCAATCATTGTGTGTAGGTTATCGAAGAATTAATGCATTCTGGCGATTCCACAGGTATCCGTGGCCCTGAGCATCGAGATCCTCAACATCCGTGGTCTGTATACACTGGACTCCTGGCTATCGAAATCCGCCGGTGACTTCACCGTAAAACTGAGCGACGTAATAGTTCAGGGAGTAGCGAGATTGGAGGTCGGCGCAGATGGTAAACTTCACGCCCAGGACATCGACATGGATCTCACATTCCAGAACATCGACATAGATTTCAAGAATCTCGGATTTCTCGGCTCCGTGTTTCAGGGAATTATCAATTCCGTCGGTACTTTTATATTCGACAGTATCAAGCCTTTCATACTCAAGGAAGTCAACACGAACGTCAGGTAAAGTCGCGGACGTAGTTGTGCCATAATTAATAACGGCGATACATTATGCCAGTGTCAGGATGTTTCGTTGCTCCGTTCATTTATAGTCGAGTAATTTCGGTGAGTGCTGCACTTTGCAATAGTTTCGATCCCATTCAACTTCCGAGTTCAGTCTCTCTCCCCCGAGTCCGTTACGCTACAGGATGTTCTCTAAGCTATTCATTTGAGATCCTAGCAGCGATGCGCCGGAACTGCACTGTTACTGCGAGTTTGATACGATAGGGTCTCGCCCGGAGATACAAATTCCCTCGACTTTCTGCAAATGTCTAATTGGATATACGATACCGTGCAGTATTCAACGTCCGTACGAAAGGATTCTCTTTACGAAAGAAATTACAGATTCGAACTCCGTTCAATCTTGGGATTTACTCGCGAGATCTCTCCGCGAGCAACGTTAATCCACCGACGATATGTTGTGTTTGCAGAGGCCAAGTTAACGAGCAGATATCCCAGTTGCCTCAGTACTTTCCAAACTCGATTTCACCCTTCGATATGGCGGTTGCCGAGGCCCGCAAACAAGTATCCGACATGGGCTACGATCCTTACAGAGTCAAGGATTACACGCAGAGCGTGGGTATCTTCACTGTCACGTCGTCGCACACTTGGCTGACCGGCCTCGCGAGCTTCTATCGCGTCGGTAATATTACTCTCACCATGGAGAATGGAACGGTGAGTACGTCCAGCTGTGCGATTTTTAACACCTTGATCCTGAAAGCAGAAAATTAGTACATTACTCCACGAGGGCGAAAAACGTTTTTCTAACGAGTGTGAGTTTGCAGCATGAGCCGAAGGCGAGTGCTGTAATCACACGAGTTAGAAAAAGTGTTTCGCACGAGAGATGTACGAAATTGTTCATCACACGGTGCGAAAATGGCGGTTTTACGCACGCGAAGCGCGCGGAAATGGCCACTTTGCCGCTCGCTTTGCGTGCGGTGTCCGTTAATGTGTTTAAAAAAATCTGTAAAGATGCACAGACGTACCTTGAAGTGTACTTTTTTTTTGATAACGCAGAGGAACATTTTTTACGAACATCCAGATGGTTTTTGTGCTTAAAAGAAGACATGGTCGTTTGCTCTAGGCAAAGAGTCCCCCATGCTCGAAGGTTTAATGGTAGAGTCGCCGTTTTCGGACGTTTTTAGGTCTATTATCATACATTTTTTGAAAGAAAATTGTTGAGTTTACTCAATACAACTGAGTGAATATTTTTATTGATATTATTACATGATGCAGACATTTTTTGTCACACAATATTTGAATCCTTAAGGTAGTGCAAGTTACGCTGTACGACTGCTGATTTATGGCCTGGCCCACTATTGCGACTGTTCGAATGATCTGAAAAAGAAAATTCTGGCATATTTGTAATCAGAAGATTAGTCTCGATCGTCTGAACTACGATATTTTTTTTTTATTTGACAGAATGGTGGTACAATTTATAAAACTTTCAATTTCTACACTTTTTTCTAAAACTTATTACTTTTACCTGCAAATCGTAATTTTCGAATTTGGAAGTTGTCCGCAGTCCGGACGATAGCGAAATGGGCTCTTAATTAGACCTCCAAATTTGAAGTCAATCTATTCATTGGTTGCTGAGATATTGCAGTCCTAAGTTGCAAAAAGGCTGTGCAGCTTGCACCACCCTAACATAAGGATTTGGTTAAAAAAGCAGGTCTATTTTCAACATTTTTGTAACGCGGATATTAAGAAGGACAATTTCGGGTTTTTACATACAGTAAGTACAAGGTGTTATGAGGTTTGAGTTTTTTTTTTATTAAAAAATATCAAAGAACAACGGACACCGTATCTGAAAATCTATCCGTCCGATTGAGTTGAAATTTAAACTGATCCTTCATTATAACATTTTCTACTTACTGGCCGGATAATTTAAGAGATTGTTCATTTATTTGGCAACAATAAACGATTACCGTCGTTTTTTGTCGTCGAAACGAACAAAAAACGATCTTAATCGATTGTCCTTCTAATACTTGGGTTAAAAAAAATGTTGATAATCGACCTGCTTTCTGGACCAAATCCTTCTGCTAGTGTCTTAAGCATTGAAATATTACGACAAAAAAAAATGCCTGCATTATGTAACAATGACAATAATAAAAATATTCACTCAGTTTCATTGCAATAAACGCAAACATTTTCTTTAAAACAATTCCTGATAATACACCTTAAAGTGCCCTAAAAAAGGCGACTCTACCCTTAAGGCGTTAATAAATTGTAAGGTTGGTTTCTTCTTTCTCCCCGGCCGACAATAGGTTTACGCGTCGATGGACGTCGGTACCCAGGAAATCGAGGGACGCACACACTGGGAGGTGAGCGTTGTCGGCGGAATACTGTCGCGCGCCGGTACGGTCTCCTTCACGATCCAATATTTCAGAGTCCAGCTGAGGCTTAGCCAGCCGTTGGACACGAGAAAGCGTTCTCGTCTCGAGAACCTCGATCTCGAGCTTGGGAATATTCAAGCGAGAATTCACGGCGCCGGGACTTTGGATTATATGCTCGAAGCGAGCGTCAATATAATGCCCAATTTATTGAGGTATATATAAAAACTACGGTCCTCCATTATCGCACGGTTCTTTCTCACGTGAATTATTATTCTTTCGATATTTAAAAAAAAAATCTCCTCCATGCTATTGTCGTTTTCGATTAAGTCATAAAGATATTCCGCACACGTGTTTTGGCAGGTATCAAATTATGGACGCAGTTGAAGGACCCATAAAACGGAGGCTCCAGGAGGAGCTTGATAAAGTCGACGTTGAAAAATTGATTCACGACAAAATTCCGGAGATCGCGGAACAAGCCAGGCTACTCCAGGGTATAAAGCCGGCAGAGGACATTATACTCGAGGAGGCCGTCGCACCGCGGGGAATCGACGATCAGGAACCCTTTTCCGAAAGTGAAGAACGTGGAGAGTCTTAAGAAAAATGAGATGTCGACTTCGTACAGTCATCTAGCTCATTTCGAACGGCCATCGTTTGCTCTGAAATTTTAGAAACAAATGTTAAATCAATACGAGGGTCAACAGAAAAAAACATATAAAAATAAAATAAATTATTACACGGTACATTACGGTATAAGTGAGGGCTTTTGGAGCGACCTTTCAAGCGAGATAGCGAATTATTGTCGATCGACGGTTTAACTCCGCACGAATCGCGAGCGAATGACCTCGTAAAAAAATTTAACTGAATCACGTTGAGTTCAGTTATAAATGTAACTTTAAGCGAACGGGGTGAAATTGTTTCGAGCATCCGAATATCGGTGCGTATAAACGCTGATGAACACGGAATATCGCGAAAATATATCACAGTGGGAATAACAGGGGTAAATAAACCCGATCAAATTCCCGGAGTCGAACTCGAAAAATCTGTATTCCTGGTAAACAAATTTTCCATCACTTTATTTGTTTATCGCCCCTGATGCCGAAAGCCGCGTATCTCTCGTATCGAGGCTGAGCAACTATTGAAAACGATGGGATCGTCGGATTTTTTTCGAACGACACATTCGCATGTGTACCTATGTGGAATTGGATATCGACGAGCGGGTGCGCGAACAGGCGTGTCATTGTATCGGTCAATATAACAAGAATTCCCATAACTTTCCGCCCGCAGTCACAGTCGGCGACGATTATGCCCGCAGAATATTAAAGAAAAAAAAATGAAACGTGATATTTATGATAAGAGAATTCGTACTTCGCGTTTACAATATTGAGTTTCTGGAATCTCTATGGAATTCCGTGATTACTACATGCGAGTCGCGGCTCATAATTATTTCCTACTCTTGCATGCTCGTTAATAAATTTTTTACTTTCCTCGTCGAGTCGAATATTTAAAAATTATTATACTGACGAGCGTGGGTCATATTTCACTTATTCCAATTCGCTACATTTTTAAATTATATTAAAATTATTATTTTTTTGTATCATTTTTCACGTTTACCAACGGAATTTATAGAAGAATCCGTATCAGAGGCGAAAAAAAAATTATCATTAAATTTAATTATAAATATATAAAATTATTTGCTGTTCGCTATTTACAAAACGTAAAAGAAATAAATTATCGACGTTTCTCAGTTCGAAGGCAATTTCTTCAGTCGCGTTGTTCAGACTCGTAGAAAAAAAAACTCACTTGGTACAGGATACGCACCTTGTAAAGTTACGCACCTTGTAAAAGTTATTGCCGGCGAGACGGTGGGCGGAAGCGATCCACGTACGGACTTTGGGTGCGAGTTGCGTGAGGCTTACTTCGTTGCCTCTTCCATTCCCGTTTTTCCTTCCCTTTTATTTTATTTTACGATGTGACACCCAGATCAATTCCGGATGGTCGACGGCTCTCGGTGGCTCTCCGTGCTTACGCAAAGCCGTACCGATATTTTATTCAAATTAATGGAAAGCGCGTTCGTATCGAACCCGTAGCACGCGTGTTATGTATACATCCCGCTTATATTGTATACACGCACGAGCACGAGGATGCCCTCTCCGGGTATCCCCGTCCGAAGGATTCTGAAAAGCTACCGAGGAAAATCTGTGAGATAAAACTAAAGACCTTTAGCGACGAGCGCGTACCAATTTTACTCGCGCATGACCCGAAGCTTTTTTCCGCTTCGCCTCCTCCGATCGTCTATTGTGCGTGAATTCAAAAAACCAGCGTTACATTTAGACCGCCACGACCCCTCGAATTTTATGTAATAATATGTAAATTAATATTTATACCTTAGCGCAGGGAAGTGCATAATGGAGCAAGTTCATGGACCCTGCAGCTTCGGCTGCTCGGGCGTTACCGTGACAATAACTGAAGAAATTATATTTCAGGTCACTTTTAAAACCGCTTAAACATTAATTCATGCAACTCATGCATGAAAAGTGCTACTTTTTGTGCCTATCGATAGTGGCGTAAGTGGCGCTTTACAGCCAAGTATACTATAAATACCGGGCGCATGCGCACATTGGGAATATTTTACTTTATGCACGCTTCTCGTACTTTATGCACGCTTCTCGTACTTTACGCACGCTTCTCGTACTTTACGCACGCTTCTCGTACTTTATACTCGCTGGTTTTACAGTGCCACAATCAGCAGCCACTGAGTATCACTTCTCCTGCATTCGTTACAAAAAATATTATGCGATACTCGTGCGATTGAGCGAACATCACACGCGGATTATGAAAAAAAATCGCACTCGCCGCACGTGCTTACTTCACGCTGTAAAGTGAGCACGAGCTCGTGAGACTCACTTCGCAGCGTGCGTATAAAGTTCGCTTTACCGCACTTATATCGCAAATTACTAACTTCAACTCAAGCTCACGCTGTCTGTGCTTGCGAACGGTCGTTTTTGTTTGTTTGAGTAACCAAAAAAATAACCACAGCAGTAACCGCGCATGTCCAGAAGTTGAAATTTGGTTATTTTTTCGGTTATTTCTACACTGAGAGAAGGATCTAGTAAAAATGACTATATCGCTTGAGAGATATTACCATAGCACACAGTAGTAGGGCGCTAGGGCGCCACCTATGGTAGGAAGTACCGGATTTATAAGAACTTTTCTTGGATATTATGGTAAAAATTCTTGGAAATCGGTGACTTTCTGCCATAGGTAGCGCCCAGGCGCTCCATTACTATGTGCTAGGGTAAACCAACCAGTGAATGGACGGGTCCAGTTAATGGACACTTTCCATAAGAGCACGTGTAGAAAAAACGTCCATTCACCGTGTTTTCACCCATTCACTGTTCATTCACTGGTCGGTTTACCCTATCGTAATTGTTCTTAGATGATCGGTAATTTTTACTAGATCCATCTCTCAGTGTACGGAATAAAAAGTGATCTGGAACTACAGTAATTTTTCCGATTATTCTACGGTCATTTCTAAAAAAAAAAAAAAAAAACTTTACTCAAGTTACTAGGGTGAGTACGAGCCACCGTTCTCACCGCAGTGAAATTGCGACTGATCCACCAATAATAATCATCACTTGCGTGGGCTTTGCCGAAGAAATATTGTCGAAAAAGCGTTTTCGATAGAACATATAAAAGTTTCAAACTCGTGAAAACGCTCCCGTGTCTCACAGTCGAACGAAGTTCAACTTTAGATGGATGCAGGTGTCGCGATGGAGCGCGATCGAGAGCGATAAAACTG
This sequence comes from Ichneumon xanthorius, assembly GCA_917499995.1. Taxonomy (NCBI): domain Eukaryota; kingdom Metazoa; phylum Arthropoda; class Insecta; order Hymenoptera; family Ichneumonidae; genus Ichneumon; species Ichneumon xanthorius. The sequence continues at coordinate 15,173,809 of OU824200.1, read as the reverse complement.
GCGAGAATGAGATGGAAACCGGGCGTGCGCCACGTAAAATTGTAAATTATCTATGACCTACAAATTTATTCACGTAGAATTCAACCGATTCGGCAGCCGGTTATATTGCCTCCAGATATTCGACAGAATTGATCGTTACCTTATTACTTATAACTTAAATATTCAGGCCCGGACGTATATATCACGGTGGCTATTACTCACACGTCGAAAGCAGCCGATTGTCGATATAAAAAGAGATTTATAGTGGCGCAGTTCAGTGGCCCACAGGCGAAAATTAATAAAAGATTAAAAGAATTTTAATCACCACATTGGAGAGTCACTCAAAATTGTTAGCGCGCGACGTTCGCGGACTACAAATTTCCTCGGGCTTGATTATTCATTAGCTCCAAAACGGTTTAAACTAACTACGTCGAGAGTTCTCGAGCTATTTGTCAAGAAAATTGCGGAAACGACGCGCTGTTCTTGGATATAATTAAATTAATATGAAACTAAGGGGAATGTACCTGGGCAGTCGAGGACCTCAGGGTATACACGTAATTGGTAAATCTTGAAGGATAATGGCAAAGCTCTCGGATTGCCATCAACGTGAAAAGGGACACGGCGCTGTTATAGCCACACTATCCTGTATAGTTTAGATCCCGGGAGGCACGCTACTTTCACCCGTACAATCTTTAGGGTGTCATTGCTCCGAGTAGTATAGAGATATATAGAGAGAGAGGGGGATAGAAATTGCGGAGGGAAACATCTGATAGGGTATATAAGGACGTAAAGCGTGCAAGTTCCTTCCCATTCCCGTTTCTCCCAAACCCTCTTCTCACGGAGCCTTCGGCTGCTCCGCGAGAGCGCACGCAAGTAGGTTCCCTTTACTGCCAATTTCTCAGGAGTTCCTCCTTTCGCGCGCGGGTTCCCGGGCCCTACGTTCTCCCGCCTATTCAACCTGTCGCCTATTATTGTGTCTATGTGCCTGGGAAAACAACGCGAGGACAATTTTCCCCTCGGCCCTCCCCTGGACTAGGGCAAGAGAATAATTGAGTTTAGTCAGGCTACCGGTGATTCTCTTCGTCCCCTCTCCGCACTTCCTTCGACTCGCATCTCTCCGACGCTCCACGTTTCCTCTTTGCTTTCAACTCTGCCGTCAACCCACTTACTCCTCCCATGCGCGCGGAGCGGACACGTTTTGTGCTACGTAAACGCGGTCGAAACCCCCCCCCCCCTGCCGTTACGAGCTCGAACCTACTTACCTCCTCTACGGTAAATGTAAACGTATGTTGCTTGTACGTATATACGGACCTGCAAAGCTTGGCAATATTGCGAAACGCAAACACCGCTTCTGCCAGACTCTCGTTCAATATGTGGGTATCTCGGATACGGTTGTCTCTGGTCTGCTGGTGTTGCTGGCGAACCCTCGCCTCTAGGACACATTCGACACGTTAGGAAGAGGAGCCCAGTCTAAAAAAAAAAAAATTGTTACCTGCGACTGTCGTTACTACAGGGGTGAATCCTCCAGGCGCGGAGCGAGGAAGAACATTAAGGGGTTTCTGGGGGGGGGGGGGGGGGAATGGTCGAGAGGCTCGATAACGACGTGGCTTGGAGACATACGAGGAATGGAACCGAAAAAAGGGAGATAAGAAAGGCGTGTACGAGAGTGGAAAGTTGCGTTTTCGTTTCCGTTGGATTGAAGAATTGCGAACGAATATATTGCCTCGTTTCTATTCTCAGAATCCGAGAGACAACCCCGTTTTTCCATTATCCGTTGCTTTCATCCGTCTATCCGTTACTCCCTCGTACGTGCAGCGAACGCCCGTTGGTGTGGGAAGCAAACTCGGGCAAGGCCTCATGCGTGGGAGAGTAATCAAGCCGTCCGCGCGGCCCGATCGATGAGATCTCTTGTGGATTTTCTTCTTCGCCGCGGCGTATAGACGACATTCTATTTGTATTAATTGAAACGAGCGAATGGAAATACACCCGGTGTATGGCGAAGCTATTAGGGCCCGCGATCGAAGCTATTTGCAGTTGGTAAATTCGCCTCACGTATGGCGGTATTTCGCGAGGTAAAAGTGTTCGGATGAGAGGTGAAACTCGCTTCGAATTTGAAGGGCAGAAGCTTTTCCAACGATATATCGCCGTTAGGTGAATCAATGCGAGTCCGCGCGATTGGGTAAAGAAAAAAATGTTCACCGCCAATGGCAATGGGAAATAATGTACGCAAAAAAAAAAATTATCGACGCAAATGTAAATCCATTTTCGACAATTTATTTCGATTTTTGAAAAAGAAATTAATAGGTGAGCAAAATAAAAGAGTGTTCTTTGAATTTACCTTATTTACCTCATTGCCTTGAGAGTTCCTAGACAAAATGCACGGTCCACTACGTCTCGGTTTTTTTTTTATGAAAGTCAGAATAGAACGAACCTATAGCGAACAACTCAAGGATCTCACGAATTGCTAGACTGGGAAATCAGTATGAAATGAATTTCACCGTAGCGTATCGGTCGAAGCCGTTAAAACCTAGGCGAACGTAGCGATTCTGAGATACTAGTACACATAGTGAAGAGCAGTCCGTACTAAGTTGATGGGGTTCATTTGTTTGCTGGCATTTCATTCTTTTGTATATATATATACTAGTGCTTTCGGTGGCCCGCGCGATCCACGCGCTCGCATGAAGAGTCTCATCCAAAAGACTTAAAATAATGAAAGCCTAGGCTGGAGACTCCCCGCTCCTTTATGGACTTAAGCCCTTATTATTCTAAGTCCCTTCAAAAGATGTATGCAATTCTAAGCCCCTGTTAGGTTCAGACCTGTGAATAGTGAGTTCGCTCGGTGAGAGCCCTAAACATTGAATAGTCTCTCTTTTGAGGCGTTAGCCTCAAAAGAGAGCCCTGCCCCGTAACTATATATTTATACAGTCCTTAAATAATATATTTATCTTAGTTATATATTTATACAGTCCTTAGATAATATATTTATTATCTTAGTTATATATTTATACAGTCCTTAGATAAGAACTATAGTATATAGTCCTTATATACTAACCCTATCCTCCTAATGCTAAAGGAAGAGTTGGTGGAAGTGGTATCGGTAAATCAGAGTTGTCACGACGGTTCCGGGAAAAACAGAAAAAGGAGTGTTTTCCCTATTGATACCAGCGACCGCTGTTTCGATGGTCATTCTACCGCAAATCCACTGATCTGATTGTGCCTAAACTAACCACAAAATTATGCACGAGCGACCGATTGTGGCGTCATCGAAACAAACTGCTGATTATATACCCCGTATTCGTGACAAAGAGGTTGTATTTGACTGTTCCGACCCCAAAACAACTACAAATTCGATTGACTGAAGACCTTGCAGTAGTTCAGCTTGAGGCTGTGGCGCTGCATTCGGTCGAATTTGCGGTTGTTTCGCGGTGGATTTCAGGCACAAACCGACCGGTTGTATTTGTAGTCGAAATGCTGTCGATGGTACCGATAGGGGTGTATTACATCTGTGAGTAGAAAAAGAAGAACACTGGAAAGTATATGCGAGAGAGCAGGGGAAAACAGTTTAAAGGGCTGGGCATAGGATGTGGTGGAGAAAAAGAAAAGGAAGATACTTAACGGCGCACGCAGCAGTAGCGCTGCGTGCGCCGTTTTGTCTGTTTTATGTAATTAATTAATTGACGGAAAATCTTGAAATCTTGAAAACTATATTTGTTGATCTAGCGTACAACAAAATGGATTAAAGTTCATTGGGGGCGGCTTAAGCCCTTATTATTATGTTAAATCCCTTAAATCCTTCAAAGTCCCATTTAATGAATACTTTTATATATTGTAACGTAATATAGAGGTAAGGATGAACCGAGATATACGATATTACATAGATGACCGGAATAGCTCGGTATGGCAAATGACAAACGGACAGATTATCGCTTGACCAGATAACAACAGTCTTGACCGGACTTTCAGAAAGAACAGACATTTGACAGTTCGTGCTCGAGATGTTTAGTTGCGATTGTACTAATAATATCCGCCCCAAAACCAAATACGCGAGTTATTTATGCCACGAGAACGTAACAATATTATAGAGAGATATATTTTATCTTATTTTTTTCTCGAAAAATGTTTGCATTATATATTATGTGTATGTTCAAATATTACACGACGCGTCCATCGATTCACCAAATGTAATTTCTGTCTAAAGGAGTTATTCCGTTAAATAAATTACATTTACAATTATTCATGGGAAAAATTTCCTAATTTTAACCTGCCTCCCGGTGGCAGCCCGGTTAAGCGTCGATATGTTGCGTCATCGGACTCGACGACACTATTGACCTTTTCTTGTCACCCATTGCTGTTTCTATCATCACCTCGTTAATTTTCTCGTTTCAGTACAGCAGTTGGCTGGGTCTGTCGTAATTTATTTTCCGCTTCATCGCGGTGCGGCAATCTCCGCTACTCAGGGGAGATAAAAAAAAACGAACAACGAAAACAAAAAAACGAAAAACGATATAACGTAAAGAGAGGACCGGAGCAGCGGGAGGATGGTGGACGAAAAAGTAGTGGGTAAGTGAGGATTTATCGCGAAATTAGGAGAGCGCTACATACATTCATAGTGTGTGATATACTCGAGGGTGAAATAGGATGGGAAGATGAGAGGCTCCGCTGCTGTGGTTTTAGCTCGATTGCATTTACAAGTGAAATCTTAACGACCCGCGCGAGTTCGTCCTCTGCGGCTGGTGCGCCGCAAGTGCGATACCCGTTGCCGGACGGAAATCGCGCTGAATGGGGCAAAAAATAATTTCACCACTCTCGGGCACGTAGATTACGCGGTCGATAAAAAATTAAAAAAAAAACCTAAATGTAATCAGTGCTCATTCCCCGTTACTCTGCGAATATATATTCGTTGTACGCGGTAGGATAGTAGTTTCAATAAATCGACACTACGCCACGCGAGAGCGGAGAAAAACGGTCTCTGCGGCTCCAGCCACTTTATTTTTTTAATCTATTTTTCATCGTGCGAGTACGATGCGAATGAAAGTCTCGAGTAGTGTAAGAGCGCGAAGCGGCGGTGGAGTGGCAACGAGAAGGCAGTGGCGCTCTGTCATCCTCTCGTTAACGACGCTCTTTGAGTCTTTGTATCACCGTCATTCTATGCCTCTTGCGGAACGAAACAAAAGGTCAACTTGAAAGAAAAAAAAAAAAAACATTCATAATAATAATAATATTGTGTTATCTGCGCATAGTCTATTTTGCATCTATCTTGAATCCACCGGCGTTTGTGAAGGTCGCGCGTGTGTACACGTTTCTTCTACTCATCTTCGTACGCTTCATACCGTACACCTCTATTTCCTTTTCGTACCTACCGTTCCGCTCTCGTTCTTTGTTATTGCACTGGAATATCGGCATCTTCGCCGGGAGTCTTGAAACTCGCCGGAAGCTGCCGCTTTCGTACGAAGAGAGAGGGAGACGGGAAGCCGACGAAGTGCCGGTGGCGTGTGACCTCCTTGTTCTGTGTGCTCGCCTCATCTCGTCTGTAGTTCTATTTCCCCTCAGCTCTTTTTCGTTATACGACGAAGGGGCCGGGGTGGCGACCAGTGTGAAAACGAAACGCTCTCGGCACCCACGAATTACCGGTCGTTCGGGCCTCCACTTTTCTCCGAGTCCTCTCCTTTCCGTTCGGACTTGACCTGCGGTGTTTACCCGGACACGCTCCGTTAAACTCGCGCTCCCACTGTCGTAAATTTTTCCGAGGCCCGTCGCCCGGCGGTTCGCGAGCGATCAAGTGCCGATTACGAGAACGGTGCACTGGATGTGTTATATACGGGAATCTTTTATCACGACTGTTGCGTCAATTCGTAAACACACGAGTTCGAGAGAGTGATCATAAAAAAAGGAGGGACTAAAAAAACAAATAGAATGTTTCGACGGTCGAGTAAGCTGTATATCGGGTGTGGAGAAAAGACTTGACGCCATGTAAAAGTCACGTGACTGCGCCACGAGAACGAGAGATGTCGTTATTGGCGTTCGCAGAGGAGTGAGAGAGGAAAGCAAAAGAGAGTGTTCGCATGGCGTTGAGAGGATGTGCAATACCGCGGTCGGTAATAAAAACTGTAATCAAGTTTTCTTATGTATCCTGGCATTCATGATCAAACGAAAAGTCTCATCGACACCCGAGGTGATATCCGCTTTCGATGTGACTTTTCTTTTCACGGTACATACGAGAAACCGTGAGAAAAGTTTATTACAGTTTCTGATACCGACTGAGCTCGAGATGGACGGGGAGGAAGGTGTTTCATGTGGTCTTAAGAACATACGAAAACCTATGGAGAGCGAGAGAGATAGCATCGGTGACGCTCACGGTGGGGTGAGAGAGACACACTCGGAAAGGGGTTTCACATGCTCTGAACGCCATGTGAAACATACCCTCTTGGTTTCTCTCTCACTCCACTGCGAGCGCGAATAACGGCATCTTCCTCGCTCTCGTGGTGCAGTCACGTGACTTTCACCTGCTCTTAAGAGCATGTGAAACACGTGTCAGGGTTGCCACGAAATTCTCCAACTGGAATTTCCTGACTTTTCCCGGTTTTCCAGAGCAAAAATTTAATTTTTCCAGCCTGTCGATCAGGGTAGGATCGGACAATTAAAAATAACGTAAAATATAATATATAATTATGGTTAATGTATTAAACTAGGTTCACAATATTAAAAATGCGCAACGAAAATAATATCTCGACATTGTCATATATATGCTTTATATAGTCGACAAATTTGTTGAAACGAAAAATGTAGACGTCATGCAGCACGGAATTAAACGAAAAACATCAGATTCAAAAAACTTCCCGGGTTTAGAAAAAATTCCCTGACGTTTCCCGGTTTTCCAAGTCCGTGGCAACCACGACTATGGAGTGCAAGAGAAATAGCATCAGTGGCGCTTTCGGCGGAGCCAGAGAGACAGGCTAAAAACGTGTTTCACATGCTCTTAAGGCGAGATGAAACAGACTCGGTCGGTAACAAAAACTGTAATGAATGGCCTTCGAAGATGGTAGACATTTCGCAAAAAAGCAAAGTATTAGCTGATGTAGAATTCAAAACCGCGTCCGACGATACTTCGCGTTTACCCCAAATGTGAACGATTTTTACATGGGACAGTTTCCAAAAACACATGTACTTCTCTTGCACTCATATGTCACGTGGTACATGTTTCAACTTTAATCGCCAGCTGACCACTCCGATGATGCGACGCCGGACGAACATCGTTTTGACTAGTGTAGTTAACCTTGGCCGGCGCGGTTTTTCTGTGGCCAGGCTGGGTTGCCCTCTAGTGGTAACGAGGGTCCAGTCATACTGCTTCGAGGGAAGGCTAAACACGCATGAGTGCGAGAGAGACAGATTTAAAAATTGTTATCAATTTTTTACCGAAACGAATCTATAGAACGAAAAACGAATTGCGGGGCTCACTGCGTATTTAGTTATCGTAGTGAGAATTTGTTTCTATTTTACGAAACCGTTTTGGAGAAAAGCGGATTGAAAATATTTTGAGGTTAATATGTTGATATTTTGTAGGAAAATATGTTGATCGTTAGCACCGCCTTAAGGAGAGTCTAAAGGCCCACTCACTTGCTCTCACACGAACCCTAGCAAACCAAGCGACCGTGAACAGCGACCGAAAAAGCGCCCCTAGAAGCGACGGTGGTTTGGTCCCAAAAATTAACTACAATAACGACCGCCGAAGCGTTAGTGTGGTTAATTTTTGGAACAAAACAACCGTCGCTTTTAGGGTCGGTTCTTCGGTCGCTCAGTATGTCAGGGAACCCTATGGCGCTGTTGCTCTCGCACTCGGCCGTTCGCCGCACGGGTTTAGCCTCGCTTTAAGGGGAAGTGAAACAGCTGTGCGTGCGAGAGAGATAGTTCCAATCTTTAAATTAACTTTATTCAATGGTGCTAATTTTTTTGAGAAAAAAATGCATTCGGGTCGGATGCGAAATTACCGTGCGCATGCCCCTCGAATTTATTTGCTTTTTCCTAAAAAAAAATGAGCATTCATGAGACAAGTTCATTACAGTTTTCATTACCCACCGCGATATTTCACTTCCCCTTAAGAAGAAGACTAGTGTAGTGCAGATAGCGTCGCCGGGGATCACAATTGAGTCGTCAGTCGTCGTGTCTACCCGCTATTGGTAGGGAGGGTCCAATCAAATTGTTTCGAGACGAAGAAGGAGAGTCGTTCACTTTGTCAAGGGGCTTCGTAGAGAAGCGTATTCGCAGTGGCCGGGGAGTCGGGTCGTCGCGATTATTCTTCGGACAGCTTTTGTCTTGTCATCGTGACAGCGTCGACTCTTTCATAAATATCAAGTTCGGTTTGATAGAATATGTGGAACGAAGGAAACGAATCGCCGCGATACATTATGTTTGAAGGAACAATATGCTTACAAAGTATCCAGTTGACAAGGCTGTTGCACCAGGAATAAGAGCCATGTAACCATCTAAGCCAATCGCAATCATATACACTAGTTCAACGGCTCTGGTGGCGCGGCCCTGGCGCACAAAGTATCCCTACTCTGGGGTGCGACGCGTCATCCATCATTGTCATGGCCCCCGCCAAGATGCTTCAAACGGTTAACGGAGTTACAGGAATTCATACATTCAGTCAAAAACAACTCTTCGATCGTCTCCATTTACCACGAATACAACGTCGTACGGTGGAAACGTTACTCAAAACTTTCGCAATCGCAGTCCTAGTGTCTCCGTCAATTTTTTCACATTCGTTAGTTAAATGCGTGCTATCTTACAGCTTCTTTCCTAAAATAAATTAACGAAGAAATAAGTTTCCAGACGTGGAAAAAACGATACTGTGTACCAGAACGATTAATCCTAATTTTGTTTGATGATTTAATTGTTTCTTATATCCGGACGCTCATAAACTGAACTACCTTTCGATATGCTTTTGGGACGGAACGAGTCGGTAACAATGGCTTGAAAGCCACAAGTAATAATCACCGAGCTCATTACTTAATTGAACTTTATTCCACAGTATCTGACTTCAGAAAAATAATTCTTCCGTGTTTGATCTGGTCGCGTGTTCTGCGTTTGACAGTTGGCGTAATGCGCAAGCGCAGTCAGGAATCACCCCAGAGTACTGGCGTCAACCGCCGCTGCGAGCGCGCAAGCCGCGGCCTCGGAAATCGTGGAACTAGCGTGTATCGTTCTTTTTTGTGCCCGGCTAATGAAAGTTATGCATAGAAACCTCGGAATTGGTCATTCAAATGCTCTCTAGTCTCTGGTGGTGGAGAGGGTCCAATCAAATTGAAGCAAGAAGAAGAAGAAGACGAAGAAGAAGAATGCTCTCTACTCGCGGACGGTTAGAGAGGACGAGTTAGCCGCCATATTTTCTTGCCTCGGTGGTCGCCATATTTTTTTCCGTTCAGTCGCGGACAGTTCGTCGTCACGCTCGCAACAGCGTAGAAAGCCTTTCTCACTTGACTGGTGAGGGGGGAAGCGTGCAGAGTCGTGCGATTTTCATCACCGCGGAAGAGCAGCCGGTATATTACGGTGTTAAGAGCATGTGCAATGCCGCCGTCGGTAATAAAAACTGTAATCAACTTTTTTCACGGGTTCTGCTTCCAATGAGACTTTTCGTTTAAGCGTACATGCGAGAAGCCGTGAGAAAAGTTTATTACAGTTTTCGAAACTGACTGAGCCCGGAATGGTCGGGGAGGGAGGTGTTTTATATGATCTTAAATATTCTCCGGGGAGCTCGTTTAATTATCACCTTAAGAGCATGTGAAACACTTTCTCAGTCTGTCTCTCTCGCTCTGCCGAGAGTGGCAATGATTCTATCTTTTTCGCATGCGAAACACTCCATAGTGTTTCACATGCTCTTAACAGCGCTCTCTTTGGTAAATATGAAATTGCGCTTAATAGAATGTAGGTGTCGAAGGACAATCGTCGGGACATATTCGGAAAAAACATGCTTACAAAATAATCGAATCGAAAACGTTATTGTTGCATCGATAATAAGAGGCATCTAATGCTACTTACGATCATGTATCGTCCTTTTGGGTGCTCGGGCGCTGAAAGCTGTGAATAGAAACCTTCGAATATTTTGTGAATAAAAACCTCCGCAGCTCACAGCGTAAAAAGCCTTTCAGTTGGCCGGGTGGGGGGAAACGTGTAGTCGTGCGATTTACATCACTGCGCAGGCGCAGCCGGTTACGGCGTGGCAGTGGCACATGCCGTCCATAGATGGCGATAGCTAGGTGTAAAGGATAGAAGGCGAAGAAGAAGCCGGTTACGGTGCGTTACGGCAAACTGTTCTCCGGGCAGCACGTTTAATGATCGTCTTGACAGCGTTCTCTTTGGTAAATATGGAATTCCGTTTGATAGAATGTGCGCGTCGAAAGACAATCGTCGAAAAAATATGCTTATAAGATAATCGAATCCAAAACTTTGGTGCATCCAGAATAAGAGATATCCAATGGTACTTACGATTATGTATTGTCATTTTGGGTGTCCGAGCGCTGAAAGCTGTGAATAGAAACGTCCGATAATTTTTCTCTCAGTGTCCGCCATTTTATTTCGCTCAGTCACGGGTAATTGGTCGCCAAGCCCATAGCATAAAAAGCTTTTCAGTTGGCCGGGGTGGGGACGCGTGCGGAGTCGTGCAATTTTAATCTCCGCGAACGCGTAGTCGGTACGTTACAACAAACAATTCTGTGGGCAACTCGTTCAGCAATCACCCTGACAGCATGTCCTTTGTTAAATATTGAATCCAGTTCGTATCGAAGGATAAGAATCGCTGCCATCATTGGAACAAAAGTGTGCTTGCAAAGTATCGAGCCAATAACTTTGCCATTGCATGGGGAATTATATATTTCATGCCAGAGGCAGATATTTTTTTATGATAATATTCAGGTGCTTGAAGCTATTCGCGATGATACAGTTCTTTTGAGTGTCCTCCCCATTGGGTACTCGAAAGTTCTCTCGTCCCGAACAACCCAGGTAGCAAAAAGACATCTGGTATGAACAGGTGATGTAAATGGGATTCACATGTCCGTCTGGATGGTATGTCTAAGCTACATTAAAAAATTAACTTTTTTGGTGGGTGGTAACTTTCGTACACTGTAAAAAAGTTCGTATGAAATTTAATGTACTGGTACTCGAAGTTTATATGCATAAACTGGTCTATTAAATTTCATGCACAATTGTGATGAAGAATTAACGTACAGTACATTTAAAAACTTTAGAAGTGCTTAACTTTTAATGATTTCCATTAATCTTACTATAAATGTACTTTATATTGAATACACTGTAACAAAAATTCGTATGAAATTTAATGTACCGGACTGGAAGGTTTTATGCAAAAACTGGTATATTAAATTTAATGTACAATTGTGATGAAAAATTAACGTTCAGTGTATTAAAAACATTGAAAATACTTTATTTTTAATAATTTACTTTAATTACACTGTAAAAGTTTATTAATTTTTCATTACAATTGTACGTTGAATTTAATTTACCCGTTTTTGGATAAAAACTTCTAGTCCGTTGTATTAAATTAACATGTTGTAAAATAGTGTGTACCGTCGAGACCGACATATGGAACCCATTGAGATCACTTTTCGATAACAATTTTTTTTTTGTGCGACCTGCACAAAGAATTGGCCGTCATATTGTTTTCTTTATCGCCGTCGCAGTCAGCTCGGCGTAATATTTGAAACAGCCTGCAGACAATCGCGTCGGGCAATAATCCACATTTACTTTTTTGAAGATTAAACACCCGTCGTCACAAAACGCCAGTTACTCGAGATACAAGTCAATCATGTATTCCTTTCGCGTGGGGACGCTTGGAGCCGTATCTAAGGCGTTACGCAGCGACCTCGTTCGATAAAATCGCGATCGAAATGTCGTAACGTCCCAGGCGAGTCCCGAGCGAACCAACGTTTTACCTGTTACGCGTATCAGTGCCATAACATTTGCCGGGAGGCGGGAGTGGCGTAAGATTCGTCTAGATAACGCGCGTATCGAAAGTTTCTTTAAATATTTTACGACCGCCGTTTCGAAAGTTTATTTTTATATTTCACGACTGCCGTTAATTCTCCCTCGATTACGCGAGTGTTCATTATATTTAACCGGAAAAAACGCGCGGGTGCCGTAAATTAATCTATACAACGGAAGGCCGAGAAAAATGTTTCGTTTTCGGGTGCGCCACAAATACCACGCATCTTTCAATGTTTCATCCGAAACACATACGTCAAAGTCTCCAACGCATAAGCATCGTTCTAAACGGACTATTTGTATTCCTGCATTGTTTACCGAGCATGCGCAGTGACATCGATCCACCGAAGGTAATATCGGCGGTACAATCTCGAAGAACTCAGCCGCACCGAAGTAATTTCTGAATCCACGTCCCCTTGCAATTGACAAGGAGGGGGGATCGAGAGTCAAAAATTAATACACGCTGTAGATAAAATCGAGCCGCGCTGAGAGCACGAGAGGAAATTCGGGTTGGACGATGGCGCGACCGCGAGCCAATCACTTGTTCGTGTATCGAAACTGCGGTTGATAGATTTTCGACATGCTGGTATAAAATTGACGAGAGAAACATCAGCGTCCCCGACACAGCCATCCCGGGCAATTCCTTTTTTTTCTACATTCCCATTATAAACTTTTCATTTTTTTGTGGTCCGCTCGACCATCTGCCGCAATTGTTATTACATTTTTTATTTATTTTTTTTTCGATAGCGTGTCTCGTCGTGTATTTTTTTCCACGCTGCAGTGAAAAAGCGTATCGTTACAGTCTCGTTTGAAGTGAATCGAACAGACGAATAATTTGCCTGTAACCGACACTATCTACAGGCTGCTCGACCCACTCAGCGTCTGACTGATGTCGAGCGCGACTACTTGTACCCGTACTTTTCCCTTTTCTCATCACGATTTAATAAAAAAAAAAAAATCTCTGTTTCTTCCAATTCCGGTATTCGCTTCGATAACAAGAAACTTCGAACCACCCCCTATCGGCTTCATCGACCTCGTCGCAGCTCCGATCCCCGGTTTATCCCCGGTATTCCGTTGTCGGCGAAACGGCGGATTTGGTGCTTTCCATTAAGGGTCATGGGAATGCTGCGCGCTGATATCTGCCGTGTAATATTCATCGACGTCGAACAACCCCTGTTCCGGAAAGAGGGAGAGACGACTGCAAGGGTGAATCTCGCCGGAGGGCTTTAATTCGCTGCCGCCGGTTTAACGCACCGAAACGATATCGGCATCGTGACCGTGCGAGCACGCGAGGTAAGCTACCACTGAAATACCGGTACACAGTATCGGCTGATACCGGAAGCGGCGGCTGTAGAAACAACAGCATCAAGGGAACACGAGGGTCGAGAGTTTGGGACGCTCGACCTCGTCGCTTGCACGCACGCACATGAGAATCGATCTTTACGGTGCCTGTATGATACGTAACGGCGATCGCTTCCTCGGATATCGTCCGCGAGTGCTGATCCGATCCAGCGTTGGATCGGCGGTCGGCTATCCGGGTTAATACGCGTGCAAGCAACAACGGCGCCCCGTCCCGATCGGGCTCGCCGCACACAAGTAGCTAGTGGTAACACTGTGCGCTGCGCCAGCCAGACAACCACTCTCGCGATCCGCGCTAAGCACGGTCACGTATATACGCCACGGCCACGGCACTTTTACGATCCACTCGCCTCGCCGAACCTATAACACCACGTACAAACTCACGGACGTTGCACGGCTATTATCGTTATCATTTTTTTTTTTGCAAACGCTTTTGATTATCTTCCGCTTGCAGTATCGAGGAAAGTAGCAATTTTTTAATTAGCTTCACCAGCGGCTAACCACTTCCGCGATTTTGCCGGGTTATTTTACCGTGGCTTATTTTGCTGTGTCTCATTTTACTGTGTCTTATTTTACCAAGTCTTACTTTACCAGGTCTTACTTTACCAGGTCTTACTTTACCAGGTCTTGATTTATCAAGTCTTGATTTATCAAGTCTTGATTTATCAAGTCTTGATTTATCAAGTCTTGATTTATCAAGTCTTGATTTATCAAGTCTTGATTTATCAAGTCTTGATTTATCAAGTCTTGATTTATCAAGTCTTGATTTATCAAGTCTTGATTTATCAAGTCTTGATTTATCAAGTCTTGATTTATCAAGTCTTGATTTATCAAGTCTTGATTTATCAAGTCTTGATTTATCAAGTCTTGATTTATCAAGTCTTGATTTATCAAGTCTTGATTTATCAAGTCTTGATTTATCAAGTCTTGATTTATCAAGTCTTGATTTATCAAGTCTTGATTTATCAAGTCTTGATTTATCAAGTCTTGATTTATCAAGTCTTGATTTATCAAGTCTTGATTTATCAAGTCTTGATTTATCAAGTCTTGATTTATCAAGTCTTGATTTATCAAGTCTTGATTTATCAAGTCTTGATTTATCAAGTCTTGATTTATCAAGTCTTGATTTATCAAGTCTTGATTTATCAAGTCTTGATTTATCAAGTCTTGATTTATCAAGTCTTGATTTATCAAGTCTTGATTTATCAAGTCTTGATTTATCAAGTCTTGATTTATCAAGTCTTGATTTATCAAGTCTTGATTTATCAAGTCTTGATTTATCAAGTCTTGATTTATCAAGTCTTGATTTATCAAGTCTTGATTTATCAAGTCTTGATTTATCAAGTCTTGATTTATCAAGTCTTGATTTATCAAGTCTTGATTTATCAAGTCTTGATTTATCAAGTCTTGATTTATCAAGTCTTGATTTATCAAGTCTTGATTTATCAAGTCTTGATTTACCAAGTCTTATTTTAGCGTGAGGGTATGAATTTTATGTACTTTTAACTGTGAAATGTGATAGAGATAATATTAGCCCGATTTATTATGCACGTCTCTCTCCGGTGGGACGACGCGTTAAATTATTGACCCCGATCGGACTGTCGATAAAGCAGTGAGCGGCTGTCGGGAACTGAATTATTTAACTTGAAACTGTAACCGAAAATTTTGCGGTATTTTAATTATGCAGAAGATCCGAAATTCAATCTCTGCGAATGACCGCGCCGTTGTTACCGGGAGCTTAGATAACTCCTCGCTATTGGTCCGTCCTCGTCGTGTGGTCGAGTATCGGATTTACCTCGTTTCACGCGCTGGAGTACTACAATGTGTATTTATTCATTTTCGCAGGGAGGAGTTTCGAGAGACGAGCCCAGAGGAACAGGACTTTCCGTTACAGTTACAATGTTGCAATATTATCTGGAGCATTATGTAAAATTGGCTGTATGTTGAGATAGTCAAATCGTACGGAAAACTAGGCAAGGTCGAACAACAGCACGTACCATTAAAAGGTAAGAGACAGCGGTGATTCAACGCTGTGTATTATATGTGGAGGAATACATAGTATTATCCCATGCCGTATGCAAATCCCTTGGAACGTATTATACAGTAGAAACAGCGGGTTTACCAATGTATCGAGGCACAGATGCATGTGGTAGTCGCAGCGGAAATGCGAAACTCCCAGCTAAAACAAGGGGGGGGGGGGTATTTAAGTATACGTACATACCTATGCACTCCCGGCTATTAGTCGCAACAGCGAAGAGTATTCGCCGTGCCGGTTGGTTATCCGGCGCATCCGTGAAGCTGCAAATGACGACTGGATCGATTTATCGACATTTAAGGACGGGGGCCAAGCGTCAAGGCTGAAGTTTCAGTCGCCTGGTCGACGGATCGTAAAAAATTTATAGACAGGGATATCAATACACCAATGCGCTTACAGTCGTATGCAAAACAATTTCTAATCGGCCATACTGTAATTAGTACGGGAGGCTGATTTTAAGGATTTCACTCGACTCATCTTGATGCGTAGGGAAAAAATATGGGGAAAAAACTAACGAGTCCTCGACATCTATAGTAGAAGAATAGTTATTTGTATGGAAAGGGAGTTCTTGACGAGTCACGACTCCCTTTTCCACGGCCATGCTATTCACATAATTTTTCCTAACAAATTCACGAAAATCACGCTTTTCGTTTTTGGAAAGTTTGCGGAGAACGGCACTTTTCCGCACTAGTGTGAGAAAGAATATCATATTGGGTTTGTACACATGCGCAGTATTTTTCCCGCACGCGATGCGAAAATAGTACATTTTGATACGAGTGCGAAAAAATTTGTTCCTAACACATGCACGTAAAATCCCGCTTTCCGTTCCTGTGAAGTGTGCGCAGAAAGGCACTTTTTCGCATCGCGTGTGCAAAAAATACTGCGCATGCGTAATAACCCAATATGGTATTCTTTCTCACACTAGTGCGGAAAAGTGCCGTTCTGCGCAAAGTTCCCAAAAACGAAAAGCGTGATTTTCGTGAATTTGTTAGGAAAAATTATGTGAATAGCATGGGCGTGTAAAGGCGTGTGACTCGTGCGGTATTTTTACACTCGTCAAGAACTCCCTTTCTACGCCCTTGCCATACAAATAACTATTTCTGACGAGTGCGAGTTTGCAGCACGAGCCGAAGGCGAGAGTTGCACTCACACGAGTTCATAAAACATTTTCGCACGAGTATCGTGCAAAGTTTTCTGCGCACACTTCGCAGGCACGGAAACCGGGATTTCACGTGCATGCGTTAGGAAGAAAATCTGATGAGGAAAAAAGGCCTAACGGGGACATCTATTTATCTGCAGTTTACAAAAAGATTTCTTTAATAAATGATCGATGATCATTAACTATGATCGATCATTGATATCGCTTATGATGATCAGATCCAAAGTCAGCGTATAATTATTACGGTATATCGTGGACGGTGGCGTGTCAAATGAGGCCCTCGCATAACCCGGCGACACGTAACACTGGCTTTGATTCATTGACAAGAGGGCTATCGTTTCCGAGAAGCGGCGAACGAGTTAATAATTAATTGGTCGTTTCAAGAAACTACGTGGGTAGTTGATGTCGAGGTGCAGGTAACGGCTGTGTGGCCCGCGAGGCGGAGAAGGGTGGAAGCCGAAGATACGAAAGGGGATGAAGATTCTACGTGAAAGGCGAAGAGACCGCAGTGAGCAACGCGGCGCCGACGCGGACCGCCGGCCCGACCCGTACCGCGTCGTCAAGTTTTAGCATCAGTCCACGTTCACCCCCGTTGGCGTGCAGCTCGGGCGCTCGAGCATTGTCCAACTTTGTTTCGCAACGTTTATCCCGATCAACCGTAGCTTTGGAATGCGCGATTAATCGTGTCGTACAATAATCTTATATATATATATTTAAAAAAAATAACAACAACAATAACAATAATACGGTCGAAGATTAAAATATAAAAATGCAGAAATGCAATATCACGTCAACGTGCCCGAACGCAACGATGAGTAAGACGCCGACGAGAAGATATTCTCACGCTTACATCTAATGTACGCACATCCGGTAAAAGATGTTTTGCCTCGCGTTAATCGACGTATCACTCCGTTCGACGTGAGATCGCTGACGCGAGTTTTATGATCGGTCATTGCATCCGTCGGTCGATCAAAAACTTCGTCGGGATGATCGACGAACTGTAGGAGAAACATCGTTGTTCGGCAAAATTATTAGTTCGTCTTGAAGTTTCGTAGGATATTCGTCTTACCGAAATCGAGGGAAAAGAGAGTCGAGAGGAGGACTTCTGGAGCCGAAGAGGGCACACACGTGTGCGGCAAGCCCCGTGCACTCGTGCCTGCCGTAGTCTCGGGGCTGATCCGGCGCCTGAATAACCGCGAACGAACCACCATTCCCGCCGCCGCCGCCGCTGCCGTCGTGCGTCCAATCGAATCTGCATATCGTGGCTTCGTGTGGCTTATCGAACGAGGCACTGCGGATACGAGGAGCTACGATGATCGTGCCGTGCACTCGTAACTCACCCACCTCGCCTCGACGAAACTGCTCTCTATTAGTCGACTGAACGTCGAACTTTCCGCATGGAAACCAGCATCGCGAGCAAACCACCCTCCCGATATCGGCATCGAAGTCCGGGAGGAAAGTTTGACCGCTAGCGGTCGGATAAAATCATCCGTACAACCGTAACTTTCTACCATTCTCATCCCCTCGGGACAATTTACGGCCTCGAATTAATTGCATATCGCTTGCGTAATTTCGTATCAGCGTTGTAACGTTAAAAATATATATCTGGATGGAACAATTAAAAATGAACGTTTGCTAGTCTCGCTCGATGATCTCGGAGGGGGCGACAGATTTGGATGGACATTTTTTTAATCGGACGCGACACCGATTGGACGCGGCGAACCGTCAAACAATTCGAATAATGACACGCGTATGCGGTGAATAGAAAAAAAAGGCAGAAAAAACGAAGAGCCTCACGACTTTTACAGTGGATATTGCTGCGGTTATTCTGGTGTGATTGTTAATATCGGCTACAGTGGGATAGTAAAATCGATTTTTCGATTTCTTCGAGTTCACCAGTTTTCAACTCTTTGGGATTTTTTTTGCGTTTTATCATTATCTTTTTTTTTTTCACGTGCACCGTCCCGACCAACGTGCGCGAGTGCGCGACTGTGTATTATATTTTAATTAAGGAAAGGGAAAGTAGGGACGCCCGTGGCTCTCTCAGATGCTTCACGGAACTCGAGGTCGCGATCGATACGGGATACCTGTTAATCGAGGAGGAAGATCGCCGAGTGTCGCCGCATATTTCGGCGCCGACAAGGGGTGAAAGATAATTGAAAGAAGTAACAAGTGTACATTCATCGAGGCAGAATGAGAGTCCCTCTGGTCCTGCTCGGCGGAATCGTCGTCCTGTCGGTCGCCGTTGCCAGAGCACTCTCCTGCGTCTGCTCGCCGCTCGAGTGCGACGTTCTCACCGACGACGACTGTCCTGGAGGACTCACCTGGGATCCTTGCAGGTGACTTGCCGAAAAGAGCTATTTTTTTCCCTACCCCGTCGAGTCCATTGGTTTATCGGCGTTGTTAATTTTATTCTCGGTGTCCTCGACCTTGGAAACTTGGTCGCGCGGTACACGCACCTTTATTCACGGTGACCTCTGCTGCTTATCTTTGCACAGTCACGAAAGATCGGGAACGCGTTCGCAGGCAATCGAACACGCCACGTTGCGTGCTCGACTACAGTTTACGTCTCGGTGACGAGATGAAGAATCGCCCGTTCGGGTAGTTTGTAGCACGTCGGTAGCGTCTTCATAACATAAAAAAGAAACGTAAAATAAAATGACGCTTCTATCGAATATTCGCTGATGAACGGTTTAAGGTAGTCCTTTCGTTATGCCTGACGGCGCCTAAGTTTCAGAGAGAAATAAGAGAGAATTACGAACACTTACCGATCGGAGAAAAATACGAAAAAAATCAAGCATGTGGAAGGTGCTGAAAAGATTGTTGGTGCATAACAGTAATTCCAAAAATGTTCTCAACAAATTACTGAAGCAAAAAATTATGCAAAAAATTACCCGGCAATCTAAGTTTTTCTCACGAAAATGATGTTACTTTTTTTTGCGTATGAATTTATTCAGAATTTGATTTGATGTTTGAAAATTGCGTTTTCTTTATGTTAAAACTGGTTTAAAATCGCAATTTTCAAACATTATATAAAATTCTGAAAAAATTCATACGCATTCGCAAAAATTGATAAATCATGTTCGTAACAAAAAAAATATAGGTTGCCGCGTAATTTGTTGCACATTTTTTATTTTTCAGTAATTTGTTCATACCATTTTGGAATTATTGTTATGCAAAAACAATCTTTTCGGCACCTTCCATATGCTTGATTTTTTAAAGATTTTTATTCCATCGAGAAGTGTTTGTAATCTGACTCAATCCTCTCTCGAACTAAGGTGGCGTCAGAAATAACGAAAGGACTATCTCGAGGCAAATCTATCGATGGGATGGGCGAGTGGAGGGACCTAGTTAGTGGAAATATACGTAAGCCCTTTTCAACTTTTACCGCACTCTCTATTCACTTTTCCACTTTTCTATCGACACACTTTGGAATATACCGAGGCACGGAGGATTCGCCGTTCGGAGTGCTCGAGTCCGTGGGAGCGAGAGAAAAAGATGTTCGTCCGAGAAGCTAGCGAAGATGTTGTCCCCGATATAGAGGAGGCCAATATTTCTGCGTAACCGGCGGAGACGAGGGAGACCGGAAAGGGATGAAGAGAGCTTCGATAAATTTCAATACTTTTCCCCGAGCTTACACACATACTATACGGCCTTGCCGAATAAAATCTGAATAAACGCGGTAGTCTCGCGAATACTTTGAATTTTATCTTGGTTCGCGTTTTATTGAAACGCGAAAGCGCGTACCGTCAATATCAACAGACTCTATTGATGGAACACATTTATTGACCAAAAGGGAAAAAAAATGGAGATAGTCGGATGAATCCGGGACGGGTTTTTGAAAAGGAACGGGATGAAAGAAAGAAGAAACTTTTGCAGTTTCACTAGCATAGCTGTGACAGCGGGAGAGCGGGGCAAAACGGACCACTTCAGCTGGTTTTTCGTGGGGCATTAAAAAGAGTAACCCCGATGGGCGATCGGCGGACCGTTTCTTTTATTGCGTGCCGGCAATATCAACAGACTAGTGATGTAACATATATATTGGCGAACAAAATTCAAAATAGTCGGATGAATGTGGGACGGGTTTTTGCAAAGGAATCGAATGAAAAACAAAGCTTGTGCAGTTTTAGTATCATACCTGTGACAAGGGAGAGCGGGGCAAAACGGATCACATTCGCCGGTTTTTCGTGGGGCATTAAAAAGAGCAATCCCAAATGGGAATTGCCAGACCGTTTTTTATTGCGAACCTTCAATGTCAACAGCCTCGGATGATGTAACATGTTTATTAACAAAAAAGATTCGAAATAGTCGGATGGATCCGAGACGGATTGTTAAAAAGGAATCGGATGAAAGAAAAGAAGCTTACGCATTTTTATTAGCATACTTGTGGCAGGGCAGGGTGTGGGGCAAAACGGACCACTTTTGCCGGTCTTTCGAGAGAGCAATGCCGAATGGGGGTCGCCGGACCGTTTTGCCCCGTCCCCTTTGTCTTTACGTTCAAACATGTTTCAACAGCTCTCGAGGCGAGCCCCGGGAGATTCTGAGCGGGTTACAGTGCAGAATAGGGCAAATGTTCGTGTACAGTATGAAAAGTGTATCCTAGTTGGAGGCCAGAGGTACGATTGAATTTTCAACTCACGGTATCGACGGGCTCTCGTAGAGTTTGACAATTGCTATAGCTGTGCCGGGGGGCACAGCGACGTCATTGTACACAATGCTCCTCCACGGCAATAAACGGAATCCTCTCCCGCAATACTCCATTCGTATTCATTGTCAAATGTTTCCCAACGGTCGGCAGCCATTCACGTTAGCGACTATAATTGCATTCTCTATTCTTCTCTGCACACGGATATTATAACCTTTTATGCAATAGTCGCGAAGGCTCCCTTTCGCGTACCACAATCCAAGTCTCTTCTCTTTTTTTTCATCATTTTTTCATTCTTGAAAAAATAATATACGATGTTCTCATGCTGCGGAACACCTCCGCACAATCACAGGGGTATGACATTTTTTATGCAAATAAAATGAGCTTTTGCTCTCAGTGGGTTTCTTTATTTTATTCTTTATTATTATTATTTTTGGTTTTTTTTTTGGTTGTTAATCAACGCTTTGAACTTTTCAAAGGTCGTGTGTGCAACGCGCGAGAGCGTGCTCAGCTCGCGGGGAAAAAACCCGCGGTTCTCTTATAATTACCGGCATAATAAACCTCCTCTCCGAGCCGTGAGAGGAGTCGCATTGTGCAAAGTTCTTTGGTGTTTGCATTTTGGGCCTCGCCGTTTATGATTAATTGCTGGTCGCAGCCGACGTTGGGTGCCGGCTTTTGGTAATTTCTTTCCCCTCGAGCCGGTGCTCCGAGTCCTCTTGTACGGTTCTTTCGGTTCCTTCCCTGACGGAACTGGCGAAAGAGCGGATTCGGATTCAAGTAAAACTCACTTGCGGGCTGCCAAAGAAAAAATAATTGTTGTTTCAGTTCTACTCTCATTTCTTACAATTCCATCCCGGAGAGAAACGATAACATGTCACCTTGACAGTCTTAACGTCGTCGTTTCAATGTCATATGGAACTGTAAGATTTGAAAGTAGAATTGAATTAAATTTTTTATTCGGTGCAGTCGCATTGCGCTTATCCAGACATGCATCTGCGAGTTGGGCGACTATGACGGGTATAATGGAAATGAGACCGATCGCTTTGTGCAAATTTTTAACCTTTTGACGTATAAGCATTTGATGTATAACCGTGAGTGCGATTGAATACGGGTACGATAATTGGACGGTGCGCGAAATGACACACGCGAGTTGTGGGGGAAGCCGGTTATCACCGGAGGCGAGAAGAGTCGGTCGTCGATAGGGTTTGCGGATCGAAACGAAAAGATCCATTCGTAGGATCAAATAGGATCGTTGCCTGATGAATCCATTCCTGTATAAATTATGTTCGAACGGTCGAATTTTTTTAAAACGATATATTTTCATGAAAAGTTAAATTGCGGTATTATATCGACTACTAAGAGACAAAAGAGCGTATTTCTCGCGTTAAAGCATACTAGTTACACCCTTTTGTTCATTAGCAGCCTGTAAATAAACACGTTTAAGTTACAAGGATGACAAAGCTTCTTTCTCATACAATCTCACTGAATAAATAAGTAGTTTCACACTTTCTTCGTGAATAGTTGAATATTCTCTGTTTCATTTGTTGTTATTTTTTATGATAATAGTAATATTAGTAATATTAGTTTTTTTTATTAACATCTTTGAACAGCGACAATAGTGACGTAGTTTTTATTCGTTTTAAGTGACTACGTCACTTAAAACGAATAAAACCGTAGTCGTCGTAGGGACATTGAGAGATGGTGGTGGACGTACTGTTAGTGATAGTCGTAAAGTAGAATTAATAAGACAAACGAAGGTGCAACGATAGACTTAAGTACAAGCAATAATCCGATGAAATCCGATGAAGAAGCGAGACTGCTTTAGAGTGAAAAAAAGGAAAATAGTTAAATCCGTTAACTAGTAAGCCCGCAACAATTAAAATAATTTGAGACTGACGATTAATTAACCCTAGAACTCGTGTATGGGGTACAAAAGTACCCCAGACAATATTCAAATTGTGCTTCTAAAGTATAAATTGACACGGGACCTCAACAATAATTTAGTACCATGATCTGACAATGTGCGGAGGTCGGTCGTAGCCTCAGTTACTTGCTGGCTATCGCTCAGGATGCCAACGGAGCGCGCTTGGGGTACGAAAGTACCCCAGTCAGGAGTTCCTGTTATTGTTTTATGTAAATAAATGATTTTATTTTTTTGAACTATCGAATGTAAGTTACTATTATATTATTTGGACGTATATAGTTGGCATTTAATTTGTTCGATTTTTCCGAATTTTTAAATTTTGATAATTTTTTATAATAATTATCAGTATCTTCAATTACCTACAATGTTTCAAGAAAAATAGATGTTAAAATCCATGCAAAACCAATTTCGTTTGCGTTTTCATTGATTTTTTCCGTGTTACAAGTTTTCGACTTTTCCCTATTGTTAGATGTCCAAATAAATAGAGTTTTTAAATGGAATACAATGGGACTATTTTTTTTATAATGGCCTGATGTGTCCCCTGTACAATGGCATTTGAGATTTGAAAATCAGACCATGTTTAAAAAAAACTACAATTTTTTTCACAAAAAGTGCGTTTTTTGCGCCAATTTTCGTTACGTTTTGGACTCTTGTATGTTGACGAAAGGCGACCGGTACATATGTACCCCAGTCATGAGTTAGAAGGTAGAAAAAATCATACATGAGCTCTAGGGTTAATAAAGAGAGTTTAGTCGGTCTAACTCCTTGTATTTACTGGGCTGACATCGTACCTAAACTGAGAAAAAAAATGGTTGGATTAACCGAGGGGCGTTCACCTGCGTTCAAAGCCGTTATTTGGTTGGTACAAGACATTTTTTTGTTTAAATGGAAATATTTCGAATCGACTGAAGCGAATAATCGTTCAACAAAAGAATGATTTAGTTGTACCAACCAAATAACAGCTTTGAACGTAGGTGACCGCGAATTGGATTAAACCAACAATTTTTTTTTTCAGTGTAACTACTTATCCTGACAAGCCCCCAAAATGGAAAATCACCGGGACCATAGAAAACAGTATCTTACACAACTCTGATTTGATGGACTCGGGTGATTCCCAAGTAAATACAAGTCAAATAAATAAGACTATATAACGATGGCTGCAAGGGTTACATGAAAGACGACGTTAAAATAAAGGTTCTACGCGAGTCTAGAGCAAGTAAAAACTTTGTACATTGTGCATCAGGCTAATTGCCGACGGTCACCTTAGTTCCGTTAGGGTTGCACTCTTCGGGATCGAACGCGCCCGAATATGGTGAGTTACAGGATCCGTAAGAGGTATTACATTTACGGTAAAACCGCGATTTTCTGACCACCCATTATCCGAAACCTCTGCTATCCGAACTGCCGCCGCTTCGTATAAAGTTTGTACTATCCGAACTATTGCGCGAACTGCTCGTGTCCTCACATTGTTACGCGCCACTACATTGTTGGGCGCTACGAACAACAAACCAATTCAAGCACGCTGGAACTCGCATAACTCGCACAGCATTACCGTGCATGCACGTCAGGCGCATATAGAGTATTTATTAGTTTCTCAGACCAAGCAAACAGCTACATGTATTCAACATGTATTTTCGTTAATCTACTAGTCTAGTCGTTTAGGGCGTTACGGCTTCAACGTCCAGTCCTTCCACCTCTAAGCGTGAGCACAATGTGCTTACGGTGGCCAAAAAATTAGAACTTCTTTCGAAACTCTTGGCAAATCAACGATCTCTGACATTAAGAAAAATCGAACAACGCGCGTGCATCAAATGAAAATTGTGGATTTCGTGATGAAGGTTTGAAGTTATCGTTCAATATTATAAGAATACATGTATCACGTTATTCCCTAAATATATATCATCGTTATTTAAAATATATTATAAATATATATTATGAAACGTTTCGATATTCCGTGGGAGTGGAATATCGAACTCACGATTTTTTAGATCGTCTTCTTCCGAATGGAAGGTAAGAGAGTTCGGTACTGGACCGGCTGGATAAGGTGTGGAGGAAAGGATTCCCGCATATGCTTCGGGGTAGAGGGAGGCAGCTGGATTGCTGGCTCCCTTGATAACGCATTGAATGCGTTATCAGACCGCTCTCCCACATATGTGAGAGAGAACAACGAAAGAGGAGTTCTTCGGTCTTGCAATTCGGGGAGTATGAAGTCGACCCAACGTTCAAGGCCGAATACTCTCCTCTGTGAGCCTACTTTGCTCAGAGACACGTATGCCGAAACATACGTGCTTACGCAGTCTACAAACTAATACAACGAGGCCCCATTCTGGGGTTACCTCGAGGAGGTAGTGGTCAATTCTTTTAAGGATGGGAAAGGGCCTAGGGGGAGGGATAGGTAGAGCCTTTATAGCGACTCAGCGAACGCTCCGCTTGCGCGAGAGCTTCGCCGGCTCGCCATCTCGCGGCCAAACGCGAGATTCTACCTGGGGGTAAGGGCGTCCCGTTACAATTATTAATATTTTATATTGGCCTGAGTGTAAGCTATCGTGCTCGGGCTTCATGGCACCGGGGTATGGTGCGTTATAACGATGCTTCTAGGTATACCAGGCGACATCCTAGAATACTTTGAGCCTTACCTCCTCAACCTGGGGCTCTGAGGAGGCCGACCATGATCCCTAGCTCACTGCATTTAGGGATACCGGTGGACGGGAGACTAGGCAATGTGATACCCTGGGCAACCGGCAATTCAAAGTAGGGATGCTGGGACACTGGGGGACTGACCAAGGTACCCCGGAGAGACCGGCAAGCTCACAAAGGATGCAACCGGTAATCCCTAAAAAGAAAAGTGTCAAGTCACAGAAGGAGGTGCGAAAAGAGAGGGAGAGACCAAGAAAAACGCCTGTCCTTTGTTGTTCCGCGTCTGAGGAACACAACGTGGACAATTAGGGCGGGGGTACACAATGGGCTAGAAGGCCTGAGTGTCGGTGGTGCCCGTTGTGACCACTAACCGAAAAAAAAAACAAAAAATATTTCATATATTAAATATAATATATAAAATATATTATAAATGTATACAAATATTATTTAAAATAATTTTTTTCTATATGTATCGAGCTATATCGGTTGTCACAGCTTCACAGTTCTGTTATCGGAATTTTCGTTAATCCGAACGAGTTCCAGTCCCAATTGATTCAGATAATCGAGGTTTCTACTGTAATAACTGTCCGCCGAGTGAAACTAAAATTTTCTGGATGGAACTCGATGAAACACGTATGAACTCTTTGCGATGGGGCATGTGTATTTTTTTTGTGGGAATAGGCTGGCTCACGCTCTTAGCCTTCGGCGGAGTTATATCTCGTTTTTCGCAATATAACCGTTCTCTCAGCTCACTCCAGGAACGGGAATATCAGGAATATATGGATGGAACACACGATGTCAGCGGGTATATGTTTCGTGGATCAAGTGCGGAGGATCATACATATTGTATATCGCTGCAGTGTAGTACATACTGCAAGCTGTTACCGTACATATCTCTCCATGTACGCCCCTGCAGAAAGCTCGAGCAAAATCGTGCAACGTGTTCGGTCCTCCGGGTATCTCGGATCGCATTTATACTGAATTCGACCGATGGTCATGCGGGCGATACACGCGGATCAAACGCTCCTCTAGTCGGACTATACTCGTTCTCTGTTAAAACGTACTTTCTTTTTCCACCTGAAATTCATAAAAGGAGAATCGTCAATCGCGAACACCCCGGACTGGACGAGTTTGTAATTCCGATGGGAGAACATATTGCGTGTATTTCGAAACGGTATCGCTTTCGGCCTTTTGTATATCGGTCAGCCTTTTGTATATCGAAAAACATTTTTTTTTCTTTTTTCATTGTTTTTTGTCCTTCCATTTTGTACCTCCGGCGAGTTATATCCATCCGTTGGACATTCCGCTAATTGGTGCGAAAGCATCAGGTTGATTGTTTTCTTTTTTACACGAGGATAAATCGATGTCGCAAAAGTTCGAGAAAGCTTGAGCGTGATCGCATCACCATATTGTTCGTTACGAATACTCTCGGATATTTGTTATTCACAAAAGGCTATTCAGAGTATACGCGATCCTTTTTCCTCGCGACAGCGGGAGAAACGGGCGCTCCGACTGTGTATATACGTTTTACAAACACTCGGGCCAGTACGGCTCCTCGTTATTTTGATATCGACCCGTTCACAGACTCGTTTAGCCTTTGCTCGTACACCGCGGTAGGATTTTTTCCTTCTTTTTTTTTAATGCTTCAGATTTTTTTATGCTCCGGCTTTCGTGTTCTCGATTTCATGCCGCATACGCGGAGTGGTGGAAATATAGCGAATAGTACTACATCGTTAACTTTGATGAAAACGGGATCTAAAAAAAAATACATATGCATATATGTATATTTATTTACGTAAAACCACTTACATCAATAGCCTTTACGTCGCTGAAGAGTTGAGTTTTGTTCTCATCAATGTGTTATTAATTGCCGTGTCAGAGACCGTTTTAATCACCCTCCGATTCTGAGAGGGACTCGACTCTATGTCGTGAAAAGATTCAACGTTGCGAAACAACCATCGCGAACAGTACATTTTCACGTGTAAAAGTGTTTCGATACACGTCAGAAATGTCGTTTTGTTTTCCCAGTATTTACCTTAGCAATGCCCGAAGCATATTTTTTGTTTTGTTTTTTGTTGTTATTGTTTCCTCACGTGGGGTCATTAAGTCCGCGTCGAAACTTTGTTAACTTTGATGAAATCGGTAATTAAAAAAAAAATATATATATATATATATATATATGTATTTTCACGTAAAAGCAGTTGCATCAACAGCTTTCACACCGCTGAAAAGTTTAATTTCGTTCTCGTCAATGTGTTATTAATTGCAGTGCCAAAAATCGTATTAATCACCCTCTGGTTCTGAAATAGACGCGACTCTGTGACGTGAAACGATTCAAAGCTACGAAACACATAGTGAACAGTAATTTTTCACATGTACGAGTGTTTCAGTACACCTCAGATATGATGTTTTGTTTTTCTACTATTTCCCTTGGGTATTCGCGAAGTTTATCTTTAATTTTTTTTTTATTCATTCCACGCGTCGGGTCGTTCGTCCAAGTCGAAACTTGGTTAAATTTGATGAAAACGGTATTTATTATATTTATGTAAAAGCATTTACATTAACGACTTTTATATCGCTGAAAAGTTGAATTTTGTTCTCGTCAATGCATTCTTAATTGCAGTGTCAAAGATCGTTTTAATCACCTTCTGATTCTGAAAGGGATTCGACTCATTAGGTTTGTCCGTTGTCAGAGTAAGTTTGAGCAGAGCGCTCGATTTTACGTGGAAGGTATATCTATGCTGTATCGATATGCGCTGAATGGGGAGGCGCTGGATAGGAAAACCACGGTTCGTGACCTGGGGGTCACAATGGATTTTAATCTGTCATACATAGACTATATTAGACACATAGTCAGTTCAGCTCTCCGGATGCTCGGTTACATCCGTCGGACAGCGCGGAAATTCGATCGACCGAAAGCCTTATTAACTCTCTACACTTCTCTAGTTCGCTCACACCTCAAGTACGCATGAGTAATCTGGAATCCTCATACAAAGCTTCATTCGTACCTCATAGAAAAACTCAACATAAGTTCTTGTGGTTCGCGTCGCACAAGCTTGGTCGTACGATGACCGTTGAGGATCACGACTACGATCCAATGTTTTATTTTATTTTATTTTTATTTATTAATTTCACGGGACGAACCCTTTTTACAATAGAACAAAATCGCAAATGTATTTACAAAAAAAAAAAAAAAAAATGAAATGAATGAAATGGAAATGAAAATTAAAGAAAAAGAAAAATAATACAATGTTACATCTATTACTATTTGGTATTCACTCGTTGGAAAGCAGGAGAACCGCGGGAGATATGCTCTTTCTGTATAATATTGTTAACCACCGCTTCGATTCTCCTGCTCTCTGTCAGCTGGGCCGACTACGGGAAGAGACCC
Source organism: Ichneumon xanthorius (assembly GCA_917499995.1). Lineage (NCBI taxonomy): Eukaryota > Metazoa > Arthropoda > Insecta > Hymenoptera > Ichneumonidae > Ichneumon > Ichneumon xanthorius. Next base: position 15,144,689 of record OU824200.1, on the reverse strand, counting down.
AGGCCGTCCAGAAACCCCGAAATTGTTGAGGTACCATTTTATCGCGCCAACTACGGGGTTTACAGCTGATTACCACGTATTGCGCGACTAGGGAATTTGTACGCCGGTTTAATTGCTTGCATACGGGGCACCATCGCAAGCTTTAGGAGACGGCTGCGTAGGATAATTCTAGCGGAGTATTGAACAAAGGAGAGATACAAGATTAACATAAAATTTTATTTTTATATATATTTTTTTGTAGAAATATGCGAGCATTATGAGAACTTTAAATTTAATCTTAATATTAATTATAACTTTAAGTCATACACGGTTACATCCAGTATTGATTAACCAATGATCGATCACTTGTAATTGGGCATTGCCCGTTTATCATTTTAAAAAACTATATATCCAATAAATATAGATATACTTTACACGTAAAGTGGAGCGCTCTGCTCAAGCTTACTCTGAAAACTGGCCTTATGTCGTGAAACGATTCAAAAGTGGCGAAACACATCGTCAACAGTCATTTTTCAAGTGTAAGAGAGTTTCAATACACGTCAGAGGTGTCGTTTTGCTTTCCTACTATTTCCCTTGGGTATTCGCGAAACTTATCTTTTATTTTTTTTTATTGTTTCCACGCGTGGGGTCGTTTCGTCCGAGTCGAAATTTGGTTTGCCGCGAGCGCGGGGAACACGCTATACACTCGTACGGTGCTTCACGGTACATAGGAAAAGCGTGTATAACGTTGCCGGTCTATCGGCCCGGTGCACTTTACTCGTGTCTGTCATGGATACATAGAATGTGAAAATAAAAACTGCTGTATACTCCCGTCGAACAGGGAATTTTATACCGGAATCGGGGTTACACACCGATGGGAGGGCTCGTATAACAAGCGAGTGAAAATTTAAACCGAGAGTGCTTCTTGCCGGAGCACACGGGCGGAAAACTGTGGAAAATTACCGGCTCCCGCATTAAGGCCGCGGCGAGGTTTGCGGTTGTCGAGTGGCCGCTCGACGCGCTACGCGGCCAGCGCGAAACGCGACGCTGGATTCCGTACGTCTGTGCTGCGAATAGAGCCACGAGGTGCAGCAAGGAAGTGCACGAGAGTTCGGTGCAGCACTGGTTGATGCCGGCGAGGAGGGATCGTTGCCGAAGGTAGTTTTCTCCCCCCCTCCCCCGGACTTTATAACCGGGCTTTTATAAAGTTTCGCCTCGAACACCGTGATAAAGGTGCACGCTAATGCCGTTATCTCGAGGAAATCGACGTCTCGGAGTGGCGGAACAAAATTAATCCACGGGGGATAGGATAATACGGAGAACACTCGTTTTTGCGGTGCATTTTATCTCGACGCATTATTTGCATGTTGCGAATTCAATATTTTTCCTCGAGAATGTTTATGATAAAGTTGCTGACTTTTCTTTTCGCTGTCTTAACGTTATTCTAATTTTTGTTCTTCTTCTTTTTTATTTTTTCAGATGCTGCAAAGTCTGCGCTCGCGTCGAGGGAGAACCCTGCGGCGGTCTCTTCGGTTTTTCCGGAAGCTGCGCCGTCGGTCTGCAGTGCGTCATAAAAAATCTCCTTCATCATACCAAAGAAGTCGACGAGGGCACGTGTACGAGTGAGTTCGATAAAGAAATTCGATTGCGTGAATCTGCAATAGCGAAAAGAATCGACGTAAATTTGGTGACGTCGACGAGCAATCAACAGCGATTCACGCTGTGGAATGATCGGCGACTAACTATTGTTAACAATTTAAAAAAACGAAGTATTACACTGAGAAAAAGAAATGGTTCAATTAAGCAAATGCGCGGTGACATATGTTCGAAGGTGTATTTTGTTGGTACAACAAAAATGTTTGTATCAGTTGACAAATTTTCAATAAATTGAAGCAAATAGTCGTTTAACAAAACAATGCTTTATTTGTACCAAACAAATAACATCTTTGAACGTATGTCACCGCGACTTTTGGTTAATTCAACTAATTTTTTTTTTCTCAGTGTATTAACAATAGAGGAAAAAAATCGCGTACAAAGTAAGCAACTGAAAATGTTTTAATGACATTTGGAAGAAACGTTGGCTATTAACCATACCTGCCGTGTGTGGAATTTCAGCTTGATCGGTCGAGGAATTGTAACTCGAGAAGCACGCAGATGCGGTCAGCACTTTCCGCGTCTGAGTCACACACACATACATCAGGACATTTTCTCCAAATATGATTTTTGGATGTTTTGGAACATTCTGATTATGATGTGTGTATGATATTTGGATGTTTGGAACACGTTTTCATTAAAACCTTCACATTTTTTTTCATCAAAAAAGGGAAGTATAGTAAAAAAAATATATATATATATATAGAAAAAACCGGGGCAAGATGGGCCTCCAGGGCGAGATATGCTAGTGAAAAATCGGGCCGACCCGGGGCGTAATAGGCCACCCCAAAATGATTTAAAAACATATAAAAACATGGAAGGAAAAAACAAAAACCTTTCGTGGACAATGACAGAAGCAGAGAAAACGCAAAATAAGGAAGCAGGGCAAAATGGGTATCCAAAAAAAAAAAATTGAAAAATTTACGGGTAGCCCGTTTCGCCCCAGAAAATGTTCTTTTTGGGACGGGTTATAAAACCTATGAAAATATCATTGTTGGTTGACAAATAGTAGATTATACTTTCGGCAGCGTTGTAGCCGCGTTATTTGTTTAGGGGGCCCATCTCGCCCCGGTCTCCCCTATATATATACGCCGGACCATATCCCGGTCGGGTGTCTGCGGATCTTCGCAAAGATAACCGGATTAACACGGTACGTTTATTCCAGTAGGATGGACACACATTTCTGTTTCGATAAATTTCCATTATCGAGGGCGTTAAAGCCTCTCGAGGACCTCGAGCAATTCTTCCGATTTAATTTCGAATTCCCCGCCGGGGAGTCCGCGAAGTGAAGACGCGTTTTAGCCGTCGATGTCTCGAGTTTGGAAATCTCTCTTTCTTCGTCTCTTCCAATTCCGAGCTCGCTCGACGTTTTACCGATAATCGGTTGGGAATTAATAGTCGAGGAGAGCAGGGAAGCAAAGAAGGAAGAGCAACAGATCGAGGCGGTCAAGAAAGAGACGGAGACGGAGAGACAGAGGGAGCGGGGGAGTTAAACTCTCGACGACCGATACGAGGGATGCGCCCGGATTATTCGCGTGCTGTTTTATCCTCTCGCTCCGTTTCATTCTCGCACTCTCCCCGCTCTCCTTCCCCGTCTCCGCCGCGCCGTATGGTAATTATCGAGTGAATAGGACCGGAAGCTCAGTCGTTTCCTCTTATTATCTCGTTTTACTCGGTCCCTTTTCCCGGCTCGATCGACCCGCTGGAATCGGACCGGAGTTACCCGCCACAGATTTTAATGTCCAATTCCTACCGAGCCGATACTCCAGTATCGAGATCGATCGTCTCTTCCCCCAGTGTTTTTTTCACCTCCCTCGACAAGCCCACTTCTATCAGGCTTTTAATATTAATTATCGTTCAGAGTTTAATCTATCGTCTCTCGTCGGGCGCGCCCCAGGCCGGCCGTTTCTTCTTTCTCCCTATCTTCATTCGCGCGGCCAACGCGCTCGTGGCTCACAAGAAAGGGTCCGCGAGCGAGCACGAAAACTTTTATGGCCGCAGGCCAAACTACTCTGGCCCAAGGTCGAACTCTCCGCTCACTTTCATCCCCCACGACGATCATCCCCGATCTCGCTCCCCGCCGACACATCGACTCATACGGTCGCTTTTCCTTACACTGAGAAGAAAAATTGGTTGCATTGACCAAAAGTCGCGGTGACATACGTTCAAAGCTGTTATTTGTTTGATACAAATAAAGCATTGTTTTGTTGAACGATTATTTGCTTACATTTATTCAAAATTTGACGATTAAAACAAACATATTTGTTGTACCAACAAAACACCCCTTTGTTTTTTATTTATTATAATTTTTTTACATTATTATTATACAAAATCAATATTTCTAGCATCTTCAATATGATTGATTTTTTTCGATTTTTATCTCATTAGAAAGTGTTCAAAATTCTCACTGAATTTCATTTTTCGCCGGCAATGCACGTGTGAGGCACTTTGTAAAAGTATATTTAGTTGTGTGTATACTTCTACCGGAGCTTAAAAGCAAATTCGACATTACGTTCCTCAAGTTGAAGATAGTCGAGTTGATTAAGGTGCCGCCAACGCAGTCCCCAATTGGCAAGGTCGCTGGTTCGAGTCCGACCGTGAGTGAAAAAAAAAAAAAATTCCGTGATTTAATTGTAGTAATTAGTTTATTTAATCCGAAGAACAAAAATATTAAAGGTTCACAAGTCCGATAAAATAACGCTAATAGATCAAAAGTATTTATTACATTTTTCTCAGGAGGTAATCAGGCACCTTGATTAGGCCGCGATCAGGCAGCCTGATCAGGACCTTATCGGGCAACTGCGTTACATTCCTGATCAGGGCCTGATAAGGTGCCTTATCACGACCTTATAGGGCAACTGCATTACATTCCTGATGAGGGCCTGATAAGGTGCCTTATCAGGACCTGATGAAGCGTTAGGCAGTGCCTGATAGGGACCTGACGTCAGCCCGACGGCAATTTCTGCTCGGGATGTCACCGCGCATTTGCCTAATCCAACAATTTCTTTTTCTCGGTAAACCAATGCGGGACAAAGGGCTTGACAAACTTGACGATAACGGTTTGTCGTCTAAACATCGTGCAAAGTACACACGGCAGTGTACCGAGCGCGCAATTCTGTATGAATGCGCGACGGAAGCGCATCTCCGAAACCTACGCGGAGACGCGTCGAATTCATCGAGCGGTGTACGGAGGATGAGCCGGTGCGCGACGCCCACCTCGGTGTATAAACACGAAATGAAATTGTACGTCGTTGCGGCGAGGGCGCTCTTCCTCCTTGGTGGCGGCGAATCCTTTGCCGAATTCAATCTCGCTCGGTGAAAGGCGAAGCGAGACTCGGGGAGGCCGAAGTCGCTCGTCGCCGGAGCACCCGGGCGCGTTGCCCAACCGTGCAGAGAGTGCCTCGTTCGTGGCAACGGGTCCTTCAAGCTTCGATGCCTCGAGATTCGCACACTCTCGCGAGACTATTAGAAACGTTCTCATAGCGGCTCGAGGTAAATCCATCGCGCGCGCGAACCGTCGAGTACCCTCCGTTTGGTGCTCGTTTCCCTTCGCCCATGGGATTCCTCCTCTGTGACTCGTGTCAAGCACGAGTCGTCACTATCGGCGCGATATTTCGCCGGGGAATCGTCGGTTGCCCCGTCGGGCACCACCAGATTTTCGAATGAATTTCCTCGATCATCCTCCGATCTCCCCCTGTTCGGAGCGAGGATTCCTCATCGAATCAAAAGTTTTCCCATCGATCCACGTCTCGCGAGCGAAACGTTTCCATCCGACGGAGAACCGTCGATTCACGCTGGCACTCGAGGCGGCCTACGGATACGCTCGCGGCTTTCGTTTCTCGAATCGGGCGCGAGTATAATCCCGTTCATCTGTCCATTGTATCTCTGAGATAATCGCTTCGCTATTCGATTACGCAAATTTACTCGTCTCGCCGCTCGATCCCATTGAGATTGGAATCTGTTTCTTTTTTTTCGCGCTCGATCCACCGGCGGGATATTTGAGGAGGCTGAAGCGTTTCTGCAAAGCGTCGTGCGACAATCGACTACAGTGCAGACGGTCGTATTTCCTAGGCGGAACACTCGACTATCGAGTGATTTATTTTCATCGCATTTTTTTTTTTTTTTTTCTATTTGCATTTTCCCCGTGTTTCTCAGGGGCCATGTGCGCCTATCTACAGGGTCGGCCCGGGTCAGTAGCCAGTCCTGCCCTTGCGGCCGCATCCGACTTCACCCTCCGTATTGCATTTGCCATGACATTTCTTCCATAGCCAGAACCTGCGGAAAACCAATGCTGATACAGCTGGTCTCAGATTCGATTCCTGGCATCGGAGCTTCGTCGCGTTTCAATGAGAATGTAAACATGGAGTACAGCTACAGTAGAACCGCGCTTATCCGACCTTCGATTATCCGAGCCTCCGCGTTATCCGACGCACCCAACTCATCCGAGCCCTCCGCGTTAACCGAGGTGTAGGCTCGGATAATACGGAAAACTCGGATAAAACGGATATAGCATCATGCCCACGCGTGGAGTAGTCTGTAACTGCTACATTGTTGCATACGCGGTGAAACTTGTACAAGATTGCTGCGTTTTTATATTGCGAGCTGTAAATACATCAGTTTCGGTTCTAGAGTCAATGGTAGAACATCGTCATGTGTCAAAAAAGGAAACAGGTCGTAAATTAACTAATAACGTTAATGTTTATATGAAGTGTGCTATTTTAAAAATATATAATAGTAGAACAAGTTCGAATTGAGTATGTTATCCGTGTTATCCGAGTTTTCGCTTATCCGACGTACGCTCTCCCCACACTACCTCGGATAAACGGGGTTCTACTGTATATATATTCACCATTAGAGTTACTACGTGCGAGTGACTAATGTATATATCTGCACTGAGAGAAGGATCTAGTAAAAATGACTAGGGTAAAAGTGGTGAATATGGCCCACCTCGATTAACACGTAAATCAGTGATATATGGACCGGGCCATATTCCCCACTTTTACCCTATATCGCTTGAGAGATATTACCATAGCACATAGTAGGAGGGCGCTAGGGCGCCACCTATGGTTGGAGGTACCGGATTTGTAAGAATTTTTCTTACACTGTAAAAAATGTTATGAAATTTACACGTTTAATATACAAATTTATGTGAAACATAGAACCTCAGTATATGAAATTAGAATTTATATACATTGTATTTGAATTTCAATAATTTAAGCTTAAATGCAATACCCGTATATTAAAATTACCGGTGATGGCATTGAAAATTAAGACATCCGTAAATGACAGTTATGTTATTATTACAAATATTGTTTTTAATATAGCGGTAACGCAATATTCTTACACACGTGTCAATGAAATTTCATATACTGTATATGCATAAAACTTTATGAATTTTCAAACAGACATTTTTTACAGTGTAGATATTATGGTAAAAATTCTTGGATAATCTGAGACTTTTCTGCCATAAGTGGCGCCCTGGAGCCGTAGTACTATGTGCTATGGTAATTTTTCTTAGATGATCGGTAATTTTTACTAGATCCTTCTCTGAGGGTGGAGCCGCGTCCCGCCCATTTTTTTCATTCTCGACAAAACTACGAAGCCGGGCATCGAACTGTCCAACCTCTCGATGCTTTGGTGTACACTGTAAAAAAAAATGGTATGAAATTTAATGTATCGGACTGGAAGTTTTTATGCAAAAACCGCTATATTAAATTTAATGTGCAATTGTGATGAAAAAATGTTCAATGTATTAAAAACATTGGACATATTTTATTTTTAACAATGTTTAATTTAACTATGGAAGTACTTTAATTTTAACAATTTACTTTAATTTCAATGAAAAAGTACATTCATTTTTCATCATAATTGTACATTAAATTTAATGTACCAGATTTTGCATAAACACTCCCGGTCCGGTACGTTGAATTTACAATTTTGTTTTACAGTACAGACCACTGTCTTATCGACGTCTCTGTGCACTCACAGGGCCAAATTGAAGTCAACGTGGCAGCCAATTTAAGCCTGTTTTGTCTACACGCATGCGCAACGCGCGCTCGTTTCTCCACACGACGATTACAACCGAATTACTGTCCCATCAATTTATTATTCCATAAAATAATAAAACCAATAAAAGTAATCACCAAATTCAAAGTTTGAAGATAGGCTCAAAAAAGAAGCGACGCTATTCAATGTCTACATGAATATATTATTCCAACGAATTATGTGGTATAAACGTCGACCCTGTTTCTTTTTAACAGCACTCTGCTTTCTCACATTTTCTTTTATTTACTGTGAATATTGTTGCATTCTCATTCGTAAATAATATATGATGGCATACGATTACTACACGACACTCCGAGTTTCAACGTATTTGGCATGCGCTGACAGAATAATAATAATAATTCGGCCTAAATTGACCGCCATATTGGCTTCATTTTGGGCACAACTGACTACACGGGGACGGCATATGAGTGTCCAATCCTGCCTATAAGGCCGTGGTCTAGAGGCGAGCACGCTAACCACTAGACCACCGCACCGGTGTATGATTTTCAACGAATTAAAACACGCGAACACACCGATGCATCGTTTGAAGAAGAGCTATACGCTCGGGTTCAAAGATAATTCTTTTTTTCGTCTCCTCGTTGTTGGTTCCGAGAGAGTCTCCGTGTGTATTTCTCCGAGAGGTCGGAGATGGCTTTGCATCGGAGCTTTCGCGATGACGAACGAGCTTGCCGTTGGCCTCGCGAGGAGCGCTCCCTTCGAGGATGCCGTGAAGTATGTGAGGGAAAAGCGGAGGTGAGCACATTTACTCCCCTTCAGAGCTCTCCGTGTCGCGCCCCCGTGTACCTCGCTCCCCCGTCTCGCTCTCTCTCATCCCCCGCACCGTGCTTATACTCTCTGACGCGCCCTCTCTGCACTACATCAGAGAGACGTTACACATTTAAATTGATACGTGCGCCGTCCCGGGTCCGTCTACTCTGTATTCATGGAATATTATGAAACAAATTAGTTTAGCTTCCGGATATTTACATCGACCGTGCAATGTGTGCGGCCCATTGGGAAAATGTTGCCCTGTTAGAGCAGTACACGCCCCCGCGCATGTACGATATATTCCCCGCTATCTGTACAGCGCCTCTCCTGTCTATCTATCTATTTTGCCTCCGCTCGCTCGGGGGGAAAAAAAATCTCCACCCCCCATCCCCTCCCTTTCCTTCTTCGCCATGATTATGGCACATAACGCTCGCTCGGTTTACACGCTCCTCTCAACTCCGCACCCTCTCGCGCTCCCCGTACGTACGACGATATTATCCACCACCACGGGTGCACTCGGCCAAATTAGCGTGAGCTTGTTATGTTATGACTACTACCGCCCAACCATGCTCTCGGCGCCGCGAGGTCTGCTTAACGAAGTACCGTAAGCCCAGCAACGGCTATTATGCATTTTACCCTGTACCCGGTACACCCTTTTCGCCCGCACCGACGTTTATGCAAAAACGTGTTCGAGGCTCCGCGGGCCTCTCCGGACAGGAGAGAGCACTTTAGCCTCAGCCCCATTGCGTTTTTGGCATACCACCGCGTCAAGACGCCCCTCGTCTTCGTTCGCTCGCCCAGGTGAGCCGGCGAATAAACGAGCGTTCGAGAGAAAACTTTAACATCCTTGTTATAAAGTTGAGTCTCGATATTAAAAAAAAAAAATCTTCGACAGATAATAAGCTTTGGTACGTCTGCTAGTAAATAGATTCTTGGGCCACGAACTTATTTGCGACTGAATGTTATTTTTCATTTTTAAATTAATTTTATTTTACGGATTTCTCCTCCTTTTACCGATTTACATTTAATCCAATAGAGAGCGCTGAATACAAGATTGTAATATAATATAGCCGTAGATTCCAGACTTATATACTAATCTAACATACATTAAACAATTTACTATTTTTACGAGACTAGTTCTTCGACTTCGGAGACTTCGCTTCTCTTCTCTTTCCCATTTCATAACCTGATCTACTGATACTTCTGTAATACGGAATTGGCCGCCCTTTTAAGGTAGGTCTTGCAATTTTATCAAATCTAGGTAGGCAAGCAAATATAATGTCAAATGAAAGATTAAGATACGCAGAGTGTATTTGCAAAGTTTAGAGTCCTTCCACCGTTTGGTTTTTGAAATAAAAGCCTGTAAATGTTGCCAATTCTACATGGCAATAGCAGCACCGAAGTGGGAAACCGGGTTCAGAGCGCACATTTATGAAATATGTTCGTACTTCTCGACTAGATGAGAAAATAAAAAAATCGTTTATTCGAGGCAATAAACGTTTCTGAAACCATTTATGAAAAAAATGACAGTTTCGATGAACTTTCGGCAAATTTTGGACTAGCCTCAAGCGTCATGGCGATCGTCACCACATCGCATATGTTAGGAGACGTACAATACGTGTGTCCCAGTCGAGCCAACAATATTAGCTCGATCGAGCAGAGAGTCAATCTACTTCGGCAATCGTATGAATATATGTTGTAGAAATTGAAATTTGAACATTTATAGTTTTTTCCCATTATTACCATTAGCATATTCATAATATTCGTAAAGGTCGTTTCGAAACGATCTTTGTATCGAGGCTGCTCTGTAATATTTACATGTACTGAGTTTATGAGGTTATGACAGTCCAGCGGGCGATCCGCCGGCCATCAGCATCACGATGTTGCCAAATTGTTTTATCTCGTAAAAACACACGACTTCAACTCTAGGCAAATTTGAGACTTTGCTCTGCTATTTTCCGGTTATCGTGAAGGTTTCATGATAAAGAAAATTAAGGAATAATTGATCTAAGCGTCCGTCGATTTTTCTATGAGAAATCACACATATTTGTTACTAATGACAATAGTTTTCCACATGACTTCAAAGTCCTGCAAGAACTGCTTTAAAGGCCTCGAAAGTTGAACCCGTAAAATTCAGTGTTGAAAATTCATTCCCAAGTCTGGTCATTCGCGTAATGGCAGACTTTCTAGCAATATTTGTGCGACACTGCCACTCATAAAATAATCGCGCCGACCCTTCCCGAGTGGTCTGTCGTGGGACTTTGAGACTAATACTGCTTAGCAGGTCTGATGACGTAATTTTACCGTTCGATATTTTGATCAAATAATGCACATCATTCAGCGATCTCACCGATGCCAGAGCCAGGACGTTTGCCGCAGTGGTAACCCTCTTGTAATCGTGGTTGTCAAATTCTAGCGGGGTTGCTAGTTTATGTGCGAGAATTCTTAAAAATTTGTGCTGCACAGGCTCAATCATTTTCGAATGTATTTCATATATCGGTGATCATACCGCTGACCCATACATCAGTTTGGAGCGTACCAGGGTTGGATACAACAACCTTGCTGTCGACGGCGAGACGAAGTCTACCGAAAATCGTTTCACCAATCCAAGCACCTTTTGCGCCTGGTTCACAACATATTCTATGTGCAGCGCGAACGATAAATTCACGTCGAATATCACTCCTTTATTACTTATTAGTAATTAATAATTGAAAAAAACGTTTTGTCGAAAAATAATTTCGTTGAAGAATATTTTTACTTTTTTTTCCGTCTCCCCGTGTGAAATATAAGAGACTCGCTGTACGGTGGAATCTCTTCATCTCTCCATTATGCCATTTACGTAAACACCGTATATTCCGTGTTATATTTTTTCGTGTTAGTCATTCGTCCGGGAAAAAGTATTTTACGAACATTATTGTAGCGAGGTTTGTTTGCGTGTTTGAGTTTGTTTGCGCACGAGCGTTGAAGCGGTGCTCGGGCAATTTTATATTTTTATTTTATTATCGTTTGTACACCCATATTTTACTTGCTAAAGGCGTTCGAAGGGATGATTCGAATATCTGAGTAGCTCGAGGCATGCAAGCTTTTCTGATCGATACCGAGGGACATCGAGGGATATCAGCGTAGCTTCGTTTTTCCCTACAGCATCGCAGGCAAAGATGGAGAAAACGTGGGGGGGATTAAGGGGTTTAAAAAAGGATACTGGGGATCGATAGAGATTAGGAGAGGGCCGGAAAAAAGATAAGAACTTCGTCTTCGAGGGGTTGTAGGGACGCAGATCCCGAAGGGCGATGAACACTATAAGGGTGCAGTTCTGGACTACTACTTATAAACCGAGATAATTCTCCGATATGGTAACAAAAAAAAATTGAGAGCTATTTGACCCCGTTTAGTTTTTTTCGCTTATTTAACGTTACCAATATTCTAAAGGGTTGAAAATTAAAACCGTGAAAAATTATATTTGACTGTAACATTAATTTTCCGTTGAGATATTCTCATTGCAAGATTTATTAACCATACGGAAATATTCGACTCGCGGCGCAGAGGGGTTGTAGGGTCGCAGACCCCGAAGGGTGATGACCACTGCAAGGGTGCATTTGTTGGCTACTACTTATAAATTGAAATAATTCGCCGATATGGAAGAAAAACAATTTAATTAAAAAATGATAGCCATTTGATGCCGTTTTCTATTTTTCCGCTTATTTACCGTTACCAACATTCTAGAGGATTTAAAAAATTGAAACCCTGAGAAATGATATTTGTCTGTAACACGAATTTTCTGTTGAAATATTCTCGTTGCAAGATTTATTAACCACTCGACAATGTAGGGGGGACCGGGGACCGTTCACTCGCGGCAACGTTTGTCAGCTAGATACAAAAAGTCCTGATAGCAAGACGGTCATGACAGCGAAACCGTCCTGACAGCTAGACAGTCCTGACAGCGAAACCGTCCTGACAGCTAGACAGTCCTGACAGCGAAACCGTCCTGACAGCTAGACAGTCCTGACAGCGAAACCGTCCTGACAGCTAGACAGTCCTGACAGCGAGACAATCCTGACAGCGATAATTTTGGGGTACCCCATTTTGCCCCGTATCGGTATCGCGTTCGTCTTCCCCGTTTTGCCCTGCTTCCCCTTTTTGCCCCGGTCTCCCCTACGACTCCCGGCAGCGTGAATTTTCGTGCCAGTGAATTAGGCAGGGAATAAAAGCGCCCTGCGTGTCGTAGTCTCGCGGGAGAGTACAAAGGCGTGTTAGGCGTGTGACAAAGAAAGAGAAGTAAGAGAAAGGAAGTGGGAGGGGTTAGAAAGTAATAGAGTTTGGGCGCAAGGAATTCCCTTCGTTGCCTCGTTCGCGAGTCAACTCAAATTCATCCTCTCGGTTGACCTACTTTCGAAAACGTCTCTCGGGATTCTGATATTTCATCATAGTGTGTCCCTCTGTCTCCCATCCTCGCGCTCGTCGGTGCGAAATTCAGCTGGGACAAGTCAGGTATTTCTCGTTCGAAAAATTTGAGAAATCGGGCTTCCCGGAAATTATAGCGCGCGAGGGAACCGTTGTGTGAAGGGAACCGTTCTCGCAATGCGAGAAAGGTGCAAAAAAATGAAAAAAAAAAGAAAAAATCCTTTGGACGTCCGAGGTATATTGCAAATTTTTGTAATTCCTACAGTCAAGTCGTCTCGACGCCGAGGCGAGAGGAGTCTCGTCCTATCTGGAGTCTGTTTCCCCTGTGAAACGGTATTTTTTTATGTCGCTCTTTTTTCAGTTTGCGTTCTTTTTTTTGCGTCTCCCTTATGGGAATTAAAAAAAAGTCCCCCTCCCCCTCGCCCCTCCGCCCCTTCTCCCCCTCTTCACCGTCATACATTCACCGCTCTTAACCCGTTCACCCCCCCCCCCGCCCCTTCATACCTTCACCCCCAATATACCCCCTGCCCCTTCATACATTCACCCCTCTTAACCCGTTTACCCCCCCCGCCCCTTCATACCTTCACCCTCTATTAAACCCTTCACCCCCCCGCCCCCCGCCCCTTTTTTGTGGTCGCTCTATTTTGGGTTTGGTTTTTTAGCGCTTGTTTTTCTTGTGGTCCCTCTTTTTTTGGGTTTACGTCACAAATACGTCACAAAACGGTATTCTCTCACAGGACCAAAGATCCGAGCTTTCCGCGCGTGGCACTCGCAGTCTACACTCAGATGTCGACACCGATGATGACTGCCGGATGAGAAATACCGCGAATTATACTCTCATCATGATATCGCATCGCTCTATATAAACGGCTTTTTTAATGCTCGGAGATTAAAATGTGAATAATTCATGGAGGCAGAGAGCCGAGCGCCAGTGTTGCACGAAAAAATATCGAAACCCCCGGATATATTTAATATCCGTTATCTACTGTTTGCACAGTCGGGGATGGGGAAGAGAACAAGGAGATGAATTTCCCTTCCCCCCTCCCCGTTTGCCCTCGCCTGAACGAATTAACTCTTAACGGGCGTCACAGGTCACAGCTTATAACTGTACGGATGATGGATTGAAAATTCCCTCGCACGTGTGTGACGTTGATCGGGGATTAAACGAGGGAAAAAAATAGAAGCTTATTAAAACTTTTGTACCCAGGCCAGTTCGTTTGATACAGTAGATACACTGAATAAAAGAAATGGTTGAATTAAGCAAATACGCGGTGACATACGTTCAAAAGTGTATTTTGTAGGTACAACAAAAATGTTTGTTTCAGTCGACAAATTTTGGACAAACCGAAGAAAATAAACGTTTAACAAAACAAGGCTTTATTTGTATCAAACAAATAACAGCTTTGAACGTATGTCACCGCGACTTTTGGTTAATCCAACTAATTTTTTTTCTCAGTGTAGACGTCAATTGATAGGTATAAATTAGAGTCGGAAAATAGCAACGCAATTCACCGTTCGGATAATAGAGGTTTCGAGTAACGGCTGTTCGCGTAATCGATATTCGACAGCGAGTCGAGGTCGTGATCTTCTCCCGTGTAAACGATCCCATGTGCGAATATCTGTGCGGTGCCGGAGTTATAAAAACGGTCCAGAACTGGGATAGGCCCGATTGCCAAGTCTCGTTTGCTAATTCTCGGACAGTATTGGCAAACAACATTATCAGTAATGGGCCTATGCAGCTTGCCAGTACGGGGCCAAGTCCAGAGCTGCTAATATGGCTCAGAACTGGGACAGTTACAGTTGCTGAGTCTTAATTGTCGGCTCTGTTCCCGTACAGATGAAAAACTTCACCAAGAATGGGCCAATCTTGATTGCCAGTACTGGACAAAGTCCCGAGTCGGCAATACGGCCCAATACCAGAACAGCGCTTGTTGCCAAGTCTTGTTCAATGACCAAGGCCTAGTACTGATGTACAACTTCACCAAGAGTTGGCCATCGCTAATATACCGTATTAGATCAAATCCTTTTTAGATCAAATTTTATGCTCGTCGTAGTACTGGGCATGTACTGTTTGCCAGAGTTCAACCAACGCTTTCGCAATAATATCAAAGTATGAAAAAGATAAATTACAAATAAATTTGATATAGAACTCAGTGACTGAAGAATAAATATTGACGTATTTTATAGCTTTTCGATCGTATGAAGTTAGTGTGACAATATGCAAGCGTTTGCTCAACTGATGTGCAAGTTTCGAAACGTTATTCTTTAACATTAACATATCCAAGTAGGTAAGATCTAGGACTAGTAATCGTAGGGTCGCAGGTTCGAATCCCATCACCGGTCGAAAAATTTATCCCGAGATTTCCAGCGTATAAGCGTATAACAACAATACAGTAAACCACGACCAGAGAAATGCATTAAACAAACAGGCAGACGATAAAAACATTCATTTTTACTGTTTATTATTATAGTTTTTGAACAGTGCCTGGACATTGGCACGCGGTACTGGCTTGACGCCGACAGCCAGCACTGGGCACGTGTGATCATTTCAATATCGGCCCAGTACTGATTCTGCATTGGATTTGTGCTGGGCCTTGATTGTCTGCCAGTACTGGTAGCTCCGGCACAGTACTAGGCCAGAACTGTACCATTCACTGTACGGCTTCAGAGATGGAACGACATCTTAATTGACCAAAGAACGAGACGTGTCTAACGCGCGCCGGAAAAAATAGAAACTGGCACCGCAATCTGCCTGAAAAATATAAGCTGTCTAATGGACTTTTCCTGAGTTGGGGTGATATGACCACGGTTGTTTCCGGTTCTAAATATTACATAGAGGAGAAATGTTCCGGCTGGATGGTGTTGCAGTATTCATAAACAACCAGAGATACCGGGCACACGCGATATCTGGCGCACAGTCGGTCCGGATAGCTGTGCTACCGTGCACGCCCTCACCGAAAAGAACTACGGAAAACTACTGAAAAATAGTACTAGGAGTATCCATCAGCTAACCACTGAACATTACTAGGTACTTTGGATAGTTAAGGGAATACGTCACAAAACGACTTTTCTACTTTTGGAACTAAAAAATCACAAGTGTTATAAAGCAATGAATAAGGTTTTTTATAAGGATTTCTAATAATTTTTTCCCCACGTGGATTCCGAAATACATGAGCTTAAAATTATGTCAATTAGCATCAGCTGCATATAGTGCTGCGTGAAAAGCAACATTCTTTTTTAAAAAATATATTTCCAGACTACTGTATTAGATTTTTTTTTCTAAAATAACATTAGAACATTATTAGGGACGCATTAAAAAAATAAAATCGAGCTGCGCCCATAGATTTTTGAAGATATTACGAGTTGAAGGGGCTTCGAACCTGTATATGAATAGGCCCCAACCATTGCTAGCAACATGCCCCCCACCATTAACAAACGGCGATCTGTGACGTATTCCCTTAACTACTGAACATTATTGGGTATATTTTCTTCGCTGTGCTGCGGCTGTGGAACGGGCTAATTCCGGGTTTTCTCTTCTTCCGATTTTTATTGAAGAGACTCCTTTACGTTTCGACTCTGGTCTGGGCCCTCTTCAGAAGTTTGTTTATTTGTTCTATAGTTACATTGTTATTATTACATATATCGCCTCAAATTACGTCTTTATTATTATTGAATACCTATTACCGTGTATCTGACTTACGCTTAATAGATAAATCTATTCATTTTTCTCCTCATTGTTCTGTTTGATCTCCGTTGTGTGTGATTGCTGTGTGGGAAGTCGACATTATTATGGTAACTAGGTTGTGAGAGTGAAAGTTCAAATTTGAAGGAGAATCAAAAAATATCGATGACCAATATCGATAAGGTCGAATAAGGGACATCTGCGCATGTCCGAGCGAAACAATATACGCGAGCACACCTCCGTTTCTTCTTCTTTCGCTCTGGGGACGTCGTGTTCGGTGGACACTACGAATTTTGGGAGGAATGCCGAGACGTGTCTGGTGTCGGACGCCTTCTGCCGCGCTTGGCCAGCCGGCTACACGATCAGCTTAATGTGCGAGCCCCAGAGTTCCGAAAGAGCCAACGAGGAAGCCGCTTGCCGAAAAAGTTACGTAATGTACCTTTAATGATTATTTACTGTAATTTACTGGGGAGATATTAGACGACGGCGTGATGCATGAACGTGTGTGATTTCAAGGTGAATGTGAGGACGAAAACGGTGCGAAAAATTTATATTAATGAAGTATGAAAAATGAGATGACGATTTTATATTAATGAAATGAAAAATGATGTGAGAAATTTATTGAATTTTATGGTAAATTAATAGAGCTGTCAGATTGTATTGTTCCGTGAGAATAAAAATTTTGGAGCCACGCGTGGGTTGTATATATTCGGTGTTTTAATAATTATTGGGCTTCCTCAAATCGATTTGAAGTGCGACCTCCTAATATAACTCCTTTTTTATTAGTTGTGCAACTTTCATTATTTTACAAGGTTACATATTTTAGATAAGGTTTTCACTCTGTAAGTAGTTCTTTTCGGTGAAGGCGGGTACACATCGACCCATGAGAATCAGAAGGACGCAGCCCACATCTTTGAACACGTTAAAATGTTCAAGATACGCTCTCCCGTCCGTCTATAGATGACGGTCCTTGCATCTCGAAAAATCGTCGATAACATACATCGAGAACATTTAATAGATAAATCTACTCTTTTTTGTCTTAAATGTAAGTCAGATTCTCACAGTCTCTGACTTACATTTAATAGATAATTCTAATTGTTCTCTTCACTGTACCTCTTGATCTCCGTTGTGTGTGTTTACGATGTGGCACATCGACATTATTATAGTAACTAGATTAGAAATCGTAATAAGGTTTTCGCTCTTTAAGTAGTTCTGTTCGGTGAAGGCGGGCACACATCGACCGCTGAGAATCAGAAGGACGTAGCCCACATCGTTTAATACGTTAAAATGTCTAAGATACGCTCTCCCATTCGTCTGTAGACGACGGTCCTTGCATCTCGAAAAATCGTCGAGGAAATACATCGAGAAAAAGAATTATATTACGGAGACTCTCCACGACCCCTGAACCTTGTGTGACAAGGATTCCCAAGTATTCACGGTCCTGCGGACGTACTAAGAATTGAATGGAATGGATTCCAAGCATCTCCATGACGTCCAGTAGAAAATACCACGTCCAGTAAAGTCCGTACGGAATTCAAGGATATTCAAGGACAATTTCCAGGATATTTCCAGTACACTTCCAAATAACATTTAGTTCAATAACCGTTTTCGTTTACGTTGGAATTGGGTCAGAAAAAAAACTACTCACTATGCACGACCGTATATATGTATCTAAACAAGACTGAGATACACATTTTTTAGGATGCTCACTAGTAATATACATGTTGAAACAAGCTCAAATATGCAAGCTCAAAAAGATTCTAGGTCATTAGGTGAAAGTCAAGAACATTTCAGGACTTTTCGTAGGACAGGCAAAATTCAAGGGCAGTTCGAGGACCTCAAGGACCGCTAGACACCATGATCGCGGCTTCCTGGTAAGGGTATAGACGTTCAGTTATCGTGGACGTCTCGTGAATTCCCTGAAAAATAAATACCATCCGAGTTCTCTGGTCGGCTTATCTCGATGTGCGAGTAATCGTGTTTCAAGCTGTGAAAAATATACGAGCTTGTTATGTTGTCGAAGAAAATTGTATAAATTTCGATCGAGGAAGATGCCCGAGTCTGGAGGGGAAAGTGGAGCGTAAGGCGATACTCCATTCCTGTATATCAAGGAAATGGGTTAAAAAAAAAAATCGAAATGGAGGTCGAAGAGAAATACACCGGGAGAGGGAGATGTTGGAATGGAGATTTGGACGATTGCGCTGTGAACGTGAGTCCGGAGGCTTTTAAAATCCTTGCAATAGCCCAGGACGACTCGGCGCGTCCTGTTACTCGGCTTGACGAAAATGCAGAACTCGCTACTGCGGAATACCCAGGAGTACCGCCGGATAGCAGTGGTAGTTGCAGCAGTGGAGGCAGAAGTACAACCAGGATGGCAGCGGGAAGAGAACTAGCAGCCGGTTTCTCAACGTCTGGAGCAACAAATCTCCGGAACGGTCTGACGCTGGCCCAGTCGAGCGCCGGTGCTGTACAGCGGGTGGAATTCCCGCATGCATGGCCATATTCCCGAGGTCTCGTAGATCTTAACAGGGGACCGAAGGACGCCCTCGTTCTCCGCCAGCTTGCGACCTCCATAAAATGAGGGAAAGCTGGCTCTCTCTCCTCCGCTCACGTATCGCCGAGTGCAACCTCTCGTTCGACCATCGAAATCGAACTATTCGTCTCTCACGAACCTGGCTCCGCTTTGAAGTCGAAATGTATTCATTTCATTCACCGTGTTGAATAACTTTGCGGTAAAAAACAAAGTACAAAGGAAAATGCTATCGAGTCAACAAAAGTCTACTTCCGGTCACGAACAGAACGGGCATCGGATGGAAACTTCGGGAACGAAAATTGACGCACTGTGGGGGCGCATCGAGAGACGAGAGGAGCTTTTGCCGAAGAGTCGCTCCAGCAGCCCCGGACACGGGAGCAAACACGAAATGGCGAAAAACCAGTTGCGGACAACGACCGCATGCGGTCCACCGCAATCCCTTGGAATTGCGTTTTCGTTGAGCTTCCGGAGCCTCGTTTGACCGTCGGTTTTCGTACTTCCGTATCGCGAGAGGAAGATTCTCGGACCGGGATTTAATTAGTAGAGAGCCGAGCGTGGAAACGCTCTCGTTCCGTTGACAACGCGACGCCGCGATGAACACTACGCTGTTGGATATTCATTCGATTGAGCCGATCGAGTGGGAGGCCCTTGTTTCCATTCGAGCCTGTGCAAAATTGGAGAACCTTTCTCGTCCACCTACACCTCTTTGCGGGAGTGATCGATTTTTCTACCTCGCTCCTGCTTGCTCGGGCGTAAATGGATCTTCCGACGTTCTCTCCGGAGACTTTCCGCGTAGAGGGTGCTAAAAACTCGATACTCTGGAATGTTCATCTGTCGTCGGGTTCTTGAAAACCTACAACCGGCGAATGTAATGACAACTGGATTGCCTGTGACCCTGAAGATATTTGCATCACACTAAATTTCATCAAGTTACAACGGCTCTGTTTTGCATTGCACAAACCGCACTCGGGGATGTTCAGTTAGAGAATAAAATTCTGTAAGTGAAAAATTATTTTTTTCTTTCGAAAGCTGTGCATTGACAGAGACTTTGTAAGATCGTAAATTTAATTTAAATATACGCGGGATCCAGAGTGAGGATAGAGGACGCGGCTACCGATACAGGAGACTCTAGACTTAGCCCAGAATGCTCGAAACCGGTAGTATAGCCGCTCAACATGCGAAATTCAGTAATATCTGCGGTAACGCGCAAAGATCGTTCTCTTTCTTTCCGGGGAGAGCGAGGACGACGGACGTACAAGGTGACGTGTGGATCCACTAATAACGAGAGTATACACGGAAAGAAATGCTTGGTTGGGTCACCTAACTGTTTATTAGTTGGGTATAAATTGGTTATTATAACGATTTGTTTCGTTACAATAACGAAAACCTGGCCATACACAGACGGCTCTTTCCCCAGAGATTGGCGTTCCTACAAGGTAATCACCAATCTCCGAGAAAATTGTCTCCCGCTCGACGATTTGATGCGCAAGCCAGCGCGCGGCTAGGCGGTCACCCATCCAACTACTGACCGCGAGCGGTACTGCTTGACTTTGGGGACCGCCAGAACCACACACGAACCGCGCACCTATCGCTGTCGGTTTACAAACGTGCTAATTTATTTCATGCTTGTGTATCTCCATTTTGCTTGGTTGCAAATTGAATGTTTCATGTGGCTTTCTCATAAAAGCTGCAAATTGAAATTTTCATATGGCCTTCTCATAATGTTCCTTTATTTGCGAAACTTCCTCTATGAGGAAGCCAACAATACAGAAAATGCTTCCTCATAGAAGAAGCTTCGCAAATAAAGGAACATTATGAGAAAGCCATATGAAAATTTCAATTTTCAACTTTTGTGAGGAAGCGATATAAAAAATTTTATTTTCAACTTGTTTTTAAAAAATATATTGTGAGGGTCAGGGAGTATCTCACCCTGCTATAACTTACAACTTGCTAAAGATGAAATGCGATGTCAGATATCTTCAGTCATGATTGCCTTCGGACTCCCTTGGTTCAGAGTTCAGACACAATGCAAAATAACGGTGGAACCGCGAAAGCTACCGAAATGACAGCTATCATAAGTGAGTCATTCGAGCTAATTTGAAGAAAGAAAAAAAATAAAAGTAAGCGTAACCAATCGGCAGTTGGAACTTCTTTGTGGAACTGATCGATTTTTCCACTTCGCTCCTGTTGGCTCAGGCGTAACGGAGTGTTCCGACGTTTTTACCGGAGACTCTTCCTCTTTGACGATGATAAAAACTCGAAACTCTTGAATGTTCATCTGTCGTCGGGTTCTTGAAAATCTACAACCGGTGAATATAATGAAAGGTGGATTGGCTTCGGAGACCCCTCGCTCACATGCACTGAAAAATAAGGGTGGAACGGCGAAAGCTATCGAAATAACAGCTATCAGAAGTGAGCCATTTGAACTAATTTGAAGAAAGAAAAAAAATAAGCGTGAGCAAGCGACAGTCGGAACTTGTTTGCGGGACTGATCGATTTTTCTACTTCGCTCCTGCTGGCTCAGGCGTAACGGAGTGTTTCGACGATTTTATCGGAGACTCTTCCTCTTTGACGATGATAAGAATTCGAAACTCTTGAATGTTCATCTGTCATCGAGTTCTTGAAAATCTACAACCGGTGAATATAATGAAAGGTGGATTGGCTTCGGAGACCCCTCGCTCACATACACTGGAAAATAAGGGTGGAACCGCACAAGCTGCCGAAATAACAGCTGTCGTAAGTGAGCCATTTGAACTAATTTGAAGAAAGAAAAAAAAAAAAAATAAGCGTGAGCGAGCGACGGTCGGAACTTCTTGGCGGGACTAATCGATTTTTCTACTTCGCTCCTGCTGGCTCAGGCGTAACGGCGTGTTCCGCTGTTTTTACCGGAGACTCTTCCTCTTTGACGATTGTTGTACGCGAGGTCAACAAATATAATTTGAAAGGAATTTGGGATTGTTGCCAAATTAAGAGTGAAACTCAAGTTTGTGTTTACAAACTAAATAACAAGTTTATTCAAAGAAAGATAATTAATTTGTTCGTTGCCAATATTTCTTAGTACATTCGTCGATTTCTTTGAACATGAGCCTAACTCTGGGACCAACCTCTCTGTTCTCTAGTCGAGTTCAGACTATCAATTTGCCGATCGCGATCCGCGAGGTGCAAATTGATACGTCTGCAATTTTGTTTTACTTCCTACATTTCGCCATCAAGAATCGGCCATCGTCCGATTCTCGCTCTGCAATATTGAGCTTATTAACCTGGCATCGTCAGATGCTTACTCGGCAAATTCCTACACGGGTCGGCCTCGCGACTCGGTGGATTTGCCGGTAAGTATTTCCCAATTTATTCAATGAATTTATTCAATTATTATTAAATTCAATGATTTATTTTATTTGTTAGATTAAAATAATTCGGGGTACAACACGATGATAAAAACTCGAAACTCTGGAATGTTCATTTGTCGACAGGTTATTGAACATCTACAACCGGTAAATATAATGAAAGGTGGATTGGCTTCGAAGACCCTTTGCTCAGATACACTGAAAAATAAGGGTAAAACCGCGCAAGGTGCCGAAATAACAGCTATCATAAGTGAGTAATTTTAACTAATGTGAAGGAAGAAAAAAATAAAAATAAACGTGAGCAAGCGAGAGTCGGAACGGAGTTTTATAAGCCATCGAGTCGGTGCTCTCCGTGCCGCTAAATCGAGGAAAGAATGCCAGTGTACGATGCGGGCCAAAAAAAGGTCTCGTTTGGGGTGGAGTTAACTTACCGGCGCTCTGGGGGCTTGTCAATTATTTTTCATGACTCGCTTTACGCTCCGTCCGGGAGAGCGTATACGAGGGTCGGGAGCAGCAACGAGGGAGCGAGATGTCGAGAGGGAAAATGGAATGAGGGAGGGCACAGGCGTAATTGCGAATCTACATTTTTATTATTCACGGTACTCGTGAGCAAGCGGTTTCCGCGGTGTCCATCCCCATTGGCGGCGGACCGTTTGTACGCGTGTCCCGAATTTTATTTGCCGGCTTTATGCACAATAATTGAGCTTCAACCAGGATCAACGCCACGTGGACTCACGAAGGGCGAAAAAATGTTATAAAAAAATCGGAGAGAATAGTGACCCCCTTTTCACGACCCGTGAATCCTTCATTTTTTCATTTAAGAAAAAAAAAACAAGTTCGCGTTGTAGAGCATCCCCGTTTTTAACAGTCCTTTTTCGGACGAACTTTATTTAAAAAACAAAAAAAAAACAATATTCAGTTGTTTTTTTAAGTAAATAAAAAACCAAAGTTCAGTTGTTGTTTAAGTAAAAAGAACCAAGTTCAGTTTTTTTGAAAGTAAATAAACAAAACAAAGTTCAGTTTTTTTGAAAGTAAATAAACAAAACAAAGTTCAGTTTTTTTGAAAGTAAATAAACAAAAAAAAGTTCAGTTTTTTTATGTCCGAACGAGTAATAATTTCATAAAATCTGAATGCGAAATTTCGTAAAAATAATTTTGCAAAATAAGTGACAAACTCGTTTGTCACTTATTTGAATATACGAACCTGTCCTTTTATTTCCCGTGTCATTGACAATTTCAGTTTGTACTTTTGTTTGTAAAACTAGAAAATTAACAAATAAAAAATTGTGGAGGTTTGTGAACAACAAGTTGTTGTAAAAAGTACAAACTTTTTTTTACTGTGCAGTAGCAGCGTAATGTCCATGGACCATTAAATAGGCGTAGAATTCCGTGGTAAACTTTGATACGTTCTTTCGAAGACTATCTTCTCTCTCGACGTTTATCCAGCACCCGTCCTCGTGCCCGACACCCAACGTACGTATAGGGTCTTCTCCGTGCGGGCAATTACATCAACGAAAGTGATTGCGTCCGCTCTCCCTCCGTCGCACTCGACGTCCCAATCAGCCGGCGAGAAAATTAGAACTCGTGTAAAGCCCCGGTTCCGCCGACAACCGCCGCCTTTGTTATGTCCGTAATTCTTTGAAGCTCTCTGACACCCTCCAATGTCCTTGGCGCCGTCGATCCTCGATCGCTAAATGCTGGATCGTACCTCTGTTGTGCCAAACTTTTATAGTTTTACCTTTAAACCCGTACGGTAACTCTTCCGCGTTATTGGCGGATGTAATTACAAGCGATGGCGAATTACGGCAGTTACACCGTTCGGCCTCGATCATAGGTCTTTACAGGCCCCGCAATCAGACCTTTCCGTACGACAACCCATTTCCTCTACAAATCAGGTCAGATTTCAAAGATTATCTCAGAGGTTATTTCAGCGCTTAGCTCAGAGGTTATTTCAGAGCTGTCGGAGTCTATCGCGCTGCATCGGAACATTTAAGCTAAATACAAATTTTTGACAAGGTGCAAAAAAAAAAGAAAAAAAAATAGTGATAGGGTAAAAGTGGGGAATATGGCCCGGTCCATATATCATTGATTTACGTGTTAATTGAGGTGGGCCATATTCACCACTTTTACCCTAATCGATCTAAAAAGTTAATTCCAAGTCCCCTTGCGTTTTCTTGAAACTCTGACGGGTGCTTTCGAGATCACGTCTTGATCACTACGGCGCTTAACTCGGAACTCGGAGCCCGAGAGGAGTCAAGGGATCTCAGGAAAACTATTCGCAAATTAATAAACGCGGGCGAAGATTTAAGACACGGCACGAAACTCTTCGTTACGAGGCGTACACTAAATTAATTAGCCGTAGCACGAAAATAACTTGGGCGAGAATTTCTCTGTCAATCAAACACCGGTCTGACACTGCAGTGTAAGATCGAGAAAATAATTTTACGGTACACCGTAAAATTATTTTCTCGTTAATGCATTTCAGTTGTTTTATATATTCTGTTATTTAAATAAACTAATGTTTATTTGAATAAAGAGGCCCGAAGCTCTCGAGGTAACGCGAAACGAAAATCGGATCGAATTCTGTATATTCGGAGGATTCTCCGTGTAATTTAATCAGGAGCCTCGGCTGTTACGCCACTGACTAGAATTCGCGGTAACAAGTAACTCGATGCACTCGGTCGAATTGTAATATGTGTTGGTAAATCGTAATAGCTTTTGTTACGATGCCGTCTCGTTCCAGCTGTACATTGGAGACTTTGGATTAACGATGTCGATGCAAGATTCGCGGTTCTTCTATACACAGTAAAAAACAATTTCGTGAAATTGGAATGCGAAATTTTGTAAAAATAATTTTGTTAGATAAGTGACAAATTTGTTTGTTACTCATTTGAATATACGAACCTGTCATTTTATTTCCCGTGTCATTGACAATTCATGGTTGCTACGCATCCGGAAAACAGGGAAAACCTGGATATGTCAGGGAATTTTTTTTTCTGGAATTGTCAGGGAAATTTCAGGGAATTTTTTTAATTTCACGAATGTTTCCAGATGTCATATTTTTAATATATGTCAGAGGAAAATCGGCGTCATTTTTTTGTTTTGAAGCGATGGTGCTGGTTGTGATACATTGTATACACAGCCGTGCGAATCCGCGAATGTCGAATGGTCGTTTCATACATACAATGTTATATTAGTATAGCACAACCGGTGCCTATTCCCTCAGGTTCTGTCTTGTCTGTCAGACAGTTGCTGCTCAACGATCAAAGGTGAATAACGTACAAATTGTATTCTTCCTCTGATCAAGTAATTTGCAGTGTTATTCGTGTAACATAAAATAACGAGGTAAGTTTTATCGAGAGTGAAAGTAGAGCGAAACGAACGAGTAGAGAGGGAAGTGAAATTATATTGAGCGATCAAAGTAAACTCGCTTGAAAATAAAATAAAAATTTGCTGCTCGTTGTGTAAAATTTTCTCTGACACATACTAAAACCATGTATAAGCTTAATAAAAGCATCCAGCTTGATTGGAAAAATCTGATTTTATTACTTTAGCTGCTCATCGCGACGAATTTTGCCCGTCATTATTTTAACCAATTATTTTCTTATTATGGAGCGCTTGCGAGAATTATAGAGCGCTATAATTCTCGCAAAATTTCACCTCATTTTTGTCCTGTAGTACCTTAAAATGACTTCTGGAAAAATCTGATTATCGGTCTGGGAAACCTGGAACAGTCAGGTAATTTCACTCCGAGAAATGCGTTGCAACCATGCAATTTCAGTTTGCACTTTTGTTTGTAAGACTAAGAAATTAACATATAAAAAATTGCGGACGTTTGTCGACAATAAGTCGTTGTAAAAAGTACAAACTTATTTTACTGTGTACTACGGATCGAGCAGTGCTGTAATCGCTTGCCACGAATTTCGTATTTTGCGTTAAGGAGATGCAACAACATTCTGCCCGGCCAGCCCGCACTCGGTTCATTAAAAAACTGTAATGTTATTTTTTTCTACAGTGCTGACTTTATAGTCGAAGGGAAATATAACGCCACTGCGTTTATTAATTTTACGACGGGCTCTTATATGTATTGAAAAGCCAACGTTTTAGCAGTCTAAAAAAAATTGCATTACAGTTTTTATTATCGACCGCGGTAATTCACATGCCCCTGAGTCGGGTGAGCAGTTCGCTGATTGCCGAATTTATTAAGCATGATTCGAATATGAATAACAAGACATAGGAGAGATCGAGAATTTGGCCGGCCGCGAGATCCAGGCCGGACGTTGTCGCTCCAGGTTGGACCGCACGAAAACTTCTTTATCGTTTCCTTGCCTTGAAAAAAAAAAAATATTTTTGCGGATCGGTTTTTTGGCGAGCTGCGTTTCGATCAATTGCTCTGGTCGTTTCGACAGGCTAATGCGTCAACATCGCGTCCGATGCGTCAACATCGATCTGCTAATGCATAGAATTATGTGCTCGCCACAGCGTTTGACGAAGTGGACTCTGTAAAAGCGATTATGCGTATAGTGTTGATAAACGAGATGGACGAGGTAAACAAGTATCGATGCGGTTTGCACAGCGAAGCCATCGGACGGAATCGCGATGTCGCACAAATCGGTGAAACTTCCCCGACGCATTTCGACGAAATGTCGATCTGATCGCCCTTCGACGAAATGTCGACCTGATCGATTGCACTGATAAATCTAAATCAAAGTTATTGGCGGTAATTAAATTTACACCGGATGGGTGCACGAATTTTTCTGTCGCGAGATTCGGCCTCGGTTATCCGGCGGATTGTCGAAAGGAAAAGATAATAAAAGTAATCAAATAACGGCCCGTGATTGGAACGACCTCCGATCGTGCTTAACATTTTAATAGCATTGCAATAATTTTTTTTTAAACGCTGAAAGTTTAATTTTTTTTTTATGTAATTTATTCGGTTATTTTAATTCAACAGAAATTCCCGCGAGATGGAGAAGACATTGCCCTCAAGGGTTGAAGATGTCCGCGCCAGGGTGCAATCTCGTCGGCGAGGGTATGACGAACGATCCTGGAAACGACGCTAGCGCCGGAAGATGCGTGTGCGGACCCGGCGTGCTTTGGTGCTCCAGTGAACCGTTGCCCTACACTTTCGAGACTCTTCACGCCTGCGAACTCAATCTCGGGGCGAAGATAGAATACGGTAAATTTTAAAAATTTTTATGTACAGATAATTTTTTTTCACTGCAGTTTTTAACCCTTAACATGTAAATGTCAACTTTGAATAATATTAGCGCACCGTATATTGATGATGAAAGTATTATTTTACAGAAATGTAATATCGTCAACATTACTCATCAAAGAGTATTTTTCAGTATCAATATTTTTCGAGATATAGCGATTTTTATACCTACCACGAGTACTTACAATGTAAGTACACAGTAAAAAAAGTTTGTACTTTTTACAACAACTTCCCATATAGCCAACCGTAGCACTGGCAAACAAGTGCAATTGCTTGCCACCAAGCTTTGCTGTTTCCTTGCCATGAACCCAAATGGATTAGCACTAACGATCTTTGAAATTGAATTCTTGTGAGAATCGATAGAGGCACTTAAATTTTATAAGAAATCGAACTTTAAAAAATTTCACCCAAAATAACCATGACTCAAGCAAATAAATTTTAAACAAGCCTTACTGAGAACTTGCTGGTAATATGCTCCTAAGAATTTTTGGCATTGAATGCTGGCAAAAACGTAGGCAAATGCGGACGCACATGGCGCAATTTAGTCGCCATCGCGTGCGGACATATGTTACCTATTTGCTGGCGGGTTGTTGGCAAAATGCTATCTGGGAATATGGCTGCATTCGTAAAACGACACCATGGAAATGAATGAGGGTTTTTGAATTTTTTATTTGTTCGAAAATTGTGTCAACGCTCAGGTTCATTTAAGCGTCGATGTATTTATTTTATTTATTTATTTATTCATTATTCACGGGCAGAACCCATTTACAGGACAATAAATGTCAAAAGGAACAATTGGAACGGTATAGCCGAGGTTAAACAATATACATTCATAATCAATATTTACGAGTACATTAATAACAAAAGAAGATATATCTTTCTAAAATATGATACACAAATGGACCAGGCGTAACTATTCTTGATATTGAATTTTTATGAGAATTGATGGAAGCACTTAAATTTTATAACAAATTCATTTTTTTTTAATTTCACCCAAAATAACCATGACAATTTTGTCATCATCCCGTGCGGACATATGCTGCCTATTTGCTGACGGGTTGTTGCCAAAATGCTATCTGGGTTATTGTCCACGAACGTTAACAATTTTTTATTCGTGAATATTCCGATCGCACCATCCGGCTCAAGTTTTACAAACGAAAGTACAAACTAAAATTGTTAATGACACGGGAAATAAAATGAAAGGTTTGTGAACCTATCATTTAATGACACGTTCATTCTTTATCAACCTGAACAAAACGAGTTTGTCCCTTAGTTAACAAAATTATTTCTGCGAAACTTCGTATTCCGATTTTACGAAATTATTTTTTACCGTGCACTCACTGAACGGGGATCCGGGTCGAGTCGTCCGGAATGAAGGTCCTCGCTCAGCGAGGATCCGGCGCGTGAAGGGTTAAGCAGGATGCGCGTTTCGTGTCGGAGGGACAGAGCGAAAGAGAAATAGACATCTTGCATAACATTGTTTATGATGTTCAAGCGAGACCGAAGTGAAACAGAGGAACGATGACTGCCCGCTAATGAAACGAAAATATAAACAAATGACAGGTTCATTCTTTATCAACCTGAACAAAACGCGTTTGTCCCTTATTTAACAAAATTATTTTTGCAAAACTTCGTATTCCGATTTTAGGAAATTATTTTTTACTGTGCACTCGCTGAACGGGGATCCGGGCCGAGTCGTCCGGAATGAAGGTCCTCGCTCGGCGAGGATCCGGCGCGTGAAGGGTTAAGCAGGATGCGCGTTTCGTGTCGGATGGACAGAGCGAAAGAGAAATAGACATCTTGCATAACATTGTTTATGATGTTCAAGCGAGACCGAACTGAAACAGAGAGGAACGATGACTGCCCGCTAATGAAAAGAAAATATAAACAAATTAAAATATAAACAAATGACAGGTTTGTGAACCTGTCATTCTATGACAGGTTCATTCTTTATCAACCTGAACAAAACGAATTTCTCCCTTATTTAACAAAATTATTTTTACGAAACTTCGTATTCCGATTTGACGAAATTATTTTTTACCGTGCACTCGCTGAACGGGGATCCGGGTCGAGTCGTCCGGAATGATGGTCCTCGCTCAGCGAGGATCCGGCGCGTGAAGGGTTAAGCAGGATGCGCGTTTCGTGTCGGAGGGACAGAGCGAAAGAGAAATAGACATCTTGCATAACATTGTTTATGATGTTCAAGCGAGACCGAAGTGAAACAGAGAGGAACGATGACTGCCCGCTAATGAAAAGAAAATATAAACAAAAGTTCTCGAGAGACCGGGGCTCGCGACGGGCATCGGGAAGAGCGGACTAGCAGCAGCGTCGAGGCGGAGAACGAGAGCGAGACGGAAAGGCCCGGGGGCTTGTGAGAGGAGGGCGCCCCGACCCGTGTACACCGGGTCGGGGCGAAAGCTGCCAAGGGTGAGGTCCGGAAAAAAAATGAGCTAGTGGAAAGAACGAACGAGACGTCGCAGCTCGTCCGACGTGACACCACCGTTAATGAGAAAAGGACATACAGCCGCGTCGGGGTGGCTTCCTTCCCAAGCCTCGGAGGATATTCCCGTCGTCGCGACTCTGGGCTATCTGGTTTCTTCAACCTTTTTTTTTTGCTTCTTTCTTTTTGTTCATTTATTTTCTGGCTCTGCTTATCTCGCTCTCCTCTGCCTCTCTGTTTCTCTTCTCTCCGAGGAATGAAAAAAAATATCACGGATGCTGGTCGCGGGCTCGCGTATCAGCTTGCTACACTGTTTTTCTTACCTCGCGGAAGTTTGGAGCATCCCGACGAATTTATCAAAGTTCAATGTTTAATTAGTAGTTTATGACGCTGGAAACTTTGCGGGAAGAAAAACTTCGAAAGTATTTTTTTTCTTTAGGCACGACTGAGTGCGGTCGATGAATGCCTTTTTTTTATTTTTAAGTGGAATTGCGTTTAATTGTTTGCCGACTTTTACGTAATTTTCTCGTGATTCGTAGTTTCCATGTAAATACTCCGGTGAAGTTGCAGGTACGCGCGTCGTACGACGTCTTCGATGGTATCAAAGCGTTACGATCATCGTTCAAGAACCGTTTGCCCTCGATACACGAATAACAATCGATGGTAATCGCCGTCACGTCTCTCTGACGAATGAAAAAAAGATGACGGATGCTCATCGCAGGCTCTCGTATCAGTTTTCAACGCAGTTTTTCGTACCTCGCGGAAGTTTGGAGCAGCCCGACGAATTTATCAAAGTTCAATGTTTAACATTAGTAGTTTATGACGCTGAACATTCTGTGGGAAAAAAACTTCGAAAGTACTTAATTTTAGATTTTAGGCACGGCTGAGCGCGGGCGATGAATTCCTTATTTTTTATTTTTTTAAAGTAGAATCGTGTTTAATTGTTTTCCGATGTTTACGTAGTTTTCTCATGAATCCTATTTTCCATGTTAATACCCCAGTGTATCAAATCGTTACGATCGTCGTTCAATAGCCGTAGAACCGTTTTCCTTCGGTACACGAATAACAACCGACGATTATCACCGTTAGGCCTTTCTGATGGATGAAAGAACGATGATGCATGCACATCGCGAACTCTCGGATTAGTTTGCAACGCTGTTTTTCTTACCTTCCGGAAGTTTGGAGCATCCCGACGAATTTATCATACTTAAATGTTTGCAAAGTTCAATGTTTAAAATAGTCGTTTATATACTTAATTTTTAGTTTTGGGTACGACTGAGCGCGGGTCATGAATGCCTTATTTTTTATTTTAAAAAAAGTAGAATCGTGTTTAATTGTTTTCCGATGTTTACGTAGTTTTCTCATGACTCCTATTTTCCATGTGAATACCCCAGTGAGCTTGTAGTCGTGAAAAGCGCGTCATACGGCCCTTCTGGTGGTATCAAATCGTTACGATCGTCGTTCAATAGCCGTAGAACCGTTTTCCTTCGGTACACGAATAACAACCGACGATTATCACCGTTACGTCTCTCTGACGAATGAAAGGACGATGATGCATGCACATCGCGGACTCTCGGATTAGTTTGCAACGCTGTTTTTCTTACCTCCCGGAAGTTTGAACATCCCGACGAATTTATCATACTTAAATGTTTGCAAAGTTTAATTTTTTAATTCGTAGTTTATATATATACTGAGAGCAGGATCTAGTAAAAATGATTATATCGCTTGAGAGATATTACAATAGCACATAATAGTAGCGCGCTAGGGCGCCACCTATGGCAGGAAGTACCGGATTTATAAGAATTTTTCTTAGATATTATGGTAAAAATTCTTGGATAATCTGAGACTTTCTGCCATAGGAGGCACCGTGGCGCCCTACTATTATGTGCTATGGTAATTTTTCATAGATGATCGGTAATTTTTACTAGATCCTTCTCTCAGTGTACTTAATTTTTTTGTTTTAGGCACGACTGAGCACGGCTCATGAATGCCTTATTTTATTTTATTTTTTAAAAGTAGAATGGCGTTTAATTGTTTGCCGATGTTTACGTACTTTTCTCATGATTCGCAGTTTCCATGTTAATGCCCCGGTGAGCTTGTAGTCGTGGTAAGCGCGTCGTACGGCCCCTCTGGTGGTATCAAATCGTTACGATCGTCGTTCAATAGCCGTAGTACCGTTTTCCCTCGGTACACGAATAACAACCGACGATGATCGCCGGCGCGGCTAGGAGTGTCGAGTCGCCGTTGTGCCACGTAACTACCCATGTAAAGGCGTTTCCGTGTTCGGGATTTAACGAGGTTTGCCGGCCAAGTAGGTACGCAACAAAAGTAGTTTACCGAGCAAACCACCGCACCCTGCCTCGCCAATCCTCTCCCCTCGGAAACAGCGCCAGCGTGCGGCCAAGTTAAATTTGATTCGAACGGAAAAGTTTAATCGGGCTTGCACTTGGTTCTTGCGGCTCGTATTTCTGCGACGGAAACGCCCAACTGACTGGCTACCGCACTCGAATAACTCCCCCCCCCCCCCCCCCAAGAGTTACATACTTTCTATATCTGTATATAGTATAACATATACGGAACTTGAGAGGGAGGCGAAACTGCGAAGCAAATCGCGACGGAGAACGAAGCCGTCAAAAAATTGTCAATAGCACACTTATTTTTGTAGCTCGAAAGAGTCTCTCTCTCTCGAGGGATATCGATATAGACGATGATAAATCGCGAGCCAAATCCTGATGTTTTTGAGATTAAATCCGCGTCAAATATCCCGGGGCTTCCGGCTCGGGAAAGCAGACGCACGCATTCGTGTAAAATAGAACTCTCGCTATCCGCTTATCTGAAAACGATACAAATTGAAAGAGAGTTACGTAGAAGTTTCCCCGGTTGAGAACGTAAGCCGTTTCGAAAGAGGGTTGGAGGGTGGGAGGGGAATGGTAAATACGGAGGAACGACACGCTCGATTCTGATCGGCGTAACAGCCCAAAGTTTTCCCTCAGCCGCTCTCCGCAGCCGCGCATTTTCGTTTCCGTTCTTCAGCCTTATTTTCACCCCCTCGACGCTCACGGGGCTTTACGCCAGTGCGAAATCGCTCCGTCCCGATTTTTCTCATCTCTCTTCTCCGGCCCCGCATTTTTCCATCTCAGTCTTCTATGTTATTCACCACTTTTCTCACGTTTCCCTCTCGACGCCTTATTCTCAGACTCGCAGCCCTTATCTACGCACGCTGCTCACGATTCGGTTCCAATCAGTTTTTACACTCGTCGCTAGGCCTTGGAAATCTGCTGCGATGCCGCATCGACCGTTCGGAAACGCAAGGGCGTATCGGACGTCGTTTCCCACGCTGAACTGTGCCGGATACGTCCTCCTGTCTCTTGGCCGTCAATACGTATTTGGATACGGCGCGTGAAATGATACGGCGTACGCGTTCGATGCGTGCTTGCGTGCGGCTGTAAGGGAACTCCAGTGCCCTCGAGAAACACCCTCGAGAAAACGATATTGGTATTCCAAGGGGATGTTCCGCGATCGAGCGGGAATGGCGAAGACCCGAGTAGAAATTTTCGAGCGTTACATCGGGCCCTGATAGGGTCCTGATAAGGCCTTATTAGGCCCTTGTGAGGCCCTTATCAGGCCTTATCAGGACCTTATCAGGGTCCGATGTAACGCGTGAACATTTCTACTCGGGGAGTGACGACGAGAGTTCATAATACGACTACCAATGGCGGCTCCTATCAATTTTAGCGGCTACAGGGGATAAATGGGAACGACGAGTCGCAATCTCGTCTAATTTATTTATAAACAATTAAACCACGGGGGCATTTGCGGTAAGCCACCGGTTTCCGGTGATTCGGAGTATGTGTCGTTAATCCAATGTTACGACAACGCGATGAAGCGAGCGAGACTTACGGCAGAGCTGTCGAGTAACGAGAGTGGATTCCACCGTAAATGTTACATTACCCGTAGCCCAATTGGGGATGGCTCGGCAGGACGGAGTTAGTTTCCCCACCGATTTGCAGTTTAACGTCGAATATGCAAATAACAGCGGGCCAGCCGGAGGGCCGGGAGGGTCTCGGCCAACTCGGGGCGGATGGTTCGAGCCTCGCGGAACGGTTGCAACCGCAGCTGCATGACTGCCAGGCTGCAAGGGCAGCAACAACGCGACTAGGCCCGTGTCGACTATATAACGCGGCTACCCTCCGACCACCCGAGTAATTAATTAATTCGTTATTCCTCGCCGTTCTCGCGTGTTTGCCTTTTCGCTGCCCCGCTTCGCTTTCGAGCGGTTGCCAACGAATAATTTTTGTGTACACGAGCATTATTAAGGGGATGCTGGACGGTCCTGTTTTACCGACCGAAATAGGCCATTTCTTAGTTTCGTCTTAGCACAGTTAATATGCTACGCATATGCTTTAAATCCTACAGGAACGTAATACGAACAATAACGCTTCGGCGTGCACTCGAATATCGCTTGAAAACGTACAAGAAACGAAGAAAATCGAATATTGGTAATCGTCCTAAAATCCAATATGGCCGCTGAAATGTTATCAGCATTTGTTTTGTACGACATTAAATATTCTGGGACTTACATACGTCAAACGAGAGTGCACACCGAATCGTTGAGGTTCTACGAATATTCTAAAATCGTCGGAAAGTCGATTTCACAAAAGATAATTACGTGAAGCGTAAACTGCGTTCACGTAGTTTATTCCCGTATGACCGGTGATCACAGCTGATGACAACGGCATGAATGTAGCGTAGAACACGATGCAGAGCCACCTGTGCGTCAATCGTGACACTACGTTCATTCACTTTCGTAAACTATAATATTCGGTTTTCTTAATTCATTGCAAGTTTTCAATAAAAATTTGACTGAACACCGAAGCGTTAATGTTAATATCACAGTTCTGCACGATTTGACACATATGCGTAGCATATTAACGATGCTAAGTCGGAACTAAAAAATTGTCTAGTTCCGTCGGTAAAACAGGTAAAGCAGGTTAAAAAAACGAAAAAAACAGCTCCAGCATCCCCTTAAGGACCTTCAATATCCTCGACTAAAAGGAAATTATCAGCGTCTTCTAACAGTCGAGCTAATAATCTTGCTTTAATCTTGCTTAACTTCACTTAGAAAAGTTACGCACCGTTGAGAAAAAAATGGATTACATTTCTTTTGTTACCGACTGCGCTCGTGTATGGCATATTTTACAAAGTATCTTTTCTTTGCTTTACAGTGCACACATGCCATCGCTTGATTCTAACTTCGCTATTATGTTTTTGCAGATCAACTGTTCAACGCACCGGATCCACCAGCGAGCAGCAACGGTGAGTGCAATAAAAATGTAGACTGAGACAAAAAGATTGTGAAATTCTTAATATCTAAGATAGTTCAAATATTAATTGCCATCGTTACTATGTGAATATTATTGTATACAACAAGCAATCGTATATTTGCACTATGATATTGTTCCCGTATAGATGTATAAGATATATATTACTGTTCCAAAGTAAACATTCTGATTGAAACTAAATAACAAAGTGTAATACCGAAAATATCATATTTATAATAATTATTGCATTGCGAACAAAACGAATATTTTCAACAGTACAATAATAGATTGTAAGCTTTCTTAGTATCTCAAATGTTGTAAAAACAACAACCTTCAGTACAATGCGGACGTACTGAAGTGAGCAATGCGAGATTGTTGGAATTATTATTATCCGTAGATAGTATTGGACAATATATTATTAATACTATAAACAGACACTAATACTGTAAACTACCTTTACAATAATTAGGCCTATCACGATACGAAATATAAAATATGCTACTGGGTAGAATTTTTCTGCTATCCAGTAACATTTCTTTCTTTCAGTGTATTTAAAGAAAAATGTATTCTCTCACTTTGGCTCTTCCGAGCGGGCTCGTTTCAATTCAATTGCGATAATTGAAGACTTCCGAATTTCTCGATCAACTTCGCGGGGTGAGGGAGAGGGGACTGTGGTATTAGCGGGCCGTTCGATAGATCGAGCGCTCCTCTATAGACCGAGCGAGATGGATAGAGTGCACCTCGAACTTTCTCCACGAGTTCTATCAATCGAGTTTCGCTGCCGCACGAAGAGTCTGTTGGAAATAACATCGTCGGGTAATTATCGTAATTAACGAATCTATCAAGGAGGCCGAAGTCGAACGGTTAATTGGCTCTTTGATACCGAAGTTCACTCGCCGATGTTTCGCGAAAAAGCTTGCTTCGCGATACTTCATTCCCTTGCCGTTCGGTCCAAGGGACGGCTATTGAAACTCGATTCTCACCGGTCTCCTCTGCATAGTCATTTTAAATACTCGCCGATCGTTAGGGCTTTCGATATAAGAAATTGAACGTTGCCCCGCTTACGTAAACTCTCATTGACCCTAGTTCTCGTACATAAGAGCTTTTTTCATCCCGTTAATGCCTTTCGTATCAGGTCGAGTCTCAATTACATCGCCATGAGCACGAACGATGGTAAACCATTACCTTTTTTTTTTATTTTTTGCTTCCTCATGGAGGTAGCTATGTTTTCATAGAAAGAAAAAAGTTAGCGATTCTCCGCAATAAATTTTGTAATAACTTTTGACCGTTTCAATTTTATGAGATGTAGACATTTTTAAATGTTACGAAGGTGCAAAGTCATTTGAACATGGCTTCCCCATTTATTACAATTTTGCGCATAACTTCCACTACGAGGAAGCCAAAAACGATCAGCGAATTTTTTCATAGAGAAAGCTGTGCGCAAAATTTTAATAAATACAGAAGCCATGTGCAAATTACTTTGCACCTTTATAAATTCTTCATACGTCTTGAGCCTTGATAATTTTTATTCCGCCTCTATTAACGACTAATAGGATTCGCCGTTTCTCGGGTTAAATTCATTCCAGTCATAAAAATGATCGACGATTCGTGGTGTTGCTATGGCTATTCTTCGAGTTTTACAAATAAACGATGAGAATCTTTTATCCGCCTCCGGGTCTTCGCTCCCCTTCCACCTTGTCCGTCGGCATTTATCCGCGGTAAACAGTGTTAAAGCCATGAGCGGCTATCCAGACGGTGAGCAAATATCGTCTGGAAAAATAATTGTTTGATTGTCACTTAGGCACCGGGTACGTGTTTCAACTTCCTATTGCACTCTCGAGGTTTATCGCAAATCTCGCTCTACCGGGGAAACGACAATATCTACACTCTGTAAGAACCGTCGTCAAACATGATTAATTGCAATTTGACGGATAGATAAAAGAATAAACAACAGAATGATCAATAACTTTATACAATATCAGACATGTTTGTACGATAAAAAAAATTCCTGTCGTCCTTGAATCGTATCGACTCTCATACAGTGCCGACACGTGCCGGACAATGAAATCGATACTGACCGATGCAAGTAGTCAAGGTCGATGAATTGCACCGTTCATATCGAAAGCTTGAGCGCTCCAGCGCCTGAGTGAAATCCAACCTTTCTGTGAGAGAATCTCGCAGTACTCAGACGGTTGAAACATTTCGAATCTTGAGCAAACTCCAAATGCCTCGGGTAGCATTCGAGCGCAAAGGAATGCTTAATGCGAGGCGTGTAATCGGAATGGACTATACAGGAGCTATCTCTGTTCATTCATACGCTCGCTATTCCTTGAACTTCATATTTTCATTAATTTTTTTTTTTTTCTTTAGATTCACCCGTGGAATCGGGCTTCGAGATAAACATGTTTGAAGTCGGAAACTACGTTTCCCGGAGGCACAGGGAGTATCAGAGAGTACACTCTACATCAATTTCAGTTGGAGGTAATACCAGGCGCGCCGAGCCAACACGGCGCTTCCATTTACATCTCTCCGTCGGAAATTTACGTGCTATTTGCTCAAAGAAGTCGGTCGACACTGCTACCCGTGCTATTCGCTTTTTTCTAATATTTTCCTACAATGCGGGACTTCCACTCGTCGCGAGAAATATAATATTCGCCTGTTACACAACTTGGGAGCGTCTTCCACTTTCATCTCCGCGTAATGAGAGCATCTCTTGTGGTTTCTACATATCCTTCGACGCCTCGGATGTACTCGGCTGTACTAAACTTTTTTCATGTACAAAATTATTTTTTAAAAAACTGCTCCTAATACAGCAGCATTTGGATGGGAATTCCCAAGTGCCTTGCGAGGTTTCACGAATTGCGAATTTTCTCAAACTTCTGTGAATTTTCGATAACATTTGATATTGTGCAGAGTCGCAATGTTGTGGGTAATTTGATAGTTTGATGCGCGTGATACGCAAGAAATATAATATTTCCGTGTTACACAACTACTAGGAGGCGGGGCGGGGGGGGGGGGGGGGAGTGTCTTCTACTTTTACCTCCGTGTAATGAGAGCCTCTGTTACATCCAGACAGATATATCCGCATAGTGAGGTCGGTCGCTAAAAACCATAAATGGATAGCCTCTCTTTCGAGTCAAGGCTTAGCCCTTTACTTGGGGAGGTAGACCTCGTCGTACTGCCGTGGATTTATAAGGACGCTTGGAGGTATTAAAATGTTTTCAAAGTTCAGAGTGTTTGACAGAAATTGAGCCAACTTCCTCTTTCGATCTTTTCATCGGGGAGCTCTTTTTGGAAGGACTAGAGATTTTGTAGCAAATCCTTACTCGTTCTGTGAAGATTTCGGTGATGATACAGCAGGTTGGTCGGCCGTAAAGTAACTGATTTGCTTACAAAATCTTGGTCCTTATATACTAATTCTAACCCTTTTCTTCTAATGCTAACGGTTAACCCCTTCACTGTCAGAGAAACGTATTTCTCTATACATTTTGGCCCCTGACAGTGATCTATATGACTAACGCAGCCGGTAAACTTACCCTGCATGCGCCAACTCCGCGTCCACAGGTGCAGATCTGGCTACTCCGGATGTCAGTAAGGTCAGCTAAGGAACTATTGCATACATCAGAACGGAGGATTTTTACATTGATCTTCGTGAGCTAAACCGAAGCAATGACCTCTATTCGATTGCCGGGATGTCTCCATCTTATGAGGTTAGCGAGAACGCCTTTAGGGTGCCGGTAGATCAAAAGGTGTCACGCGGGTTCTGAGAAAAGCGGAAAAGGCGTGTACAAGTAATAGATCTAGGCGTGGAAAAAGGAGAAGATTTGGAAATGCGTGGGAGAAACTAGGGAAGAAAGTGTTTAAAGGGCTGGATATAGAAATCGTGCAGCGTTGCATCTTGTCTCTCAAGACGCTGTTGGGGAAAAGAGGAAGGGAGATGCTGAGCAGTGCAGGCAGTGGTAGCGTTGCGCGAGAATGAGTTTGGATACGTCGAAGAGTTCAGCCGTAGAAAAGCCATAGATTTAAAGGGGCGCATACCTAAAGAGGGAGCGTTCGAATAGAAAAGAACTTTTCGGTGAGTGAAAGAGAACGATGCATTGTAGCTGGTGCATCGCTGCGTTGCCCGTGTTGTCAGAGTTCACATTTGAAGTTAAGAATTGGTTAGAGGAATTACGGACACATCACTTATGCGTCTATTTCCATCGCCGCACACGGAGAAAAAAAATTTGTTAGTACAACAGGATTTTTGTTACCATAACAAATTTAGTTAGTTGATATCAGGATAACAAAACCGGCTTGTAACCATAGCAACATTTTTCGCTTGGAGCAATTTGCTACTGCAACAAAGCAGCCGTT
The DNA here is from genome assembly GCA_917499995.1 of Ichneumon xanthorius. NCBI lineage: Eukaryota > Metazoa > Arthropoda > Insecta > Hymenoptera > Ichneumonidae > Ichneumon > Ichneumon xanthorius. The sequence goes on along the minus strand of OU824200.1, from coordinate 15,104,949 downwards.
GTTACAGTAACAAAAAAAAATGTATATGACTGAGTGGAGCGCGTTTAACGCGCAAAATCAAAACAAAGAGACGCGAGGAAACAGTTTCATTGCATTCGAGTAAAAATAAAAAAATATATTGGAATTGTGAACTCTTCAAATTTGTTGTATATGGATGTAAACTGCGAAAGGTAATATACATCAAATTTCAAGAATTCGCAATTGTAAATACAGACGTCCGTTTCAATATAATAAAATGATAAAATACAAACGCGGTGAGTTAATCTTCAAATAAATGTATGTACGTATCTATAACTATCCTGTTACCAGTCATTACTCAGCCGTCAAATTACAGCAGGCGTTGTTTGTTTTCGTAGCAAACTAAATCGTCGCAGTAACAAGAAAGTTTTGTCGTGATAGCAAAACCAATTACTTCTACGTAGTAATTTTTTTGCTACTTTTACTACTCGTTTTGCTGTGAGAACTAGGTAATTGTCAACAAAATGAGCTTTGTTGACAGTAACCTCGTTCTCGCAACAAGACGATTAGTTTAATCAACATAAGAATTACTACGTAGAAGTAATTGGTTCTCTTATCACGACAAAACTTTCGTGTTACTGCGGCGATTTAGTTTGCTATGAGAACAAACAACGCCTGTTGTAATTTGACGGCTGAGAGTGGGTGGTAATAGCAGAGTTATAGATACGTACAGTACATCTCCGGTTAACCGGGATGCTCGGGACCAAAAAGTCCTCGGATAATCGAAATCCCGGTAAATCCGAACTAGACAGCGAAAATATATATATAAGTCAATAATGGCTAATGATACAACTTTATTATGACTAATTACAATGACATTTGGTGCAACTTGCCCTTACTTTTTAAATAGTGTGAACTAGAATGTAAAGCTTTGGATATTTCTTTCATTAATAATACGTAAGCTGGTCTTTTTTTTGGAAGTACTCAGTGACTTTGGATTACTCCGCGCATAAAAAAAAACCTCGGAAGACGCACGGTTAATGAGCTTCCTGGTTAATCTGACCCCGATTAATCGGGGTTCTACTGTATAAACATTTATTTGAAGATTAACTCACTGCATTTGTATTTTATGACTAATTTTATTATATTAAAAATAATGTCTGTAGTTGCAATTGCAAATTATTGAAATTTGCTGTATATGGATGTATTAAACTGCGAAACGTAATACCACGCCATTTTTGATTAGTCGAATACAAATTAACTGTTTCCTCGCATCTGTTTCTTTTCATTTTGTGTGTCGAGCGTCTCGAGCTCGTCGTAATTTGTTGGCACATATACGAGCCCCAGTCAGTCATAAAACATTTTTTTATGTTACAGTAACAAAGGCTGTTTTGCTGCGGTAGCAAATCGCTCCAAGCGAAAATTGTTGCTATGTTTACAAGCTGGTTTTGTAATCCCGATATTAACAAACTAAATTTGTTACGGTAACAAAAATTTTGTCGTACCAACAAATACTTTTTCTCCGTGTGGTGGTACTGGTCTGTAATTAAATTATTGCATTAAAAAAATTAAATAAAAATTGCTCCTCATAGAGGAGTATTTGTATGGGAATTGCAAAGTGCCTCAGGTGAGATAAATACCTTTTCAATTAGAACGACAGCAGATGAGTGTCGAACTTCTCGCTGGCGCAACCTTTTTCAAACTTCCAGGCATTTTCCGTAATATTTGATACCTCGCAGCGTCGCAATGTCGAGGGTAGTTTGATAGTTGGATGCACGCGGTGCTGGAGGGTTCGCGGGTAAGCAGGGCCGCGAGGAGGGAGCCGAAGAAAGTCGTGCCAGTCGAAGGAAACCGAGCAAGAAACTCATGCGAGAGTTTCTCGCTTAGCCGTCGGGATTACAAATCTCTTCGTTAAAAGTTATCTTCGCAGAATCGTCGGTTTAGTTCTTTTTTTTCATTCTTTTTTTACGTTTCCTTATTTCTCTTTAACGATTGGAAGAAAAGTTAGCACGAGGAGGTCGTGACTTCCAGTTGAATATTCCGAGAGAATTTTGCCCTACGATGGGATAAACGCGCGGAGTAAATTCGTTAGGTATTGAACTGTGTACTTTTCGATGATTCCCGATAATTTCCAATCCATGTTTAAATAACGAACTGATCGGATTATCAACTTTTCACGTTACATCGAGAGCTTAATTTAATGAATTACATAATTGATAACTCATTTTTGATATATCGAATTCGTAGTGATATAGACTAAAATTAGTGAAAGCGAAAATTCGATTTAACGTTTTACATTAAAAAAAAAAAAATCGTTGTCCATAGTCACCACTTTTATGAGTATTATTTCGTGACAAATACGGCAGAAAATTAACTGTCTAATCGGGAGCGTCTTGAGATCGTACACTGAGGAAAAAAAATGGTTGGATTAAGCAAATGCGCGGTGACATACGTTCAAAGGTGTATTTGGTTGGTACAACAAAAATGTTTGTTTCAATCGACAAATTTTGAATAAATTGAAGCAAATGATCGTTTAGCAAAACAATGCTTTATTGGTACCAAACAAACAACAGCTTTGAAAGTATGTCACCGCGTCTTTTGGTTAATCCAACCAATTTTTTTTTTCTCAGTGTAAACGAAGCATTGTGCATTCATTCGAGACAGTTGAAATTTATGCCACCGCGCAGGCGAGTTTCCAAAATTTTCGGGTAAAATAATACCGCATTGGTGTTTACGCTAATCTGCATTCGTGGAAACGTCAAAGCGTGAGCTACCGGACCAAGTTTTAAGAATTGTCTTTCGTCGTACGGGATTTTGATCTAACATGTTAAATCAAAATCCATTAATGAAACAAAAAAATTAAAACAATGTTGCTCTAGATCCACGACTTTTATGAACATTATATGGGGTAAAAGTGGGGAATATGGCCCGGTCCATATATCATTGATTTACGTGTTAATCGAGGTGGGTCATATTCACTACTTTTACCCTACTGTGTCAAACATGCCAGAAAATTTATCGTCTAATCGAGAGCATCCCGAGACCTTGCACAGACCATTGGGCATCTGTTCGAGACGATCGAACGGGTAAAAATTTCGGGTAACACAGTGTCGGATCCTCGCCGGTCTTTAAGATAATCTGCATTCGTGGAAACGCCAAAGCGTGAACTACCGGAGCAAGTTTTCTCGTGAGCAAATGGAAAATTATACGAGACGGGAGGAACGAGGGTAGAGCCCGAATATTGGGAACCACAGGAAGCCCTCGGTTGGTCGGAGAAATGGAGATCGGTAAAACCAGCGAAGGCGAGTGAAGATACGCGCAGCTACGGAAGATCGTCGAGAGTTCTCTCCACGGGCAGTCGCAGTTTCCATCCGAGTTCTCGTGCCCATCGGGACGCGAGTAAACACGACGCCACTTGGCCAAACTATCGTCATAATTTCCAGTCGTATGAACTCTCTCGTTCACGTAACGTCCCCTCAGTGCCAACTTAACCCGAATACCTGGCACTCGGAAAGCCGACCTCGAGCGGGCGATCTCTCACGCTCGTCGTTTCGCGGAAAATCGCGAAGGTACATTTCGCCACCGTGAAATCGTACTCGCAGCGGTATAATGTATTCACGGATTCATGGATAAATTATCGTTCGCTCGCGTTTCGCCGACTCGACGCGAATAGGCACTCGGAATTATCGAAGATCCCGCATCATCAATCTTGGCCCACATCCATGACAACTCGAGAACTTCGAACCTTCTGCGATTTAACTTCATCGCTGATGTGTTTGTCCAATTTTTTTTTTTTTTCTTTCTAATGCCAAGTCTCAGTATTTTTTAGTTGCCGATGTTGAGGAGAGTACTGAGCAGCGCTGCAGAAACGAGGCTAATTCGCAACGTCGGAGGCACGATTAAGAATCGATAAGTTCGTTGTCCCGTTAAGAAGCTGGAATAAAGTTCGCCCGTGTGCGGCTTTTACTGGCCCCCAAGGCGGACTTGTTAATCCGATTCATTAACTCCGCCGGTGGGTTATCGGAGCGATGGCAAAAAGGAAAGAGATTATCGGGGCGAGAGACGGAGGGAAGGGAAGTGAGAAACGAGGCAGGAAGAGAAGAGTCGAGAGCGAGGCTATACACACCGTGCGCTACCCGACGGCAAAACAAATCGTGTGAAAAAGCACCTTTAATAACATCCGATGCTCGGCTGTGACGGAGCTGCGGTACGAATAAAACTGGATGGAAACACCCTGCTGTTTTTGTCGGGGGTCGTAGCCGGCGGTTCGGAGATAAACAAAGAAGAATTAAAGAAAAGTTCAACCTGCAAATCGCGGGTTACCGATACGTTCTTCGGTTTCGGCAATAAGATTCACCAAAAAAAAAACGAGACAAATAAACGAAAAACAATGGAAGGTTTTACAATGGAAGTCTGAATTCCAACACTGAGAAAAAGAAATGGTTGGATTAAGCAAATGCGCGGTGACATACGTTCAAAGGTGTGTTTTGTTGGTACTACACATACAGTAGAACCCCGTTTATCCGAGGTAATGTGGGGAGAGCGTACGTCGGATAAGCGAAAACTCGGATAACACGGATAACATACTCAATTCAAACTTGTACTACTATTATAGATTTAAAAAATAGCACACTTCACATAAACATTAACTTCATTAGTTAATTTACTACTTGTTTCCTTTTTTGGTAGACATCACGATATTCTACCATTGACTCTAGAATCAGAACTGATGTATTTACAGCTCGCAATATAAAGACGCAGCAAACTTGCACAAGTTTAACCGCGTATGCAACAATGTAGCAGTTACAGACTACTCCACGCGCGGGCATGCTGCTATATCCGTTTTATCCGAGTTTTCCGTATTATCCGAGCCTACACCTCGGTTAACGCGAAGGGCTCGGATGAGTTGGGTGCGTCGGATAACGCGGAGGCTCGGATAATCGAAGGTCGGATAAGCGCGGTTCTACTGTACGTTTGTTTCAATCAACAAATTTTGAATAAATTGAAGCAAATAATCGTTTAACAAAACAATGCTTTATTTGTACCAAACAAATGACAGCTTTGAACGTATATGTCACCGCGACTTTTGGTTAATCCAACCAATTTTTTTTCTCAGTGAAGTCCGCCCTTCGCTAATCCTCCCATCCCCCCTTCCACCGACCCGCCTCATTTGTAATCTTAAGAAAAAATAAGTTAGATGGGATCGCCGTTGATCCAAGGTACAAAAAGGAAGCGATAAAGCGACGATGGAGCTTCATCGCTGCTGGCTACGAGCCGAGTGAATAGAAAAAGCGCGTCATGGTGGGACGGAAAAACTGCACGCGGAAGAATAGTTCGACCACCATCAGTGTATCGAGGATGTTCGATCGCAAGCAGAAGAGAAGAATGAAGAGCAAGAAAAAAAAAAGAAAAAAAAAAGAACCGAGAAAAGGAAAGAGGAAGAAAACGGCCTGTCGACTTGCTTGCCACGTAGACCGAACAAATTTCTATTGTATATCGACAATGGCTTCGGCGAGGCGTACGAGTGGCACATAAATAACGAAGGTTCCCGCCTTGCCGCCTTCGAAAATTCAATTTTGATAACGCTCGCCAGAAGGTAAAAGCCCAAAGCCATTTGTATTCTTCGCTCCTTGTCCCTCACCTTATATTCACCTTGCTCCTCTGTCTGTCGTCCTCGTCCGCCCCTCCCTTTCCCCGCCCCCCTCAAACCTCCGCGCTATCGTCTGCCCAACGTTTCCTGCCACATCGTCGCTCGGGTAGCTCGCATAATCGACGGTAATTCTCTCGTTTCTGGACGAGTGTTTTACCCGTCCTAGGAGCCGTGCGAAGCAGGCGGAACCACATAATTTCGCAGAAACTTCAATCGGCCGCATCGTCGTATGGCCGAAAGTCACCGGTCCTAACGCACTTTATCCGAATCATCAAACTTCCGAATCGTCAAATGTCCGAATCTTCATTAATCCGAATCGTCCTTTCAACGAATGTCACTCTTCCGAATGGTTAAACCTCCAAATATCAACTCGCCGAATCGTCATTCGTCCGAATCGTCATTTATCCGAAGCGTCATTCATCCGAATCGTCATCTATCCGAATTTCCATTTATCCGAAGCGTCATTTATCCGAATCGTCATTTATTCGAATTTTCATTTGACCGAATCGCCAATCAACCGAATCACAAAACTAGATTTTTTATTTATTCATTTTTATTCGTGTTCCTTTCCCGTTATACCCGGTAAAATCTTTGACTTTTTCTGAAAAATACGAAATGTGAGATAAATTCAGATTACTTTTCAGTGAAATTATCCGAGATTTTCAGATATATTTTCACCAGGATGATAATTTCTTTGCTCTCAGTCATTATAAGATATTTTCTTTTAATTTACCTTGTCATATCCGGCATAGTTCTGTTAATAACGTAAGTGTAGCCATTTACGATCGTGTACTCGGGTTCTTCCGGAATGTTTCTGTTGTTGACGTTCATTGCACTTATACACGCGACTTTTACATCATTCTGAACGATCAATGAAAGATAAATGATCCGCGAGATCACAGAAATCTAAGGACGATGAGATGAGAGGAGATTCAGAACGGATCGATTCGGATGACTGACGATTCGGACGAATGACGATTCGGATAAATAACATTCGGCCATTTACTATTTCGGAAGAGTGACATTCGTTGAAAGGATGATTCGGAATAATAAAAATTCGGTCATTTGACGATACGGAAAAATAAAGTTTCGGCTATATGACGATTCGGATAAACTGCGTTAGGACCGGTGACTTTCGGCCATGCGACGATTCGGCCGATTGATGTTTCGGCGAAATGATGTGGCTCCGAAGCAGGCCAAGGATGGACTTTCTGAGGGAATCGAAGCAGAGGCGCCGCAACCGTCACTACTCTGAGGGTCATAACTTTATCACTTTTATTTACATTTATAAGTTTTATCTTCGCTCCTTCCGTCTCGCCGCTTCGCACAATCTTCGCCGCGAGTGAGACTCGGCCAAGCCTCGTAAATCTTCGGGACCCTTTTTTCCCTCGAACACACCGGCCCCCAACCTTCGAGGTTCGCTTCGAGCTTTAAAGACGCGCTTGGGGCGTTACGCCGCTGTTAACAGCGCGTAGTACAGAACACCGAGCGGAGAGGATTTCACGGAAAAAGCAGTGGGTAGGCAAGCGAGCGAAGCGAGGAACAGCACGAAAGGCCGCGAGTCCCCTGCGACCCCTGGCCAGAGAATAGCTTTATTAATTGAAAGTGCACCGGGCTTGGCTCGTTACTTCAAAATTGTGCAAGTTTGCGAACCGGCGAAGTTACGGTGAGAGCACAGCTCGTGGCCGACGCACGGAGCTTGCGAACCGAGGGATACGAAAATAGAGAGCTGGAGATTCGTATATATAGCTTTTATCGGGGAAGATTGGAAGTCTGAGTAAAAGAAGCACAAAAGTCGATTTCTCGCGGCTAGACCCCAGCTTCTTCAACCTCTCCACTACTGTCATAGTTTCGCGATAGTTGAGCTTCGCCAACTGGATAGCACCGAACGCTTGCCGAAGAAGTAGCCACTACGTTGCTCATCGATCGACCACCTCGATATCGACGCTCGAAATCACAAAGTGCGAAAAGAAGTTGTTTTTCTTCGATCGTGCAAATTTTTACTCCAGACGCAGAGAGAGCGGGGTGAATACACTGAGAAAAAAAATTGGTTGGCTTAACCAAAAGGCGCGGCGACATAGGTTCAAAGCTGTTCATTGTTTAATACAAAGAAAGCATTGTTTTGTTAAACGATTGTTTGCTTCAATGTATTCAAAATTTGTTGATTGAAACAAACATATTTGTTCGACCAACAAAATACGCCTTTGAACGTATGTCACCGCGCGTTTGCTTAATCCAACCATTTCTTTTTCTCAGTGTAGGGTGGACTCGAGATAAGATATTTTCTTAATTTCTTTTCTTGCGACATTTTTTTTTACAGATAGTCCATATGACCCCAGTTCTTCCCAGAAACATGCCACGGGCTGAGCCCGTTACGTGCCACGGGCTGGGCCATTATTTCTATCTCAATTGTCTTTCTCCATTCCGCATGTGTTATTATCAAGCTCCGGTTGCGTTGTTCTGGTAAAATTTATCTCGAAACAGGAAAAATGAATAAAAGAGCACAATAGTGATCTCCTCTCCTCCCCCCCAATTACTGTTTAGTGAAGACTCGTAGGTTTTACTGAACTCAACGTAACTTTATTCAACTCCTTCAAATCCAAGCTCCTGTTAGTTTCCGACTCTACAGTCCGAATGTTTCCTTTTCCAAACAAAGCCCATTCTCCTTCTCGCTCCTACATTCGCCTCGCTCCACTCACGACCTCAACACTTCCTTTTTTTTAAACAACATGAACAATCCAAACCATTAACCTCTTCACTACCAACCCGAGCAGAAATTGGGATCAGGCTGCCTGATACCTTATCAGACCCTGTTAAGGTATAGCCAGGGCGTGCCTGATCAGGCGAGCCTGATGAGGGCCTGATAAGGTGCAGGTCGTGAAGCATGACTAAATAATCATCATTTCAGATGAGGTGAGTCTGATGCCAGCCTGATCAGGGCCCGATAATGTACAGGTAGGGAAACCTGAACGGATATCCTTGGCTTTTGACTAGTCTGATAGTACCCCGATCAGGGCCTTGGCAGGCAAATCAGACAAGCTTTCTCCAGGCATGCAATATGCATGCCCGGAGAACATTGATTTTGAGAAGCGAACATTTTGCATAATGAAAAGTCCAAAAAATGATTCTAAGGTACTTGAGAAATCAATTTTTAGAAAAAAATTAGTGAACCTTTTTTATAATTTCAAATAAATTCGTACAATTTTTACACAGTTGATGTTGTTTTTTTTATAGAATTTTGTTACGTTGGAAATTTTTTTTTACGAAATCTTGCAACGAATTTGGATGTTTTAATAAGTTAATAAATAAATAAATAATTTAAATAATTCAAACGATTTAATAAAAAAGATTCCTTCATTATTTGTTGAACATTTATTTTTCATGTAATATAATTTTTTTACATTACTATTATACATAATCAATATTCCTAGCATCTTCAATATGATTGATTATTTCCGATTTTTATCTCATTAGAAAGTGTTCAAAATTCTTACTGAATTTACTTTTTCGCCAGCAATGCACGCGTGAGGCCCATTGTAAAAGTATATTTAGTCGTGTGTATACTTCTACCGGAGCTTAAAAGCAAATTCGACATTACGTTTCCCAAGTTAAGGATAGCCGAGTTGGTTGAGACGCCGCCAACGCAGTCCCAATTGGCAAGGTCGCGGGTTCGAGTCTGACCATGAGTGAAATAAAAATTTATTTTCCCGTGATTTAATTGTAGTTAATTTTAGTTAATTTAATCCGAAGAACAAATATTAAAGGTTCTCAAGTCCGATAAAATAACGCTAATAAATAAAAAGTATTTATTATATTTTTCTCAGGAGGCAATCAGGCACCTTGTTTAGGCCGTGATCAGGCAGCCTGATCAGGACCTTATAGGGCAATTGCGTTACATTCCTGATCAGGGCCTGATACGGTGCCTTATCAGGACCTGATGAAGCGTTAGGCAGTGCCTGATAGGGACCTGACGTCAGCCCGACGGCAATTTCTGCTCGGGAAGCGCTCCTATAGGGGCCAAAACATATCGAGAAATACGTTTCTCTGACAGTGAAGGGGTTAATAGTTATAAAAAATCATGTGATTTTTTCGGTTTATATTTTCTTCCTGCACGCTACCGGAGTTCACCCGAGCTGATTTTTATTGATCTAACGTTCGATCCTCGAACTCTGTATTTGGATCTTCGAAACTCGTCTCCCCACTGTCTGTTGACTGACTGACAAGTATCGAAGATTCTACCACTTTCTCCGCTAAAGCAGCTACTTGAGCTCGATTTCTTCGGTTACAGGAATCCGATATCCAAATGTCAAAGACCGTTGCTTTTCTCGTTAATGTCGGACTGTAGCGGAGCATTTCTTATCAAAACTCAATGCTTTAGCTCGATGGTGTTTATCATGATAAAATTTATCTGAGATTTTTCCTTTCAGCAACTCAGAATAATGTTTCTTCTTGACTGCGAGCGCAACTTCCTTTTTATAGACCATCGACAACATAGTACAGATTTGTCGATCAGACATTAATTCAGATGGACTGTATCCTGTTTCCACCGGAGCGTTGACCTCTATAAGTCAACGCTCCACGTCATCCTATTTTTGTAAGTTGCTTTGACCGCTTCTACCGTCGCTTCTACCGTCGCTTCTACCGTCGCTTCTACCGTCGCTTCTAGTGTATGAGGATACAGTGAATTACTGGTTGTCAACTTGAATCTATAATCTTGAGAAAACTTTTTTTTAACACGAAGCGTCCGTTGTCTATCTGTACTTCTATCGGAGTACCTTGACGTGCGGAGATCGTTGCAATTTCTTTAATCGTCGCTTGTGCGTTAGTTGATTTCAATTCTGCGATTTTTGGATATCTCATGAAATAGTCTGTAACAATTAGACACTCTTTTCCTTTACAATGAGCAAAATCGATATGAACGTTTTGCCACGGTCCGTGAGGAGATCGAGACGGATTCAACGGTTCGTAACGGCGGTTCTGATGATTTATACATGCTTCGACGAGGCTCTGGATCATCTGTGATATCCCGGGCCACCGGGCTTTTGCTCTACGTCGGTATTTTATAATCCCCATATGGCCTTCATGGATTCGTTTTAAAAGTTCAGCACGCAGTTTTACTGGGATTACGATTCTTTTTTCCTTCACGTGATCGTGATAAATCGCTAACGTTAAACGATCATTGAAGTACGGTTTCACGTCCAGTACCACTTGACGCTTTTCTTTCGGCCAACCATTGACGATGTACCATGTGAGTCGCTTCTTCGTGGTCTGCTTCGAAAGTAATGCGTTGTTTTAGTGTTGCGCTCATCTATTTTTTTATATTTGTTTCATTTTCCCACTGTATGGAAACCCTTCTGGGTTTTTACGGAACCCCATCCCGATTCCCCCCTAGCACTCCCTACACAGTAAAAAATAATTTCGTAAAATCGGAATGCGAGATTTCGTAAAAATAATTTTGTTAAATAAGTAACAAATTCGTTTGTCACGTATTTGAATATACGAACCTGTCCTTATATTTGCCGTGTCATTGACAATTTTAGTATGTCCTTTTGTTTGTTAAACTCGAAAATTGTGGACGTTTGTGGACAATAAGTTATTGTAACAAGTACAAACTGTTTTTACTGTGTACCTGCACTCAGCGAAGCTACCTAACTTCCAGTGCGTCCGTGCCGACTTAGCTACACTGTTCCACATTTGCCGGGGACATGGGGAAATTACGGAAAACCCGTGCCGATACAGACGGGCGTATTCTACTGATCGTACGGTATTTTTGCACTTTGAGTAAAGTGTAGAAACACCAAAGTTTCACTGGCGCATCGACCGCTGAACGGTCGATGCGCCAGCGCTAGTGCACGGCTACGCGGTCACTCATCCAAGTACTGACCGCGAAGGATCTTGCTTGAATTGGGAGACCACCTGTTTATTGCGCTCATCTAATTTCTACGAGTTTCGTGACCGTCATCGGTAGCTCTTACATAACCGCTCTTACATAAAGTTCCATCTCTTCTTCGTGGAACATCTCACCGTCTTCTCTAGTTCACAAGCAAGGTTAACCTTTTGGTTAACCTTGCTCGTGAACTAGAGAAGACGCGTCTGCGATGTAGAATTATTTTCCGAGGACATGCTCCATACTGTAGACGGACCTTGACAGATGCATTCGAAAACCTTTGAGGTCTCACTGTGAGGTTATCCAACGGTTTTGTTCCCAATAACAGTACTAAAGGTTTGTCATCCGTTCGTAATGTCAATTTTGCTCCGAGTAGAACATTTTAGAATTCCTCGGTTGTCCGTGTTAAAGCTAACGATGAATCTACCGACACTCGTGTTTGATTGTTAGTATCAAAGAATGCTAGGGTCGGCGCTTCACTCTGCTTCTTTTTCAGATTAAGGGAATACGTCACACAACGACTTTGCTACTTTTGGAACTGAAAATCACAAGTGTTATAAAGCAATGAATAAGGTTTTTTTAAAGAATTTGTAATAATTTTTTCCCCACATGGATTCCGAGATACATGAAGTTAAAATTGTGTCAATTAGCATGAGCTGCATATGGCGCCGCGTGAAAAGCAACGTTCTTTAAAAAAAAATATGTTTCCAGACTACTGTATTAAATTTTTTTTCGAAAATAATATTACAACATTATTACGGACGCGTTAAAGTAATAAAATCGAGGTGTGCCCATATATTTTTGAAGATGTTACGAGTTGAAGGAGCTTCGAACCTGTATATGAATAGATACCTGGGCCTCAACCATTGCTAACAACATGCCCCCATCACCCCCCCCCCCCCCCCCATCACCCCCCACCATTAAGAAACGGCGATCTGTGACGTATTCCCTTAAACCAAGCCTCTTCATGATTGGATGTCCATTGAAATTCCTTATCTTCGTTCAGAAGATCTCTGAGAGGTTTCGTTGTATCGGTCATATGATCTACGGATTTAATTTGATAGCGAACTATTCCCAAACTCCTTCGAACATTATTTACCAATACCGGGTTTCGCATATTTGTAATTGCTTCGATTTGTTGGGTCTGGCTTAATGCCATCTTCAGCAGAGATTGTATGACCTACTTATTTTAAACGAGACTGTTGAATGGAATACTTTTTTGGGTTCAATGTTACGTCTGCTTCGGTAAGCTTTTTAACCCAACTCTAATCTCGCATTCAGTTGTTCCACGGTTTCTCCAAATACTACAATTACGGTTACTCCAAATTCTAAATACGGAAACAAAGCTTCTCCCACTGTGTAATGAAAGTCGTCAAGAATTTCGATTCTTCATTTATTACGATCTGATAATCTCCCGAATTAGCATCCAAATTTTATATGATTTTCGCACCGGCGAGAAGTGCGAAATTTTCTTCAACCGTTGGCAGTATTTATCGTTCTCTCAAGATAAAATTGTGACGCAAAGTCTCACGTCACGGTGTAGGTTTTACTGAACTCAATGTAAATTTATTCAATTTCTTCAGATACGAGCTCCTGTCAGTTCTCGACTCTACACCCCGAATGCTCCCTTTTTCAAACAAAACCCAATCGCATGCTCGCTCCTACATTCGCCTAGCTCCACTCTCTACGTCAACAGCTACGGTCATGATTTCGCGGTTGTTGAGCTTCGCCAACTGGACAGCACCAAGCGGTCGTCGAAGTAGTTACTACGACGTTGCCCATCGCGGATATCATGGACTCGAAAGTAAAATTCTTGTTAGATTATGTCTTTCAGTATCACCTCCATGACGGCAGAAAAATAAACTGGCGTCTATAACCAGCTTCTTGTTTTGATAATTAATTAATTCAACACTTTATTTATTTCTTGAGGATTGCGCAAATATAATGAGGTAACTTTGGAAACGGTGCACGGCGTGCCAGCGTGGCCAAAAATGATCGATAATGAAAAAATTGTACAGATCGGACCGGGACCATGAAATGTCCACGTTTCATGACATTTCTGAACGAATGACGAAGGCTTCAAATTTTCGAATTTTCAACCCCAACAAGTGTGAAGGCAAGTCGCCAAAAATGGTCGACAATGAAGAAATTGTCCAGATCGGACCGAGACCGGACGTGCCAACGTGGCTTTTCACACGTCTGCTTACCGATCTGCAACCGTATTGGCATCGATCTCTATTACCGAAATTTGATTCATCGCCGTATCGCCGTATCGCCGTACGCGCACGTGTACGATCTTAACTTTCAAAAACAATGCGCGAAGAAAATTTTATTCATCTGCAATCCTGTAAATTTTCACTCCATAGGCAGGGAGAGCCGGGCGATCGGAGTGAATTCGAGACGAGAACATTTTTTTTTACAAGCAGGCCGTATTACCCCAGCTCTTCCCAGAAACATACCACGGGCTGAGGCGCGCAGTTGTTTCCATCTCAATTTTATTTCTCCATTCCGCATGTGTTATAAAGCTCCGGTTGCGTCGTTCCGGCAAAATTTATCTCGAGACAGGGGAAATTCCACGTCGACGTGCGCTCGAGCAACGTGTCATGAACTTCCCGCAGAGGATCTTCGGGGAAAGATTCCCTAATGCGTCGCCGCACCGCTTTCTACCACTGTGAAATATTTCCTCTCCGTGTGGGATCTTCTCTCGCTGTTCTCCACTCTGCCACCTTGGCCTCCCGCGCGCGCAGGACCGTCTGTTGCGACCCGTTTCTCTATTTTGTCATCCAGCGAGTGAGACAGCGAAGGAGAGCTGTGAGCAAACATCGTAAAATATGAGGTTGACGCGCGAGGGGCGGCATCGGCTAGCAAGCTGCGTGACACACACGACTCGCCAATAACGTTGGATCGTCGTGGTGCACGCAAAAATTATTTGCTTGTACGTCGAGTAACTTCAGTTAGTTTACGTGTATTTTTTCGAGTTCTTCGGCACGTCGTTGTCGTGATCTTCTTGTTCAGGATATTTCTGTCGATAAAAAAATATATATAGAAATAAAATAAAAATAAATAAAATGGGACGTTTGAAAGCAACGTCAGCCTCGCCGTTCCGCCGAGTCGGAAACGTTTCACCGGGAATTTCAGGGACGGAACTGTGCGACCATATTTATCAACCGTGGGGAAAGAGAATCATTATTGTTCAAACAATATTTCGCGTAATTCAAAAACAAACGAGGAAAAGAGGGATCGCTCTTTGTACTCCCAGCAATTAATTGACTCTGCAGAGCATCGACGTAATCCATTAGCGATATCGTGTTGGCTCCAGCGTTGAGGATTCGCGAATCAAGAGACGCGGTAGCGTCTCTCTTCCCTACGGCTCGGCGATGTGATTATTCGTTTGATTATAGTGACATTGTCAACGATGCAAATCTACATTAAACGGCCGACCGAACAGAATGACCTGCACAGTAAAAAAAAAAAGTTTTTTTTGACAGTCTACAGTTTACAGTTTTTTTTAAAATGTAACTCATGCATGAAAAGCGCTACTTTCCGTGCCTGCCGAGAGTGGCGTAAGTAGCGCTTTGCAGCCATGAGTTTTGTAAATTCTCGGCGCATGCGCAGATCAGCTCCTTTGCGTGCGATTTACTTTTGCGTGCGATTTACTTTTGCGTGCGACTTACTTTTGCGTGCGATTTACTTTTGCGTGCGATTTCAGGAATTTATCGCACGCTGCTCGTACTTTATGATCGCTGACTGTACAGCGCCACAAGCAGCAGGCACGGAGTAGCACTTCTCCTGCATTAATTACAGAAAATATTATGCGATACTAGCGCGGTGTTGCAAACATCATACGCGGACTGCAAAGTAAGTCGCACTCGCCGCACTTCATAGCGTGCGTATAAAGTTCGCTTTACCGCACATGTATCGCAAAGTACTATTATGTAACTCATGCATGAAAAGCGCTACTTTCCGTGCCTGCCGAGAGTGGCGTACCGAGAGTGGCGTAACCATGGGTTTAATAATTTTCCGGCCCATGCGCAGATCGGTTCCTTCGCGTGCGATTTACTTTTACGCATGCGCAGTTCGGCGTTTTGCAGTTTTGCGTGCGATTTCTGGAAATTATTGCACGCTGCTCGCAGCGCCACAATCAGCAGGCACGGAGTAGCGCTTCTCCTGCATTCGTTACATAAAATAGTATGCGATACTTGTACGTAAAAGCGGAGTTTCGGCGAAGGTCCGCTTTTACGAACTAGTATCGCAATATTCTATTATTACACTCGGTGCAAAAATGGCTGTTTTCACACCTTGTGAAGTAAAATTTGGTATGATACTCGTGCGAAAAACTCACACTCGTCAGAAAAAGGTTTACCGCACTAGTATCGAAAAAAAAGGAACAAAAAAATTTTTAACTAGATTTTTCATATCGTTTCCTCATAATATCGCTTTACTTGCAGTGCTTGTTCTTTATTTTTGGCTCTCATAGCCCTCACAGAGGTAGCTTTGCAAATAAAGGGATATTATGAGGAAGCGATATAACAATTTCAATTTTCAACTTTTTTCAACGTCAACGTCGTGCTTGACTTCTAGGCAAAACTGATGTCGGATCTATGCTCGCCGTGAAAAAATGCATCGAATTATGGGTTCCGGATTTTTTTTTGTTTGAAATTCGATTTTTACTCAAGAAATTAAAATCATACCATTTTATCCAGTTTTGTCGATCCCGTCATATCCGTCATCTTATATATTTCGTGCCATAGAACATAATAGCCACCTGCATTTCTCCGCGAAGCCATCAGGAAGCAAAGATATCGCTGTTTGAAAATACGCAACATCATTAATTGTTGCAATATTATGCCTATAAAAATTACCGACAAACTTTTCCCGTTAACCAACCTTCCAGGACGATGTTTACGGTATTTTTTCATGCTGATCATGAATTTACCACTTATTTTATCTACAAATATTTAATACGAAAACTGGCGTCGAATATGAAGTTTGAATTTATCATGAAATCAAAAAAATGCGAAGACATAAAATTGTAAAGTTTCGATAGATTCCCCGCAAATGTAATAGAGCTATCATCCGGCGATCTTTTACAAATTATTTTATTACCTTGTATCGATCACACGCTAAATGACAAATTGTTTCATCGTCGTACCTACAGATAACATTTTTTACTCCGTTGATATGCAGATGATACCGTAACGAATTCGCGGCACGGTGAACCGAAAGAGTAGCCGTGCAAGGCGGCGCACCTGCGAACCGCCGTACATTCTTCGCCCTCTTAGCGGAAAGAAGGGAAATTTTTCATTCTATATAATAAGAATAACGAAGCACCCCGAGCGCGTACATAGTGCGGCCGGGCGTAGTTATATTTCATCCGACGGAGCTCTCTGCCTCGCATCGTGCAAGCTATCGCCGCGCAATGATCGTAAAGCGTGATTTAAGGCGATATACGAGCCAGATATGTTCGAACAATTAAAAAAAAAAAAAAAAAAAAAAAAAAATGAAGTAGCGGGGCTGCGAGTCACTTCACGTGAGCTCGGTAAAGGGTAAGTCGAAGGGAGCGCGATAGGGCCGTGGGAATATTAAAGGATTGCCATAGGACGAGCGAGCCGGAGATGAAAGAGAGCGCAGCGGTGAAGTGAAATGTTCCACGCGGGGAAGGTCGGAAGGCCCGCGCAGCGGAAAATTAAATATGAGCGCGATTTTAGGCAAGCAATTTATATGTAAATTCGAGGTGGATGCTGGACGGTAGTGGATGTAGACTCGGCTCCATTCCCGGTCCTGCTGAAATGGCCGTGGCGCCACGCCGCGCACCCCGAACCGGTACGAACCGTTTTGAACGACCCCGCGAAAGCCCCGCGCCCGGCCTTTCGTCGCCCCGGCTGTCTCTCGATTATTTAACGCTGTCCATTGTTTCGAACGAGCATAAGTCGGGGTCTCCACCCTCCGGCGCGCACATACAAACGCCTGCGTCAAGCCTCCACTTTAACGTCACGCTCCGTTATAACGAAAATTTTGTATGCGACCCGACCGCTCGGGAACAACCCCCCCCCCCTCCCCCCACACCGAGCTCATCGGATTTACCGAGAGATTTACCTTCGCCCACTGCCCGCCCTGTTACATTCACATTACGCTGAACGCATATGCAGAGAACCGTCCCACCTACGAATTCCGGCAATGAACGGTAAAATTCAGCGAATCGTGCGGTACGCTGTTATTGTACTTCCGGAAATGAAAAATCTGGATGTCACGCGAGGTGATTCAGGGTGGTATGGCCAATAGAACAGATTTTTTTTTTCCGCTCTCGAACCACTATGCGGAAACATTAAACGCATGGAATTATTGAACGTCCCGTCCGCGCATAAAAAAAATTACCTGGCCATGTGACCCGGAATTACTTCACGGTGATCTTGGTGATGATGGCTCGGGCCGTATATCATTGATTTTCGTTAGTCAGGGTGGTCCATATTCCTCGCTACTTGCTCCGCGTTTACTCATGCGGGAATGCTGTGTATGATTCGAGGAATACATAATCCAGCCTCGGAATCCCGGGGTAACCGGAGTAACTGCTAAAAGAACTGCGCTGGAAGGATCCTGGACGAACAAAGAGCCTTCCACAATGAAGCTCCGGGATTCCCGCAGCCGCATAAAATTTCGATTATTTCGACTGCAAACCGAAGCCTTCCCGTCGCCGGAGCGCCCGGGTCGTAAACAAAAGAACGTAAAATGGGCGAGAGAGACAAAAATGAGTGACGGAGGCTAAAGGATTGGAGTGAAAAAAAAACCCATCCACACGGAGTCGGATAAAAAAAATCGGAATGTAGAACCGGGGGGAATAGATCGGTTGGGTTCGTTGCCCGTGAAAGAGAACCAGCAGACGGATAATGAAAAAAACGGAAGGAATAAAAAAAAAAAAAGAAACAAGATGGCAAAGAGCACGGGGTTGGCCCGGTAACGTTGCCGGCTGTCTGAGCCACAGCGGGCCTCTCGTAATAACAAGTGCGCTCGCTGGCGAAAGAATTTTCCCCGGACCGCTGCCGGCTGCAGTGGTAGCGCTGCACGGCGACGCCGCTGCTAGCGAATGAAAATTGTTTTGCCCGCGGGCTATGGGACGATGCGTTATCCGAGCTTTGCTCGAAAGATTTTCCGGATAATATAGTCTCGCGACTCGAGAGCGGAACCGGCTCCGCTCGAGGATATTTTTCATTCGCGGCAGAGGGACGCGGATATCCGTTGCCGCTCCGACTACGAGACGACGACCGAACCTCGCTATTTTACTCGCCGCGCGCCCACACATGCAACACTGCCGTCTCCACACCGTGCGCGAAAAAAAAAAAAAAAAAAATGCGAAGCGTCGACCAAAGAAAGCAGGAAAACGTCAAGGCTTACCCGCATGAATGTGCGCGAAATTTTCGTGCGAGCTTCGCGCAAGCGTTCGTTCCTCCCGACAATGAAACGTTCATACTCCTATCCGCGGTACTCAAGAGGATGCAATACATAGCTGCAGCCCCGCAGTGTCGGAGGGTGCGACAACTCCCTCATTTATTCTTTCTTTGACACTGCGCACAGGACTTGTAATATCGAACACTCGTTCGCGACGCCTCTGCTGCTGGGAATCTTCTTTTTTATGTTACGGATCATCTTTATTTCACGTTCATTCATTCGCTCCTCTCTCTTTTCTACCCGCCCTTTGACTCGTTCGGATATAATGATAAAAAAAGCGAGTTCCTCACAATCGCTGTACCGGCCCCTTTGAATGTGAACGCGCACGGAAAATCAATGCGAGCCGAACGTTGCTCTTGAATTCCTGTGCTATTCAATCTCGAATATACAACATTACCTCGGGAGCCACATCATTTCGCCGAAATCTCAATCGGCCGAATCGTCGCATGGCCGAAAGTCACCGGTCCTAACGCAACTGCGGAATTCGCAATTTCGGAATCGTAATATTTCCGAGACTTTATTTTTCCGAATCGTCAAATGTCCGAATTTTTATTATTCCGAATCGTCCTTTCAACGAATGTCACTCTTCCGAAATAGTAAATGACCGAATGTTATTTCTCCGAAACGCCATTTATCCGAACGTTATTTGTTCGAATCGTCATTTTTCCGAATAATAATTTCACCGAATGTCATCTTTCCAAATGGTTAAACCTCCAAACGTCAACTCGCCGAATCGTCGTTCATCCGAATCGTCGTTCGTCCGAATCGTCATTTATCCGAAACGTCAGTCATCAGAATTGATCCGTTCTGAATCTCCTCTCATCTAGTCGTCCTTAGATTTCTGTGATCTCGCGGATCATTTATCTTTCATTGATCGTTCAGAATGATGTAAAAGTCGCGTGTATAAGTGCAATAAACGTCAACAACAGAAACATTCCGGAAGAACCCGAGTACACGATCGTAAATGGCTACACTTACGTTATTAACAGAACTATGCCGGATATGACAAGGTAAATTAAAAGAAAATATCTTATAATGACTGAGAGCAAACAAATTATCATCCTGGTGAAATTATATTTGAAAATCTCGGATAATTTCACTGAAAAGTAATCTGAATTTATCTCACATTTCGTACTTTTCAGAAAAAGTCAAAGATTTTACCGGGCATAACTGGAAAGGAACATGAATAAAAATAAATAAATAAAAAATCTAGTTTTGTGATTCGGTTGATTGGCGATTCGGATAAATGGAAATTCGGATAAATGACACTTCGGATAAATGACACTTCGGATAAATGACACTTCGGATAAATGACACTTCGGATAAATGACACTTCGGATAAATGACACTTCGGATAAATGACGATTCGGATGAATGACGATTCGGACGAACGATGATTCGGACGAACGACGATTCGGCGAGTTGATGTTTGGAGGTTCAACTATTCGGAAAGATGCCATTCGGTGAAATTATTATTCGGAAAAATGACAATTCGGAGAAATAACGTTCGGATAAATGACGTTTCGGAGAAATAACGTTTGGCCATTTACTATTTCGGAAGAGTGACATTCGTTGAAAGGACGATTCGGATTAATGAAGATTCGGATATTTGACGATTCGGAAGTTTCATGATTCGGATAAAGTGCGTTAGGACCGATGACTTTCGGCCATACGACGATTCGGCCGATTAAAGTTTCGGCGAAATTGTGTCGCTCCATTACCTCGAAGTACAACTTTCGAGGATCAATTAACGGGGGCGTGCGATGATAATTAACGTCTAGGACGAAAAAAACCGTGCTCTAATGTACGACAATTTGTTATTCAACGGCGGCCTTTTTCGTGTCCTTTCTAAAATTTATTTTTACGGAACGTGGGGAGCGCTACAGAACGGCGGGATAAGAGAAGCGACTCGACGGGCGGGGATTTTCCCCGAGAATCCTCCTATAATTAAATTGTCTTTTGTATCCAGCGAGGCCTAGGGGAATGAAGCTACGTTCGTATAAACCCGACGGTTTTCGTGGCAGCCATTCTCCCTCCCTCGCTGTATTTATCTGTGTCCTTCTTATTTATATCCGCTCAACGCTGCTACCAGCGAGATAAGTATATTTCATTCTGATCCCTCCGCCTCTCTTTCCATGCCTCCCGGCAGATTTGGCTGTTTTTTAAATTATACCGACGGAATCGGCGCGCCTCGAGAATAACTTAAGGCTGGTAATGTTACAAAATAAATCATTTGTTTGTGTCGCGAAAAAAATGTTTTGTGGGAAATTTGTTTGTGCGTAAAAATACGCAACCAGAAAAATAATTTACTTAACGGGCCCCCTGCAAAAAAATATATATTTAATAAAAATAAATATTTACTTTAATTAAATAAATAATTATTACCGGGCCACCCTTGAAATAAATGATTATTTCCAGGCCACCCTTCAAATAAATTATTATTTCCGGGCCACCCTTCAATAAATAATTATTACCGGGGCACCCTTGAAATAAATGATTATTTCCAGGCCACCCTTCAAATAAATTATTTTCCGGGTGCACAAGATACAAGGTATCCGACAGGCTTTCGGAATCGTTTTTTAGGGTCGTCATGATCGTTGAAAAGAATAACAAAATCGGCAACCACACCCAGAAAAAAAATTTATTTGACGGCCACCGTTTATTAAGATTAGGTAAAATATTTATTCGATTAAAATAAATATTTATTTAAATTAAGTAAATAGTTACTTAAATGAAATAAATATTTATTTAAATCAAATAAATATTTTACTTAATCTTAATAAACGGTGGCCGTCAAATAATTTTTTTTTCCTGGATGCAGCGAATGAATAAAGGGATACTCTTCGATGGTTCGATTTATTTTTTCGTAAAGATACATTTTTTTTATAGATACTATTTTTTTTATAGGTGCTATTTCCTCTCGACGCGAATTTCCGTGCCCGAGCAAATTTACCGTTGAATTCGATAATACTTTCGAGAATACCTTGAGCTCCTTGGATTAACAAGATTGTCCTCAGAATCGGGGCGCATAATCGAATCGAACGTACCTCATTGGATCAAGGAGTAGTAGTTATATAACCACGCTCCTTAATCCGCATCTATATACCAGACGCTTCGCAGCCGGAGGCGATGATATGATACAGTGGCCAACACATTTATAGTTCTTCGCTATTTCTCACGACTCACCGGAGAACGGCGAGGCTCAGTGAGATGTATGGATCCCCTCATACATTTACAACCCCCGGAGCCACGGTAACGGCAAAAGGCACCTGCAACTTTCATACTCCCCGAGTATATAAATATTTCTTAGGCGAAAGCATCCGCAGCAGCAGCTCCCGATCTTTTCTCTGCCTCGGCAATGGAGGTCTTCGTGCGCCTTTTTTTCCCCACTCTCTGCCTGGGATCTTTTCTTTCGTTTTCCCCCCGTTTCTTTGCTTTTCCTCTTCTACAGTAGGCTCTCGCGTAACTCACGCCTCCTACTTTGAATCCGTTCGGAGTTACTCCTGCGGAAAAAAGAATCCCGCGAACGTGTCTGTGTGTGAGGTAACTTTTGCGCAGTTCCACTGTCGGTAAAGAAACTTTTTGTTTTGCCATTTTTTTTTTAATTTTTTTTTTACGTCCACTTTCTTTGCGCCGTGACCTATATAGATATTTCAAAAATTTCCTTCTGCCTTTCGGCGTATCCGATAGGCACGGGTATAACCGATACGTTGGTGCATCGGATGCGCCTGCAACGGCGCTGCGCCGAGACTGCGGGCGACTTCGCCTTCGCCTTCAGCCCTCGGGAACATAAATAACCTCGGTGCGGAGATACGTTAACGTAACTCCGGTTTCACCGGGTCGACCGGTGCCGTACGTACGTGCACACACGTGCGAACATCAACCCATTCTCTTTGCCCTCGCTCGCGACCGCCTTATAATAAACACGGGTCACGCGTTGGAACACCCCGGAGTGGCTGCGCCGCCCCTTCGCCACTTGCTTTCGCTGCCCCTATTTTGCTTGCAGCCCTCGCTTTCCATATTACCGACGACGTCGGCGCGACGCCGGCCCGATTCAATTTCTGAATCCCGCAACCTTGAATCCGTTCTCGTTACGAAGATTCTACTTTGAAAGTTAAAACCATTTAAAAAATCCTCAGCGAGGAAACAGAGTTAATAACTACGGGAAAAATTACCAACTGGGTTAGATCAGTTAGCGAGTTTTTTTATTTTTTACTGTAGTGTGAAAATTGTATATTTTGCCCGGTCCATATTGACCACTTTCACCGCATAATCTATCTTCAAATTCACAATTTAATTTTTGTCTATGAAACTAAAAATGTAAAAAAAAATACTTTGGAGAAATCAAAAAGACGTTGGAATTTAATATTCGGGGTGTAAAGAAAATTTGAATTAAAGTGGAGTTTCTTACATATTTTTGTTATCGGGTTTTTCTCATCGTCTCGTTCGTCCGTGAGATAATGTAAGTTTGATACACCTTGAGACGAACGTCTCGGTAAAAACCCCTCGACGCTTCGCCGGTCACGATTTTCTCCAAAGTCAATCTCCCCACTTCTTTTTTGCCTCGTCTCATGTGCTGCTCCAACGTTGTTGTTTTTTTTCGCAACCTCAATGGTATACGAGAGCAGATACTCATGGTTCATTCAACGAAATCCTTTTTCCGATCGAATGTATTCCGGTTGTGCAGTTCCTCCGAGAAACGGAAAAATTATTCGATTGTATAGTAAATGTGCCGGCACGGTTGGAAAAGCAAGACGTCAACGCGAAGTTCGGCTAACTCCTCACCCGGTACTCGTTTTATTTTTCGGGTACTCGCTGCTACTTGGCTGGCTGGCTGGCAGAGATGAGACTGGTCCATTAAGCTTTCGGATCTCTCTGGCATGTTGCTCGGTCCGCTTGTTTTCTTCTCGTTGCAGTCAGTGGATGTTCTTCGCCTGCACACGTGCGCCTCCACCGTACTTGTACTTGCGCTATGCTGCTCGGGTCGAATAAATCGAACGGGGCTAAACAAACAATTTGACATAATAATCCGCACACTGAGAGAACAATCTCGGAAACATTACTTTTCATATGGTAAATTTCGACCACACAACATTAGTAGGGAAAACCGGGGCAAAACGGGGTCATGGAACAAAATGGGGACATTAAATGTCATATCGACGTGGGGCAAAATAGGGTAATAATGAAGCTAACAAAAGTTGCCGCGAGTCAAATCGAAGGGTACCCCGTTTTGCCCCAGATGGCTTTTTTAATATCCTTTCAAAACGGGTGCCAATACAATTTTGGTGTGAAAAACAATGGATCTATGTTTTCGGTATAGTTGTAGCAGGTTTCATTGCTTAGCGTCCCCGTTTTGACCCGATCTACCCTACACCAGCGCCACCACTGGCGACATGTCAATTTTTCACAGGGGCTATAACAACTTTTATCCAAGTTGAGGTAAAAGGCCCAGTTTATGACACTTCTACGCAGCTCTCTCACTTTAAGCGTGTAAAATCATAGGGATCAACAGGGAGGACCAAGAGCCGCAGTTTGTGACCCCCTCGAACGCGCGCTACCCATTGGTTGCATATCAAATGGTGGGGGGAGCCGACTATGCTAGAGGAACCCCTGTCACAAACTGGGTCTCTCACTTTAAGCGTGTAAAATCATAGGGATAAACAGGGAGGACCAAGAGCCGCAGTTTGTAACCCCTTCGAACGCGCGCTACCCATTGGTTTCATATCAAATGGTAGGGGGAGCCGACTATGCTAGAGGAACCCCTGTCACAAACTGGGTCAATGTCAGAAACTGGGTCCTTTGCCTTATATGGTAATTTTTTCCAGTAGACGCGCTGGCAAAATTTTGCGTATCTGGCTGCTTACACTAACTTAGCTGTTCAATTTGTATACAGGTGAAATGAATTCAATTAATATGCAGTTTTTGTGGACGATATATAAATTAATCAATGTATTTTAGAATATTTTTTTTTATTTCTACGATCGGAACGCTTATCAATTACTTTCTGAAAACAATTTTTTTCTTTACTCATGCATGCAAAATCCTTGTTTGCGCACCATTCACAGGCATGCAAAATGGCTGATTCCCGCACGATACTCAAATGCGATGCGCAAAATACTTTCACCGGTGCGCAAAATGCCTTCACCAGTGCGCAAAGTATTTTGCGCACTGTTGCCAAGCGGTTGCTATGGTAACATCGAGGCGACCGAGGCGCCACAGGCATGCGCCATTGGGCATGCCTGTGAATGGTGCACAACTTGGATTTTGCATTGCCTTCGTAAAGAAAAATATGGTTCGATACACGAGGCCATCTCGCTTCTTGCGCACTGCTCGTTTTGGCTTCTAGTATCGAAATATACTATTTCGATATAATTAGATCCGTCGCTCAAGCGTACAAGGTAGATAACAGTTATACTAGTAAGTTGGTCGTGCGTCAAAGGCATTCAGTGCAACAAGTATCTTCTCTAGAGCTATATATAAAAAGCAATATGTGAAAAGTACAGCTATTCGTATGCTGCACTCACCGACGATTTCAACACACGGAGTGTTTGAACCAATTTCTACTCGTTTACACTTAGCCGGAGCTAAAAGCCCTTTCTCTCTAATACCTTCTTAGTGTAACCGAAGTGATACCACAATATTCCGGCTTGAAGGATGCATACTCCTGAGATTGTTCGACATTTGATGTAATATGTCTCACTATGTTCTCCCAGAAACAACTCCGCTATTTGACGGGAAAAGTCTTCCAAACGTTCCATAGGAATGCTTTGCTAAATAAAAAAAAATAAAAAGTGAAACCAAATATACATAAGTTCAAGAATTATAGGTATAAAAATAAATAATACTCAAAAATGAGTAATGTGACTTCATGCGAGGGTATGTAGTGTAATAAAATGCAGAGCTTCGGCATATAGCTTAAAACAGATTTACACCGTAAAAAAAAGTTTGTACTTTTTACAACTTATTGTCCACAAACGTCCACATTTTTTTATTTGTTAAGTTTCTAGTTTTACAAACAAAAGTACAAACTATAATTGTCAATGACACAGGACATAAAAGGACCAGTTCGGATATTAAAAGAAGTGACAAACGTGTTTGTCACTTATTTAACAAAATTTTTTTTTAATTTTACAAAATTATTTTTACGAAATTTTTCATTCCGATTTTACGAAATAATTTTTGACTGTGTAAGCAGGATTAGAAATAAGAGGGTGCGAAGCATGATGATGGTGGAAAAATACTGACATTAGCCTCAACTGCAGTAACAAGAATGAGTAAGATTGTTAACACAGTCTAAAAAAATGTAGGTATGCGTAGCAAGATTACTGGAGAGAAACTCAGTTCGATCGAATACAAGAGAATGCAATAAAAATGTGCAAAAGGGAGTTTACGCTGTAAGAAAAAATGTAAGGCTGCGATGAGACACTAATAGAAGAATACTGAATACGCACAAGAGTGTCGAGTATGAAATCTACTCAAAAGACAGTAGGACCCTCAATTCTCTATCGACAACATTTAATTGGTTGAAGGCTGCCTCCTTCTCCGATCGAGTGATTAGCCTCGTCAGGAGATTCCGAGCACCGTTTGTCAGCGTCTTACTCGCTTTATAAGTTGAGGATGCATTCAGATGTGCAATCAAAAAAATTATTAAACATATGCCTTCCCGCTTTGGCCAAGCTCCTCCTCACCAACTTCGGCCTGAAATCAAGCACATATTAAAAATAAGAATTTCGTCGATCAAATTTTATGTATGTGTACGTGACAAAAATTCGATCGACATAATATGCCGGTATAACCTCCAAACGGTTTATCGACCACTCTGGGGACCGATCTCCAAACTTTTTATGAAATTCCCATAATATTATATTACATGTTGTGGCCAATTACATTGTCATATAATATTATATAATTGTTAATACTTACATACATTAAATTTTTTCCACAAGTCTCAACACCAAACGATTAGCGATCGCAACCCCACCGATTACTATATTTTTTCTAGTAAAAAGAACTTGTATGTTAACAAAAATTACGAGATATTCGGGTAATATCTGCGATATTGAACATTACCATATTTTTTAGCAGCATGCATGAAACTTCTCGCGCAAAAAAAAAGTATTTAAAAAGTATTTAAAAAATATAAAAAATTGAAGTATTAAAAGTATGTCGTATTGGACTCAATAATACTCAAATTATACTCCTCTAATCTATCGCTGAACAGTATTAAGTATGAATCTTATATGCGTCGTAATATATGAGTATCAAGTATGAAGCAAGTATACCCAAGAGTATTCGAGTACCAGGTATGAAACTAGTATACGAAAGAATATTTGAGTATTAAGTATGAAACTAGGTATAGAATATTGTATATCTAAGAATATTCGAGTATCAAGTATGAAGCTTATATACGGATTAAGGTTCGAGTATCGGGTATGAAGCTCGAATCTCAATTTTTATGCAAGCTTCATACTTGATACTCGAACATTCTTGGGTATACTAGCTGCATATACCTGAAAGTTCTGACGTTTTTTTACCAGTTTTATGGTCATTTCTATAACATCCTTCTCGCAGCGGAGTGATAACAATGATTGGGCTATCGCAAATCGGTATGTCGATTTTGTCAGCGGAAAGGTCGATGCACCGACACTCTCCCGGATGTAATTAGTGTAACCCAAAGTGGCAGGGCAAGCGGGCATTAGTTTCGGTAGCGTTTAAAGCTAGAGCAGGGTACAGTTTACCAGGAAAATGTGGGCCAACTATTTTCATAGCGGCAATGTCGACGCGCATCGTTAATTCGTCGGTCGGCAGAGAGCCCCCCCCCCCCTTCGCGCGCGTTTGTCGAGACGTCGCAGTTTCTCAATGCTTCCGCGAACCCTCTGATCCAACAAACGGAGGAGCGTCGAGGCTAGAACTGCACGGTATATTGCACCGTAGCTCAAACTCCCCGATCTCTATACCGGTCTTGCTCGGTCGAGTTCATGCTCCCCGGAAAGTTTCCGCGCATTCGAATTTCTCGATGGATAGTATCAAACTTGCATCTAATGAGAAATCCGTCTCTAATGAGAATCCGTACGGGCAGCCTCTCACAACGGATCACGATCGGAGGGTCTCATAATTTATACCTAATGGCGATCAACCCCATCGATTAATGACAATAATAATGACAATAATAATGACAATAATAATGACAATAATAATGACAATAATAATGACAATAATAATGACAATAATAATGACAATAATAATGACAATAATAATGACAATAATAATGACAATAATAATGACAATAATAATGACAATAATAATGACAATAATAATGACAATAATTAATAGTTGGTCTGGCAAGTCTGAACGAAAGACCGTCACGTTTTCGAGTACAGATTCGGTAATACTATATCGTTCCAAATCCAATGTAAGTTCGCTGAGTAGGCTAGGGTTCGACGGACAATTTTTGCCAATTATTATTCACGGTAAAAAAAAGCTCGTTTTGAATGGTGGTCTCGAGTCTCGGGTATGTTCTTCCAGAATTTTTCCACCGTTACGCCGGTCCGGTATGTATAATCATACGGTTGAAAGGAGAATAACGGAGCGATAGCTCTCGAGTAGCAGCTTGAGAGCCGAGCCAGGCCGGGATTCCGTCGTGTGCTTGGAAAAACCGTCTTTAAGGCATTCACGATATTAGTTTTCCGAGGCTCGAGTCTCGGAGTCCCGTAGACGAAAGCACCGGCGAGAGCGCTCACGGGGATCGACTGTGTCGCGCATGCAGCTGTACACCCGGAATGCGATGCACTCGAGAATACAGGAGCTCGTGTCTGCTATACCGAACTGCCAAGCGTGCGCCGTACGAACGCTCTTTATACGTCTTAAGCCCGGGAAGTCACGTACAACCGCGAAATCAATGGAAACTACCTACACGAAGATTTACGGTGGATACGAGCAGACTCCGAACCCGGAACAAACTCAGGATAGATTTTTTTGTAAGTTTTCGCGGAGGAGAAAGGAGCCGGACAGAGTCAGCGGATTACGTCGATCATCCTCGGTGCACGTTTATGTCTCCTAGTCAATTAACATTACCAGGTTCTTGAATCTACAGACTTTTCAGGACATTGATTGATGATTCGTAGCCAATTGGTCACTCGTATCGGCACGAATTTTATTCAAAGAAAAAAAAATTGTAGTTGTAGAAGAAAAAGAAATTTATTGGCAATACAATACATTCATACAGTTAACCTCTTATAGTACATGGTGGCCGCGGTCAGGGAAAACCGGGAAAACCGGGAAAAGTCAGGGAAAAAGAATCGTGGTCAGGGAATCAGGGAAAAGTCAGGGAATTCCAAAATTGGTCAGGGAAAAAGTAAATTCCTTGACCAATTCCCGAATCTTCCATAAATAAATAAAAAGGGCATTAAAGGGAGGCTTAAAAAAAAATTAGGAAGATTAAAAAAAAAAAAGAATTAAACATTAATACAATAATTAGGCATTTTCATTTGTATTGTTAATTTTAAAAAATAGAAGTCGTTAGAAGTTTGGTCAGGGAAAATGTTTAATTCGTCAGTGAAAAGTCAGGGAAAAGTCAGGGAATTTTTTTCTGGGGAAAAAACGGCCACCATGTAGTAGTTTTATACCTAATGATGATTATAGATCTAGGCAAAGGGTCATCGACCTGAATCCTTCAGTCTGAGATTTTCTTTGATATTTAGGTTTTTTTTTCCTTTTCTTAGATAATTATTAAAAAGTTTGTAGGTTTTATTCCGTGATTCTTTCGTTGGTCATTAATTATATTTTGTGTTGATAGTTTGTGTGTGTTGGGAATTTGTGTTCGCGCGTAATATGTCGAAGTGATTGTGTACACAGTGGCGTAATAGTATCGATTTGGTTTATGGCAAATTTTTTGGTGAGTACTTTGGATATAAAATTATGATTTCGTCATAGAACCTCGAATGAAAGTCGGCGAATTTTTCACAACGTTTTTTCGCGACCATTCATTCGACCTCCAAGCCGCGACTGTTTCGTCCCATTCCCAAACGAGCGGGCCAACAAAACTGATTTCACTATAGCGTGCCAGATTTTATCGCAACCCTCGTACACGCCGCTCGTTATCCTCGATAAATATTTGCCATTATCATTGTGTTTATTTTTCAATCATCCCGAGTATCTCGCGTTCGTACGTTTGTTTTTCCATTCGCAACACGTAGCCTGTATTGCTTTGGGTAATTTTTATTTATTTATTTTTCAGTCTTTTGTTTTCATAAATGTGTTATCTGGCCAAAAGAGAGGTGCAGCAGCTTGGGGACGAAAGAGGACAGTCCGCCGGGCTATGCCAAGCTGTAAACGCTGCGAAGAAGTTAATTGGCAGTAATATTTTCACGTTAGAGTCGACAAGAAGAGAATCAGTAATAAACAGTATGCTCAAAAGTAAAAAGTGCTCGAACTACCTTGTGATGCAGCAACTGGGATGCGGTTCGAGAGTATCCTCATTTGCATCGCTGTTGTCTCCACCGAAGCGAGTGAGCTAGTCAGACGCAATGGGGCTAGTCAAGAGGGGGGTGTGAGGAAGAAGCTACTAAATGCAACTGCTCCATTATTCAATGTAATTACTTTTCGTGGCCGGAACATCAGTATGCCTTTGACGAAGCGAGCGAGACGAAGTTTCGAGGTAGGCGAAAAAGGGGGTAAAGTTGGAGGAAGGCTGTCTCGACTGTGGATGCTGTATGGACCACCTATTTTCTTTCTACACGGTAAAGTCTGGATATCGGTTGCTGTGAAGGGGAAGGGCATATCACGCGCAGTTTTACGTGGTGAACGGTGCACCATACGCCCCTCTGTCTCCCAGCAGCTCGATATTAAATCGTGAATTTCTGAAGGGCCCCAATCGAGATTGCTCTCCACCGTATATCGATCAAATTTCACGTTGTAACGTTTTCGCTTGCACGTACTCTCTCGGGGGGCTTGGG
This sequence comes from Ichneumon xanthorius, assembly GCA_917499995.1. Taxonomy (NCBI): domain Eukaryota; kingdom Metazoa; phylum Arthropoda; class Insecta; order Hymenoptera; family Ichneumonidae; genus Ichneumon; species Ichneumon xanthorius. Next base: position 15,074,057 of record OU824200.1, on the reverse strand, counting down.
AGAATACTCGGAGTAATTACTCTTCGTCGAGGCTCCTCGTTGCCTTCCACCGTTGCAGTATGAAAGACCTATTTTTCTTACTACACGCTGTAGCTTAGATATTGTATCGTATATTGCCGGAGAGCTCCAATAAAGAGGAATCTCGACCGTATCGGTGAAGTTTTACGTTGCCGGGGAAGACCGGAGCGAGACGCGGGGCAAAATGGGGTAGCCAAAATATTTTGAGAAAAGTTCATCGGAACACTCGGAGAGGCCGGAGAAAAAATCGGCAGTATTTTTCACTCGGTCGCAGCGACAGACCAGGCTTTTCAATCCCACCCATCGATCCGCCTAAACTCTCAAATTAGCATCATGGGATTGATCCAATTTCGGAAAGTGCCCCGATCGCTTCTCCCCTTTCACAAATCTTTCGTCTACGTAGTTTGAAAACATCTCTACTTCATATTCCGTAATTGCACCAGAGAAGATCAAACTCTACATACTGAGAGAAGGATTTCGGAAAAATTACCAAGTCATATGGCTAATTTCGAGCAGGTACTATGGTACATCAGCGCCTCCACTGGCAATATGTAAAATTTCCACATGGGCCGTAGCAACTTTTACCCAACCCATATGGTAATTTTTTCCAAAAGGCGGGTTGGCAAAATTTTGCTTGTCTGGCTAAGAATTTTGCGAATAAGACTAAGAATGTCGTGGATTAAAACAGAATTTCGTGGATAAAAACTGAGAATTTCGTGTATCAAGTTATCTTCCGTATGCATACATAAAAAAAATTTGATTGACATAATATTCTCGTATAACATACAAACCTGGATATTCGGGTAATATTGGCTCTAAAACTGCCCACGAAATTTTGTATCGGTTCTGTGTCAATACTTCGGTGTGTTCATGAAAAAGCAGGATATGTATTGAGTGAGTTAAGGATCTTTGGGCCGAAATCACGAGATAGGAAGGGGAGAGGGACTCCGTTGACGGCGGTTGTCAGTGTGCAAGTGAGCACCCAAACAAAGCAAGCGGCTGGACAGAGATAGTATTTCGTTTATTGAATTTATGTCAGAAACAAAACCGTGAATCTTCTTGAAATTTGGATATAATCCGTCTGATAGTATGCTCTTCGCTGAGGTAGGTTTTTAATAGAATCTACCAGAAATCGGCGGGAAAAATGGCTTCGCTCCGTCCTTACTGTAAGAAACCGTAGACCGTGGAGAATATAAAATCGTATATTGGTTGACAAAAGATATTATCGGATACAAGTTCGAATATTGAGACGAGATGTGCACGCTTTGGGGACTCTTCGTAGAATGCCTCGCTAGCTCGTCGACGCGAGGCGTCTCCTCCTAGTACTTGAGATTGCTGGGTCCTCCTTGTGAGGCCCACAAACGGTCTTCTATGTCCATGTTATAAACAAATGGGTCGATAAGTCGTCCATAGGCAGTCTGCTGGCTCTGCAGCAGGCGCCGGAGAGACGAGTTGCTTTCATTACCGACCGATTTCCGAGAGGTATATACGGTACCTTATGTACCTTTATTACACCAGTGCGAAAATGTCAGTTTTCCACACGCTTCGCGTGCACAAAACCCCCATTTTCACACCTCGTAAAGTAAAATTTGGTACAATACTCGCGTGAAAAACTTTTTCTGAACTCGTGTGATTGCAGCACGAGCCGAAGGCTCGTGCTGCAATCACACGATTCAAAGTCACGCTCATCAGAAAAAGTTTTATCGCACTGGTATCGTAAATTACTATTATACAAGCATTACTAAAAAAGACTACATGATCTAACAATAAAAAAAAAAATATAGCAAACGATTCAGTGTGTCTTTGCCTGCAAAGAGCAAAGTTTAATAGCGATCGAACAGAAATTCGTTTTGGCTCAAAAATCCTTAAGAGCATGTGAAACACTGTGGAGTGCGAGAAAGATAGCATCAGTGGCGCTCTCGGCGGAGCGAGAGAGACACGCTGAGAACGTGTTCCACATGCTCTTAAAGCCCTGGCACGCGATCTTCTACCGATAAAAGTGTCAATGACCTTGTTCAGCGTACCGATACCGTGGAAACTTCGAGCCGAAATTTTGAAACGCAGTTGGCTGGGTATCCGCAAATTTATTTGTCTCATGAAAATATACTTGTTAAGTTCAGCGTTTCTGAAGCATCAGATCAGGGTCGTCAGCATGCTCTCTAATTCTGAAACCACTTGCTATCTCGTCAACCCCTGTACACTGTGTCAGGATTGGAGCCTGTACGTGCCCGTATAAATCTCGTCATCTCGCGAGGACAGTCCGTGAGCGTCCTCGTCCTCTAGTCATCACGTTTAAGTCGAGATCCGACGCTCTTTTGGTACTCAAAAATCGTCACAAACTGAAGTTGGAGGATGGGCTCATCCAGGTTAAAAGTGAACAGATTGTCATGCAGCGTGAACAGCTTGGGGCGGTTATAGCGGACTTGGAGGTCCGGAAGCAGTGGGGTGAAACTCACTGGACGATTAAATTTCAACGTGATGTTCGGCGAGTGGTAGAAATTGGCGTGAAAGCGGTATAAATAATTATTAAAATTTATTCTGCCTAATTCGCATATTGTCATTGAGTTAGATATGACATTTTTGCTCTTATAATTTTGTAACCTATTTTTGTAATTTTTATTATTTAGGCATTTTATAGATCTTATTTTACTGTTATTTTTTTACTTTCTTGATCAAATATCTTTACTTATTCTCTCAATCTGCTATTGTCCGTTTGGCCAATACGTTTTCGCGACTGTAATTGGGCCTCGCCCGCGATTATATCCGAAATAAATAAATAAATAAATCAATAAATAGGGTAAAAGTGGGGAATATGGCCCGGTCCATATATCATTGATTTACGTGTTAATCGAGGTGGGCCATATTCACCACTTTTACCCTATCTACGTTAGCGGAAATCACCATATCGTCTAGCAGGATGTAATAACTTTAATACGAAAGATCTGTCGGTTTTTACTAGATTACCAATTTTACGAATATTTTTGGTGAAATTAGGAAGTAAATGATCGTGGCCATTTGTGGAAAAAAAACTTCGTTAAATGTACAAATCTTTCTTACTTTGTACAGCCCGCGCTTTAATCATAGTTTCACGATGTTCCTCTCGGGTTTAAAACAAATTTTTCAATAAAATCCCACTTCCGTTTCCACGATCCCTATCGGATCTCGAGGCACGCGGGAAGTTCACAGACGTCTCGCCGCGTCTGGGTACGAAGACTCCCAGAGTTCCAGATTCTGCCGTCTTAGACCTTCCAGATTCCAGTAAGAGACTTTTTTTTTCTTGCGCAGGGTGTTTGCTCCGGCCGCACCTTTGACTTTCGTACCGGTAATACCTATATAGCTTCGAGAAGCCACTCACTTTTTACTCGTCCCCGTCGCTCTCCCGAGCTTTCACACTTCTCCCTCCTTCGCTCACTTTATCACACGTATCCCGCTGATCCAGCGAGCTCCGCGCCCCCCTTTTCCTACTTCTCGTTCTCTCTTCCAGAGGGCGGAAGGGAGGGCGGGGGGGAGGGGGGGGGGGGGGGGGGGTGGTGGTGGTGTTTCTTGCTCAGTCCCTCAACTCTCGCCCAGCTCCGAGGCCCGCTTCTCTGTAACACGGCTTTCCAGACTTAGCTAGGGCTTAGCCGGAATATCCGAGAACGAAGTCCGCCAGCTCACGCAGTCCGGTCTTCCTCCGCTTTTTTTTCTTCTTCTTTGCTCCCGTTCTTCATCCCCGCGCCCCACTCCTCGGCAGGACTCGGAAAGGGTGAGGGTACGAAGCTGAGGAAGAGCTTCGGTTTCTCCCACGAACGAGAGGGATCGCTCATGCGGTCTCGGCCCCTATTTCACCAATCCCAATTTCCAGACGCTCGGAAGGGTTACGAACGACCTTACTGGGGATCTGTGTATATATACTATATATATATCTATATATCCGTCTTTGCCGTTCTATCTTAAATCCGTACCTCTCGACCGCGAACAAGCTCTCGTTCGGCTCTTGCTCTTTACCTTTTGCGAGAAAGAAGGAAAGGAAAAAAAAAATAAGGGGGGAAAGAAGGAAAACTCGCTCGGAGTAGAGATTCAATAATCTTACCGTGCCGGTGAGGAGCACGGACCAAGTTATGTTGACTGATGGCGCGTCCTCCGACGGCGGACGCTGCGTCATTAGAGAAAATAAGGAGCTCGCCGAGGGAAAATCCTCTCGTGAGATATTTATCAGTCGCGGCGTCGCGACGAAATCGTAACCCAGGTTGACGATGCGCGAGCGATTGGGGCATTGAAAAGAAATTATTCGCGCGCAATGTGCGCGACCCGCGCATGCGCGAACGACGGGACCGAAATAATTTATGATTAACCGAAAAATTCTCTCGCGACCGCATTCCTGCCTTATCAATGTTATCAACATTGATACGCGAATTCTCGAGGCTCTTGGCACTGTGGCAGGAATGCGAGTCGCACATTCGTGTGTTTATTGCTGGCAACCTTCGAGTAGCTCCAGTTACCGAGAAACCGGGACTTTCCGAGACCGGATGGAGGCGAACGCTCGACTAAATAGGAACGAAGATACGCGCGTATGCGATTAAACTATCTTTTTAAATTGAACTTCGATATTCTCGGCACATTCTCTCGATGACGATCGACGACGCTAAAGACCTATCGAGTATGTTGATCGCGAGAACGCGTACAATGTACATAACCCCGCGGAGGAGGAAAGTCAGGAATGCGCTTCTTATCTGTCCGCGACGTTTGCAAACAACGGATAAATCATGTTCCACCACCGTGCCTCGAACGTTTTAGCCGGCGATTAAAGTGCGACGGACGGACCGACGGTGGTCGACACAGTTGGCAAATTTTGGGTTAGACTGGAACTTTTTTTTAGCGGTAAACTGGAAGTCCGGCCGAAAAAAATGTATCGAATATTGGTTGCGAGCAATTCGTCAAAAATTTTGCGATACGGATTGCTGCAAATTTGATTAGGCGGACATGTAAAAAAAAAGTAGTAAATTAAAGTAAATCGTAAGTGGCAAATTAAATGTAATGATAAAATTTTAACCGCGATAAGGCGCGAAGAACAAGGACGAAGACAATCGACCAAGTGAGCCGCGCTGATAAGTCTCTAATTGCATTTCGAGCTTCGCGATTGTTATCGCGATCGGCCAAGCCCGATCGTCAATCTTGGCTGTGCACACGTACACACCTTTGTGTACGGTACAAAGCCGAGCATCCGAAAAGAATCTACTTCTACCGTGCGAGAATCGTAGTTTATCGGTATAAATAACGGTGCGAGGTCGGCGCTATTGAAGTTCCCAGCGAACGATCGCTTACGATCGGTTTCTTCCTCTTTCCCGTATCGCGAACGCCTCCGCTCGTACTATGTTTCTCTCTTCCCTCCGACTCCCACCCGCCTGCACCCGAGACTCTTTCGAGCCGCGCGATATACCACGTACGTACGGCACCTATACACACAAACTTGATCGTTTTATCGTCGGGAGAGCGCAAAGAAAGAGTAGAAAGGAAAATGTTGTATCGATCCGATGAAAGCTCCACCGGCGACGATATTTTTGCGATACAGCAATTAAAGTATCACACTTTTTTTTATTATCATCGTTTCGTCGATCGATTTATTACGCGTCAGTAGCAATTCATCGCTATGTCTTACATCTCTTAAATCGAAGTGAGAAAATTGAAAAAAGTGAGGTGTTTGAAAAAATTTTTATTGAAAAAGGTATCGATAAAAATTTGTTGAATTTTCGCTTCTGGGAGGGTCGGAGAGCTTGTATTTTTATGTGCATTATGCAAACAGAGTCGTTTCTCTTCTCACCGCTGAATAAAGTCAAACTCGTCATCAATCTCGTTTGATGAACGAGACAGAGAGCTAACGGTTGGCTGTGGTCTAGCGTACTCACAACCTGCTGATAATAGGAATGACTCACGTGCCTGGCGGGCGAAGCCGGTGGGTACGCGCGCCAGACAGGACCGTCGATGCGCAGGCGAACGTGAAGGGAACGGCGATAACACTTCACACGCACGTCGGGAGGCCCCGCGGATTTTGTCAATCGCACAAGCTCCCTTCAATTCTGCTTCCTCGCAGAGAAACCCATTATTTATTATTTATTTATTATTTATTTATTATGTATTTATTATTTATTTATTATTTATTTATTATTTATTTATTATTTATTTATTATTTATTTATTATTTATTTATTATTTATTTATTATTTATTTATTATTTATTTATTATTTATTTATTATTTATTTATTATTTATTTATTATTTATTTATTATTTATTTATTATTTATTCATTATTATTTATTATGTCGTGCCAAATACGAATCTTTTTTTTCTTCACATTATCTCGACAGGTAATCGAAACCTGAATCGCTCCTTCGCTTCTATTTTCAAAGTTGTGTGTCTTCGTTAATCACCGGCATGGTCGAAACGCGATCTTCTATGAGCGACCCAACTTTTTATTAGCAGATTGATGCGAAAGCTTGTTGATTAGAGAATAATTGATATTAACGAGATAAACCGGACGGCTTGTCAGGAGGCACGGAAGTGTTACGTACAATTGCGAGATTTAACGAAAAAATGAGGTACGTCGTCGCTCGGGCTGTTTTCGCGCTCGTCATAGCATTATAGCTACACTCGAAGAAGTCGAGTGTGCGGGGTACCAAGAGCAAGCAGCAGCAGCGGCAACAGCGGCACACGAGAACGAAAGACGTCGACCGGTCGCTCGTATAAAACGACCGACAACTCGCTTCTACGACCAGTCCAATCCGCTTGCGCCTCACGAGAGTGTCGTGAGCCTTCGCGGCAATCTCGTCAATCGATGCCAATAATATATCGCCTCGCGAAATTTTAAATATCCCAGCGTCACTAAAATAAAAACAAAAGCAAGAACAAAAAAAAAAAAAAAAATGCAAAGATAATACGCAAAAAAGAACGTCCACTTGTCGATACAATGTCATTGTCAAACATCGATGACAGCTTCCGTTTCGCAGGTGCATATTTTTTTTTATTACATGTGTTTGTCAACCGTATGACCGATAGACTTGTAAAAAAAATTTCTTAATTTTTTTTTGATCCGATAAAAGTGTGTGAGAGATAGAGAGAAGACGTAACGGATGAGATTTTAATCGATGGATAGGATATAGCGTGATAAGGTAAAGATTCAGAGTTGTTAAAACACTGCGCGATTATCATTGAGAATAGATCGGTGCTTCGGTGGATAAGAGTACGTTACTTTTTTTTTTTTTTTCCTCATGCGTGAATTTCTCGTAAACAGAACGACTCTAATCTCTTTTCCGTCCGACGTCGTCTCGCAGCCGCGTATGTTGCCCTAGGTCTGCACATGTGCTCCGCGTATCCGTTGGTATCAGCGCGTTCTATAGTCGCCGGAGAATTCGTTGCGTAGATCGAGATTGAGCCACGTAATCGCTATTGGAGCACGAACGAGGTCGTGTAATCCACGGATGATCCGGCGATCCTCTTTAACACGGTGTGTGTAGCGGTTCTTGAAATCCTCCGAGGACTCGGAGGGTCCTTGAATTCGGCGCGTCCTTAAAAAGTTCCGGACGTGTCCCTGGGATTTTCGTGGGTCTTTGACATTTTTATTCCCCTCCAAGATGATCTCCAGCGATTCGTGGAAACCGCCAAGTCCTCCAAAAGTTCTCGAATTTTTCCCGTCCCTGAAAGGTCACGGAAATGTCCTCGAGATTTTTTTTTCTCGTAGATCCTTGAAATTTTAATTTTTCTAACATGGTTCTTAAAATCCTGCGAGTTCTCGAAAAAGTCTTTGAATTTTGCCCGTCCTCGAAAAGTCCCGGAAATGTCCTTCAGATTTTTAATTTTTTTTTTTCATAGGTATTTGAATTTATCATTTTTCGTTCGTTTAACGAAATAATTTTTCTATCATTATATTTTTTTTTCTCCTGTTCTCCATCCATTCGAGTGACGATTGTTGCCCGGTCTGTGGAACATCGATCGACCGACATTCTCGTGACTTAAATTGATACTTCCGGTTATCGGGAATTCCCGATCGACGCATTACCGTCGTTCGGTGTGTCCGTTAAATGCGCACGAACGTTCGAATATCCCCTTTCCCGCGAAACCGAAATTCCGCGGCCGAAATTTTCGTTCGAAATAATGCACAGCAAAGCCGAAGCGGCTCATCCACTCTCGGTTCAGCCGGTTAATACAAATCCTTCGAGGCCATTGGGAGGTGCTATTCTCACACAATGAAATATGTATTTGCCACTCGGAACTTAATCCTCCTCTGTCGTTCGCTCGCTCGATCTTTACACATTGCGCATTCGAACTGCTTGTACCCGCTGCGAATATTTCACACCCCGTATTATCCAAATTTACGTCCGGCCGCTCGGGTGAATCATATAAAAAAATTAAATAAATAATTACATAAATAAATAAATAGATAACTTATTTATTTACTTATTTATTTACTTATTTATTTACTTATTTATTTACTTATTTATTTACTTATTTATTTACTTGTAAATAAACACTTAGAAAAAGTGTATTTCACATACTATTGCCTCGCTTCCCCTTCGACCACGTAAAATATTTTCGACGTCGACACTGCTCGGCCGGAACGAGCGAAACGAGCACAAAACCGCGTCGTGTTCCGTTGCAGCTGGCGTGAGATTCGTACGATGCAATTGTCCTGGGTTATGTAGATTTACACGATAAATTGACGATCGGTTCAACCATCCCATTGGCAAAGCGTGCGTGCCGTTCAAAACCATCGAGGATTTCATCAATGATGCTGTTATCCACTGATCCTCGGAAAAGCCGTCGTCATTCAGCCCCCCCCCCCCCCTCCGCCCCCTCTCCCCCTCCCTCTCCTATGGCCTTGTCCATTCATTTCATTCGCTCTAATGGGCAGAATCGAAATTTTCGTATCCCGTCGCGCGTACATAGGACACATATTTGTCCTGTATTTTGTGAGGCACGGTATCGCTCTAATGACTTTCCTTTGTGTGTCCTACCCAGTGCAAAATCAGCGACGGATGATTAACTATACATTGACTCGAAACAGCTTCCAGAGTAGCTGTTTCATCCCCCGTGCGTTGGAGCCACTGGACCAAAAGATCTCGATACAGGCGTGTTCGTGTTGGTTTATTGTTTTAACGTATTATCGTTAGCGCCGGTGCTAAATAAGAATAAAAACAAAATATGAACATAACATTTACAATACAATACGTATTATATTAAAAATAAGAATACAATACTTATAATATTTTTTAAAGAATAAGAACAAAAGTAAATAACAAAAATCGAAAAGAAGAAGGAAAAGCGTTGCAGCGATATTTATAATACAATACGTATTACATTAAAAAGAAGAGTACAATACTTATAATATTTTTAAAAGAACAAGAACAAAAGTACATAACAAAAAGCGAAAAGAAGAAGGAAAAGCGTTGCAGCGGTATTTATAATACAGTACGTATTATATTAAAAATAAGAATACAATACTTATAATATTTTTAAAAGAATAAGAACAAAAGTAGATACCAAAAAGCGAAAAGAAGAGGGAAAAGCGTTGCAGCGAGAATAAAAAATGAATCCGCCGAGATCCCGCCACGCCGGACAAGTCCATAAAGTAGCGAGAGCGTTTAAAAAAAAAAAAAAAATTAATTTAATCCAAGATATCGTTACGCGCCAAAGTAAAAATAAAAAAGTATCTCGAAGTGAACTGGGCAAGGTAGATAGAGTCTCGCGAGAGGCGATTAACGCTTTAAAATTATTTCGACGAGCGTATCGGGGTTAAGGAACGTCGCGAACGCTGGGACCGGTATATTTATATGTTAACGCACATTGAGCCAGCGACCTAGCCGTTTACCGCTGTGCAGGTACTCCGCGATACTCGTGTACAGTCCACTCCGCGGGGGCAATGAGTTTGCGTTCGGAAATCGAGATGGATATCGATAAGCGCGAACGCGACTGCCTAAAAAAAAAAAAAAAAAAACGTACTGGCGCCTCGCTTCTCAGTCGTTCGGCGATCGTCTCCGCGGCGTCGAAATTAACGCGCCCGCTTCCGACCTCGGCCCGGAATGGCCAACGCGTTTACGTGCGCTATGTAACAGCCCGCCGGACCGTACGTGTACGCGTACAGAGTCCGACCTCGGTGATACATCGATCGCCTCGCAGAATTCATTTGCATGTAAGGAAATTATTTAAGGCTCTGCCCTCCTCGTACCGGCCGCTGCTGTAACGGTGCGGGCTGAGACACGGTTACAGAGAGCGAAAGAGGTGAGACTCGTGTAATAATAAAAAAAGATTCTCAAAGTAAAATAAATTTAAAAAAAAATAAAAGTATTGGAAGAAACTCTCGCAACGGGTCCTGCAAACAAGCATGTACGCATGTTCTGTCCGGAGCTGCGAGAGTGTGTGTACCGTACGTCGCGTTAAGCACCGTGTACCATGGCGAACAAGCGAATTTATGTGCGCGCCCGCGCTCTCCTGGCGCACTGGCGCGAGGACGCTAAGTAAAGAAAAAAAAATATAGACAAAAAAAATTCCCTCCACATATATATATAAAGAAGCGAGCGAAAATCTCTTTACTCGAGTTCTCAAAAGTGCCGACCGTGACTCAGTTGAACTTGCGCAATGTTGCACGCGTAAAAGCCCGAGGAGAGAGATCGAGGAAGTATACGAGAGAGGACGCAGAGCGGGCGAGCTCGGGAGAGAAATATATCTCGGTCCGTATCTTGTCCTTATAAGGCTCGATCCTTCGAGACTTTTTCATCACCGTTAATCCTCATTCTCATTCCCCCGCCCCCCTCTCCGCAAAACACGATATAGGTACGTGCATGGGCTGTAAATTTGAATTTCGAAGTAGCGCCATTGGGTGCACAAAACGGGATTTTCCGCGAGACCTTTGTGCGAATCAGTTTCCGCAATGCGATTTTCTCCGGTTCCCGAGGGAGCTGTGCATCTAATAGTCTAATTCCTTCCGGCTAACTACCACATCTGTGTGGCGCCGTTGGCCGCGTTACACACGGATACGTAGTTTGCTCGGATGGTAGACAGCGTCCCATGTGGTTTTCCAGCGGTCCATCCCATTTGCCCCGCACCGCTTCTTGCGGGAGGACACAATTGCCATTGCGCGACCGTGCACCGCAGACTCCTTCGAGGATCTCGTTGATAGAGTCATTTAAATTTCTAATCGCACCCTCTCTCCGTCGGAGCGTGCGAACTCAAGCTCGGTGTTAGACCGGTACAGTTTTACGGGAATTGAAGGATAAATAAAGTGGGGAGGGAGCCACGTAATATTGCCGAAACTACAATCGGCCGAATCGTCGTATGACCGAAAATCATGGATCCGAACGCATTTCATCCGGATCACAAACTGCCGAATGTTGACTTTTCCGAATCGTCAAACATCCGAAACTTTATTTTTCTGAATCATAAACTGCCGAATCTTTATTTTTCTGAATCAAACTGTCGAATCTTTATTTTTCCCATTCGTCAAATTTCCGAAACTGTATTGTTCCGAATCTTAATTTCTGCGAATGTTACTCTTCGGAAATTGTGTTTATCCGAATGTTATACCTTCGAATCGTCATTTGTCCGAATAGTGTTTATCCGGAAGGTCACTTATCCGAATCGATTCGTACTGAATTTTTGGTATTCATATTCACTAGACTAGTCTGGACTAGACTAGACTAGTTATATTATTTAGTTTCGCGATTCTGTTGATTGGCGATGCGGACGAATGACGATTCGGCGACTGTTTGGAAGTTCAAATATTCTGGAAAATTACGTTCGAGGAAATTATTATTCGGTTAAATGACGATTCGGAGTATAAAATTTCCGAAACGAATAATAATTCCGAGATTCGGAATAATCAAGTTTCCAAAATTTGACAATTCGGAAAAATAACGATTCGGCAGTTTGACGATACGGAAAAATTAACTTTCGGAAGTGTGACTATTCGGATGAAGTGCGTTCGGACCCATGACGTTCGGCCAATTGTAGTTTGGGAAAAAGGATGTGACTCCAGTGGGGCGGTTGCGAGGGGTGTTATTGCGATAGAAGGGAGAGAGTCGGGCGTTGGGGATAAAATAATAAAATAAATAAATTTAATGAAAATAAAAAATATACGAAAGCGAAGTGAGGCTATATCTGTTATTTCAATCTGGCGAGGTGTGCACGGTATAATCCGAGTAACGCAGGGTCGTGCCGGTTCCTCATCCGACGCACTTTATTCGACGTCACGGTTCACTCGAGAGCGTGACGAGACTGAAACGACCGTACTGCGATGTAACGGTAAAAAAAGAAACAAAATGAAGAAAAAAAAAATAAGACATAAAAAGTACGAACGTCGTGGAGAAAGTACAGAGGCACTTAAAAAAAATAGCTGTTGCCGCTCAACGACGAGAGAACAATTTGCGGTCAGGTCGACGGCGGACGACAGTGGCCCCGCAAGTCGGCTTCTCCCATTCTAGACGTTTCGTACTCGTCATAATAATACTCGACGTCGAGCATTGCTATTTTTTGCGGAGACGCAAAAAAAAAAGATCGTTCCAAACTAGAATATTCTTTCGCCCTGGCAGAAATTGTATAGAATTATCAGGGACATGATAAGTGGCCGGATGATCAAATAGATATAAAAATAATTCAACGTTGGTTTGATTATTCACGAGGAAGATTCGATCGCGAATCCGCGAAATTTGTGTCGTCCGTTACGATATGTTTACACTCAAATGTTTACGTAGGTTAATACTAATACGAGAGGTGATGTCAGCGAAGGCGACACGGTGAAATACGGCGAAGTAGAAAAAGCTCATATAGCACAGTGGAAATCGCTCGGTTGCAAGGCTGGACGGCCTCAACCGCGATCCTCGCCCCCGCACACGTGCGCTTTACTCATCACACCGTGTCGCATCGCTGATACGATCCAGTTCGCAACAGAGTACGCAATGAACGATGCACTTTGCTTGATCACAGTCCACCTCAAACGTCATCGATTTATCATCCGATTCTTTTTTTTTCAATTCTTTGGTTGTCTTACTATCACAATTATTGGTATCACAATTATCGGTATCACAATTATCGGTATCACAATTATCGGTATCACAATTGTCGGTATCACAATTATCGGTATCACAATTATCGGTATCACAATTGTCGGTATCACAATTATCGGTATCACAATTATCGGTATCACAATTATCGGTATCACAATTATCGGTATCACAATTATCGGTATCACAATTATCGGTATCACAATTATCGGTATCACAATTATCGGTATCACAATTATCGGTATCACAATTATCGGTATCACAATTATCGGTATCACAATTATCGGTATCACAATTATCGGTATCACAATTATCGGTATCACAATTATCGGTATAACAATTATCGGTATAACAATTATCGGTATCACAATTATCGGTATCACAATTATCGGTATCACAATTATCGGTATCACAATTATCGGTATCACAATTATCGGTATCACAATTATCGGTATCACAATTATCGGTATCACAATTATCGGTATCACAATTATCGGTATCACAATTATCGGTATCACAATTATCGGTATCACAATTATCGGTATCACAATTATCGGTATCACAATTATCGGTATCACAATTATCGGTATCACAATTATCGGTATCACAATTATCGGTATCGCAATTATTGATACCGCAATCATTGGTATCACAATCATTGGTATCACAATTATTGGGATCGTAATTATTGATATCGCAATTACTGGGATCACAATTACTCGGATCATAATTTTTTGATGCGACGATTATTCTTATCATAACCATTAGTAGCCCAACTACAGAGTCCATCGGACTCGGAAGATTCTTGTTCGGTTTGTACCGCGAATCGTCAATAAATTAACGTCCGCGCTCTACAAATCGCGGAATACCGAGACATTCGGTCACAGTGTCTCCGCATTAACCCTCGTCAATCATTCACGGAGCTCAAAGTTTCCCAGCAATTCCGCGATAGAGAAGCGAACGCCGGTGAGCGTTATATATTACGTATCAAGGGACACCTGCTTCTTGCCGTCGCAAGCGTCGCGTCGGTTCGCGCTACTGCCGCCTCCGTATAGTAAACTGGAAACTAGAATAGGAGTCTGGTGACTCGGACATTCGCGGGGCTCGTCGGTCGTTAAACTTTAGAGAGTAGGGCCGGGCTATGGGAGAGTTTCTTCAGTGAAAATCGTTGCCGCGGATGCGCCAACGGTGACAGAGATTGGGCGGCCGGACCACGGGTATTCCTACGGAAGTGTCTCCGCTCGGGAACTCCGGTGGTTTCCGCGGCCTGAACGGCATTCCACGTTCCGTATCCCAACTCCCTCGCACCTCCCCATCCTCCCTATCTTCTTGCGTCATTCGCCTCCGCCGGCGACTTGCTTCTTTCTTTTTTCTTACCAGTGATTCATTAATGAAACACGTGTGTGCTCTCGTGCCTCATTCCTGAAATCATGCATCATCCGCAGTTTGAAGCAAATCGATCGACGATGCTTAAATCAGAAATAAAGGACGACAACGGGGCGCTCCGAGGATTCGCGAGATGCAGCGCGAGAGCGCGCGTGCCGTTGGATGCTGTTTGCTGCACGATCTTCGCATCCGGCGCGTGCCGGCCGTCTAGCACTTGCCGCCGGATAGCGGTACACACACACACATATGCACATACGTGCGGAGATGCCAGTAGCAATCCCGAGAGACGACGCCCGGCGATGCCGGTCTCGCGGATGCCCCGATCGATCACTCGGACTCGAGGAGATTTCGAGTGTTTTTCTTTCGGGAATTCGCCGTGATCGTCGTGGCTGATCGATGTAACACTCCGAAAGTCGAGAGCCCCGATCATCCTTAAAATTCCTTTGGCATCGCATCGACGCTCCGGAAGAGCCAACGTCGCGTCTTATGAATGAAACAGCAGACACGGATCGAGCAACTGGGCCACTTCAATGTCGCTCGTTCGTGCTCTGTCGAAGATGGTCGAATGAATGAGGTTTTTTTTTGTTATTTTCTTTAGAATCTGCATCGTATTTTTTAGTCAGAAAAAAAATTTCAATGATTCAGGAATTCGCTTGGGTCTTGAATATTTTTATTATCTGGATATTTTTTTTTTTTTTTTTTTTCAATCTCTCGTTAAATCGTGAGAATTAGAAGCAGATCTGTGACGAGAATTTTTATATATTTTTTGTCTGTACTGGGAGAATGGGGTAAAACGGATTATTTGAGATAAGTCCATTTTGCCCCGCTCCACTACTGTATATATGTGTTTGCATGCAAATATATGCGATTTTGCATGTGACATTGAGGCACAAAGGACACCAGCTTCCTCCCGTTTCCCCTCGATGTCGCTCGTTCGTAATCTGTCGAAGATGGTCGAATGATTGAGGTTTTTTTTGTTACCTTCTTTAGAATCTGTATCGTATTTTATACACAGGAAAAAAATTTCAATGATTCAGGAATTCGCTTGGATCTTGAATATTTTTATTATCTGGATTTTTTTTTAATCTCTCGTGAAATCGTGAGAATTAGAAGCAGATCTGTGACGAGAATTTTAATATATTTTTTGTCTCTACTGGAAGAGCGGGGCAAAACGGACTATTTGAGATAAGTCCACTTTGCCCCGCTCCACTACTGTATATATGTGTTTGCATGCACATATATGCGATTTTGCATGTGACATTGAGGCACAAAGCACACCAGCTTCCTCCCGTTTCCCCTCGGGCCGTTTTGACGCCCGCATGTGATACGATAATTGCCGACAGCTATTTGTATATTAACCGAGTATCGCTAATCGTTCGACAAATATACGGCACACAGCCGGGAGGACTCTCGAGCGGTCGAGCCCGGACGTCACAGCGATTACGGCCGGTTTATCATGTAAAACGCATTTGCATCGAGTCGATGAGATATCTCCGAGTTGAATTCAACGATACGTACGGATAAACATAACTCCCGAGACTACCTGCAAATTAGCATTACAGTGTACGAGGCTCGTGTATCTCGCAGCTTTACCGCACTAGTGTTTGCTTCCTTGCTTGTTTTCCGCTTTTTAAATTTTTTTTGCCCATGCGGGTGGCGCCAACGTGACCATCGACGCGTCGCTATGAATCTCGCGCTTCGCGCGTTCAGATCCTCTCCGGCGATTTCTTCGCGAACGAACACACGCGCACTTATGGACGTTCCGAAGATCCGGTACAGCGGCGCCTCGCTAATCATTCGTCGAGTTTATCGCTCGAAGAATCCCGAAAGATGTCTCTCTCCAGAGAATATTTCTTACACCGTGTCCTCGGCTGTCTCACGAAACCGTAAACTTTAATAATTCAAGAGTTTTTTCGTTTTTTTTTTTTTTTTTTTTTTTTTTTTCACGTCGTTCCTTGCCCGGTCTGATGAACTGGCGCCTGGAGCGGTGTCTCAGTGAAGTCTGGGCACAATCGCACAGACTTGTGCGCGGTGACATTGTGTGCTTGTGCGTAATTTCGCGCGGGTTTTTCTATAAACGTGTCGGGTTTTTTTGCTCACGTTATAGAAATAAATTTTAAATTTTTTTTTTTTTTTTTTTTTTTTTTGGAGCCAACAAACACTCATGACTTATAAAAAATGGCTACAATTTTCGAGCCACTTCGGGGCACAATTGGATTTGACATGTTTCGATCGAAAGAGTTTGTACTTTTTACAACAAACTTGTTGTCCTCAATCGTCCACAATTTTTTATTTGTTAATTTTCCGATTGCACCTTCCGGCTCCAGTTTTGCAAATATAAGTACAAACTAACATTGTTAATTAACAATTTTAGTGAATTAACCAAAATGAAATAAAAATTCATTTTGTTAAATAAGTGACAAACTCGTTTGTTAAGGTTTGAATATACAAACCTGTCACTTTATTTCCCGTTTCATTGACAATTTTAGTTTGCACTTTAGTTTGAAAAACTAGAACCGAATGTGGACGATTGTGGACCACAAGTTGGCGTAAAAAATACAAACTTTTTTTAAACTTTGTACTGACCTTTGCGAGAAACCCCTCACGCGTTATAAAAATAGATATTCCAATGTTTTTTTTTTAGCCAACAAACAATTTTTCGAGTTATCGGGTCGTTAACGAAATTCCAAAAATTTCGGGGGAAAATAGGATTTGACATTTCGATCGCGCTTCGACGGACAAAAAATCACCGAAGCTCGGTTTCAGCGTTGACCTCCCACGACATCATCACCTTCGCTTTCGCGCAACTTTCCACAATAAAAAATAATTTCGTAAAATCGGAATACGAAGCTTGGTAAAAATAGTTTTGTTAAATAAGTGACAAACTCGTTTGTTAAGGTTTGAATGTACAAACTTGTCCCTTTATTGCCCGTGTCATTAATCATTTTAATTTGCACTTTAGTTTGTACAACTACAACCGAATGTGGACGTTTGTGGCCCAGAAGTTGTAAAAAGTAAATTTTTTTTTTACTTTCTACTGACCTGTGTGAGTAAACCCTCGATTATAAAAATAAATTCTCCACTTTTATTTTCGAGCAAAAAAAAGTTTTCAAGTTATCGGGTCATTAAAGAAATTCCTAAAATTTCAGTGCAAAATAGGATTTGACATTTCGATCGCGCTTCGACGGACAAAAAACCACCGAAGCTCGGTTTCAGCGTTGACCTCCCACGGGATCAGCGCCTCCGCTTTCGCCCAACCTTACCCTGACCTTTGGGAGTAATTCCCCCGCGTAAATCGCATCGCGTTCGCGTGGGCGGCGGTTTAAACCGCGCTCTCGAGTGTCCACACTATATATACGCACACAATACGCATACGTAACGCGTACACTCTGCATATATAGTGTGTATATAGTGCACGGCGCATGCAAGGTGGCACTCGGTAGTCGCTAGGGTCCAAAAATACCCGTACAACTTTGCTTACGAAACGTTGTAAATAGATTCGCGGATTTATTTCTGTAAGCCCCGCCGCCGCCGCGCCGTCCGGCGTTTTGTCGTCGCTCTCCTGTCACCGGAATAACTGAGAGGGCAGCGCGAAACACATACGAGACACGAACGCGAGACGAGGGAATTTAAAAGGCTCAGCAGCAGGCCGAGGTGGGCGGGGAAGCTTCGTCTAATTTCACATCAAAAGGCTTTGTTCCTTTTCTTTATCACTGAGACGTACGTCTTAGTGTCTCCTCGTTTCTCATTTACCGAGAATATTCCATTCACGTGGATGCACCGTTGTATTTTTTTTTTTTATTTATTTTTTGCCTCGGTCTGTACGGATGCACCTGAAAAATTGCTCGGGATCGCGCATTCGAAAATGCAGGTCGGGCCGGGGGGGGGGGGGAGTTTCAGGTTACCCGAGATAGGGCACGTTCGCACGCGGGTGCGCGAACTCGTCGGAGTAACTCGCGACGCGAAGCTGGAGAGAACGAACCGGAGAGAGAAGATTCACGGCACAGCTGCTGTCGGAGAACCGGCAACGAGCTGAAAGTGAGCCGCTGAATGACGACGGATTATGTGACCGAGACCCTTTCTGCGATACCGTTTATTGCACCAGCGGAATATTATGCAACCGAGCACTCCGGCTGAACTTGAAGCCGCGCGGCGGATAAACAATAAACCGCGGAGCGTGCCGCTCGTTAAGATTTTTTTTTCTTCGTTTTGCATTGTAGGCACACTTCGCTCGAGCGATGAATGACTGCGCTCATCCACTGGCAACGAGAGCTTCTAGCGCGTCCGAACACTCACCGTTAGTTTCTGGTCGGCGGTTCCTGGTGATATGGGCGATTTTTTTATTTTTTATTTTTAGGTAAGATAGAAGGGTAATTTGGGAATTTAAAAAATTGTGCGATGTAATTTGCAGATGGCTTCCTCATTTATTATAATTTAGCTTTCTCTGTGAGAAAGTTCGTTTATCGGAATTGTGATAAGTGAGGAAGCCGTGCGCAAATTACTTTGCATCGTTTTTTTAATGTTTATTATGAAAACGAAGTTTTCATTGCTCGATCGATGAATGACTGCGTTCATCCGCTGGCAACGCGAGCTTCTCGCGCGTCCGAACACTCACCGTTAGTTTCTGGTCGGCTGTTCCTGGTGATGTGGGCGGTTTTTTTTATTTTTTATTTTTAGGTAAGATAGAAGGGTAATTGGGGAATAAAAAAAAATTGAGCAATGTAATTTGCAGATGGCTTCCACATTTATTACAATTTCGCGCAGAGCTTTCTCTGTGAGAAAGTTCTTTGATCGGAATTGTGATAAGAGAGGAAGCCATGCGAAAAATAACTTTGCACCGTTTTTTTCATATGTATGAAAACGACGTTTCTACTATTAAGCGATTGAAAATTCTTTTTAAAAAACAATGGTAATTTAAATATACTTTTTAATTGGCATGTAAAATAAGAAGAGCATGAAGTGAAGTTACGGCCCCGGAGATTCGGAAGGTTATTTTACATTTTTTTATTTAAAAAATGTCCCATAAAAAAATGTTCGTTATGAGTAATTTGTTTTGTTCCCACTGATAACGAATCTGCCGCTTATTTAGCTTCTACCTCAATATTTGCAACGGAAACGTGCGTCTATTGTCCATCCAACCAGACATTTTTTTTTTTTTATGTGATTTTTCGATGTTTCGGAATATTCTGAACACATTTACATAAAAATTGCGAAAAATGTTACGAAAACAAAGGGGAAAAGCTTCCTCTATGAGAAAGCAAAATGGGCAAACAATTGCGTGATAGCTGACTCTACAAAGAATCATTCGCGCCCACCTGGGCACGAAATTAAATCACCTTAATAACCCGTCGTGTTTTACCGTGTTCACTAATTAAAATCCATTTGACACAAGAGGATTTTACCTGCCGAAAATAAAAAACCGCTTGCTGCAAAATGATCCTGTTGCGTCAAATGGATTTTATTTAGAGTGCGTCAAGTTCGGTGCCGTAAAATTTGTCCGTCCGGCCGTTTGACCTATCGGTGGCTCGAGGAAAAGCAATTCTTGCTCAACCATCCGGCAATATCAGGGTTATTCTAGATCATATGGATACTTTTTATTTTTTTATGTTATGTAACAGAGAAGGTTGAGTACAGGGTTTCAAAAAAATAGTCAAACAATTAGTGGCATTCGACGCAATATAAACGGAGAAAAATAGTTCTGTTTCTCTAACAAAATGTAGATCGTTAATAATTTATTGTTGTGGCAGCAAAAATGTTTGGCTGCCACAGCAAAATATTTGCTGCCACAACAAAATATTTTGTTGTCCCTATGTTAATAACGAGGTAAATCAGTTATGGTAAGAAAATTCTTGTTGTCCCAACAATTTTTTGTCTCCGTGTCCAATTCTTCAAACCCAGCTCGAAAGTTCGCCCGTGACGGTCCGTCCCATGGCGATCTCCAACCCGCAGAAACGACGTACTCCGAAGTCGAAATTTTTTAGCGTTATAACCGGGCCTAATGGTCCCAATAAGGCCCTCGTCAGGCCTCCTCTGGACCCTGTCCGGGCCCGACGTAACGATCGAAAATGTCTTCTAGGGCTGGCCTATTGATGGTTCAGTGAATAGTACATTACGATACTAGTGCGAAAAAATCTTTTTCTGACGAGTGTCAGTTTGCAGCACGAGCCAAAGGCGAGTCTCGCAATCACACGAGTTAAGAAAACGTTTTTCGTACGAGTATCGTTCAAAATTTCACACCTTGGGATATAAAAGCAATTCTTCGACCATACGGTCGGCAATATTAGGATTATTACGGATGACATGGGTGATTTTTATTTTTAATGTTATGTATCAGAGTAGGTTAGAAGAATTTAAAAAAATGGACCTAAAATTAGTGGCCTTCGACTCTACAAACGATCCTTCGAGGCTATCTGCCCACGAGATAACATCACCTCAATAACGCGTCGTGTTTCACCGTGCACACTAGACAAAATCCACTTGACGTAAGAGGATTCTGCCTGCGGGAAATCACAATCCGCTTGAACGCAAAATGATCCTCTCTAAAGTGGCTTTAATGTAGAGTGCGCCGAGTTTGGTGCCGTAAAATTAGTCCGTCCGGTTGTCCGTCCCGATCCGAACCCCCGTAAATTCCGCATCCGCGGAAACGACGCACCAGCCTATCGATGGCTCGGTGAAAGGCAATCCTTGCTCGACCGTCCCGCCACCGATATTAGGACACGTTCTCGGTGTTCCTATTATCGCGTATTATCTGCGAAGTGCAGCCTACACACGAATCTCCACACCCGTCCGTTTTATCCCCGTATCTCCCTCCCTCGCGCTCTCCGCAAGCTTAATTGCATCGTCGTCCGTGCGGCTCCGTAATAATGGAAGTTTGTTAAGTGCCGGTGGCTCGCTCGTTCCCGCCGAAGGCCCTCCCTTTCCGCGCCTAGGCCCGTTTGCCGCCGCAACGTATATGCAGACCCACAGTGTGTTCGTCGGTCTAGGGGTGCTATAATGTGAACGGCAATAATTACGTCTGGCCGCTCTTCCGACCGTAGCTCGGGCCGTCGCAGCTGCATCGCCAAAACCCTCCCTCGCGTCCCGATTGACGGCGAACCCACCGGCTTCTCTCATCTCGCGTCAGACACTCGCTCGTCCCGGCCAAAGTTGAGGCGGAGCTTCGACGCCGATACCAGTGGATATCCGAGTGAAAACGAAAAGAAACGGAGTAACCTCGAGTTCGACAGAACGATAGTAAAGAAAACAAAAAAACAAAAAAAAAATAAGGAAACAAGGAAGCTACATCCAGGATGAAAACTTTCAGAACCACTGCGCTTCTCGTTCTGTCGTGTGCAATCGGTGAGTCTCACGAATTGTTATTATATATCTATATATATGTGTGTATGTATATCTTTTTATTTAACGCCCGCCGCAGTCGTTAGCGTTTCCCGTCGATGAGGCACTTGACAATTCGTTCCGCTACGTCGACGTGATTCGCGATTATTAGGGGCGCCGAGTTTTGTTCGCGCTGTAACGTTACGATGTAAATTGGGGAAAAAAACAATAGGCTTGTTTGTTCGAGCGTTTTTGTTCGACACTTGTGCTCTCCGCGAATGCCGAATGGGTTTACGCAAACGGAGAA
This sequence comes from Ichneumon xanthorius, assembly GCA_917499995.1. Taxonomy (NCBI): domain Eukaryota; kingdom Metazoa; phylum Arthropoda; class Insecta; order Hymenoptera; family Ichneumonidae; genus Ichneumon; species Ichneumon xanthorius. The sequence goes on along the minus strand of OU824200.1, from coordinate 15,052,004 downwards.
ACAAAACTATCGATGTTTGCCGGACGTTGTTAATGCCGTTGTGAAGAGAGCGCGTACCGGAGGAGTTGCGAATAATGAAACGTGTGACGAGTCCAAGGAGACGACGGACTGCGGCAAAGGAGATTTAAAAAAAAAAATGACAATAATAAAATAATAAAAATAAAATAACGACAGCTTCGCGCGGTCTCAGCTGTTTAATATAATAATACCAATAATAATAATAAAATAAAGGCAGCTTCGCGCGGTCTAAGCTGTTTAATATAATAATGAAAATAATCATAATAAAATAAAGGCAGCTTCGCGCGGTCTCAGCTGTTTAATATATTAATAAAAATAATAATAATAAAATAAAGGCAGCTTCGCGCGGTCTAAGCTGTTTAATATAATAATAAAAATAATCATAATAAAATAAAGGCAGCTTCGCTCGGTCTCAGCTGTTTAATATAATAATAAAAATAATCATAATAAAATAAAGGCAGCTTCGCGCGGTTTTAGCTGTGGCGATAATTAACAGGTATGAGTTATGCGAGAGCCTCGAACGAGCTAATGAACGGGCGGACGGGGGTAAAACCGGAAATTCGAAGAGCGCGAGGAGGAGAGTCGGCGCTAAAGACAAAAAGAAGAGAGTGATAAAGGTCGCGTAACAAAAAAATAACCAAGCAATTCGGATCAGTAAAAAGCAGAGTCATGAAATTCGTATGGAATCCGGTTTTGGCTGCAACTTTCGTAAATCCATTTTTATTTTTTATTTTTATTTTCACCTAACGGGACACCGAAGATAACCGAACGGGTCTCTCCGCCCGGACTCGCGCGAGGAAGACTCGGACTCCCGTCTCCGAAGATTTTTGTATTTAATAAAATGTCGCTGTTGCTTGTCGAGCATCGTGCGAGGTTATTTCTCTTCATTTTGACTCTTTCTCTCCCCCCCTTCCACGGCGCGCTTTCCATTACTCTTTCGCCTCCCGCCTTTCGCTGCAATATCTGCCAAAATTTGTCGGTGGATGTTTGCCTGCACCCCCCCCCCCCCTCCCTCGTGTCGAAAGACTGTTCTCTCCGGTATGTGCGGCTCGCCGTTCTCGCGAGACCGTCCCTCGTTCCCGCCGCCCTCGCACTCGTAACTCCGCCGCGATTCGTGAAGTAACTTTCGCACTTTCGGCGAAAGTGGACCGAAAACTATCGCGCTCGTGAATCAATTTACGAGAAGCGAAAACAAAGCTCCGCCGCTCCCATCGCGATGGTTGCTGCAGCCACGAGCGCGGCACTCGCAGTGTCAAGAAAACTCGGACGGGCGAGCGGTCGAGAAGAAAGGCGAGCGACCAGCGCCGCGCGGTTTAACGCCAACCGGCGGAAGAGTCAACTTTTGCAGTGTCTGCCAAAAGCTGCACCGATCGGAGAACCGCGAAGGTGCGAAACTCTGGCTGACGTTTGCGGTCGAGAGCCGAACGCCATTGTCGTCGAATACGCGGATTGCCGGTGGCGTTATTCTCTTTGCTTCGAACAGAAGTGGGCACGGAATGAAAAAGCGCATCGTTGGATGACGCGCGAAGACTCGTGCTCGAAAGTTATTGCATGTCCACGCGGGCCTCTCCATAGGTGCAGCGGCAGCAGCGGGAGCAGAAGCGCGGTCTTCGACCGTGTACTCGAAGAGACTCGAAGGCGCGGCGGTACTACGCGCGCGATCCAAAGCTCTATTATTCCTGACCCAGGAGAGATGAGCCTTTCTTCTTATTGTTCGAACGGCGCGCCGGGCGCGAGCTGCTTGACGTCCGCGACCTTTTCCTTTCTTCTCATCGGTCTCGGTCGCGGACCGGCTAATGTTATACGATTCATCTTTCTGACTGCTACTCGCGAGACTCTCTCATACAAATTACACAGCCGAGCCCAACTATAAATCCATCCTTTATGCTTCCTTGACGTAATTCCGCAAAGTACTTAGCAACATTCATTTGGCTGCTATATTGCACATACCCACCCCATTTTTAAACGAAGTTTTGTCTGTTAGAAAAAACGTCAACAATAATGCCAATAATGCCAATAGGTAATGACAATAGTAACAATAATGACAATAATGACGATAATGACAATAATGACAATAATGATAATAATGACAATAATGACGATAATGACGATAATGACGATAATGACAATAATGACAATAATGACGATAATGACGATAATGACGATAATGACAATAGTGACAATAATGACAATAGTGACAATAGTGACAATAGTGACAATAATGATAATAATAGCAATAGTGACAATAATGATAATAATAGCAATAGTGACAATAATGATAATAATAGCAATAGTAACAATAGTGACAATAGTGACAATAATGATAATAATAGCAATAGTGACAATAATGATAATAATAGCAATAGTAACAATAGTGACAATAGTGACAATAATGATAATAATAGCAATAGTAACAATAATAACACTGATAACAACTTATCGATTGCCGCAGTAGTGGCAAACTGTATGGCGCTTTCGCATATTTTCATTCACTCTCTAACGCGAAATATGAAATTCTTTGGGTAGGAGCGATCTCCCGTACACATAACGATGCACGTAGCGCGGGAGTACGTGTAGGGGACGTTATAGAGCCCGGGCGGGATATAAACGCGAAATAGTTTCTCGTTGGAATCTTGGCAAAACGGGGCCATAGAAAGCGTCTGGGTCTATAGGTTGCCGACGCTGTGCAACAGCCACGAACATCGCTGCTCTCGTGTCGGAGGGATATACCCCTCTCGTGTATTTCCACAGTTTTTACCCCATCGCTCGCCCCCTCGTCCTTTTATTTAATAACCCTTTTATACCGTGTTATTTTCACTGGTGGCACCGGGCGGAGTCTCGCGAATGGTTTTTGGCATTCGCCGCGACGCGCATTCACACATAACCGGGAAAATGCGAGCTGCTCTGCGGGCAAGGGACTCTCCGCCGGAGTACCGGGGAAATGAGGAGGAAGAGGAGGGCAGCAACGCGAATGGAGAACGAGGCAGTCCCGTTGTTCGAGGGTGGAATGCCGCCCCCGAACGCTATGTCGGTCGGAGGCTATCCCGCGCTTGATCTCTATCGCGAACGTGCTTTTCTTCTCTCACTCCTTATCGCGCGAGTCTCAACCCCCCGTGGACTATTCTCACGCCTTCGCGGAGCTGACGATCTTGAGCCCTGGAACTAATTAAAGCGTGACTGGGCGAATCGCCCTATTCGAAGGGTCCGATGACTCCGATGACTCCGATGGAAGAAAGAGGAAATAATGGGGGGGGGGGGGGGACGGAAGGACCGTGGAAACTATTATCGATAATACGAAATAAGGACGGAGGGAGTTACGTATCGTTAATCTTCAAACGCTGGCATTTCTGGAGCGTTGGATACAGAAACTTTTTTTTGTCGAACAAAAAGATCCATTTCCTTTTCATACTCGAGAATGCACGAGTCAGTCACACGTCCGGGACATTGTTAACCCGTTGAAACGGAATGAATTCCGATAACCCCCCTCGTTTGCATCTGTTGTCGATACTGCGACGCTGAATCCGCACGGAGGACACGTATTATCCGTATTGACGATCCTTCCGTCGCTGGGCGATGTCGAATACACACTATTATTTGTGGGCCAGCCTTCCTCCGCACACCCCCCCCCCCCCCCCCACCGCCCGCCCCGGCGAGCCGCAGGGTTTTCCGTGTGGGATGCGGTGATCGATTCCCTCGACGCTCTCGGGGTTAGTTGGTCAAATCGATAAATTGTTGCGCCAGAGACTTCTCCTAGTTGGCCCAATTGCATTTGACTGCTGTAGGGTTTCTTCATTCCTCGGCTATGCCGGATAGCTAAACCTCTTAACGTGCATCTATCTGTCTGTCTTTACGCTACGTACTATACTCACCTTGTGACGTTTTTGTCCGCGTTCATCAATTTTTTATTATATTTCTTTTTTATTACCGAAGACACGCCCAGTATATCCATATTTGATAACTGAAAGTATTCACTTCGCTGAGCTATTATGTACACCGGTTAACGGTGTGTGTACGAGGCAGGTGGAGAGGTCCGAATGCTCGTCACGTTCATGTTTTACACGCTTTACGTGCCACCTCGCACCCCCCCCCCCCCCCCCCCCCCACCCCTCCAGACTACAGCGTTTCCGCGACTTTATTATGTTCCCCCCTTTCCAGTCACGTGGCGCATTAACTCCGTAATGCATCGAATATATGTATGTAATTATGAGGTATATCAATGGCGTGTTATTGATCGTTGGGGCCGAGAGATTTTATCCATTTTGCTCGTTTACGTTGTGCATGTTCGTCACGTTCGGTAATGCGACTCTTGCAAACTTTATGCTATTTGTGTACGCAAGGTTTTTCGTCTGATTTGCATTTAATACATAACTTTCTCGTACCGCGCAATTGTAACGAAACTTCCGAGATATAAACAGATTCCCATCGTATATTCGTCGTGTTTGAATATCCAATATTGTCGGTGACGGCGATGTGAGAATCAATATAGAAGTACGGAGTACTTCCGGGAATGATTTTGCATCGCTGGAGTGTCAGTTAAGTGAAATGCGGGAGCTGAGGGCAAGAGAAAAGTTATTGGACAAATTACTCATTGGAAGCTGCATTACGCCGTTGTCTCATCTGGTTTTTAGCTCCCCTTTCGAGGACGTGAGAGCTCTTCGAGCTACTCGAATTAGGAGCAAATTTTAAAAATAATTTGCATATGTTCATTGAATGTCCAATGTGGTCGATGCATCCAGAAAGATAATTTATTTGCAACCGTCCCGCAAATAAATATCTATTTCCATCAAATAAATAATTATTTGCGGGGTACCCGTGAACTAAATTATTTATCGGAGTGTGACGGCGATGTGAGCATCGAGTTAAAACTAGCGGGTACTTTGGGGATATGATTTTGCATTACCGGAGTGTCAGTTAGCTGATATGTGTGAGCTGAGGATAAGAGAAAAGTTATTAGACAAATCGGAATCATCGGAAGCTGCATTACGCTGTTCTCTCATCTAGTTTTTAGCTCCCCTTTCGAGGAGGTGGAGCGCTTCGAGCTACTCGAATTAGGGCTCAATTTTGCTGCCTTATAGAGGAAGCTTTGCTATGGTGAAAAAAAAAGTTGAAAATTGAAATTTTCATAACGCTTCCTCATAAAGTTGAAAATTGAAATTTCCATATTGCTTTCTCATAAGGTTCTTTTATTCGCGAAGCTTCTTCTATGAGGAAACATTGTCTGTATTTTTGGCTTCCTCATAGAGGACGCTTCGTGAATAACGGAACCTTATGAGAAAACGATATGAAAATTTCAACTTCCAACTTTTATGAGAAAGCGATATGAAAATTTCAACTTCCAACTTTTATGAGAAAGCGATATGAAAATTTCAACTTCCAACTTTTATGAGAAAGCGATGTGAACATTTCAACTTCCAACTTTTATGAGAAAGCGATGTGAAAATTTCAATTTTCAACTTTACAAAAAATAATAATTTGCATATCTTCATTGAATGTCCAGTGTGATCGGTGCACCCAGAAATATAATTTATTTGACACCGACCCGCAAATAAATATTTATTTCTATCAAATAAATAATTATTTGTGGGGTACCCGTGAAGTAAATGATTTGTCGGAGTGTGACGGCGATGTGAGCATCGAGTTTTACTACCGGGTACTTTGGGGATATGATTTTGCATTACCGGAGTGTCAGTTAGCTGATATGTGTGAGCTGAGGATAACAGAAAAGTTATTGGACAAATTACTCATCGGAAGCTGCATTACGCTGTTCTCATATAGTTTTTAGCTCCTCTTTCGAGAAGGTGGGAGCGCTTCGAGCTACTCGACTTAGGGCTCAATTTTTTAAATAATTTGGATATTTTCATTGAATATCCAATGTTGTCGGTGCACCCAGAAAGATCATTTATTTGACGCCACCCCGCAAGTAAATATTTATTTCCATCAAATAAATAATTATTTGCAGGGTAGCCGTGAAATAAATTATTTGTCGGAGTGTGACGGCTGTGTGATATGATTGTGCATTGGGGATTTTGCATTACCAGAGTGTCGGTCAGCTGATATGTGTGAGCTGAGGGTAAGAGAAAAGTTATTGAACAAATTACTCATCGGAAGGTGTATTACGCTGTTCCCGCATCCACTTTTTAGCCCCTCTTTCGAGGAGATCGGAGCGCTTCGATCTAGGCCAATTAGGGCTAAATATTTAAATTATGTGCAGAAAGTTTGATTAAATATCCTATATTGTCGGTGATGACGATGTGAGTATCAAGATAAAACTATCGGGTACTTTGGGGTGCGATTTTGCATTGCTCATGTGTCAGTTAACTGATATGCGTGAGCTGAGGGTAAGAGAAAAGTTATGGGACAAATTATTCATTGGAAGGTCGGTTTCATTATTCATTACACGGTTCTCTCACCCATAGTTTTTAGCCTCCCTTTCGAATAGGTCGGAGCGCTCTGAGCTAGGCGAATTAGGGCTAAATGTTTTTAATCGTTTGCAGAAAGTTTTACGAATAAATAAAACTCCCCGCGAATAATTTGAATAATGTAGCACCAATTTGACACAATAGTAATTCATTAAAAATCCATGACGTGGTAAGTTCGTGCGATAAGGAAAACAAAAAATAGGTCAAAGCCAGCGTACTGAACAGTTTCTGCACTATGAGCCTTCGTCGCACTAGTAGTTTCCGGCTACTCGACTTGACGCGAAATAGTCATGCACGGCGGAGATAAGAAGAATAGTACGACTGCGGAAGATGACTGAGCGTACAGCCAGGAAACGGCCGTACTCTGGCTCTCCCTCGCCTCCCCCTTCCGCAGACGTGGACCATAAAGTTTCCAAAAGCTGCGAGCGGGAATCGTGCGCATCAGCCACATATAGCCGAGTGTCTGCCCGGCTCTCCAAAGTGGATCCCGGCGAAGAGCACCGGCTAGAAACCGCGCGTACGTAGACGTTTTCTTTTTTTTTTTGCCGCTCTCTTCTCCGTCCTTCCTGCGGAAAGACGGTGGCCGAGGTAAGAAGAAACTCACTCCTGGACACAAGCCGGGGGACACTCGGTCCGAAGGTCTCCAGGAATTCCCAAATAGATCGTCCCAACGATGAGGAGATATACTACCTCAGGGAGGACTCTCGGAGTACGTTTTTCCTTATACATAGATAAAACGCTTATGGCGGATGGACACTCTATATGTATACCGTATACACACGAGATCCGCTTGAATCTGGAGAATATCCCCGGAAGAGACTCGGGTGCATCGGCTGGTACATAGAATTCGGCCTCACCGTACTGTCCCAGAGGCTTCGGAACTTATACCTTGGGATCTGTGCGTGACATTTTCGCGTTAGAAATTCGAGACCACGTTTATTCAACTCTCCCCGTCGGTGGAAATTTCCTCTTCCCATTTCAGAAAAAGAGCAGTTGAGTTTTGTTGGATTATCCCTGGTATGATGAAAAAAAAATTCTTTTTGACCATTACCACTTAAAAAGCGGTGTGCGAGCACTATGAAAAAAAAAATGCACGTCTCAAAGTGGTACTCTTTGGAGGGCGAGAGATAAAAGCATCAAGCCCGATCCAATTAAAGTAAGTGTAAAAGGTAACGCACTTGCGACTGGTAACGTGCGAACGCTGTTGCGCCTCGTTCCCGGTTACATTCGCAGAACAATGCCGACGAAACGACGGTGATGCCGGGCACCGTCTTCTTTTGTCGGCGAGATAGAGTAGATACGGTAACACTCGACTTCGCCCGAGGGGGGAAGTCCATTTCGCTCCGGAAACATGTGTTCTTCATTTTTGCGAATGACGACTCGCTCGGTTTCTTCCCATCCAGCCACAGCGAAGATACCGTGGATATCCGCAGTCTCCTGTGGTCCATTCGTCCTTTCAATGCGAAACGCCTCGTTCCCTCTTCCGAAAGCCCGGCTCAGAGCCCCAGACACCCTTTCCCGGACGCCTCGCCAAATCGCCCGGGCTTAAACGCGTCCGGCGTACTCCCCTGCCACACCGCACAGTAGCGCCGGTACCGGCAGCTTGGCACGGTTTTATCTTGCTTTTTTCACCCCCTTTCTCTCTTCCATTCTCGCCAGAGCCGGACAAAGACTGTATTTATACTGACCGACGTACTGCTCGGCTGACGTTGTCCGGTTCTTCCCGGACCAATTACCTCTTCCAATTGTTATTTCCTCGTATTCTTCCCGCTCGCTTTTTTTTTTTGTTGTCCTATTGGATTCGAAGAAGAAACACCTTTTCCGGTGCACACAATGCCGTGTTAATCGAAACTGGGAATTCAATTATGCGGTCACAAACATTCACGACAATGCTCATCCCTCATACGGGACGCTCGCTGACTGCAACGAGGAGCAAGCCCCGAGCCGGGGAAACAAAACGGGTCGATGAGAATGTGACTTAGAAAGTGACTTAGAGAGCCAGCGGTGGCTCCGAAGTGGGAATACCCTGGGAGTTTTGTGCTTTTAGCTTTTCGCGAAAAAGAATAGCGTTTCCCGGCGATGAACCGACGCTGAGATGGAAAAGCTGGCGAGGGAAAGGTTGTGTGGAAGGTGAAGAGAGAATATAAGAAAGTGGAAACGAGGATGAAGACGCTCAGACGCTCCTCTTGGTCCCCGGAGGTTCCGTAAAAAATAATGGCTGCCCAACGACGAGTACCCCAGCAGGGACACGAGACATCTCACTCCGTACTCTAAACTTTTTAATTGCGCAACGCGGAGTTGAAACGTTTTTCCAGAGTCATCGTCGGCCGCACTTTTTCAACGTTTGCTTTATCCCCGGGGAGCGCGGGAGGAACAAATGTCCCATTCCCGATACAATAACGCGGGGTCATCGAGGGAACGAAGAGAAGAGTACACAATCGAGAAACTCGGTGAAAGACGCAATCCCGAAGAGTCTGTCATCGGAGCATTTGTTCCACCGAAGCTTTCTAAAAGGGTTTCAGTGTTTCGAGTGTTGGCGGGGCAAAACGGTCTATTTTTTAACTCCCTTCTGCCCTCCGGGCAAAACGGGAGTTCTGCGTTCCACTGCGATCACCCACACAGTAAAAAATTATTTCGTAAAATCAGAATGCGAAGTTTCGTAAAAATAATGTTGTCAAATAAGTGACAGAGTCGTTTGTTCAGGCTTGAATATACATACAAACCGGTTATTTCCGGTATTATTAATAATTTTACTTTGTACTTTTGTTTGTAAAACTAGAAGCCCAGGACGGTGCGATCGGAAAATTGACAAATAAAAATTGTGGACGTTTGTGGACAATAAGTTTTTGTAAACAGTACAAACTTTTTTTTGTTGTGCACATTCGGGACTTTTCGAAGGTGCCAGCGTTTGTCGAAACGACAAAATATTACTTAATCAAATTTGGCATATCGATACTTTGTATAATGATTTATGTTTGTGACCAAAAAAATGTAAGCATATGTAAGATGTAAACGCACTTAAATAAACTATATTCCGATAAACAAATCAATAGAGTGCGGTTTCATATCGATGAGCCAATGAGAAACCGCAACTCTTCTTTTCACTGGTCGTTGTAGTCTCTTCTCAACACAGGAATAAAAACGAATACGTATATATATACACGGTGTTATTATTAGTCATATTATTATTACTTCGTTCGTCGTTATTTATAATTTTTTTATTTCAAGTCGTTTATTTACGCCGTCGTGTAAAAAAATGGGTTCGTCAATCGTGTTTTTTTTTTTCAATACCGGTTATCCTCGTATTGTGCTCGTTGTTGTTATTGTTATTATTATTTCATGGCTTAATTTTTATATTTTTTCATCCAAGCGACAGCATCTTTTTACCAATTTTTTTGCTGAACACGAAGAAAAGAAGTCCTCATCCAAACGGAAGATACGGTTCCGTTTAACCCCTCTCTCCCCATACCTTTTTCAATAGAAATCGAGCAACGATGCATTCCGTATAGAACAAGGAAAAATGATAGTAAAAATTTCATTATCATGGATAGACAAAACCCATCTTCGGGGGTCTTAGGTTCTTCATCCCTTTTCCTACCATTCCGTACGAACTCCCCTTTTCATCGCCGTTTCCTCCCTTTTCGTTGCGCTATTTCTCTGGATTACCGCGACCGTACATACCCCCTCCCCGGCCCGTTCTCTGTATACCGACTCGTGTTCGATCTCCGGCGGGGTTGAAAGACAACCGGGGAAGGTGGATGGATGACCGGGATGGGAGCTACCGAGAGATATCATCTAGCTGCGCTGCGATAGTCAGTCAACGGGATCCGGGCAGTAAATTCGCACAACAAACTGCCTCACCCGATTCGCGGAGGAAGATAAAAGTCTTCTACTTCGGCGGGACGGGGGATGAGGGGGGTGGAGCGGTGCAAGGAAGAATAGACCGTTCGTCTCTTTTCCACTTTCCTCCATCTCTATTTTTCGTTATATCGGTTCATTCCTCGACTCATCCGGGTCCCTCTTTCGCATCCCCTTTCTCTCACCTCGTTTATCGCGACGGAGGGAAGCGAGGGGGGAGAGGGGCTCCTGTGGAGCCTCTCTTTGTCGTCTTTTCCTTCACGGTATCGACGTTTCGTACCTCGGATTCTCTTTCATCCTCTCGTCTTCGTCCCGTTTATGTGTTTTGTAAACCCTACACCCTGACACGAAGATCGACTCCTCGGAGTCCCGGGTCCCCTTTTATAGCGGTATGCCTTCCCCCATAGCTCTCTCCGTTCTCCTTTATTTTTGCACGATACAGCAGCGTCCGAGGACCCGCTGCAGGATTTCGGTATTCGAGTCCCAGCCTCGGGTCTAAGTATATCTTCTTCCGGACAAATTTCTCGTGGGAAATGGCCGTCCCGTCGAATGCTGAAGGGATCCTCGATCTGTCGAGCTCTCCTGGACGATTCTGTAAACGCACTTGGTTTCGATGTACATCCAGGTGTATTAATTCGGTCCTTGTTATATTTGTTATACACTGAGAGAAGAATCTGGTAAAAATTACCGGTCATCTAAGAAAAATTATTATAGCACATAGCAGTAGAGCGCCAGGACGCCACCTACGGCGGAAAGTCACAGATTTCCAAGAGTTTTTACCATAATATCTAAGATTTCTTGTAAATCCGGTACTTCCTACCATAGGTGGCGCCCTAGCGCCCTACTACTATGTGCTATGTTAATGTCTCTCAAGCGATATAGTCATTTTTACTCTCTCAGTGTACCTGAAAATTGCAGCGTTGATAACAGTATATTAGCAACAAAAAAAAATTATAGGGTGATTCAGGAAGTTTTTCGCATAGGGTAAAAGTGGGGAATATGGACCGGTCCATATATCATTGATTTACGTGTTAATCGAGGTGGGCCATATTCACCACTTTTACCCTACTATGCCGGCGGATAGTCAGTCGTGAAACGACCAAAGTTGCAAAGTCATTACTCAAAATTCGCAATAGTTATTGCGAATATATATAAGCATTATAAATTTGAATGAAGGCACCAATCAGAGCGGACAAGCCTGTCGCGCTGGGACGTTCGCGATCACTGTGCGAAGGTCCGACAACATTGGAGGGACGGAACTCGGGTTATGTGATAGATTCCGGTACTTTTAAACAAAAATTCGTTTACCAAAAATAGATTGAGTATTGTCGATAATTTTTTCTTTTTATTTTGCGTCAAATGCCCAACTCGTTGTGCGGAACGATGAGATTAACTTTTCACTGGATAGAGGGGATTTTCCGGTACTTTTAAACAACAATTAATTTACCACTTTATTTTCAGTATTATCGATATTTTTTTTATGCCCGATCAGCTGTGCGTACCGATCAGCTAAACTCGCCACTGGACAAATGGACATTCCTGGCAGTATTAAACAAATTTGATTGCTGGACTTTAAAATAAATTTGTTTAAAAGTGTCGGAAATTCCCAATCGTCCAGTAGAGAGTTTAACTGTCTGCTCCGCACAGCTGACTGGGCATTTAAAATAAAATAATATATTTTTAGCGAGAATACCGAAACTAAAGTGACAAATTTTGTTTTTTTTTTAAGTGACTAAAATTCCTGTCTATTCAATGGAGTGTTTAGTTGGTCGGTCTGTACATCTCCGGTGATCGGAACCTGATTTTACTAGCGTTAGGCTAGCCTAATCATGCACACCGTCTATACGCCAGACCCGGTCCAGATACGGCTATCCATAAAACGGTAAGCCTTACCGTTTCTTCATCACGACCTGATCAGTCGTAGCGCATACCTGATTAAATTTCTACGCAGGAAGTTTCACCCCGTACAATGTTGTCCGACTTTTGCACACTCAGAAAAAAATTTATTTGACGGCCACCGTTTATTTGGTTTAAGTGAAATATTTATTTGATTTACATAAATATTTATTTTAATTAAGTAAATAGTTACTTAAATGAAATAAATATTTATTTAACTCAAATAAATATTTGACTTAAACCGAATAAACGGTGGCCGTCAAATAAATTATTTTTCTGGGTGCACGGTGATCTTTCACGTCCCAGCGCGGCAAGATTGTCCGCGATGATTGGTCCGTTCGTTCAAATTTATAATTCTCATATTTAAATAACAATTGCGAATTTTGAGAAACGGCTTTGTAACTAGGCTCAGTGCACGACCAACTACCCGTCGGCCAAGTATGTGAAAAGCTTCCTGAATCACTATATACATGATTATAAAACAGCATTGCCCAGTACACAGTAAAAAAAGTTTGTACATTTTACAACAACTTATTGTCCACAAACGTTCACAGTTTTTAATTTTTTTATTTTCTAGTTTTACAAGCAAAAGTAAATGTTTTTATTAATTTTAGTTTTACAAACTAAAATTGTCATTGACTCGGGAAATAAAAGGACAGGTTAGTAGTAAGGGGTGCACTATGGAGACCCCCCACTCCCATCCCCACTCCTATCCCCACTCCTCGGGCCCGGTCGGACCGCGCCCGGTCGGACCGCGCCCGGAGGTGCCTCGGGCCCGGTCGGACCGCGCCCGGTCGGACCGCGCCCGGAGGTGCGTGTGATAGAGAGGGGGGACGGGAGCGTGTGCGGAAGTCACCACAGTGCACCCCGGAAGAAATAAAAATTTTATTTAATTTATTTTTTTATTTATTTATATTTGTAATTATGATTTATAATATTTTTATATTTATATTTTTAAAGTTCTTCGCTGCTCCCGTGCGCGTTGAAGTTGTAAAACCTGTAAAACAAAAAAATTATTATCATATTATTATCATAACAAAAAATTATTATTATATAACCTACCGTCTATCTAGTGGGCTGGTCTTCATTTTCACCTCGATGCACCCAGCGACGGTCATCGAAGACAGGGACGCGGAGCGGCTCCTGCCCATCCCGCTCCCACATGACGTATTCAGTGGTGACAGCCGGCGACTGCACGCTGACATAATCAGCGTAGCGCAGCCGCCGGCGACGTCGATGCGTCCTCTCCTCCTCCTCTCCCGCGTATCTCACGCGTTCTGAAAAATAAATAAAATAAATAAAATAAATAAAATAAATAAAATAAATAAAATAAATAAAATAAATAAAATAAATAAAATAAATAAAATAAATAAAATAAATAAAATAAATAAAATAAATAAAATAAATAAAATAAATAAAATAAATAAAATAAATAAAATAAATAAAATAAATAAAATAAATAAAATAAATAAAATAAATAAAATAAATAAAACTTACGGATATTGTTCCGTGCCGGACGTGGACGCCGTTCCTCCTCGGGCTCCTGCTCCAAAGGCCCCGAAAGGGGTACGGCAGACACCTCCTCGATCGGAGCACGATTATAACACATTTCGATTCACTTTTTACAGAGCGATGTGTCGCCGGCACGATCCCACTGTGTACTGACGGCCTCTCTTATGAGATCATAGCCGCCGCCCAGTCTCGTGCTGATTCTGCAAAATCTGGAGACTGTCACAGATATGCACATTTATATTTATATTTATATTTATATTTATATTTATATTTATATTTATATTTATATTTATATTTATATTATATATATTTATATTTATATTTATATTTATATTTATATTTATATTTATATTTATATTTATATTTATATTTATATTTATATTTATATTTATATTTATATTTATATTTATATTTATATTTATATTTATATTTATATTGCGTTTAAATGTACCGATAATCATATGCGGCTCTGTCTTCTTCTTCCGAGTCTGCTGACTCCTCAGGGTCAAAGCACAGACTCGGATCGCCGCGTCTTCGTCTTTTACATGGACGATCTACGTCCACGTAATACGGGCCCCGCATGTCAAACCACCAGCGTGTCTGTTTACACGTGTAGTGGTAGTAATTCGGAGATAATGTCGTTGTGTTCCAGCAACGCCAAATTTCCGGCACGCGTGATGTACCGGTGCGGGTGTCATACACGCGCAAATCCCGATGACGCGAATGATATGCCACCAGAGAGTTCGCTATGTACTCGAGAGGTTCGCGTAACCATATATTTATATTACGAGGGTCTTGCCCATTACCCGACGGGCAAGACCAATGCACAAATTTGCACAACTGTGGAATCAGAACGTAACTCATGTCCACAGCATCGAGCGAAATTTTTTTATTATGGGTATCAATTTTACCCAACAGGTGACGGAGCATAGCCCAATCCTCCCTGCTGTAACGAGTCATATTATTTAATACCGTCGCAAGGGCTAAGTATTGCAATGAGCTTGCCGACCACCGAATTTCCTCACTACCATCGGCCGCCACACGCAGCGTCCATGAAACGCGCGGCGATAATCTTGGAGGCGCATTAACGTCTTTTACGCGTATACCATACTCTATTGTCACACCATTATAATACCATGGCTCTTCCTCTGCGTCACCAAAACCACCATCGTCGACCCAGCTCTCGTATTTGATACACTCGAAAATTTCGTACGCTTTTTTCTCACTATCAGCTTCATCGCCGTACGAGGATTCACTGCACACGGTAAATTCGTAAGCCATTTTTTAAGGGTTTCCGTTTTAATTTTATCGGCACGAGATCTGATGAAATACTGACAGCACCGCGCCTCACGATTTTTTCGCGCAACCAAATGATTTGCTGAGTAAACAGTAGTTGAGAACAAAGCGGTAGGATAAAGTTTACGCGCGTGTCCAGAGACATAATAACATATCGGGTTTTATATGCATCTAAAATTGCGAGGAGCGGTCAGTCGTGATTTAGTCAGGCATCGATGCGTTATCTTTTTATCGTGCAATAATGACGGACCACACCCTTCGCGAGAGTATCCGAATTTTATTGAAATTTACAAAACCGTGCAGTGCACAGATTCGTCGACACTGTACTGAAAAATGGTGTGCAAAATTGAAACACTTAACGGGTCAAAAACTCGAAAAGTGCTTAAAATATGTTGTATGGTGGGCGCCCTTAAGGGCTATCGCGACCGCATACAACAGAGGGTTGCTGAACGGTCAGAGGGTTTTAACATGCGTGTTCGAAGAATTACAACGAAGAGGCCTTGAAAAAGTCGCATGCGTCCGCGGCATAGACAAAGAAATCAGAAGTAAGTAATATTTATTAATTATTATTTAGCCCTTATCATTTATAGGACCGGCCTCTCTCCAATTACTCAAGAGTTCCCTTAGACGCTTAAAAAAAAAAAAAAAAAAAATCGCGTATCTCTCGACGTTCTCGAGATATTTAGCAATTTCACTTTAAGGGGGGCTTGTTTCATGACTTTTATTAGTGGATATGGTTAAGCCACCCCCGCTTCACACCCCCGCAGGGGGTGCCCAAAACGTTGTCCGTTTTCGCCTATCTCTCACCGTTTCCGAGATATTTGATAATTTCACTTTAAGGGGTTGCATCAAGCATCGTTATTGGGGTGTTTTTATTGGTGGATCGCGATCGATTGCCCGACTGCACACCCCCCTGTGTAACCCCCCAAAATTCGTCCGTTTTCACGTATCTCTCACCGTTCTCGAGATATTTGGCGATTTATCCTTAAGAGGCAGCTTCACCGTGCGACCGCTCAGTTTGACCGCCTCTTAGTAGCCTGCGACAGCCTCGTTAGAGAGCACGGTGAAGCTGACCGATTCTCGAGATATTTGACAATTTATCCTTAAGAGGCAGCTTCACCGTGCGGCCGCTCGGTTTGACCGCCTCTTAGCAACCTACGATAGCCTTATTAGAGAGCACGGTGAAGCTGACCGATTCTCGAGATATTTGACAATTTATCCTTAAGAGGCAGCTTCACCGTGCGGCCGCTCGGTTTGACCGCCTCTTAGCAACCTACGATAGCCTTATTAGTGAGCACGGTGAAGCTGACCGATTCTTGAGATATTTGACAATTTATCCTTAAGAGGCAGCTTCACCGTGCGGCCATGCGGTTTGGGCGTCAGTTAGTAATATACGACAGCCGTATTAGCAGCGTACGGTGAAGCTGCCTCTTAAGGTGAAATTGTCAAATATCTCGAGAACGGTGCGAGATAGGCGAAAACGGCCAAAATTTTGGGGGGTTGCACAGGGGGGTGCGTAGTCGGACGCTCGAACCCGATGCGCCAATAAAATCACCCCCATAATGATGATTGAAGTTACCCTTAAAGTGAAATTGTTAAATATCTCGAGAACGGTGCGAGATAGGCGAAAACGGCCAAAATTTTGGGGGGTTGCACAGGGGGGTGCGTGGTCAGACGGACGGACCCGATGCACCAATAAAATCACCCCCATAATGATTATTGAAGTTACCCTTAAAGTGAAATTGTTAAATATCTCGAGAACGGTGAGAGATAGGCGAAAACGGACAAAATTTTGGTCACCCCCGTTGGTGGTACATAGCAGGGGATAGCCTATCCGATCCGCCAATAAAAATCTTGAAACCACCCCCTTAAAGCGAAATTATTAAATATCTCGAGAACGGTGAGAGATACGCGAAAACTGACAAAAATGTTAGCGTTGTAAGGGGTAACTTAAGCTAATCCAGGAGAAAAAAATTCGATAATATCGTTTGAGCGTGCCATGAAGTTGACCCTTTTCATTTATTGTATAGGTTATCGCCTCTTGGATGCAACGAGTGATGAAGAAGCAGACCTCATAGAGCAAACACGGATTGTGGAAGAAGAAGAAGAGAATCAGGCCGTCCAACATTCCAGAAATTGTAAGTATTCTAAAGTAAAAGAGAAAGCAAATTGTTTCAACAGCGACATTTTTTCAGCTTCTCAAGGAACTGCGGAAGAAGAGCAGCCCAATGAACGTGAACCTGTAGCAGGACCATCTAAGGTCAAGGAGCTTATACCAGGACCACACGGTTTGTGCAGCCCTGAGACATTCGACCTCCAGGAACGCCAACCATGGGAATTTTCTGTCGGTTATGAAGCAGAGAAGCCGGAAAAAGACTACCGCTGGGTTCAACAGCTCTTGGGTCTCGCAGGTAAATATTTGCGCCCACTTGTAGAAATAATAAATTATAGAATAATTTGTATTCATTACATTTTATCATGTAGATCGCCTATAACGTGCAGGTCTGGGTTTCTAGGATTATAAGGTACTGATAATTTACATTTATTCTACTGTATCAATGAATTCTAAATGATAGTATATAATTTCGTTTGCAGAAGTACAAGAGGGTTCGGGCCGGCCGCGTAACGCTGCTAGGAATGAGTCATTCGGAGACATCAGGCCACCAGGAGATCGATTCGAAATTATTCAAGACGCCGTGCGTTATTTTAAACGCTTCAAGCTCCGCGGACGTGAGACGACGATGCGCGTTCGTCAACCACCGGCCAGTTTTAATAGTGTTATAGAGTGGCTAGAAGGGGCGTTCCGCGATCTCCTGACGCATATCACCAGCTCCTGCGAGGGTAGTGATTATGCGGGTATCTCGTTTACCGCGAGCGGTCTAGCGCACGGTCCCGTATGGGTTTCTTTTCGACCGGTACGCGATCTCACTTTTCAAGATATATGGCAGTTGATAAGCAGTGTTGCTCAAAGTGCCACTTCTTTAAATATTGACGACGAGTGTAATATAAAAACGTGTATCGTCAAGGGTGTAGAGGGTAG